>JAAAKM020073195.1:158315277-158500070 GCA_010016025.2 Alatinidae sp. Z8VKAUB7J3 | reverse complement strand
GCTCGGACGCCCAGGACAAAATCAATGACAACGCGATCAGCGCCGTCCTGATCATCCCGGATGACTTTACCGACGCATTTCTTGAAAACCGAACCATCCCCGCCCTCGAACTGATCAAGAATCCGGCCCAACGATTCCACCCCGCCATTGTAGAAGAGTTCTTGGAAGTCTTGCTCGAAGGCATGAATGCCGTGAGCCGCAACTTGCGCGATGAGATTCCTGACATCATTGACATCGCCAAGACCGACGAGTTCCCCGACATGTTGGCCTTGGCCGGAATCATGATCAAAATTGGCAACAAATTTAAAGTCGCTGAAGACTATCTCACACCTCCGCTCATTGCCTTTTCCGAAACCAGCATGGCGAACGAAAAGGAAGACCAAGGCCCGATCTTCAACCTCTTTGCCTTTCTCCTTCCGATGCTTTCGAGCGTGTTTCTCCTATTCTTGGCCGATGGAACCATTCGAGATATCTACCGCGAAATCAGAGCCAAGACACTCACCCGCATGCGCACGGTCCACTACCCCATTCTCCCCGTCGTCCTCTCCAAATCGAGCCTCGCCGTCGTTATGGGCATGCTCGGGGGATGTGTCTTGTTTGTAAAAAAATGCCGCATCCCGGATTTTGGAAAATATTTTCTAGTAATTTCGTTTTTTTTCGATAAATCCTTGCTCCCTTCTCTGTATTTTCAGCAATCAGGGCTGCTGCTCTGTATGTGCATTCTCTGATGGTCCTTCGACTTATTTGGCCAATAAAATGACGCTGTTGTAAACGGAATTGATGGGGATATTGCACAAACATTGATTGTAAATTCACACTCTACACAAGTTAAGATATCGCTCTTCAACAAGTATCAAGACCTGCTTTCTGACGATCAAGTACGTAGTACTTTGTGCCGTTTGCCAAAGCCATTTTCCGAAATAAAAACAGGGTATGTCACACCCAAACTGACCAACACTTCCGAAAATTTAACCTTGGTTAGGTGGCTTGATCAAAGAAACATTATCTCCTCATGGAGCGAAAGTAGCCTGTTCACCAAGGAGATAAAGGTAAATCTTTATAGGCGGTAATTTTCAAAAATTTTCTATTCTGGTAATGTGCGTTTTCGGATTCTGCTAATCATGGTGTGATCTTGTACTCAAAGGGTGATGTCACCCTGTCAATATCAACAGTATAATCCCCGAGCCTGTTGAAATGCGCTTTTCTGTAAGGAGAAAAATGCCCAAGTACCTCGCGAGATAGTACCTCACCATTTTGTTTGAGCTCTCGGAATATCCTGGTCAATTTGTCTGTGTTGTAAAGGATCATCATATTCGCTACGAGTTGGTTATATTTAATGATTTTAACCTGCTCGTGTCTCACATTTTCTGAAATCACCCCTTTATCTCCAAAGAAAAACCATTTTATAAATTCATTAAACTCTTCGCTCTTGTTGGTCTCAGCGTTTATGGTATGCCTTAACTCTGGCTTATCGATGTAATCCAGCAAAAACAAAGTTCTGATGACTTTACCCAACTCCTTAAACGCGAAATAGACCTTATTTTTTCGGCTATATGTGCCCAAGCGTTTGAGTAGTGTAGAAGGTGTCAGTTACCGAGGAGGGTCTTTGCCAAAATCTTAGGTGTAATCTCCTCCCCTTTTACACAAGCGCCAACGACGACATCCACCAACACTAGATAGGAGGGAGAGGGTTCTTCCCTGACGTCGGTAGGAGGGATCCCTCCTAGAAATGTGAAAAATGTTTCATGTTTAACCCTTCCCCAGAAAAGCTCCTTTGATCCTCACTCTTAGTATCAGATCTGTGAGGACACGTATGCGTATGAGGGTGTGACTGTATGGCTATTTGCATTTGGACGGGGAAACCATTTTACAAAAATTTTGAGCAAATTGAGGCATGTCAGAAATTACAAATAAAGAGCTGCGTCTATCCTGCAACACATGTAGTGATGTAAGTGCAGAATCATAGGCCTTGTCCAAAAATCTTACGGTAACAATAAAATTAAGACATATATTATTAGGCTAAAATCTGTAGCAAATTGATTTGTTCGTATAGATACGCACATATTGAATCCTTAGACGGTGGGTGAGCGGGGTCAATTTTCCAATTTTTTTCCATCAGACCGTATAACAGGGAAGAAAATAATTTCTTAGAACACACTGCTTTTCCATTTACGAAAAATTAAGAAAGAGAAAACGGGTTTTAATTTCAACAAAGCAATGAATGTCAATAAAAACAAAACTACACCTTAAGACACTTAAGGTCTAGTACTTAAGGTCGTATCCAGGATTCTATGTTGAGGGGAGGAGTTTCGAAAATAAATTAAAAAAAAGAATCAAAAAATTGATTACATGATTTTTCTACTTTTTACGAGTCAAATAAAAATCTCGGATTGAAGGGGGAGGGTGGATAAAACCAGCGAATACCCTCACCTTCCCCCACTGCATACGGCCTTCATCATAATTCATCATACTACCAAAGTACATATGCAAAAAATTACACTTAAAGTTTGCCGAGCAAGAAGTTCGAGTAAACAGGTCAAGAACGAAGTTTGAGAAACCAATTTGAACTGTCAGGTGGACTTAGTCCCTCTTGTGACCTTAATATTCCGATTCATCGATACAGGTTTCATTGATTCTGCTTTGAAATTGGTACAAAACTATGGTTAATGAATGTTTCAGCTTAGTTTTAAGAAGGCAATGAGGATTTTGCAGTTGATAACTAGCCTTAGTCTGATTGAAAGACTTCAAACAATTTTGTAGTTGAAAACCAGATTTAGTCTGAATAAAAAACAAACAAACAAATTGAGTTGGATGGGGCCCTCAAATGAACATTTGACACACATATTCCCAAGATATTCGTATTCAGTATGGTCAATTTAGTCTTAAATCTGTCTTTGATCACTTGTACCCTCAGATCACTACTTGTCAGATTTTCAACTCTTGTCCCCAGACTACATTCGAATGGAAGCTATAATTCTTGGTCTTCTTTTTGCAGTTGGTGCGACTGGGGGAGCTTCTACTATGTTTTTTTTGGTTTGTATTTTTTATTTTGTTTTCCATATTTTGTTCGATTGATCTTTTCTTTCTTTTTGCACTAAAAACGGTTGACCAGAGGACCTTTTCAAGAATATTTGCCGAAATTTCCTGTCTTCATTGGCTGAACAAATTATCTTCATTTATTTCTTTTGCACTTTTTAGATCTTTACTGCCTATGTTCATTCTCATGGTTACAAAGTTATTCAGCATACATTTTTGTTTTGCTACTTTGATTAGTTAATTTTGTCTCCCAAGACAAAGAAAAAGTGCCCGATTAGCTTATAGGCAAGTAAAGGCTCTTGTGTTTTTTTTTAAGTCAATTTGTTTCCCTTATTCCTTTTTTTACCATTTTCATTCATGATAATTTGTTGCATCCATTTCATACAGCCCTAAAAGTCAAGCTATCTGTTTGAAATATGAGTTAATATGTCATATTTCTTATGTAAATATATCCTTATCTGTCTAGAAAAAAACGTGAATTTTTACAGGGTAAATCCGTAAGACTATTTCGCTGATTTTTTCGGTAAATCGACGCAAAACTCATCGACGTGTGCGATCCATCGAACTCGAATCCTGTTAAAATATATGAAGCCATCGCAGTCTTTTTTTTAACGCTTAAGAAAACTCGAGTAATACCATGAAATTCGTAGAAGTATTTGAAACATAGGTTATGGAAATACTATGTAGGTGCATCTATGGTTGCACTTATTAAAACAGCAAGCATGTCAATCGAATTTTTGTGCAATGCAAATTATCCAATGACTCTATCACCAGACGAAGATTTGGTCATTAAAAATAAGACATGAGCAGGCCGAGGAAGAAAATATTTTTTGAGTTTAGTGCCTATATGGCAGTTGCCATCATGATCACATAAGTAATGCAATTTTATCAGGAGAGAGTAACTTTCGGGGATGGCACATAAATCTTGTAATGTAAATGCTATACAGCAATATTTTCTACCGGTTTACATGCACAGTTCCAACAATGGATTGATATTTATATTACCAGCGTTGGCACGATTGCAGATAGGTGAAGTTGTAGAACAAGCATCTGTAGATGATTCTTTTTCTTACAATGTCATACCCAAATCATTTACGATGCTGCTGCTCTTATAATTCAAAGGAACAACACTTTAAAATAATAATGATTATTTCAATGTAATCGATTTCTTAGATTCCTATAGTTTTTTCTCCAAATCTTTAAGTCAAACCATTCAAGTACAGAAAAGTGACGATTTAAATAGTTACTTCCACTTTAAACCACGATTTCCAGATGATGAAGTGCGTGATTTATTAATATGTAAGGTCATATGCCCGTATAAGTACTATAACTCCATCTTGCAGCTACATGAGGAATGATTAAGGTCCATCGAATTGTTTTATGATTCAGTTCATGATCGCCAATGCACAACCGTTGATTATGAATTTCCTAGAAAAGTTTTGGGTAAGAAAGGTTGTAAAAATGGTGAAGATTATTGTAAATATACCTGGCAAATGATGTATTTCTTTTGTTTGGTACGTCATCCGCGTCATCGAAGGCTTGGAACGGGAGGGTCAATCCTTACCCGTCGCGGACCTCTGTGCCAGTTTCCAGCAAGCCGTGGTCGATCTGCTGGTCACCAAAGCCTTGCGTTTGGCGGAAAAAGAACAACTAACCCGTGTGGGCTTGGCCGGTGGTGTGGCCATGAACAGTTTGTTGCGCGCCAGCCTGGAACGAGAAGCCGGCAAACGCGGAATCCACTGTTATTTTCCACGAGGAACGCTGTGCATGGACAACGGCGCCATGATTGCAGGTGCGGCCTACTACATTCAGAAACAGCGTGGATTCAGTCCTTTGGATATCAAAGCCCGCGCCAACGCGCCGCTGGGCCTACGCGAAGTCAAGTACAAACACGATACCAAATACCGCTAAGGGGCGGACTTTCCTTCAACCGGGGGAACGGTTATGATGAGGGCCATCTTCACGCTGCCGGGAGCACGGGGTCATGGCCTTTCGAACACGCATTATTTCACTGCCCGGCAAAAGCGACGGCGCTTCTCAAATTGAAGAAGCCGCGCAACTCATCAGAAAGGGAGAATTGGTCGCCTTTCCCACGGAAACCGTCTACGGCTTGGGAGCCGATGCGGAGAACCCCCAGGCCATTGAAAAAATTTACAAAGCTAAACAGAGACCCCGCGACAATCCGCTGATCCTGCATATCGACAATTTGGATCAGCTCGACCGTTACTGCGCTACCATCCCATCATCCGTCGCGGTGCTTGCCCAAGCCTTTTGGCCCGGGCCACTGACCTTGGTGCTCCCCGCCAAAGGTCTGATTCGAGACACCATTTGTTTGGGCTTGGACACCGTGGCCGTTCGGATTCCCAACCATCCGGTCGCCCGTGCGCTGATCGCCCAATCCGGTCTCGGCTTAGCCGCACCGAGCGCCAACCTATCCGGAAAACCCAGCCCAACCCGTGCGGCTCATGTTTACCAAGATCTTCAAGGCCGCATCCCGATGATCCTGAGCGTAAACATGTTGGGGAAACCTACACTCTGGATGCCCAGGTAGGTCAACGGTCCATCAGCCCATTTTTCTTTGAGTTTCTGACCGTCCGTTCCTGTAATCGCTATGCGATTGAGCGATCCGGTTACCGGATCGAACCCTGTTGCGTAAACGATGTAGTCGAATTCGAACTCCCGCTCGCTGGTTCGCAATCCGTGCTGAGTGACTTCGACGATGGGCGTCTCACGCAAGTCCACCAACTCCACATTGTCCCGGTTGTAGACTTCGTAGTAACCGGACTCCAACGGCACGCGTTTGGTGCCGAATCCATGATCGGTGGGAATCAGCTTTTCCGCGAGTTCCGGGTCCTTCACCCGCGAGCGGATTTTGTCGGCGACGAAATCGCTGCGGAACCGGTTTGCCTTGTCGTCGATCAGAGTGTCTACAAAACTCCCGACCCAGATACCGAAACCGGGTTCGTTGTAGAGTTTCTCAAAAAACGTGTTTCTCTCTTCCTCGGTGACGTCAAACACGCTGCGCGGATCCGGTGAATGTAGAAAACAACCGTGGGTTTCGCGACACCGCGCAAAAATCTCCGGATAGCTGGCTTTGATATTCCGCTGCTCTTCGGGGGTGATGGGCCCATTATTGAGGGGGGCACACCAGTTGGGGTTGCGTTGGAACACGGTGAGATGGCCAGCCATGTAAGCCATCTCCTGAATAACCTGAACGCCGGTGGCACCGGTGCCGATCACCGCAACACGCTTACCCGTAAAATCGGGCGATTGTTTGGGCCACTGGGCTGTGTGCCAGACACCGCCCGTAAACGTCTCCATGCCCGGGTAGTTCGGCATCGTCGGGGCAGATAATGGTCCAACGGCTGTGATCAGAAACCGTGCGTATGCAACGTTGCCGCCGTCGGTTTCAATGCGCCAACGACTACTCTGCGCATCGAACGCTGCGGATGCCACACGACTGTTGAACTCTATGTCTTCCCGAAGGCCCAGTCCCTTCCCCTGAATACAAAACTCAATATCCTCCCCCCGAAAATAATCTTTTCTGAAATTTTGACTCCCCCAGCAATAGGCAGATTTACCAAAACTGTATATATGGTTTATAACTGCTTTAGTGAAACCTACACTAAACTTATTTAGTACTTTTGAGAAAGCTTCTTATTGTTCTAATTAAACGAACTTTCAGGACTCGTTCTTAAAGAATCGGGACAAAATTCAAACTTAAGCATAAAGAGCAGGGTTTTCAGGAGGAGGGAACCCCCTCATATACGTAATAATATCTGTCCGTTTAAAGTTTTGTTGCTCCTTACTTTCAGTAGAAACAACTTGTTTTTTTTTTTATTTAATTTCTGATCCATTTTTCAATAATATCTGGAAATCTGGCTTGACCTCCACACGGATATATCCTCTAGACAATTCAATCTTGGTAAAAATTTATCCCGAACAATTACTATTAACATCTTCACGCATAAAATTGAACAAACAAAGAGATAGCAAGACATAAGAAGAACTTCATATAGGAATTCTAGGAAATTCCCTCGGTGTAAAATTTCTCCTGAAAAATTCGACCCTAGGAAACTTCACTCCCTATGGATACGTAATTTACCTATTCTACCAGTATTTTACGTATTTTACCTGTATCTTACATATTTTTACGACGGCATGCAATTTCCATAGTACCAAAGCAGAAACAGGTTTGGATATGATTTTATTTTGTATATAACTGTATTACCGGTTTAAATTACCTTCCTGAAAATTGTAGGAAGCCATTTCCTTCAGATATTAAAGTTGCCTCATCAAAAAGAACTAAATGATCGAGATTTTCAACGATGTGGAAGGCTAAAGCAGAATCAATATCCTATTTTATTTTAAATTTCACATCTCAGAGAAATCAGTACTTGTCTATTATTCAGAACACACCCAGGAAATTTGATCTGCAAGATCCTACAAAACAGGTTTAAGTTTCTGTAATCAGAGACAATTACATGTGAAAAATGTTGCTATTCTCATAGTTATTTGTGCCGATAGAAGCTACACGTGGCCAGATAAGTATTTGTTGTTATCTTTTAGGGAATAAACCCCGATAAGTAGAAATCCCATTGGACAATTATAAGAACATGGGGTCGGAGTTTATTAGAAAACTTACAGAAAGGGGTAATTAAGACGCTTCGGTGTCCTAACCTGACAACTTACAGAAAAGACTTTTAAAACAAAAAGGATTGCTTTCACTGTGTAGAGCTAAAAAAAGTATCACTTTCACTGAAACTTGTCAAAAAGCACTTCTTCCATCAGAAAGTGCTAAACGTCGTACTTTCCTGTTACCCAGAACAACCCCAGTGATACTTTTTTTTTAGCAAAGTAGGAGTTTCAGAATACTTAGACGCTCTAATGTTATTTCGTGAAAGTACATATATTGCCGAATGAGGACCAACCGCATAAAAACTCACCGCAAGATAAAATCATATGTAGCCAATATAATGCTGCCAGGAGAAATTCTTAAAATTATCCGTGTCATACTTGCATCGTATCTGCAGCGGTAACTGCAATTTAGTAAAAGACAAACATGACCTATAGTAACCATAAAACCTGAAACCCCTAAAAACGTCAGATTAAAACAAAAAGTATGTCAATGGAATTGCCTTTGCCATAGCTCTTGGCCAGAAGAACTAGAGAAATTGCTTTTTTTTTACGGGAGGCATCATTTTCTGTTTTTTCTCTTCCACCGCTAGTAGGGCACTCACATAGCATAGATAGCTGTATAAGGGCTCATTTTAAAGAAATTTGCTACATCTAGTGTGTTTTGTTATTAACATTGCCCAGTCTTTAAGCTAAAATCATGTATTTGAGAAAGAACTGAATTTTCGCTTAGAAGATGATGAATGGCGTAGTAATTTCAAGTTAAAACCATAAATGACGTTTGAATACAAATCATATCAGAAAGTTAGCTATAATAAAGTTAGTGCCTCCAGACCGCCAGTGGTCCTCCGTTAGCGGTATTGCTCAAAGCGCTTAAAAAGCTACACGATCTCAGGACGGTGGCGGTTCGCGATGATATTCCTAGTCGATATAAAGATTTTGCAAAGCTAAGTGCATCCCTAATCAACGATGAGAGGCAGGTCCGTTGTGTTTAAAGATAAATTTGTAGCCAGCGATAACCTTTATTTTTTGAATCATTCTGTGGGTAGAATGCCAGCAACAACCAGAGGTGTAGTAGAAGACAGCTATTTTTCCGCGTGGCAGCATTCAGAGCCTGATGCTTGGGCACAGTGGTTCCCCATTTTTGCGAAGTTTACCGAAGCGCTAGCGGATTTATTTAATAGTCATGCCCAGCAATTTTGTCCCCAGTCCAACGTGTCTTCTGGACTGACGAAGCTTATTGCAAGCCTACCGGCACCGAAGCAAGAGCGAAACGTAATATTGATGACCAAAAACGATTTTCCCTCGGTTGGATTCGTTTTAAAACAAGCAGAACGTTTGGGTTATCAAGTTCGATTTTTACCTGAGGATGACGATGTTCAATGTGTTAGTGCCTGGGAAAAGGCCCTCACAGATGATGTGGCTTGTTGCCTTATCACCCACGTGCATTTCAATACCAGTAAGCGTATTCCTGTTAAAGCGATAACCAGTATTACCCGAAGAAAAGGCATTTTTTCTATTGTGGATATCGCACAGTCGTCAGGGGTCATTCCGATAGATTTTCAAAATTGGCAAGCAGACAGTGTCGTGGGCTCTTGTGTTAAGTGGTTATGCGGAGGCTCTGGTGCCGGGTTTCTGTGGTTGGACAGTGCACAAGTGGATAGGTTGCGACCTACAGATGTAGGATGGTTTTCCCATGAGAACCCCTTCGAATTTGATATTCAACACTTTGAATATGCCAGCAATGCCAATCGTTTCTGGGGTGGGACACCCTCAGTACTGCCGTACATCGTCGCCACGAATAGCATACAAACTATTCTAAAAGCAAGAGCATTGTCTGGAATGTGTCTTTTTGGGATTTTCCGAGACTATGTGTGCTCTCCCAGAAACATATCATTGGAAAAACAGTAAAGATAAAACTAGAAGATTTATGCATATGGGAACATATATGAGTGTAGAACCAACAAGAAAAAAAACTCCAACCATGATTTACCCCCCTCCTCCGATGAAAAAGCTAGAAAATTGAAACTAATTGCAGAAAAAGTTGAATGAGTTGTACAAAAATTTTGAACCTCCTGAAAAGCAGCATTCGGACAAGGGATCACGAAGTTTCCGGAAAATGTTAAAAACTATAGATCAACCAATAATGCCGAGCAGGGTAGTAAAATAAGGATGAAATCAAAACTGATTAACTCCAGCTTGCTCTCTTTCGGAAGTTCACTTCAGACATTTATCTTTCTATCCAGTGGAATTTATCTTCTTATCCAGCCCCCTCCTGAAATGTCGGTATTTTATTTTTGTTTTGTAAAATTTATCTTGTTGGACTTAGAACATATTTATTTTTTATTTTTCTGACTCTGTAATGTTATTCACAAGCGTTTACTTTTGCACATATCACGTGGGCCTCAGTGCCTAGGATGAGAGGTCAAAAACCTATCGCCTTCTCCCAAAAATGACCTCTGCGATTTCATCATATTGCCTGTATTTTTAAAATAAATTAATTGCTTTTGCACGTTTGAAGGATTTCATCCCCAGAAATAAATTTCTGTGCAGGCTGGTGATTTAGGCACTTGCAAATGAACGGAGATAAAAATTAAGGGTTCTGGATCTAGTCCCCCGGTAAATTCCGCCCAGATACCCTCCCTGGAAATTTCCCCCCCACATGCAAAACTGAGCGGCCAAAGGGAAGGTATGACAAATACAAAGAAGAAGAAGAACAAGAGGTTTATTCAATACAATACAATACAAAATATAATACAAAATGGAAATTCAATCACTTTTTCCCCTTCGAAAGGCTTCATGGCCAGGGAGGTTTGTTGTTTTAGGGGCCATTTTGCTAATAACTCTGTACTGTTCTTACCATTGTCCTTGAGAGAACGGTGGGAAATCTATCGGCAAAAGGTAAAAGATACTTTGAGCCGCTCGGTCCACGGGTTCTCTCCCCCAAGAAATTCACAGTAATCTTAACGATTACAAAACATTAGTTATATGACATGATAACGACATTACCCTGATTCGTCACCCAAATTACTAGGCATTTTTTCAGTCTTGATGAGTTAATAGTATTGTGACAGTTATACGGCCTGTGTAGGATGTGTGCCTGTTTGTACAACTTTGATGATGCACACTGCAGATGAAACATAGCCAAAGCTTTAGCAAGATCGTTTTTATTTCTTCTCTATTTCTTTTTTCTCAAATGACTCAGGCATTCTCTTTATTAGAATGGCTTGGCTGGAAAAAAGAAGAAACAGTGAATCAAGCAACGATTGAGAAACAGTCAGACGATAAGTTAAAGAGTGAAGAAAAGGTTGAAATTGACCCTCAGACAGAGGGCGTTAAGGATCCATCCAACGTGGATTTGGGTGAAATAAAAAGTGAACTGGATATCGATGAGCTGAAATTGATTTTTGCCAATATACCAGTGGAGAAACGGAAAGAAGTATTATCTGATTCAGCGGTGTTTTCTGAGTTGGTGAAACAGCAGCTGGCATTAAAGTCTGTACTCAAAGCAAGCATGGCCAACAAGCTGCATGAGAACATCGGTTCACAATTTTTAATGCGAAAATCAGCTGAAAACACCTTGCGCGAAATTTATGTTAAGCGATTGATTTCAGAGAAAATTCCTCAAGACTTTCCGAATGATGAACAAATCCAAACTTTTTACAATGAGAACCAGGATAAATTCACTGTTGGACAACGAATTCATCTTTGGCAGATCTTCATTCCCTTTGATAAGGCAGAAGACATCAAAGTCATTAAGGAACAAGAAAAACAAGTTGAATCCATAAGAACCTCGATAGGACAAAAATTCAAAACTTCAGCATAAAGGGCTATTTTCCGCGGGGGGTGGGTTGGGGGTATTTTTTTAAAGGGGTAAACGCCTGCCACCACCAAAGGCATAGTTATTGGACCTTTCAACTATGGTGGACGAAACGGCTATCTTAAAATTTTGATTGGATATCATTGAGGAAAATTGCAGGGGAGGGAGTGGGGCTAGTTGCCCTCAAATCTTTTTGGTTACTTCAAAAGAGCACTAGAACTTCCGAGTTCGATTCATATGAGCTTTCTGTGGATCTTTTCGGACCATTGGTTGGATACGATAACCCCTGGGAAAAAAAAAACAACAACAAATGTTGGTTTTTCCGTGATCAAAAACAACATTTTTGAAAATCTGTGATCTTTTTCTGGGAAAAAATACAAAATTCTACATTTTTGTAGATAGGATCTTAAAACCTCTACAGTACTGTTTTCGAATATGCTGAATCTGATGATGTGATTTCCTTAAGATTGCTTGAATGTTTGGGGGTGCCCACCCTTTTCGGAAATGAGGCAAATTTGCTCAGGCTCTTAGGTTTTGATAGGTTACATTTTGCTGTATTAATTTTATATATTTCAAATCAGCATTAAAAGTCAGTTCTTTTGATGTATCTATTTTTATAAGATTTCATTTTTAGAGTTTCGGTTTCTATTGGGCCGAGTCGCTCCTTACTTACAGTTCGTTGCTACGAACTGTTCGGAAACTGTTCAAAAGGTGATTAAAAAAATTATCATAAAAAATTGTACATTTGCTGTTCCTTCTTTTCAGACCATCATTCTGTATTTTTATTAATCTCCATGAACTATTAATTAAAAAAGAGATAATCTTTTATAGTTTGGTGGCGACCCTCAATTTTGAGCGAACAAAAGTTGAAGACAAGATACTATTGTTATCCCTGGAGCAGCATTTTTTGTTGTAAAGAAGTTCCTTATCACTAGCTTCCCTCCCTATAAGCTTATATCCTAATGTTTTGTTTTCAGGAAATTTAAGAATTGCCCCTCCCGAATTTGAGGCCTCGAGTTGCTTAGCTTGTTGCTTAGATTTTGGACCGAACTGAGGCCTCACACCGAAGCAACTGAGTTGCTTATAAAAAACCCGTGTAGTTTAGAAAGTGCCAATCAAGAATTGGAGTGCACGACGGATGGTCAATTTTTGTACAAGTTAGCATCCGTTTGAGGTGAATAACTGAAGGGGCAAGATTTAATGAAAAGACGACTTCTTTTGGCCATAAAGTATCTACAGGCTTTTCGAGTTTGTTTGAAGTGGTTCCCAAACATCCAAATGAGCTAACTGTGTAACAAAAGTGGAAATCGTCGTTAAGTTTTTAACCATGGTCTTGATTTCCATGTACGTGGTGCAATACAATATAATTAGGCCTATTCCTGATAGCGTCTTAGATTTCTTCCCCATTTGGCACCCAAGGCTCGGCGAACGGGTAACTGCCGAGGAATAAATAGGGAAGCCCTTTGTCCACTTAAATTGAAGCAAGAAAGCTGCTTCTGAGATCTTGTTTTCTGAGTTATTGAGACGGCTGTAATCTTGTCTTGTGGATAAAACAGATCGACTGCCTGCTTGCAATTATCCAGACAGGTGGGAACGTAATTTCGGAAACGTAGTCGGTAGATCCAAACTTGTGTTAGTAGGTATGACCCAGAATCCTAACTACAGCTAATATTCCTTCAAAAAATTATTATTTGCCGTCGAATATCGGCAAAAGTGCAAGTAGAATGTCTGATGGATTTAAGGAAGGAAACTGTTAAATGTGGTTCAGAGCATAGCTCAACATATCCTCGGTACCTGACAATGCAGATCCCTAATGACTTTGAAGCTATTCTCAGATTTTCGTCTTTTCAGATCGGTGGCTTTATCATATCATAATAAGGGCTCGAATAGCGATACTTCTGTCCAACGTTGCGATGCATGTATTGGAAAAGAGACTAATGTAAATGGTGTTTTATTCACCTCTGACAATTATTCTTAGCATCTTCACGTCTAAAATTGAGTCAGCAAATAGAAAGCAAGACTTAAGAAGAGTTACACACAGGAATTCTGGCAATTCCTTCAAAAATTTCCCCTCAAAAATTTCCCTTCAAAAATTTACCCGCTGGAAACTTCCCTCCCCGTGGAAAATCTACCCCGTAGAAATTCCCCCAGCATAAAAATTGAACCCCTCCCTAAAAAATAACTTCCCAATAACAAATACTACACGCAAACAATGGAAACTGTCATAACTTGGAGACCTTTCCCCAGTGGCTTTAGGGGTTCATTTTATCTCCAAAGACATAGTCATTAGGTCCTTCATCTATGCTGAACAAAATGGCTATCTCAAAATTTTGATAAGACGATTTTGAGAAAAAGGGGCGTGGGAGGGAGCTCAGTTGACCCCCAATTGACCTGCTGTGATTTTCATTAAGATTCTTTTGACATTTAGGAGTGTTTTCCCCTTTTTTTGAAAAAGGCTTGTGCTCTTTAATAGGTAAGACTAAACTTAATAAAACTTATATACTTGGAATAAGAATCAATAAGGATTAAAGATCTATGTCAGGTGAAAAAGATATACCTTCCTCTTTGTAGAAAAGAGGATATAAAAGTTTTTCTCTCTTTTCTTTTAATCGGTCTACGGAGCTTTCTAAGGGTTAGGCAGTATGCTTCTGCATTGAATAGAGGTTCCTCCGTTGCATGAAGTCGACCGAACAAACACCATGCCTATTCCCAAACACTGACGCCATGATTTTGCACTGGGAGAGAGGATGTTTGGCCTTCAAATTTTCAGGGGAGTGCGTGTGCTTCCATTCCATGTTTTGCTGCCTCCATTTTGGCCTGATATGCGAAACCCATGTTTCGTCTCCAGTTCAACCAGTTGCCACCACTGTAGCAACCGAGCATTGAACTCTTGGTTATTGGAGCCGGCGGCAAGTTCTTAGAAAAACTACTATAAAATTAGTAATTTGGGTTTTTGTTTTGACAAAAAGAGCACCTATTATTAAATTAGATTTGATTTTATTAAAAATATTTGATAATTTAAGAGACTAAGCTTTTAATTTCCATAAAAACCTACGCATACAGTTACAATACATCTGACTTCATTAAGTTTTAGTTTGCATAAAAAGTAACACATACGGTTAAAATAAGTTTAATTTTCTTAAGAATCCTTCATCATTTAAGAAATTTGGATTCTAGTTTTAAAAGATAATAACGCACCTGGTTAAAATACATCTGATTTTGTTAACGATATTTTATCATTTGAGAAAATAGGGTTCTAGTTTTCATTTAAAAAAGGAAACAGTTAAAATACATCCTATTTTATTAAAAAATATAGGAGCATTTATGAAACTTGGGTTTTGGTTTTTATAAAAAAGAATTCATACGGTTAAAATATATCCTATTTGATTAGAAATATTTGGGCATTTAATAAACTTTAGTTTTAGTTTTCATAATAAGCAACGCATACGATTAATATAGATGTGATTTTTTTTAGAATTATTTGACCATTTAAGAAACTCGGGTTTTAGTTTTAAGAAACAAGGACCCATATGGTTAAAATACATGTGATCATGTTAAAAATATTTGATTATTTAAGAGAATGAGGACTCTAGTTTTCATAAAAAGTAAGCACACGGTTGAAATACATATTATTTATTTGAAAATGTTTGAGCATTTAAGAAGCTTGGTTTTTAAATTTTCAGAAAAAAAACACATATGGTTGAAACTTGGGTCTTGTATTCAGAAATAAGAGCCCATATGGTTAAAATAAATCTGATTTTATTAATAATATTTGGTCATTTGATGAACTTGGGGTTTATTTTTCGTAAAAAGAAGTACGTGCACGATTAAAACACATCTTATTTTATTAAAATTTTTGAGTAATGAAGATTTTTAGGTATTAGTTTTGACAACTAATAACGTATATTGTTCAAGAACATTTGATTTTATACCTTTTGCGCCCGACCGGAGCCTCGCGGACGTTCTGCTGACACCGACACGCATCTACGTCAAACAACTCCTTCAGACCATTCGGCAGACAGACGCCATCAAGGCATTGGCGCATATCACCGGAGGCGGATTTCCAGAGAATATTCCGCGCGTTTTGCCGGATGGCCTGTCCGCACGGATCGACCTCAGCGCAATAGATATTCCGCCGGTCTTTTCCTGGTTGAGCGCCACGGGCGGGATCGTCGAAACCGAGATGTTGCGCACGTTCAACTGCGGCATCGGAATGATCGCGGTTGTTTCTGCAGAGGACTTGGACGCAGTGGTAGCGACCTTGAACGAAGCCGGAGAGAGTGTTGTCCCGCTGGGTGAGCTTGTTGAGCGGGCCGATGATGTTGCCGCCGCCGTCACCTACGACGGGTCGTTGGCACTATGAGCGGCCGTACCGGGCCAACCGGCCGGCGCAAGCGTGTTGCGGTCATGATCTCCGGTCGCGGATCCAACCTTTCGGCGCTGATATCTGCCAGCATGGCGACTGACTATCCTTGCCAAATCGCTGCAGTCCTGTCGGACAATCCACAGGCGGCCGGCCTCGAACTCGCCGAAACCTATGACATCGAAACCCATGCCTTCGCCCGGGCTGACTTTCCTGACAGGAAAGCCCATGAAGGGGCGATCCTGGCCGAACTGGATCGGATCGAGCCCGATTTCGTCTGTCTGGCCGGCTATATGCGCCTTTTGTCGGCGGATTTCGTCAATCGGTGGCGGGGATTGATTCTCAACATTCATCCGTCGTTATTGCCCAGTTTTCCGGGTCTGGACACACACCAACGTGTTTTGGCCCACCAGGTACGCATCCACGGCTGCAGTGTGCACTTCGTGACCGAAGGCATGGATGAAGGTCCTCTGATCGCCCAGGCAGCGGTTCGCGTCCTGCCGGACGATACGGAAACTGTGCTGGCTGAACGGGTGCTGTCGGCTGAACACCAGCGGCTAGAAAGCTGTCCGGCTTTTGCACCTGCCTGCTTCTCAAGTATTTTGTTTTCTCTTTTTTTTTCGAAAAAGTAGACAGTCGAAATTTGTAGCTATTTGGAGAAGGCTGTGTTTTGGTAAAGCACATAACCTATTTAAAAACAGAATAAAGCTCTTGCAGGTAAAATCGTACTCTTAACGACGAATATTTTTAGCAGCTTTTAGTTTGAGTGTCGCTATTCACTTCTTTCAAAAGGTTTATTTTTCACATTTTCTGTCCTGCATTCAAGTCAACCTAAAGAAAGAACAAGGGGAATTATTCTGTCGCTCAAGTGATTAATTTAATAAAAAAAAAATACGAGAAATTATTTCAAAAAGAAAAATTAAATAGTCACGTGAAATCTAAGATAAGCAAAAAAAAGACCTGTAATATATGAACCGTAAAACAATAAGATATTATTATAAAGGAATCCAATGGAATCTAAATTAAACAGAAAATAAAATTAATATTCACATCCAAGATAATGATCGCAGATACTAACATAAAGGAATAGATCTATCTTACTAAACCAAAAATTAATGTCTGTTTTCTATATATTTTTTCTCGAAAGCGACACTACTTCCTTTTTAAAGAAAATTGACATACCAACATTTTCCGGTGTGGAAAAAAGATTTGGATAGTTCGCAACTTTGGAAAAAATCGTTCCCTCTCCCCATGCCCTTAATTTATTTTTCTTAAATCGTCTGCATGCAGAAATCAGGTACCCGACAGCCTGAAAAACTATCAAACCTGAAGGTTGACAACTGGACAAGAGTGAGTGAATGTCTTCCGACCTGGGTTGACTTTGCATTTCTGTTTCATCTCCTATTTGAATCAAATTATTGTCCAGCAGTTGTCTATTGAATTCGCTATCTTGCAGGTCAATTTCACCTTGCAAGTTAACAAAATAGGTCAGTTGAGCTTCGGGATTAATCTTAGTAAAATATTCAACCCAAAATATTGTTTCAAATTAAAACAATATAAATTGAGCTTTGTGAATTGAACTTTCCATGAAATGTAATCGTTTTAAGAAACCTAGAGGAGCAAACCATCACCTAAGTATAGAACAAAAACTAAGCAGCGAAAGCGTACGAGATTTCTAGGTAATTTTATACACTTCGTTTGCTACAATCTAACGATATACTAAAACATAGCGTATATATATATATATATTAGTTACTGTTATGTAAACATTGTGCAAAATATGACAGACCAATTTATTAAGAGTGCGCCTACACACAAAGACAAAAGCAGCCCATATAACTACGTTTTGCGCTTCACGCTATCGGCGTTTTGTTTCACCAGGTAGCGTGTATTGTCCACAATGGTTGTGCAATCTCTCAATCAAAGAATGCTAATGAGCAGAGTGGGTCCGAGATTGATTCTACCCTAACTTAATAATCCCCCCCCCCCCAAGAAACAGACTAACTAATAGATGGAGAGTAGTTTGAGTGACCGAAGGGAGCACCCCTTGACTTTGACCACCAAGTGATGGCCATCATCCCATTGTTACACATGTTCTAATTCCCAATGAAACGTTTTTACTTTTGACATTTTTCTCTGCCATAGGTAAAGTTTCGAGATAAACTTCTCCAATTTTATTAGGTTGCGTCGGGGACCTCTAAGGGATCTGGGAGTGGACTAAGTTGTAAGATAGCGCCATAGTGATTTTGTGCTTGTTATATTTCATCCAGAGTGGCTGGATATCATATATGTGGAAGGTCCGGAGCCCAACTTCCCCAAAACAGCGACGCATTCGAATTCCAATAGCCGAAACGTAGCTTGCAAAAAGGACTATGGGAAGCTCTACCATCTATGGCAGTGACTGAGTCGAAAAGTGTTGGACTATTTACTATTTTAATCTGCCATTCTTTTTTATTTGTAGCGGAGTATCGCAAGGGTATCGAAGCACTCAAGCGACGCGAATCGAGCGACGAGTTTTCCTTATCTTCCTTGCAGCTCAGCTCCGAGATGTCTGGCGAGGTTTCGTAGACGCCCTATGAGCCACCCCTGGCTCTGGAGGATCTAAGGTAAGGTAAGGATTTACGTGTAACCAAACTTTGATGGGTTTTTTTTCGTTTCTTCAACAATAAGACATTTATTTGACTTTTTTACTAGTGCTTGCTTGACATAAAATTCAAATTCGGCAACCATGCTGTCATAGAAATTTTTAAGATAAAATTCTATTTATTTACGTGTAACCAAAGTTTGATTGTTTTTTCTTCAACAATAAGACATTAATTTGCCAGAAACAGGCGTAAAAAAAAGAAACTAAAAATAGATATTACAAGTTTATTCAGTATTCTCTGTTTTCCAGTTCCTTTAGACATCCACTTAAAAATTAAATCAACATTTATTTTTTATTGTCTAAAAACAATACGTCCACTCTGGGGATGTACTATAATGTTTAGATTATTGGCCTTTATAATAAGACGTATCAAGGTTACTGTTCTTAGAACCTAAGCACAGACAAACAAATGCTTGTTGCAGAAAGGGGCTGCGTGCTGTGCTTCGCCGGACTACCACGTAATTAAATTTGTTTTTTTAGATAGGTTAATGCATGGAAATACATGAAATGTATTAAGAGTATCATAAGTGCATGAAATGAAAATTCACGGAGCATTAAATAAATTGTAAGACCTGTCGTCATCGCTTTTACTATAAGTTCTTAAAGTAGCGTTCACAAAAATATTGAGACTGTCATGCATGGCCATTTGGATGTCTAGACGCAAACAATGCTTTTTACTAAATTTATTTAGATTATGAGAATGTTTCTTTAAAAAATAATGTATAATAATGTAGCAACCGAATTTTTTTGTAATCTTTCGGGGAATAATAAAAAAACGTAAACATTAGGTAATTTATATATCAAAAACAATATAGCTTGTAGGAAAGATTTGGATTACCACAAAAATTTATTATTTTTGATATAAAATAATGTATAACCCAGACGTCGCCGCATTGCGACTGAACTGCAGCGAGCCTTTCAGAATCAGCTGAAACCCTACACGGAGAAGGCCTTACCCAAACCCTTTTCAGGTGTTGGGACTGCAGGTTTTCTTGACGCCTATCCTTCGCGAGGCCATTTTTTTGCCGTTTATCCAACAGCAGTGCTTTGCGATGTCGACCGAATCGATCAACTGGCTCAAATGGCGGAAACCTTGATCCTTCATCCCATGGGAGGCAGTTTTCACCTATTTCCGGGTCGTGAGGAGGCCTTAGAGCCCCTGATTCAGCGGCTTTATTCGACCCTGCCCAAAGAACAGGGGCATCTCGTGTCCCATGGTTTTCCAAGAGGCAGCGAAGCGTTCATTCCTTGGTTACCGCCAACTGGAGAAGCGGGCTTAATCCACGCGATCAAACAGAAAATGGACCCAAGCTTTGTCTTTCAATCACCGCTTTTTCCTGCACATGAAGGAGGACGCCTTGGTTGACCAGGTTGTTGATCCCAGCAAGGATCCTTCTGCTGTCGCATGGCCGGTTTCCGATTTGTTCCGCGATACTGATTTTGACGAAGTTCTCAAGTGTATTCATTGCGGTCTTTGCGTGGATGACTGTCCAACCTATCGGGAATTGGGGGTGGAACAGGATTCACCCCGAGGGCGCTTGTACTTAATGCGCGGTTTATGGGAAGGGGAAATTCAACCTGAACCGGAAGTGCGCGATGCCTTGGCGCGCTGTTTGGATTGCCGCGCATGTGAACAGGTTTGCCCCGCTTCTGTACCCTACAGCAGTTTGTTAGAACGGACCCGGGTTTTGCTGAAAAGCCAAGAATCATCTGGATTTTGGAGGAAATGGTTCCAAGCCGTGGTTTTTCGAAAAATTTTTCCATCCACGATGGCTTTAAGCTGGCTCAGCGGTTTTGGATTCTTGGCCCTGCGAACCGGCATCGTGACATTGTTGATCAGCGCTATCCTGCGAAAGATTATGCTGGGGGGGGACCCCTTAAAAGTCATAGAATCTTAACAAAAATATCACCATCAGATTCAGAGAACTACTCCAGTTTTTTACTGTTTTAAAGAGTAGAGTCGAGAGAAATGGTCAAACTTTAGCGTAAAGAGCGAGGCATTGAGGAAGGAACAGCTCCTTTCATATACAGAGTGATTTCAGTTCGTTTTATGTTTACTGTTGCTCCTTACTTTCAGTTAAAAAAAACTTTTTATTATTTAATAATATTATGAGTTCTGTCTATTTTTCTTTAGTATTTGCTGTAATAACTATTATCTAGCTATCTATCTAAACGTTTTTTCAACCTGTGTAATCTCCTTTTAGGTTTGCAGAATTAATTAGTTATATTACTTGTGATTCTAGAATTAATTTCACAGATATTAATTTTTTTTAAATGTTTTACACAAAATAAGTTTTTTTTTTAGAAAAAGTAAAGAACTCCATTAAACCAAAAATGAAAAAAAAGGAAATCAAATAATCTACCAAGCATACAACTACCATAAATCAGCATCAATGAATACATGAAACCCAAAATGAACAAAACTAGGCCTGCCTTGCCAGAGCAACGTGAAGTGTTGCGGTAACCTTCCTCCGGCTTCGCCGAAAAAAAGTGTTCCGAGAGCAACACTTTGGTTTTGTTTCTTTGCTATCCGTTAAACGCTGAAGTTGTCAGCCTATCGAAGCTTTTAAAACGTTTTGTTCAAAGAAGAACGCGATCTGTAATCATATGATCAAAGGCTGTTCCTCAGATCTGAAAAAAACAACAACAACAAAAGAATATCGAAAGAAGGGACTAAATTGACTTTGCAGCCGGTTGAACTTTATCCTTTTCAAGCGTAGACATCGCGACGGATGAAAACTTGGAACAATATCTTATATAATCTAGTTGGTATCATAAAGCTATCCGTAACTTTTCAGGATTAAAATACCATAGGTGACACTAATTATTACGAAACTACCTCATTGTTTTAACGCTAATCACAAACTGTCCCACTTGCCAGAAACATAGCCGTAACAACCAGAAAGAGCCTCTCATGAACTCCCAGATTCCATTAGTACCATGGCAGCAGGTAGCCTCAGACATATTTGATTGGAACGAAGCGAAATATCTCATAACAGTCGATTACCATAGCCGCTTCTTTGAAGTCAATCTGTTGAAAAACTTGACATCCAAAGAAGTCACAGCAAACTAAAGCAAATTTTGCTCGACATGGTATCCCCCACTTGATCATCTCAGACAACAGAACGCAATACTTATATACAGAGTTTGAACGGCTTGTCGAAAAATGGGGCAAAAGGCACGAGACATCCAGTCCCTTCTATCCACAGTCCAATGGAAAGGTAGAAAAGGCTGTCCACACTTACTAGGACGTCTTCACCAAGGCAAGTGAAGGCGCAGATGACCCTATTTGGGTCTACTGGAATGCAGGAATACGCCCGTCGACAGCTACGCCGCCTTTGCACAACTGCTAATGAGCTGCCAACTATGTCCCACCCTACCCTGCAGAGAAAAGCACTTGCGAAAGCAGGTGGTTCCAACTAAAAAAATACCTATTAAAGCGGGAAGAGGCCAGGTCACGACAGAAACAATGCTTTGATAAACATGCCAAGTTTAGGCCTACGCTCCACTCGGGGGAAAAATTGACCTAACAGAAACAAACTGATGGTCAATGGAGCACCACCAGCGTCTTAGCACCAGCAGCAGGCCCTAGATTGTTCCATGTCGAAACCGAAGCTGAAAGAATTCTACAGAGGAATAGGAAACACTTAACAAATGCACTGTCATTGACACCAGGACAGAACAGACATAGTCCAGTAAAATGCTTTGGAAGCGACGCAGTTACTTCTACTGTGATCACCCCAGCGTTGGACTTAACTTGTGCAGAAGAAACACCGTTTAACGCATCATCAGATATTCCCTCATTTGATTGAACAGCCGTGTTCTGTAGTACCAGTAGATTTCGTCAAGATAGAACTCTAGTTTTATAATGTTTTAGTGGGAGGATTGGCGTGTTTGCCGTAGTTGCTAATGGGTACAACTGTCATTTTGTGCATTGTTTCAGGGAAGGTTTCGAACCGTGACTTTGCTTTACGGTACTTGAACAGTTCGACTGAAAGATATCTCAGGTTTCAAATTTAAAACTGTAGTTCCTAATACGTACAAGAGATTTGTCAGTGATACAACTAGGACTTCTTGGTTTTTTTTGAACAACGAAAAAAACGCTGATCTATGTTAATGCTTCCATTTTTTCCGCGGGGGCTCTACAAAATTTAAAGTTGAAAAGTTCTTGTTACCTATAGTTGTTCTATTCTATAGTTGTTCTGTCGTTGATTTGGGACATGTACCATCTTAACCCGTATCGTGCACTGCCCGTGTAGGATGCGCTGTGATCTGAGTGGAATTGATATGGCAAAACGTTCATTGCTAGGCGGGTAGATATTTGGTCTATAAGATTCATGAACTTACCCAAGAATTTTTCCTAGATTTTGGACATCTTGATAACGTGACTTGTTGCATTGCTGTAAGTCACTACATGATGAATTTTGCCTGAAAAAATAGAAACGGTTTGGACAAAAAATATTTTTCAAGTAATAGATATCACGTAAAACATTTTCATGTCGTGTTTTTTAACATATAGGTGTGTATATGTGAACAGTACTTCAACACACTTTCGAAACTTACGTTGTTGGAGACCCCGCTTCTTTTCCCACCAGCATCACAGCACTCGTCTTTCTCTTAAAAGCAAATTTGACTTCACTAACGGCTTTTAACGAAGCACTACCGTGAAACAGAAGAAATACGTTGGTGGGAGTTTTGAAATTCAAAATCGAACTTCGTAAATTGTCGACTTAAACTGTTCTGTTAGGTGCAGTGGTTGACTCGTCAATTTTGCAAGTAGGTTTCTCTTTAGAACATATATGCCCTGTGCTTGCTTAGTGTCGCCCCCAATCGGAATATTGGTAAGAATTTTGGCCACCCGTCTTGGGACCGGGGGCGGCCGCGGCGGCCGCCTTCTTCTCGGCCATGAGCGTCTTGATCTGCGCGCGCGTGAGCGGACCGCGCAGGTACGACAGCGCCCAGCGCGTGTGGAACACGGTGGGCTCGTCATCGTGGACGTTGTTCATGTAGAAGACGCGGCTCTTCATGCCGGCGAGGATCGCCTCGACGCGGGATCGGTCGAACGACGAGCCTGCGGACGCGCTCGCCCCTTCGAGCCCCTCGAGCACACGCGCCTTGTCGCGCTCGGTCTGCAGCCGACCGAGGAACCAGGTGCCCGCGTTGGACAGGCCCTTGTAGTCGAGGTCGACCGGGTTCTGCGTGGCGAGAACGACTCCCAGGCCGAACGCGCGGGCCTGCTTCATGAGCGTGAGCATCGGCGTCTTGCTCGGCGGGTTGGCCGACGGCGGGAAGTAGCCGAACACCTCGTCCATGTAGAGCAGCGCGCGCAGACTCGTCGAGCCGGGCTGCGTGCGCATCCACGCGACGACCTCGTTGAGCAGCAGCGTCACGAAGAACATGCGCTCGCTGTCGGAGAGATGCGCGATGGAGACGATCGAAAGCCGCGGCTTGCCCTCGGGCGTCCAGAGCATGCGCTGGATGTCGAGCGGCTCGCCCTCCATCCACGCCTCGAACCCCGGCGAGGCCAGCAGGTTGTTGAGCGTCATCGCCAGCTCGAAGCGGTCCTTGGCCGGGTAGAACGACTCGAGGTCGAGCACGCCGATGCGCTCGAAGCCGGGATCCTGGATGCGCTGGATCAGCGTACCGACGTCGAGGTCCTTGCCGGCGCGCCACGACTCGTCGATCACGCGGCTGAGCAGGATGTGCTCGCGACTGCGGATGGGATCGGCCTCGATGCCGAGCAGCGCCAGCAGACCCGAGACGGCCGCCATGACGCGCTCACGCATGGCATCGCCGTCCTCGAGCAGGGCCGGGGCATATAAAAAATTAGAAATTTATAATTACATTCATTTGTGTAAGAAATAAACTTTCCTCCCACCTGCCTAATATTTAAATAGGCTATAGCCTGCCCTAAATTGTTCTTAGGCTCTGTACTGAATTCTCCAGCAGACTTTGATTTTCTTGTGCCAAAACTTTCAGAACTAAAAGTGCTACTTCATGAAAAGGATGTAGATGTTTTCTGTGTTTGTGAGGTGTGTCCTAAGAACTTGTTGACCAAATTAGATGATGCACATATTCAAATCCCTGGATACTTACTCCTGAGCAACCTAGATAGTAACCTGTGTCAAAGAGGAGTGTCTATCTACACTATGCTTGGGATTAAGGTAGATAAAATTGATTTTTCTATTTCTCAACCTATTAATGCTTGGGCAGAACATGTATTAATTAGACTTCTGATTGGATTCAAAACTGTGAATATTGGTGTGCTTTACTGTACCCTATATAATAGGCTACACTATATAACTACTTTGCTAAATAATACTGCTTTACTGTAGCATATATAATAGGCTACATTATATAACTACTTTGCTATATAATAGTAAAATTGTCATTAGGGAGGCACGCCAACTTCCATTATAGTAAATAATGGAATGTAGACTCAAAAAATTATAACATATTACAAGCAAGAAATTTGAGCAAAAGAGGTATGAGCTTGGAGATACCTTAAAGAGATAAAATTTAAAATCAGAATATAATCATAACTCAGTTGGCCTAGGCTACTTTCCAAGGTCTGAATAGTATACTAGGATGAGTACTAACTAACTAATGTATTAGTTAGACATCTGATTGGATTCAAAACTCTAAACCAAAAACTCTAAACAAAAGCTCTAAACCAACTAGTATCTCACCAAGCTGTTTCTAACCTTTTACAGATGTTTTGCAATTTAAATTCATCACTTGTGCTTTATGGTGATTTTAATATGCCAGAAGTTTGTTGGTTTGAAGGTATTGGGTACTCACCCCGGCGTCTCGAAGGATGGGGAGCCGCGTAGCGGCGTCTCGAAGGATGGGGAGCCGCGTAGCGGCGTCTCGAAGGATGCTCTGGCGGAGCGATTTCACGGAGCGTCGCGTACCATGGCCGCCGGGTCATGAATCGGGCGGCATCGCCAACAGGTCCGATGCGAATCAAGGAGCACATACAGATTCACACATTTCTCAACCGCGAAAGCCCGTTAACCTAAGTTCGGAGCCCGTGCCCGCGCCCCGCGGGGTTTGACGCTTGCGCCGCATGGGCGTAGAAGAAGCGTCAGTGCGGACGTGGCGAAACGGTAGACGCAGCGGACTTGAATCGATGGCGCGCGGCGGGGACGACAAGGCCCGGGCGCGCGTCCAAATTGGGCCCCCGCCGGGAAACGGGCGGGGTGGGACCGCTCAAATTCGGGGAAAGCGTCCGGTCCGGCCGACGCCAATCCCGAGCCAAGCCCGCGAGGGCGCATCCGGATCATGATCATGGTTCGCGGCGCGCCCTTCGGGAAGGTGTAGAGACTAGACGGGCGGCGCCTAACGGGTCGGACGACCCCAGGGCGAAGGGATAGTCCGGGCCACGAACGCGCGTCCGGCCGGGCGCGCGGCGGCGAAAGCCGAAGTGGTGAGAAAATCCGCTTCCCTTCGGGAGTGTGGGTTCGATTCCCACCGTCCGCACCACTTCTTCTTGGCCTACCGCGCTTTGCGCTACTTGAGGCCACTTGGCGCGGTTCGAGGTTTCTCCTCTCACGCGCGCCATTCCTGTCTGCGCTACCGCCCTTCGGGCTGCTTGAGCGCGGGCGCGGTTCGAGGTTTCTCCTCTCACGCGGCCATTCCTGTCTGCGCTACCGCCCTTCGGGCTGCTTGAGCGCGGGCGCGGCTCGAGGCTTCTCCTCTCACGCGCGCCAATGTTTCAGTCACCCGGATTTCTCCCCGCTCCGTGAACCGTCGCGCGGGCAGTCGACAAACGCGGCGAGCCCGGCCATATTCCAAGACGCGCCGTTCCCAGATGAGTTGTCTGACTACGATGCCGATGATTGGTCTTACCCTCCGTTGCCTGACATCGTCAGATGACTTTCTCGCTGTCAGAAATAGAGGCAATGGGCAAACGGGCGGCGCGCGGTGCCGGCCTTTCGTGGGGTCTTGCCGAAGAAGCTGGAAAGGCAGCTCGCTGGCTGGCCGAGCATGACTTGCCAGGACCACAGCATCTGGCTGACGTGCTCACGCGCAACGATGGCTGTAAGTACGAGGACGTCGCTCCTGACGAATCCCGACAACATTGGCAGGCGTCCATTGGTAGACTTTGTCCCTTAACCACTGGCGCGGCCATTTGCGATCTTGCCACGGAGATTGCTGAAGGGCGAGATATCGAACTCGGCTCGACCGACCACCCATTGCTGCTTGCCCCTTATGTGGCGGGAGCGGCAAAACTGACAGGCACGGCATTTGAATTAACCTGGGCGGGGGCTCGCTTGGTTCTCGCATCCGAAGCGACCCTGATCGAAGGCAACACGGCTGCGGTTAACGTTCCAAACGCAGGCCATGTTCGATGCCGGCGAACGGAAATTCCAAAGACCAATCGGCCTATGAAGACGGAAGGTCAGTCCGTCGACGCGGAAACCTGGGAACGCTTGAACACCTTTGCGCAGAGGACGTTTGCGCCCGCGACCGATGCCTCACGCCGCGCTGGTGCGGGTGCCGGTTTGGTCGACAACGACTGACAGGACATTTTACCGTGACAGAAGTACCGACCCTATCCCTTGAGGAGATCGAAGATCTCGCCTACCGCGCCTTGATCGCCGCCGGGACATCGGATGCCAACGCACGCCCGTTGGCGTGTGCCACGGCAGCGACCGAGGCGGATGGTATTGCGAGTCATGGCTTGGCCTATATCCCGATCTATTGCGAGCATGTGAAATGCGGCAAAGTAGATGGCAAAGCACAGCCGGTCCTATCGACGCCAGCACCGGCGGTTATTTGGATGTCTACCGGTGGATGATTGTGAGCTAATGACTAGAAAAATAGAGTATGTTAACGAAGGTCACCTACCTCGTCTTAATTTTTTTCTCGAAATAATTTCAGCCCTCCTTGTTGCACAGAATAGTCGAAATCAGCACTTGTACGGTATGATATCTTTCATTGTTTAAAACTATTATCATAACTTTGAATTTTCTTCGAATAATTCCTTTCACAATATTTCATAAGTAGTTTTTGATCCCTTGGAGGAAGAAATCCAAATAAAAAGGCATTCTTGACAGATTTTCTTCTAAAAAATTTAAACCTGCCACATAGGGTCCTGCAACGTAATAATGACGTATTTACTATTATTGTCTCCATTATGCGAACAGTTTTCTTCTTTTTCTGGTGTTACACAACCTTTTTTGTGCTTGTAGCATTTGATATGCAATTTTGAGCTTCATTAATTTTATACATTTGGTTTCACCATAAAAGGCAGATCATTTTCATTTACACCTTATTAATAAATTCTCTGTTTTTAGGGCTGCGGCTACTATGGGTATATGTTGCTATTTGCTTACAGTTAGTAACCACGAGCTGTTGGAAATCGACTTGCTTCATAATGTAGTCAAGTGCTTGTAAGCTAGTCTCTCAGTCTTGTCTTGGAAACTGTAATGAATTGAATTGGCTTGTGCATTTGGCTAAGTTTTTGGGTTTTGTATAGTGGAGTTTTAAAAAAGAAGAAATCATTTTGTTTGAAAAGTGAATTAAAGGGAAAAAGAGAGCAGGTCACATAGCAGTTTGTGTCAGGCCGGGATAATAAAATAGACAGGAAATTACTAAAAGGTGAAAGAAAGTTAAAATATTCTAGACGTGAGAGCTATTTTAGAAGTTACTTTTCGTTTGTCACTCATTTTTTTTAACTTTTTGTCCCAAAATTGATTTTGTAAAGACTAAGCCAGTCGACAGCCATATTTTTTTCTTTTCTTTGATTTGTTGTATGCCAAAGGGGCCGTTCCGGGACGTATTTGTCCAATAGTGCTTTCGCTGTGGTGTTTTCGAAGTCTTCGCCTTGGAGCGATTGAAGGAGGCTGATATCGGCTCCCGAGCAAAACCCTTTCCCCGCTCCGGTTAAGATGATGACGCGGACTTCGTCGTCCTGGTTTGCCCGCGTCATGGCATCGAAGAGTTCGTCTTCCATAACCTTCGTGAGCGCGTTCAATCGATCGGGTCGCTTGAGCGTGATCGTGGCGACGCGGTTTTCGACGGCGTAGGTAATGGCTTCGTAGTTCATGTTGGGTGGCGATGGGCTAGCGGCGGTCGTGTTCGGCAAAGGTTCGGTCGCTCTCGGCAAGCGCCTTAAGGAGAGGAGCAGGCTTCCACCAGTAGCCCAGCGTGCGTTCGAACTCACAGATGCGTTCGTAGACGGATCGCAGCCCCACGCGATCCGCGTAGTGCATGGGACCGCCGCGGAAGGCGGGAAAGCCGTAGCCGTAGATATAGATGACATCGATATCCGAGGACCGAATGGCATAGCCTTCTTCGAGGATCTTGGCACCCTCGTTGACCAAGGCATAAATCGTCCGCTCGAGAATCTCTTGGTTGTCGATAGTGCGTTTGGTAATCCCGGCTTGTTCAGCCTGGGCTCGGATCTGGGCCTCAAAGGATTCGTCCGGCAGGCCTCGTCGTTGGCCTTCTTCGTAGCGATACCAACCTTTTCCGGTCTTCTGCCCCCAACGTTTCTCGTGGTAAAGAATGTCGGTCATCAGAGGTTGTCGTTTGTCTTTGGGGAGGGTGTCCTTGATCTCCTGATGGATACGCCAGCCGACATCGTTGCCCGCGAGGTCCAAGACGGCGAGCGGGCCCATGGCCCAGCCGAACTGGTAGAGGGCCTTGTCCACGTCCGCGACAGTGGCGCCTTCCTCGACCAAGAATTGGGCCTCATTGGTGTAGGGATTGAACATGCGATTGCCCACGAAACCAAAGCAGTTGCCGTTTCAATTAAAATATAAAAATTGGATCGATATGCATTGAAATTACCAGTACTTGGAAAATAGACAATTGGTGGTCAAAGGAGTGACAAAAAATCATGGAGCAATAAAAAAGATTATAAATGATTCCTGTATATATGTTTATTCGATTATGAGTCTTGGTAACATAATAAGCATTGGTAAACAATTTGACATTAGCTATTGTGAAGAAAGGCAAGTGGATCTATCTATAGGAGATTTTTTCTTAAGTTCTAATGTTGCTACTTACCTTTCAATAGGAAAAAACTGCTTTTATCTTTATTTTCTGATTTTTTCATACAATCCAAGAAATAGTCACCCCCTATTTAATAATCCACCAATGAAAATCACTCCAAATAAATTTTCAACACCGTAAAAACTACCTCTGAGAAATTCCGTTCCCACTTTGAATTCCTCCTAGAAAGGTTTACACCATGAAAAATAGTCCTTATCCTGCTTTCATTTGAAAAAATGCTTATTTGTATTTGGTTTTTAATCCTTGTTAGGTTCATGGGAGAATCCTCTTTGTGAAAAGCCTTTCCCCGAAATTCCTCTTCCCCCTTGGAAACTTTCTCTCGTAAATAGGTTCCTGGTGGAGAATTTATCCGGGTGGTGATTCCCGTCATTGAGTACATTTTTACCAAAAAATCTGTATATTTAAAATTGGGTAGCGGACGAGCAAGTAAGATAAATAAAACGATTCCTGTATAGGAAATCTGGTAAACTATCCCTGTGTAAGCATTTCATCAAAATGCTGGTCCCCAGAAACATCAATCCCAATAGGATATTCACTTCGAGGAATAAAAATTCCCAGACCCCCTCCCTGAAAAGTGTCGGTATACTTCCATATAAAAAAAAAGTGAATCTAATATTTCACGGTAACTTACCGTGAATATTTTCACTTGAGGGGAAATTTTTCAGGGATGGGTCATCAACAGGGAGAGCAATCCGTTTAAGTGCAAGTTTCCGGCGGGCCACATCAGTGTTCGTGTCTTTGGCTATGCAGTCAAGGTAGGTGAGTGGTCTTCTCCCTCTGCACGGACGTTGAAGGCGCATGCAGGTAACATCAGAAACGATTTGGTCTTAAGATTTGTAGCAATGCCCTGCAAAACGCATTCTTCTTTTGGCTACAACGGAGGAAATTGGGGGGATGTTACCATAGATTTCTTCTTTCATTAGCCTCGTGTTTTTTATTTGATAGCCCAGAAAGTGATTAATTGTCAGCAAATTTAAGTTTTTTATCAGCTAAAAAATCCCGTCAATTTTAAATAGCAGGCCCTGGAAAAATTGCCCTACGTACTCTGGAGTGCCGAATAAACGTGGGAGGGTCTGAATAAACGGAGTGGTCTGAAATCTAGTCTCAATTTCGTGAAAGTTTTAAATAAGGATGACACACGAGGACAATAATCGTACTAATTGACTGATTAGCAACTGTTTCAAGGTCAAATGTAGCATTGGAAGTTATTCGAGTTTTTTCATATATCATTCACATTTTAAGTACTGGGAAAATACCTAGAAATTAATATACAGGGAGTCCTAATAAGGAGCGAAGGGGTTTACAAATTTCAATGAATTAATAAGGGGGGAGGGGTACGATTATTTTTCACTCAAGAGTACCTTCTCTAACAGTTCTACCGTGATTGGAAATGGTAATTACTGCCAACACAGTGCGCATTTTGTGGAAGGTGGGGTGGCAGTAGGAGGGTATTTGGGGGGTGGCAGTAGTTTTGTAATCAACTAATTAACACTATATTAAATTTTATTGTTCCAATTTAGGCTAACAATGGCCGCGATGCTCTTGCGAAACATATCTACGCACAACTTTTCAAGTGGATTGTTGAGAATGTAAACACAAATTTAGCTACAACTATTAAAAGGCAATCGTTTATTGGTGTATTTCTTTTCCGTACACAATGTTTTCGCTATTTCGTGCAATATTCTTGTTTTGCACCACTAATAAACCAAGGAACCTGAAAGCAGAAATCATATTTTCTTATACCAAGACAGAAATTTCTCAAACTTAACAAATAATCAGTCATGTCACACAAATAAACTATCAAATCGAAGGTTTGTAATGTCCATGAAATCATCTAAAAGGCTCTTCTGTACCATACACACCAAACTTTGTAACACCATTCGTGAGTTATTTTGCAATTTGAAGTAGTGTGAGAAAACTTGTGTCTCCTTTGATGCTTTCATTACTCTGAAGGTTACCCTATAACTTCAACGCTTGTACAAATAGCGTATCCATTCCTTATTTTTAGATAGAGTCAACTTGTTTTTGTTAAAAAGACCAATTGACACCACTTTTTACCTAATTTTTGCGAAGAGAAGGGGCTTTCTGTGAAGAACAATGTTCTCTTCTGCCAAGACTTCTGGTTTCGATCCATTGTAGTTAAAATTTTGAGAGTCGATACTGAACACGTCCACAAAGTAAATAAGTAGCAACGCGAGTTAGCGACCTGCGATGGCCGGGGACATGGTGAAAGAGGATCAAAGGGAATATGACTACCCAATAAAATTACTTGTACGATGTCGCTGGGATTCTGAGACACCGTTTTGATTCGCTGTTAAACAGTAGACAAACAATAGCGAGCGTAGTGTGAGTACCAGCTAATACAAGGATATACAAGGTTTGATTTTAACGGTTCTCGCGGAAAGGCGCGCAGAGGCCTTCTCTACGTACTAGTTAAGTTCATTAAGTATCTTTAATCTCTTATGAAAACACACTCTGAAGTGTAGTTTAATCTGTGGGGCAGTTTCGAGCACTCTCAACTCGATGAATTGAGCAGTTTTCACAACTCACTCATTGGAGCAGCTATCACAACTGAGTCCATGGAGCAGCAATCACAACTGAGTCCATGGAGCACCTATCTCAACTCACAAGTTTCTTTCAGAACCTCAAGACATATTTATACTTGAAGACATTTTTATACGTAAAGGAGACATAACTTAATTGACATTTTCTAGAAAGAAAATGAAGATCATAACAATTTTGATGACCATGTGTATCCATACCCATATACAAGACCGACACGCAGTCTCTAACTATATACAAAATGAATTTACCGATATATCTTGCTGAAAACAAATAGCCGGCAGACTTTGTGTTTGCTTTTAGATGGAGGAGTCGCAAAAAGACGGGTTAGAGGACCGGCAGACTTTGTGTTTGCTTTTAGATGGAGGAGTCGCAAAAAGACGGGTTAGAGGACCAAACTTTGTGAAAAACTAGCCTTTTACTGGAAACTCAGTATTATTAGAGAATTGAGACCTAAAAATGCTTATTAGAGAATTCCATGGCCGGCAAAAGAATATGAAGAGCTTTACAAGCTTGTCTTTTTTTCTATGGGCTAATTCAGGATTGTTCTGCTCCTAATATTGTTTTGTGTTTTCAGTCAAGAACTATTTTTTCATAATTCTAGGGCCATGGGAAAACAACAACAGTCACTAGCATAAATCCAAAAGATGAAACTCTTTAAAGGGAGAATAGCAAAGAACGATGCTAACTACTGCACATAATATGGTAAAATAGAAATAGATAATTGCCAGTCAACCACAGTAAATTCACTTTCAGCCTTCAATCAAGTTTTTAAAAGCCTCTACATCCCTTTTTCATATCCAAGAGACCCAATATTCCTCAGCCGTTATCCAAGAAATGATACAAATTTGTTTTACAGATTAATGTCTATTACCTTGCATCATACATCCTCATTAGCCATTGGTATCAAATTGGGTGTCGTTCAGTCTCTTCTTCTCTCCTAAATAACATCCAACTGCCAGGTTTTATAGACATTGTTCTTCCTTTTTTGAAGTTGCGCTTCTTTTATATTACGGTGAGAATTCTGCGCCTGTAAAAGCACATAATTTATGTGAAGGAAAAAGATACATTTTTACCACCGTACTTGCCTCATAACACCGGGCTTAGGTAAGTTGATCTGCAGATACCTTTGTCTACGAACTTAAAAACACCGGCGGTGGCTCGGATACTGCTGTCGTTACCATAAATATTGAAGCAGTTAATGATGTACCTGTTGCTCAAGACGATGAAGCATCGGCGAACGAAAACCAAACCGTGACTATTACTCCTTTGGACAACGACTCCGATGTTGATAATGACGAACTTACTATTACGTCTGCGCAAGCAGTAAATGGCGCCGTAGAAATTTCCAGTGACGCAAAAAGCATCGCTTATACTGCGCCAAACTCTGGAAGTAGCGACACCATAACCTATGTCATCAGTGACACCGCAGGAGCAACCGCCAGTGCAAGCATATCAGTGCAAATTGTGGCAGTGAACGACACCCCTGTGGCGAATGACGACACTGCCAGCGTAGAGGAAGACCAAGCTGTCATTATTAATGTTCTGAGCAATGATACAGACGCAGATGGTGACACCTTAACTATTGTTTCAGCCACCACGAACGATGGTTCAGTTTCTATCACTGGGACTTCAGTTGTTTTTTCCCCAACGCTTAACTTCAATGGCACAGCATCAATCGAATATTCAATTCAAGACCCGCTGGGTGCAAGTGATTCGGCGACAATTACTGTAACAGTAACTCCAGTAAACGATGCACCAGTCGCAAATGATGATACCGTATCAACAACGGAAGATACGCCTCTTAACATTTTGCCTCTACAAAACGACACGGACGTAGAAAATGATCCATTGATAATTACTAGCGCGTCCAGTTCTAACGGCACCGTTAGTCAACCAAACAGTACGTCATTGTTATATACTCCAAGCGCTAATTTCTTTGGTACAAACACGATTAATTACGCCGTGTCTGATCAAAATGGTGGCACTGATACTGGCACTATCACTGTTACAGTCACTGAAAGTAACAATGCTCCGGTCGCGGTCAACGATACAGCCAGTGTTTTCGCGGGTGAAACCGTCGTGATTTCACCACTTTCAAATGATACCTTATTCTCATATTATTTACTCTTGGACTTTCATTTCCATACCTACTATTTACGGTATTGCTAATTAATTTAGGAGTTAATGTCAAATGTGGTGTATGAGTCATTAGGCAACGCTCCTATCGGATTGTGTCTCTACTAATTCTCCATCTATAAATGGAACATTATTAACAACCAAAGTTAATAATTTGAACCCTCTAATCTTCCTCCATTTCTTTTGAGCAGATTCCATAAGTTTAAACACCATTGCAAGTGTAGTATCTCTAGAACCACAATTTTTGCTTCTTTTGCTGCGTAGTCTAACGGTAGCAAATGTTGATTCAACTGGGTTTGTAGTTCTAATATGAACCCAGTGTTCTGCTGGAAAATTATAAAAAGCTAATAATTCTTTGCGATCCTTTTGTAAGCACTCCATAGCTTTTGGATATTTTGCACTGTAACATTCTAATGTATTATCAAATGCTATTTCAGCTTCCTTTTTTGTTTCCGCCATCCAAATATCATACATTGCTTGTTTGACTTTTGGTTGAGTGGATTTGGGTATTTTGTTTAGTACATTGGCAGTTTTATGAACCCAACAGCGCTGATGTTTGCACTCAGGATATATTTTGCTTAATGCATTCCAAAAACCCATTGCACCATCCCCAGTAGCTAATCTTGGGCCTTGATTCAGACCCTTCTGTTTAAGCTTAATCAATAATTCTTCCCAACTAGCAGTTGATTCTCGGAATCCATCCTCTACCGCAACTAGCTCTTTAGTACCATGTTCTGTAACACCAATAATTACCAGCAAGCATACTCTATTATCCATACGAACATTACTATATATACCGTCCGCCCAGAAATATACATATTTCTTTTGACTCAAATCTCGTTGTATCCACTCTTGATATTCGGTCAACCAATCTGCTTTTAAACGCGATATTGTGTTACTAGATAATCCCTTCGCTCTATCACCTAATAAAGCTGACAAAGCCTCTTGAAAACCTCCTGTGATTACCCTTGTGATACATTAGTTATTTTAGGACAATTATGGTTATTAATAAAACATTGGAAGTTACCCTTCCCTGCTATGGGCTTGATTAGCCTGGTGATTGGTCTGAGCCAGATAGTTTGGTCTGTAGAAAAACGATTTCTCGGCGATTGGCCGCCATTGACCATGGCTGCTGATGAAGTCATCAAACTCGGTCACTTTCAGAACTTGACCCAAAAGCGACTGATTGTTCACCAAAAGTTTTCGCGTATCCCGATTGAGTGTATAGGAAACCGGGTTGCGATAATCTCGAGCACCCAGTGAGAGGTCGAAGATTTTAAACTGACTGACATCACTTCCAGCCAGGTTGATCCTGGGATCACCGGTCGCCAGTTCCAAACGCTTTTCCACACCTTTTAAACCACTTAAATGACGGAGGGGATGAACGATGTCTTCGTGATTGGGCGTGACGTATTCGTAAGTTGTCCACCCGGTTTTCAGGTTGGTCGCAATGGTCTTTGTGGTGACCTTACCGTAAAAAACTTCGCCGCCGGGCATGTTGAGGTAGGGATAGAGTTCCGTGCGGATGACGCGCTTATCGCCACTGGGAAAGCCACTGACCGACAGAGCCGGATCGGAGAAAATAGCTCCGGTTTCCAAGCCGGTTCCCGGTTGATTGTTGACCCAAGTTGTTGGGTCGGTGTAGTAGAAGGCAAGGGTGTGGGTCTCTCCGCCCGCGAGGTTTTCACGTAAGCGAAGGCTCTTGACCCTTAAACCGCCGCCTAGTGTGCCGGCCCTGCCTGCACTGTTCCCAAAGGCCGAGGCGGGGAAACCGGTGGTAGGTTCTTGAGGAATGGTTGCATAGGATAGTTGAATGGGGTCGGTAAGGTAGGTACCCGAACCGGCACAGGGCAGGTTCATGACTGCTGCGCTATCAGGCTGGAAGTTCCAGTAAATCCATTGCACCAAGTCGTCGTAGGCCAAGGAGGCTCGGTCAAACCAGTAAGGCGCGGTGAACGTGAGGGTCATCGACTGGTCGCAGCTGCGGCTGACGCGCGGCGGGTTGGCGCCGCAGGGCACGGTGCTCTTGTCGAGCGCCGGGCCGCCCCACGGGTCCTTGACGGCGATGATGTCGGGGATGAACTCCTCGCCGCGGTCGCGGGTCACCGTGACGGCGACGAAGCCACCGCGCGGGGCGGAGAAGTAGAGCGGCGCCGGATTGCAGGCGCTCAGCTCGGCCTTGCGGGGCGCGGGCGTCGGGTAGCGCAGGCGGTGGCGGAAGCTGTAGACCACCTCGCGGCAGGCGTAGGTCGGCGTGGCGACCACCTGGTAGTTGCCCGTCTTCGAGAGGACCAGGCCGCGGACGCTGACGGTCGCGGAGCCCTTCTCGCTGCCTTCGGCCGTGGCGACCGGGAGCTTCTTCCCGTCGGGATCGATGACGGCGATCGTCGGGGCGGCCTCGGAGGCGTCGCCCGCGCGGACGGTGAAGTCGAGCAGGCTCGACTCGACACCCTCGAAGGTGAAGGACTGGGCCTCCCGGTGCGGGGCCATGCGGCCGACCATCGTCTGGCTGTCGCCGACGTGGGTGTTCATGGTCGTGGGGACCTGGGTGCGGCAGGCTCCGAGGAGACCGGCCACGGCTAGGGCGAAGGCGAGGTTCCAAAGGCGTCGGTTCATGCGATCCTCCCGTGTGGGCGCTCGCGGGGGGCAGTCCGGGACCCCGCGGAGGCGACTCCTACCCTATGCATCGGTCGAACCACAGGGTGTTGTGCACCATTGCCGGTTTTGACCCCACCGGTGGTGCCGGAATCGACGTCGACCGGGCCGTCTTCGAGGCCTTCGGCGCCGAGGCCAAGGCCGTGGTGACGGTCGAGACCGAGCAGGACGAGGGCGGTGTACGGCGCCTGGGCGCCCGGGATCCGGCCGTGGTGGCCGAGGAGCTCGACGCGGTCCTCCTCGATCACGACCCCGTGGCGGTGAAGATCGGGGCCTTGCAACAAAACTCAGTGATCCAACAAGGAAAAGTAAACAACACCCATGTGACAATGTGCCTATAGCTAATAGATTTACTCTATTAAGTACAGAGCAATTCCCAGCACTGCCATGTGAAAGTGATGATGAGATTAGGGCAGTTGCAAACCCATATGATGTGGAAGGAGTCAAGAGACAAACAGAAATGCCAAGGCTTGGTCAAATCCAAAATTTTGGCCGTAAAAGAAGAGATGTTTCACCAGATAGTAATAAATCCTATATTCTTGAGACAAAAAGACAGAATATTGATAAACTACCCAAACAGGAGTTTTTAAATGTTAATATTCCCACAGCAGAACAATTTTCCACCAAGGTTGAAATAGAAGTGATCAATAAAGGGGAAGTTTTACCACCGGACTTTCATCTGGTAAAGTCTTTTAAAGTATTGCTCACAAGCCACAAGTTTGAGTTTAATGTTATGAGAGGTAGGTCTGTAATGACTGTATACCTTCAAAATGAGGATGCAACAAACATAATTCTGAACATTGAAAAAATTGGTGACATCAAGGTAACAGCAAAATTGAAAGTGCCCCTTGTGAGAGGAATTGTGAAAGGAGTTCCTCTTAACCTAACAACAGGAGATATAATGGAGTGCCTACAAAGTGTAATGGTAATACGTGACATAGTAAGACAAAAAAGGTTCAACAGGGAAACAAGAAAACTAGAAGACAGTTTTGCAGTAATGGTGATATTTGAAAGTGATAAATTACCTCCAAACATTTGGTTTTGTGGGAGGAAAAGAGAAGTTCATGTTTACCATCGTAGAATCATGCAGTGTCACAAATGCCAGAAGTATGGCCACCTGCAAAAGGATTGCAGAGCCAAGGAACCAGTGTGTCTACGTTGTTCAAATAAACATTCATCAGATAAGTGTCCTTTTAAAAGTGAAATTTCCCCAGATAGACCAAGGGCTTATTCTTGTGCCAATTGTAGAGGGAATCATGCCTCTACTGATAATTGTTATGATAATGATGAGGATTAATGATAAGGATGACAATAATGATGATAATGAAGATAATAATAACGATGATGATGATGATGATGATGATGATGATGATGATGATGATGATGAAGATAATAATAACGATGGTGATGATGATGAAGATAATAATAACGATGGTGATAATGAAGACGACGACGATGATGATGATGATGATGATGATGATGATAATCATTATAGTGATGAGGAGGAGGAGGAAAATGATGCCATAGAATGGAAAATTACGAAATTTTACCCTGAATCACTTTGCATATCCCTTGTCTTTAAAAAAGATGACTTTAAAAGTGATAAAAGGTGACAGTAAAAGCGATTGCTCGAAAAACGTTTTTGTGACGTCATCACTTTAGTACTCTATTTGCCCAGCGTGCATGTTCTCGCAACCAGCGAAAACGCCAAATTTTGGCGCAAAACGAAACATAGGTAAACGGAATGATCACAAAAACCGCCAGAATCATCAAAATCCGTTAATGATGAACACTCCTAATTTTAACTCAATAAACATACATTATCGAATTCCTTATTATCGATCACTCAAGCTGATTGGAAAAAGACTGGGTCTAGTCAGGTGACTAGCCCAGAGCCACTCCCTAATAATACCTTTCAGGATTTGTACGAGTAGAATGGAGTCGGAGTTGGATTAGAGAGTTTCAGAGTTTGATTCTAGAGTATAGATTTAAGAGTACAGATGATTGCTAATCGATCGAGTGTTTTACAGTTGTTATCCTTTTTATATCGGAGTATATAATATATTGAGTACAGGAAACTTGGTCTGTTGTCTGAGTAAAGTTGACCAGCAGTTTCACATTCTTAATCACAAGCTGTATGTACACCCGTACAGGACACATGGGTGCAAGGGTATGGAGTCGCCAGGCACCCAAGCCCCAAATCCTTTTCTTTCAAAAGTGAAATTAGATTATCAATCTATGCAAATACGCCAGAAATCATTACTGTTAAAATGAGCTTCTCGAGTTCGTCTTTCCTGATAATGTGCCCTAGGAATTATGTCTGCCGTTCTCCGATTCTATCGAGGAAAAATTTGGCCTTTTTACCGATCTTGCGCAGGTCTTCGTAGTTTGATGTGCGGCTTGTCGAAGGAATGCCTAAAACACGCCTATAAAACTACTTTTCAGTTGCGCTCAGGCGATCCCTCATGGTATTTGAAGTCGTTCAACACTCGTTTGAAACGACGGTAGCCAAAAAACCGGATCGCACAACTAGAACTATTCAGACACTATTAACTGCGAGATGAAGTACGGCAATCAATCTTACCTTCCAAGGTGATCATGTGAGAATTGAAGAAAACGGATGTAAGAAGGAACAATTGAGTTCACGTCCTGGGAACAACTGTTTTCGCCATCTTTATGGCTCATTTCCGCCATTGCTGACTGGTTAAACTTGTCATAGCTACAAAAGGGACGTAAACAAAATATTAGGACAATATTCATCGCTATCAACATTATCACCATCACACATCATCATTACAATCATCGTCATCATCATTGTCATCATTATCAGCAGCAGCAGCAGCATCGTCATAACTATCATCATCACAAATCAACATCATTATAATCATCATCTTCACTATCATAATCATCATCTTCACCATCGTCATCATCATCATCATCATCATCATCACCATCATCATCATCACCATCTTCACCATCATCGTCAGCATCATAAAAATCATCATCATCATCATCATCATCATCATCATTATCATCATCATCATCATCATTATCATCATCATCATCATCATCACAAATCAACATCATCATTATTAATACGAATATGATTATTATCATTAATATTACTATGATCATAATCCTCATCCTCATCATCACCATCCTCATCCTCCTCATCCTCCTCATCATCATCATCATCATCATCATCGTTGTCATCATTATTGATACCTTCATTACTGTTATCATAGGGGGGGAGAGGGAAGGACGGCAGGAGGGGGGGGGGGGGGAGAGAAGGGGAGGGGGGGGGGGGGGGGGGGAGGGGAGGGGGGGGGGGGGGGGGGGGGGGGGGGGGGGGGGAGGGTGTGTAGAAAACAACAGTAGCACCACAAAGACAATATGGTGCAGTAAGATAAGAACCCAACTTTTAAGTTAAATAAAATCATACACTGGATAGGCCTATCTACTCGAGAATCATGTTGTAAGTCCAGCATAGATTATGATTTGGCTATGATCTATGCTATATCCATGGGGAGCTAGATAATCCTCAGTGTGCCTTTGCCACGGCACAGGTAGAGGTAGGCCTACAACTGCACCTTGAAAAATTGTATACCTGAACCTAGGGAAATTTGCACCAAATGTACGCTGTGGGTCACGGTCTAGCTGTTGCTCTCCACGTTTTTCTCCTTGGCTCCGCAAATATAAAGTAGCCTGAAGAACAAATATAATATATATGGCCTATATAGGCCTAGTATATATATATAGGGCTACAAGTTCACTCAAATGAACCAAAAACTTTACGGGAATGTAAGTTAGAGGCCTTAAAATATGAGCTAAATAAAAAAATTGTACTACGAACACTAAGTCTTTTACTGAGTTAAAATAACAGGCCCCATCACACGATGAGTTGGGTTTAATTGTGCACGGGCGGCCATCAGCCAAGGTGGTAGTAAATATATAGAGAAGACTTCAGTTATCCGCTGGGAGCGGGTAGCAAGAAGCCACGTGTGCTGCACGATGGGTCTGATACGACAAACTATTTTAAGACCAATCGGATCTATAATAATGCCACATCAACAGACCCAGTATAGGCAGTAAAAAACAATAACAGTATAGTAGTACGGTGACTCGACAGTGATGAATGAATATGAAATAGGCCTACCCTTACCTTCATTTGTCGAAGATTCTTTGAAAGTGTCATTTTCGGTGGTCGCTGCTGGTCCATGACTTCTGGTGGTGGGGGTGGGGGGGTTTGTAGATCCGCGGCCCTTTGACACGCTATAACTTTATATCAGTTAATGCTATTACAAAGATCTTTGGCAGGTTCATAGATTTAATTCTTTTCCAACAAATTGCAGAAAAAATGATTTAATTTTATGTGAATGACATCATCTGTGGCAATGAAATATTGCGCAATATTCCAAATTTTACTAATTTTGTAAAAAGGTCTTAAAACAAATTTTTAAAATTTCAAATTTAATTTTTTAAGGGCTTATAGTATTTCTAGGATATTTTGGCACCTATACGTTGTATTTAGGCAAGATATTTTAGATTTTGAGAAAATTATTTTTCAAAATGTATGAGTTTTGAAACTAGCACAATGGTTTCTTACTTATAATCCACCGGTTTTTGTTCATTTTTAGCATTATAACTAAAAATTATCCTCCAAACATCACAAATATAACTCTTTATTCACTGTTGTTACAAAATCCATCTAAAGATGTGATTTTCTTACAATTATTTTGCATATATTGTTATATAAGGTTCTCTAGCAGACTTCAGCTTATTGCACAACATATTTTTCATTTTTTGCAAAATTGCAACGAATTTTGCATTTGTAACTTCAAATTTGAGAATACGAAATCGTCGGCACAAATTCAGGAAAGAAAATCTAAGTTTAGAGATAAAACAATCATGTTTTTCAAAGAAAAGTAACAAAACGGAAAGTTGAAAAGGCCTACTATAGGTCAACAAAACGCCAATATCGCAAAATTTTGAAAACATTGAACATATTGTTCACCATAATCATTCTCAGTAAATTTTAGGAAAAGTAACAAAATTTCAGGTCATTCCGGCCAGGCTTTAAAAAGGTATGAGCTTAAATGTGTAGCCGCGGGCCTACTAGCCCCCCTACCCCCCCCCCCATATAAGATAGGGTTAAAGAAAACAAGATGGGCAGGTGACTCCGTAGTAGGGGATTAAAGATGAGAAGCACCAGTCAATGAAATAATACAACCATTACTCACTTTACAGGCATAACGGTTACATGTATGACGTACGTTTTCCTTTACAACTACCATAATAATAATAATAATAATAATAATAATAATAATAATAATAATAATATTCGATAATGGCAGAATGGTTAAGATCTGTATTGCAGAGGGTATTGGCCGTTCACTCTCGGATTTCTGACGTTGTTCTCACCCGTTTCTGTAGAGGTTTTAAACTTTTTTGTTCCCGTCACCCTTAAAAATATGTTAAAGAGCACCTTTCCCTAATAATTGTTCTAAAGTGCCCTACCCCTTTAAGTTTAAGGTAATTACTAATTTAATAATAACTTTCATATTTAATTTTTCGGTATATAAACAGAAGAGATACATATAAAATGAACAAAAATATACAGCAAGTAAAATTACGTAGACACAACTCTGACTTAACATTTTTTAGGATTGTACATGGCCACATTGAATTTAATTCTTTCGTTAGTGTTACTTACTTAAAATTTTCCTGGACCGTGGCACTTTCTCTTTCACGTTATTTAGATGTTTATCTTGATTTGGACAAGAGTCCTTACTTCAGACATGAAAGGCTACCTCAAAACATCTTGCCTCCAAATGCTATATCTTACCCCTAAGGAATGTTACGTACTTCGGGTCACTACTGAAAATTTGCTAAACGTAAGACCGGCTGACTAGACGTTTAGCCAATTTTCAGTGGTGACCTTTAAGAAGTCCGCTAGGTGAAACGTTGGTAACAAAGTTTCCACTTTTACTTTTTATTTATCGTAACTTGTCGAGGACTATTCACCTTTCACTCACCCCTAAAGAGTGTCAACGCCCTTGCTTGGGTAAACCTGCTCTGTTTCATTAACTGTTAAACCCTCTGATCCCCTTTGGATGCACTCATTTTCTATTTGTAGGAGGCAACTGGGAGATTCGTTTGATCACGTTCCGCTTTTGTGATGCCTTCTTCGGTGCTGTCTCCGTTCTTTACCAAATTTGTTTCGAAACCGACAGTAAGTTTCTTTATGACCATATCTGGCCGTAATACCAGGCCCAATATAATTGACATTAACAAACAATTCTCAATGCCACAATAAAATAATAATAAGAACAATGATAATAATAATAGATTCTAGTTTATTAGCTTCTAGTTCATTAGATTCAAATATGTCTCATATTTCCTCGAATACTGAAATCCTAAAGAAGTCTTGGTCACACTGTTGGGCTCTATGCACTATATGTAAATAATCATGGTGCCGCGTTAAAGACAAGCCGCTCAACTTGAGCTCAGAGACTCTTCTATCTATAAGTAAGACACCAAGCAGGAAACTACAAATTTTACCACGTTTCGTTAAATCTTTAAGACCTCATCAGATCTAATTACACTAGACGTAGCAACCTGTTGTAGAAAGACTTGACAAAGTCTTAAAGAAAAAACGAAACATTGTCAAAATTGTGGTCTGTCGGTGTCTTTTCGCCTCAAAATTTTCTTTTCTATCTATGATTTTAACGTTTGATGGTCATTTCAATTCTATTCAATTCAATTACATATAATAAATGCTACAGTCGTATATGTGTATATAACAACTCAGATAAGCCAAAGCCAGAGGCTTATATGGTCTATAGTGTATTCAGCTACGGAAACACGAACGTGTTACAGAATTGGTTTCTAACTACTTTACTTTTTACAACAATAGTATATACATTAGTAGAATTGAAAAAAATAGATAAATAATTTTTTTAAAAACAAATATATATATAGTATTTAAAATAATAAAAAATATATATTAATAATTAAACCTGACAAGATATGCCCCTCAGCATCAACATATTATTAGCTTAAACTTTTAGATAAATGCCAGAATATACGAGGGTGTTATTAGAAGTCATAATACTGTCATGATAAATGGAGTATTGAGGTTATGACCGCAATATCGGATATGGATAAGAAGACCTATCCGTATTTCTGTCTACAGGGGTTTTTTTTTTTTTTTTGGAGAGACTATCGGGCTAAAAAGAGATTTTTAAAAAGAGAGGAGAAAAAAATTTCCTTTGGGGGGGGGGGGAGGGGGGGGGGGGGGGGAGATAGGGGGTTGAGTTACCACTCGTCTTGATCGTAGTTGTCTTGCACCAAAGTATGTAACCATCTTTTTGTTGTCGCCGGCTGATGGTTTCAACGTAAAATGATTGATTTCCAGTGCTCTCCTAGGTTCATTTGTATTCAGTGTAACTTTTCCCTCGCGATTGACACTTGTCCATCAACAAATTTGCGATCGACATTTGGCGATCAGGCGCTCCATTTAAATGGGCGTTTTTGATCTTGAAATGCGATCGAAGTTCCTAAACACGATCACAGATGAATCAAGAAGGCGATTGTGTTTTCAAAGAGCCGAACGTTTTCCTTTTATTATATTTACCTCAGTATGACATGGCAATGCAAATTTTCATGGGGCTCTCACTGAGTCTTTCTCAGAAAAGGAACCTCTCATAATAATGTACCTTGAAAGCACGAAGTGACGAAATGATTGCAAAACGTCTTGTAACTCCATTTTGAGGCTTACTGTGATGACATTATCGAGTACTAAGTGTTTTCTCTTAACTGTAGATAAAGGTTCAACAGGAATTGCTAACTTACAAACATGCTACTGTAAATAATTGTTCACCTGTATCTCCGCTTTTTATACAACTCTTCATTAAGTATATGTACGAAACTGAAAGACTCGTATCAAAAGCCAAATGCTGTAAAAGCATGTGTACTACTTTTTTGTAGATATTAAAGTTGAGGGGCTATGCACGAAGTTCTTTTCTGCCATTTGAGAAATCAACAGTGACTAAAAGTGTACCATATACACAAACGTTTTGCTGATCTATTCACAGATTCTTTAATTTGCCAACCCTTTGCCTTGCAAAGCGCCTTTGTTTAAAAGGCAAAGTCTACTTTGGAGCAAACTGATTCATATTTAAAGAAAAAAATATTCAATTCAGTTGCAACTCTGTTCGCATATGCTATCAATCCTGTTTCGTCTACAAAATGTTAGAAATATTGAGATAAAAATTGTTCGAGTTTTTGGAATGATAGGTACGGTAAATTCTTCTTCAGTGGAGATAGGAACATAAATAATTATTTGCCACTTTAAATTTTGCTGAACTTGTTAACAAATTTTACAACATTGAAAATTGGCTCGAACAATGAAATGATTTAACTTTTGAACTGAAGCATAGATAGAAGATATATGAAACGTACATACAACATAGCAGTTATAATTCCTTGGCACAGCTGGTAATTGACCTTACACTTTAGGCTTTGAATGTACGATTTTCTTATCAGCGTAAGAAATTCTCAAATTCATGTGACATATTTTACTTTGTTTCTCTTTGAGAAGAACACTAAAAAAATAGAAAATATATCTTGAGCTGTATGTCGATGCCCATGTCGATGTCCACCGGTGAAGGATTGGGAGCTAATGTGGCGACTGAAATAGGGTATGTTTACATCGGAGGGCACCTAGCTCAGTTGGTAGAGCGCATGCCGCGAAAGCGTGTGCCACGGGTTCGATCCCTATTGGTGACATATTTTCTATTTCTCTAGTGTTCTTTTCAAAACTAACATTCAATTCCTCTCTTCACGATAATGTTTCTCTTTATTAAAAATCAATTTACAACAGTTAGAATATCACTTAAAGAGATTTTAGAATCGAATATGTATATAAATTATTTGAAAAAGTAGCCGGCGAAGTTTGTCGACAAAAACCCTCTTGGTAACTGTTTATAGGCAGAGCTTAGATTATTTCCTTTTTTGTGCTACAATTCATGATACTTAATCTGATTGTATTTCCGCACGGTGTCATACTATGCTTTGTATCTTTAATTAAACAAGAATCGTTCAGAGTAAATTTAGCAGATACTGAAAGAAACAGAAAATATGGTACATCTGAGGTTCCAACGCGGGGGGAGAATTAGACAAAAATGAAATAATATAACGCAATGTGGAACAGGAAAGAGAAAGTCGAAAAACTAGAACGATTTTAAATGTGGAAAGTCAAAATAATTTACAAAGAGCATTCTCAAAGCCAGTCAGCCCTGCGGCTTATATTGCTTTCAACAGGGAACAAACGCCATAATTGAAACTCAGTAGTTCCAATTTTTCATTGCAAAGGTACTCGTGGAGTGATAGACAGTCAAAGCCAATGATCAAAAAATATTTTAAGGCTTGGAAGTGAGCCGTACGCCGGTTAATGGCCTACGGACTCAGCAGTTTTGAGTCCGACGTCGTACTGCATCTTTGGTTTTCGGTGGGCCTAAATACCTCATATACATGCAAAATACCATAACTACACTGCAAACTCTTGAAAAATGAAAATTGACCAAAAAATATTTGCTTTAGGGTCTTTTTACAAAATTTTAGAAATTTGCAATGCTGCGAGACATTCGAGAGCCATATATGAAGTCACTGACACCAGATTAAAAAGAATGTTTTTGATTCCGTTGAAAAAGAGTCAAATTATAATCCTGCCAAAGATCTTTGTAATTGTACTTGCGAATACAGAGTTATAGCGCGTCAAACTGCCGCAGGCCTACTAGGCCCCTCCGCCATGTACGAGAAGAGCCAAAAAGCCCATGTAAGATACGGTAAACAAAAATCCAACTTCTTTAGACTGCTATCGGATAGCGATAATTACATAAATTAAGTAAATCTCACAACTAACCTCCTTGGCCTCTTTCCTTTTGCTTTTCGTTTTTCCTCCTGTAATGCATGACAGCTGCAAGGATCCCTACTAAAGCTACTCCAGCGCCAACACCTCCAATAATGGCACCCAAGTTCGTTTCCGGTTCTTCCTTAGTTTTCGCTGGCAGAAAACAATGAACACAAATGTCATTCCAATTACGTTAAAGGACAGTTGTATCATGAAAAGCGGTTATTATTTTCTTGTAAGAAACCGGAATTTGTTGATAAAAAAGAGTAAAACTCGCATAAACTATTTGTTATTTCTTGTTTGTTCTGTTTTCTATTAAACAGCCGGCCCAGGTAAACTAGAAACAATTGTCTTATTACATTCAAACACCATTGTACATTGAATACTCTGGTGCTGTGAGTTAATCTAAGAAAAATTATACATGTAAAGAAGCTGAGAATAATTAGCAGCAATCGTCGATGTATCTTCCATACAATAACGGGCAAAAATCGGTTGAACAACAGAGTACAAAAGTGTGACGTCATAAACACCTTTACACGATGCGGCGATTCTTAGAGAGCAGCGTTTATTGCAAGAAATATGAAGAATGAAGAATAATGAAGAATCAAGTGGGGGTAGGTGGTACTTCAGGTGGCTACCTAAATGGTGGAAACTGTGTAGTGTGGACTAAAGACAATTAATTAGAAGAGCGCACTTTAGGATAATATCCTGTAGAAAAAGTTCTCAGAGTGTTATGTTCGTACTAGTACCTAGGACTCAAGCATGGAGCCAGGTCCATTGGTCTGGGGGCAAAAAAAATCATTCTCAAATTTGGTCAACGACGTTTTTCATTTTTTTTCCTTCTCCTTATGTCTTATTTGCATACAGGAAATTACTCATCTGCCATTTGTCCGACCGAACTGACAAACAGAAACAATGCATGCCTGCAGAGAGGATTTTCTGGGATGGGTGTCAAGAAATTGCACGGGGGGCAATTTGGGGCAAGAAATCAGCTTTGGGGGCAATGCCCCCTTGTCCACCCATAGCTCCGTGCCTGTTAATACTACAGGGAAAAATAGAAAGTTCATAATGAACTGTGTAGCACTACACGATTACCAATCAGCCACGCTGAGAATGACGATTGTACTATTTGGGTTATATCACTCGTCACGATGAAGAGGGAAACCAGCTATACGAAAAACGATATCGCATACAAAAGAAGATCTTCGCGCGTTTCTTCGATATCAAAGCTTGTGAAACTTACCGTAGTACATGCCAAGCTCTGAATTTGTTAGAGTATGACCAACACTGGGATAGCTGCATCAATGACGCGTGCAAAACGTCAACTCCAAGTCAAATTCGTGCATTGTTTGGAATCATACTAACATCGTGCTATCCTTCAACTCCTACTGAGTTATGGGAGATATATAAATCGAAAATGGCCGAGGATATACTCCATCAAAAACTGTTGGAGAGGTTAGATATGACTTTTGATTTTACATCAGATAAAAATGTATAAAAATAAGAAAAAGTGAAAAAGATAAAATAGACAAAGTAAACTTTTTGTAAAAGGCAGAGTTATAATTAGGTGCGATTAAGGCTCTTTCTATTGCTTGCCTAAATTCCCAGCTTACTTGTACAGTTTAACAACCTATCAAATAGCCCCTAGAACTGTATTAACCTTGATTACACTCATATGTTTATATGGTAAACAAAAGAACAAAAATGACAAAGAATTTACTTGTAAAGAAATGGTGTGACTCCGGAGCTTTTCACTCTTCTAGATTAATTTTAATTTTGTACAAAAACCAACCACGTTTTTTCTTTGTTTCACTGGCTAGGAATTTGACATACAAACAACAATGACAAGAACAGACAAAACGTCAAGGGTAAAAAGCTACAACACGTAGCTTTTTTCGGTCACTGATTTCAGAGGCTCAGTTGGCAAATAATATCGGTTCAAAAACAAAGTCTTTTGCACGAGATTTTCAAAACCAAACATCATGGACACCATTAGTCAGCTGTGGGTTATCAATGGCTGCATGATTGATCTCAACTTGTTATTTAGTTCTTTTATTATAATTGTTAACTTCTTTTATTACTGAAAATTTTATTCTTTTTAAATTTTTATTTTTTTAAAGGATTTTAATTAAGTTTGAAATTCTATCATTATTGAATTATATAGTTCTTTGGTATCAAATATTTAATCATTGATATTATTATTTAATTTCTTGGATTTTCCCGTACTATGAATACATACTATACTATACATATATACTATACATATATACTATGCATACATACTCTATATACAAACTATTCATACATACTATACATACGTGCTATGAATACATACTATAAATATATACTATACATATATACTATACCTACATGCTATACATACATACTATACATACATACTATACATACATACTATACATATATACTATACCTACATGCTATACATGCATACTATACATACATGCTATACGTTTTCAGCAGACAATCTGCAATTTTCCTATTCTTGATGAGTGGAGCTTCACCACAATAGCTTATAATGAGTGGACGACAATTTTGGTAGCGCTCAACTCTCTGAGAATTATATTCAATTGCAATGTGACTGCTGAAAATATGTGTAAATATGGCACTGATGAAGGCTCAAAGCCAAAACATAATAAACAATTATTACTTGGTTTCCCCGTACCCACTGAGAGGAGGAGATTTCGCCAAAGATTGACACTAAAAATCTTCACCTTAGCTTTTGGGCCTGATAGTTCAAATATTGAGGTGTTGGTTTAGTAATCATGAGGTCACCAGTTTAAATCCCCTCAGCGCCCTAAAATTGCAAGCTGTTGTCGTAATGCTCCACTCTTTGAGAATTTTTTATGTTCTAGTGAGTCACCACTGATCTAGGCTAAAAGCCTCTCGAGGACAAGGGTTAATTGGCGGAAATTCCATAATACAGCTCAAGGGACTTATTGACATTTCAAGCTCGATAATATTGATCAAATGAATGATATAACTCTAATAGTATATGTAATATATGTATATAATATTTAAGAAATAAACATTATTAGATTTTGATATCATTCAACATTCATGAAATACATGTGCCCGTCCAATAGGTAAAACTTGTCCACGTTTGACCTCCCCCGCCCCCCCCCCCCCCCCCCCCCCCCCCCCCCCCCCCCCCACCACACCGCCACGTATATTTTCCTCTTCCTATTTGCTAAGCATTGAAACTCTAGGAAAAACGCATCGCGGGAAGAAGCTTTGACTTTGTTTTTGAACAACATTTTATATTAAAGTAATTTTGCTGTTGGTATAAAAAATTGTTTAAATAACCTTTCAATTCTCTATATGCCATCTCAAAGTGTTAACCTTTCGAAGCCTAAAGGAGACGTCATTGCTACAACTCTTGCTGCGTCAATATTATTGCCTCTAGAACCCAGCCGGCATTCTTTTTCCAATATGAATTTGAAAATTATAAACTTAAGGGCTAGTTGATAAAGTAGAATCATATATGAGATATGACTTTGGCCTTTGTGCACGCGTATTGATAGCTATTGTGCAGGTAAGTTAAAAAACATAAATGCTAAATGATATTGTCAGTGACAAGAGATATCATTAGGAATAATATGGCTTCTATTCTATTAAAGTTGGAGGTCACCTACCTCAGTTGGTAGAGCTCACGCCGCGAAAGCGTGGGTCACGGATTTGCTCCCCCATGGTGACATATTCTGTATTTCTCTAGTGTTCTTTTCAAAAACTGACATTTAAAATTCTCTCTTCTCGAGTATTCTTTATTGTTCTGTCAAAGTATGGAAAAACTTGAAAATAATTGAACCTAAGTTTTACGGTGAAATGATGTTAGCCAACGTCAGCCAGGAATTGTAAAAACATAAGGCGAAGTCTTCCAGACAGAAAGTTCAACTAAATGTTCAAATTGCCTCAAATTATTTTATGTATCTTTCCGCTTGTATTTCTTTGTCTTTATCAAATCAAGTGTAAACTTTACAACTCTTCTACTTTTGTACCGCTTTATTTAATCTACGCATAGTGCTATGAATATTTTTGTTACTGCATTAATATTTTACGAATAGACTTTACTTCACTTGGCTAAACAAGTAAAGCTGTAACTCTCAAAAAATGTTGCCACACAGTTTGCATGCTTACGTTTTTTTATTTTGACAGAATGATTGTGCCTTCATAATTCACAACTTGATCATAAAGGTTAACATTTCAGTTTGGTGTAATACAATGCTACGTTCTGTCACGTGTTCTATTTCGTGCCTGTCTACAATGGCATTGCAACGGGCAAACACAAGGTCTTGTGACGATTATAGCCTCGGGGTGAAAAATCCAGTCCCAAAACAAGAAAGAACAAAGTTTTATTAACGAATTTATCAGTATTCAACAGATGCAAAATGTTCCTGTGGCAACAAGAATCAGGATCAAATTTGTTACTACATCAACAATTGTGTTACATCAACGAGATGAATTAAACCAATCAAAAAGACAACTAGATTTTTTAGGATATACTAATACTGCGCTTGATGAAGGCAGAAGCTGTTAAGTCTTCCTGACAGCTCAAAATCATTTTGTGATTTTTGATTAGTTTATTCCTGAAATTCACAAAAGGTTTGTCTTTCGTATGCCTTCTTTCAATTGTTGTCATTTTTCAAATACATTTAATATAATGCCATGACCAGTGAACGTATTGATATCATTGGCATCAGATCAACGGTATTGCCATACGATTGTTTTATGCTATACTTAGGGGACATTTCTGAAGCCAGAAGTAATACATTACCATAAATTATGCCAAACTTATGCGACGCAAATTATCGTCAAAAATTGGAAGAACAATGGCGAAAACTATGCTGAGGTAGGAAATGAAACAAAGTTCCATAATGTACTGATAATAAAAAATAACTAAAAGAAACAGCAAAATGATAGGCATTAAAGCGTATTTTAAGAGGTACATCTTCAGTACATTGCTCAGTTGATGAGAGGTAATAATATTAACCTGAAGATAGGTTTGTGTATTTCAGGTCTTAAAACTGAGATTTGTATTGGGGAAAATATATTCCAACAAATGGCAACGATTAAAATTAATTTGCGACTGATTACATTAAGTGTTAGAGTCTGTAGAGGACATATCTAACTGATGGCAAGTAAATTATGAAGGATACAAATACCGTGAGTTGGAGAAACAAATCGTTCTTCTATTACCATCTAGTTAAAATCTGCCGCAACTATCGGGTGGCCATAAATGGCGTATTACACAACTCGGGTCGCCGTTAATTTCTGAGACGTTAACGACATTCAACTGGATTGTTACACAATTTTTGCATGTAACACATTGTACACATTGTTCCTTTCTTTCTAAGTAACCAAAAGTGTCAAATAAGAACTTTGCTTTATGCTTGATATTTTATGAACCGGTCTTGTTGAATGCAGTACAAGGTACGGGCAGATTCGAATGCAGCGGTAACCGCACTGGTACTGGTCGGTGTTTCGTTTACATGGGACCTGATGAACTCAAAGTCGTTTCGATCCACTGTCCGTTCCCCGGTTAAGGGCCATTTATGAAAGTGGGGTCTGATCCCAAGTGAGTCTTAAAACGTTCCTTGGATTGGATTTACAGATCTACATGTACGGGTCGAGAATGAGTTAAATTTGAAGAGTTGAAGTGTTGTCTTTTATATTTTTTATAATGACGTATGGGTCGACTTTTCATTTTGAATGCAGCTCGTACTACAATAGAAGGAACCGTTGCTTTAGCTCATTGAAATCTCATGCAGAGTTCATTTACAGAAAGTCGGATCTGATACAAAATCTTAAGAATTCCTTGGAATGAATTTAAACATCGAGAATAGAACTACTCGCATGAGGTTAATTTGAGGTTATCTACCTTTATGTTCTATTTTAGTTTATACTAAGGGTAGCATTAGAAAAATATTGATATAACATGAGATATAAAGTAATAATAATAATAATAATAATTTTTTTTAAACGTCATTGCCATTTATTCTTTCTGTAAATTTACAGTTACAGTAATAATATTTACAAGATATTAAAATTCTCACTGTTTTCACCTGGCATAATAGGGACAGTGAGATTTATAGAAGTGGATAATAACAATAATAACGATAATAGCAATAATAACAACACCAACAAGATAATGTCCTCGATATTAGCATGGTCCCTCGATTTCATTGGAAAAAATTATTTGAACGTCACCCCAATATCAATGACCAATTGGTTACTTAATTGATAAGCTTTCGCCGTTGCCTTGTCGCTTTTTCAGGTACCCACTGACTTCACTATTCATTGTAAGGTCTTCCGTTACGTATTTACGCACCAAAAAACGAAGGATGGGGAGAACGTCTGTACTTTGAGCACGAAGCGGCGTTGCTATGATCATTGCTTGCAAGTGGGAAGAAGTTGACCTCAGGTTTTATGTCTGATATGTTAGGCGACAGAACCATTTGTAGACCAGGTTTAAATTGACTTTTCTCCGTCTGAATATGGTCGAAAAGTGACCGCACGGAAAAAGTATTTGTGAGGAAAAACTTACCTTTCAGTGGGTTTCTGTCAAGTCCACCTAAGACGCAGACGTCGATCATTTCATGTAATATGAGATGTGCTTCGTCGAACTTTGGAAGATGTGATGCTTCATTTCTGTATATAAAGAGTGCGTTTTCCGTATCGTCTTTAGCTAGTGCTGAAGTTCTAAGTTACACAAAGAAGGAATACCTATGAGGCCGATAACATCAGGCATCGCGAGTGCCCCTTATAAGTTAGCTTTCAATAAATATACCATGTGGTCTCTGTTGCTTGGCGGTGCCTGTTACACTCTGGTACCCTTCGGCTCTGTAAGCGTTGGGGTCATCTTCGCTTTACTATCGCTGGAATTTCACTAATTAGGGATTTCTGATGATCAATCAGAAGCTCGATCTTACCCCACACCCACCGCAAATTCTATGAAATATAGTACATGTCATGTAACGGGAAAAGGGCATGTGTTTTAGCAGTACTTCGCAGATGTGGACAATCAATGAAAATCTTCCACTTGTCTATAAAAAATGTGCTCGATGAGAACTGTATTTCCTTATATGCTTAAATGATGGATTAATTTAATAGACATATTGTATGCTTTTAATTTCGCATTTCTCACATACTCATGAATTTGTGCCTCCTGTTTTCAGCTTACAGTCTTCCTGGTATCTTAATGCAACACACAGTTTACTTGAGCTATTCATCCTTACATTACTTTATAAGAAGAACTTTGATTGCCTCCAAATTTCAGAACGTTTCTTGTGTTGTTCGCAGCCTCTAAACCAAGAGGCAGGGACCTTCTCAATTCATTATCAAATTTTGGAAAGTCACATACTCCTACTCAGACCACAGGAGGAAAGAATCACAAAATTAAGTTGTTTACCAGACAAATTGAATCTCTGTAGAGACAAATGAAGAAAGGATTATAGTGAACAGTAATTGTAAATGCCTGTTTCCTCAGCTTAAAAGTAAAAATATTATAAAGTATTTATCTGTTATATTTGTATGAAATACAAACCTCTGTCTTGTTAGTCCTGTTTGCTAATGTTATGGTTGTGGGCTCTTGAAGAGGTATACCTACCTGTTGTGTAAAAGGTAACAATAAATTGGTAAAAAAACATTGAAAATTATGCCCTATAAAATAGAAGGAGTAATATGCTATTACATGTGCAGCCATATTTTGAACTTCAAGATTTTGATTTAATTATAAAAAATGTATAGCTAAGCAGCAGGGAGGTAACTAAATGCCAAAATGTAAGGAAATATCCTCTGATAATCCTATGTGTGTACTTTTATCTATACTTCTATCCCCTGTGCTTTGATCATTGTTCTTACACAGTCATGCAGTCCTGAGCAGATCCTGGAATTTTCTGGAGGAAACTGACCCTTTATTGAAGGGTGCATACATAGGGTGCAAGAAATGCCTACAACAGCAATACAGTAGGTGTTACCTATGGGCCTCTGGGGGGCTCTCCCTGGAACATTTAAACAATTGTATGTTTCTCAATGGATGTTAATGGCCTCTGATAAGTTAAAGACCACAATTGATGTACATTGTGGAATATTGGCAGTTGAAAATAAATTACGGACAAAGACAGAAAGGGATTGTTTTTGTACCTATGTATGTATGTATGTATGTATGTATGTTTATTTATGTATGTACGTATGTACGTATGTATGTATGTATGTATGTATGTATGTATGTATGTCTTTCAAATGCGATTTTGAGCCTTCTAGGGACTCCGAAAATTTGAAAACCGTGGTGGATTGTCTGAAAGGAAGGACGGGAGGGAAATGGTTTCGTTTGGAATTAGCCCGCCCATCAAAATTTGACTGGCGGCGTGGCTGGTATGTATGTATGTATGTATGTATGTATGTATGTATGTATGTATGTATGTATGTATGTATGGTTATGTATGTATGTATGTATGTATGTATGGATGTATGGATGTATGTATGGTATGCTTAGTTATGTATTTATGTTTAGGCATGTATCTGTATGTTTAGGTATTCTGTTAACTTTACTTGTAAACGATCTATTCTAGTTCTTGTCGTGAATGACGCAAGGTCGAATCAGATCATTGAACAAGACAAGGTTGGATTTAATGATCGCACATGTATTCATCTTAACTCGTTACTCGATGCGATATGGAGGGTCAACACCAAAACCCATGTATAGTACCTCCATGTCACTCCTTAGTATCAGACTAATAATCAATACTGACAAAAACAAGTACGACTTCGCATAATAAATACTAACCTTACCCGTCAACGAAACGATGGTCTTTCAACACGTTTGAAAAGACTTCCCTCCTTGGTTGCTATGCTTCATGGCGTTTCATCTGATAATAGGTGAAGCTTTCAAGTGGTTTCCATTTGTTTGATATGAAAAGAACATGTTTAATTGCCTATTGTTTCTTTCTATAACTTGAACTTCACCTTCTTCCAATAGGTTGCGTGCAACCACGTGACCTATCTGGCCGAACAATACTGCGGACGCGTAATTTATAAAAGTTAAACCCAGCTGAACCCAGCTGAACCCAGCTGAACCCAGCTGAACCCATCTGAACCCAGCTGAAACCCAGCAGAAACCCAAATCATGCCTATCAAAACCTTGTTAAATGAACCCAGTTCATAATTTTATGAACTGAGCAAAATTAACAGTGTTTCCATGAGGCCTTTCCCAAGTTCAAACAGCCGTTTCTCACAGCTGGTACGAGATTTGAACGCGATATTTTGCATACGGGCATTTGATAGCATGATTAACACTGTGATATAGTTATAATTGCGATTCCCCGAAAAAAGGTGTTGTGATGTCATTACTGTAGTACTCTATAATCAGTGCTGAAAAACCAGTGCTGGACCGCCTCAAAGTTTATATTAATGTTATATTAATGTTTGTTATAATCCCTGCATTTCTTCCGACTAATTTAGTTAGCAGTCCGTAATCCATTCTAAAACTGTATTATTTCGAAAATTTTAAGAATGATACTTTGGCATTCACGAGGATTGCTTTAATTTTGACACCTTGCTCTTGGGAAAAGAAGGTACAGTACTTGTTATGCATAAGTTGTACTATAGCAAACCTTAAGCAAGAAATGAGGAATTTCCCTTATTGCCTTAAACCTCAATTGTCTTTATGTGATATACACTTCGATGTTGAAAAGGAGCAATAAGCCTGTTCTTTTGCTGCAAATTATCTTTAATTTCCAGTATCGCTAATAATCTGTAATTATTATGTTTTCATTAGCAACTTTATTGTTTGCTGTTGACAGAGAACGTTGCTTACATGCTAATATCTAGTAGATTGATTTTTGTCAATAGTACATGAATCCCAAAAAAGACCCTCAAATATTGACATCAGCTTATAAATTGCTGCTTAAAGTCGTGATATTTGGAACACATCCCTGAATTCCTTCTCCGAAAAAGCCCATTTAGAAAACAAAGTCACCTAACCGTAAAATCCAACTTACAGGTTTGCAGATACCATTAAGAACGTAAAACTTGTCTTACTGTGTTGGTCTGTTGTGCCTTTGATAGCACAAGATGGAACCCCTTCGCCAATCCTCGTGAACCCAGTTAACCCTGTGGCAATATTCTCTGATAAACCTTTTGATAATATTATTACAAACTTTTTTATACTCGCTGACACGTTGATCTAGGTATCTATCTTTTCGTCACTATGTTTTACGGAACTGATAAAAACTGCTCGCTGTACGCAGCCACGTTTATAATCTACAAGAGGCTATGTCATACTTTCTTTCGTAGTTAACCTCTTTCCTTTAGATGTTTTAATTTTACTGTGATAAGTTTGACCCCCCTGTTCTTTAAAGAAGAAAAGTGACAACACTTGAGATGTCCTAATCCTTAACAGCCTTGCATCGGAAACCTCCTGCTTAATATTGGTCTCATTATTTAAAATACCTAATGTAGTTATACAAGTTACGTTTGCCTTACTTGTCACAAACTATCTATTCCAATACAAATATATCAATGATCCAGAAGTTTGCCACTGACAACATCATAGTGTTTGTAAGATTTGTGCCTAAAAAGACTGTATCTTATCAATATTACCTATTCCACTTCGGGTTTTCGCCTTTCCAGACATTACATTCATGTCGACGAGGGTATTCTTGCAAAAGGGACTAAAGAGGTAAGGAAAGGAAACGCAGTCCTATCAATACCTCCCGTTCTGCATATACATCAATTACCGGTCCGTGGACTAGAGTTTGCGCATTTTGTTTTACATAGAAAGTTCTAATCAAAAATAGGTCTGTTACATCGATATTCAAATTTTTGTAGTTGATTAAAAACGTGTCTATGTTGAATTAAACAAGGACTCAAGTTTGACTTTCAATAAGGGCATGCATGGAAGTGGTACTTTGCAGTCTAAATCCAAAGTATTGCCTAATACCCTATCTGCGAATGGGCTATATTCTTTCGATCTCTGTTCATGATAATGCGCACAATCAGTTTCTTGGAACTACCAGTCTAGCAGTGGCGAAGGCAGGCGTCCTGCCACTCATGCTGGGCAGGAAATGGGTTTTCAAATTAGCAATAAATCTGAAAATCAGGAGCTGCTCGGCGACGAGGTCGAGGTGGTAACCGCGGCGCTGCCCCACTACAAGGGGCCGGACGATGTCTTTCACTTGATGTCGATTCTGAGCCCGCTCGACCGGGATCTGGCCCTGGTCCATTCGCCGCTGATGCCGGTCACCCTGCGAAACTGGCTCCTGAACCGGGGCCTGCGGCTGCTGGAAGTGCCCGGCACCGAGTTCGAGGCCATGGGCTGCAACGTTCTGGCGCTGGCACCACGCTGCTGCCTCATGAAGGCCGGCCTGCCCGAGACACGCCGACTCTTGGACGCCGCCGGCTGTGAAACCCTGGTCTACGAGGGCGCGGAAATCTCGGAGCGTGGCGACGGCGGCCCGACCTGTCTGGTCCGTCCCATCGCTCGAGGCGGCTGACGGCGTAGCGAGGTCACGACGCAGAAGCGGCACCCGCACTCAACAGCCCGCTCAGTCGAGCTAGGAGCTGAGCCCGGGTGAAGGGCTTCGGCAGCCAGTCCAATGGTTCCTGCGAAGCGTGCTTCGGCATCAGCTTGTCCTCCGGATATCCGGAGATGAACAGGACCTTGAGCGCCTCGCCTTCTGCCCTCGCCTCCGCAGCCAGGTCGGCACCGCTGATACCGCCGGGAAGTATGACGTCGATCAGCAGCAGGTCGATCCGGCCGGCCTGCTCCAGGCAGCTCCGCGCGGATGGCCCGTCGGCGGCCTCGATCACCCGGCATCCGGCCTGCTCCAGCACTTTTGCCAGGTAGCGGCGGAGTTCGGCATCGTCTTCGACCAGCAAGACGATAGCACCTTCAAGCGACAGGTCGGCACCTTCGGCCCAGCTCTCCTCCGTTGCGGACGGCTCGATCGCCCGAGGAAGGTAGAGGGACGCCGCTGTCCCCTCTCCCACTACGGACTCGATCACCAAGGTGCCGCCCGACTGCTTGGCAAAGCCGTAGATCATGGAGAGCCCGAGTCCGGTCCCTTGGCCCACCTCCTTGGTAGCCCAAAATTTTATACCTCTCTACTAAAGCGGACGCAGGGAAATGGTTGTAATGACACTCAAAGTTTTATACAAAATAGGTTATGCTTAGCTTGGCCAAGCGAGGAAAAGTTGTTATTGTTTTATTAGTTATTAGTTAAGTTAATTTAAGATTGTATTTCTTTTAGATTATCATCTTTAGATGAAAAACGAATAGGTTGGAATAAGCGGGGGGTGGGGATGGTGGAAACTTGAGAACATTTGAAAGATGTGGGTTGAAAGAAATGGAGACAAGAACCCCTCAAGTAATATTTAGCTAAATCTCAATAAAATAAAATGAAAAACACGAAGACGAAGTACATAGAGTGTTCCCAAAAAATGTAAAGGGGGATGGGGGCAAAATTTTTATAACCTTAATAATTAGGGGGGACTTGTGTTAGGCACCTTCATATACGTCTTTGTGGGACAAAAGGGACAAACATCTAAGAGCGTTCTTTATAAGCAAGTAGAGAAGATACACAGTAGAGAGTATGGTAGATAGGGGTAAGTCAGGGTGACAAGGTAATTGCGTTGAGGGTCACGCGTTTAAAGTGCCTAGGTTTTGTGGGCTCACAAGAGAAGGAAAATTAACGTTAGGTCCATACCTGGCCAGTATCAATCGGGCAGCGGGGGGAGGGGGGAGACCATTGGACTAAGTCCACTTTATTTGTTACTAGCTCACCCCAAATTCATGTCAACGTCAAAAGACCTACTACAGGCGTTGTCTTAGTGGTCCCACTGTCAATCCCGCACCTAAATATTCAGAGCAGCCACCCAAGTTAACCCTGTCTGTAGTGTCCCTCGTGCCCTCATCATGTAAATGGCTAGGTCGAGTGTATGTACGTAAAAATTGTTAAGAATCCCGGTTTGTCGCTCTCAAGTAAAACCAAGCGCTATAGACATACAAGCAAACTTGATGCACTATATACCATTCGAAACCAAACTCTTGTCAAACCCAACGTAGCTACACAATCTTATCTAGTGCATCATATCCTTCAAAACATAGATTTCCCAACTTTTGGGGACGAGAATAAACTAGAAACATAAAGCATTTTATCGTCACAACTTAAAAAATAGTCCTTACTATACAAAGCTCATTGTAACCCTTTCCAGTCAGAATGGTTATCTATCCTCCCTTTAAAAAACTAGGGTTTACACAACTTGTTCCGTACCCCTCGCTTGCTCTGGCGTCCTAACTATTAGCTACCTGTTAGGAGGAGATTATGATAATAGGAAGAAGGAGTCGGTAAAAACCTTACCCCCCCCCCCTCCCCCATGGTTTCGTGGATTCACTTGCCTTCAATGCCAGAGGGCAGGGGTGTGATACCCGTAAGACCATTGTTATGGTCAGGTAGGTCATTCTTTCTTAAAGAGGTCTAAGTACCAACAAAAAGTGACATGTATGTAGACACCACCCTAGTGTCTGCCATGCATTGTGTCAAATAAAATCAGAAAGAGAAACATTCAACTTACAGTCTTCCGTATTTTCCCGATAAAACATCAGTAATAAGATCTGCAGCTCTTCCACTGTTCTTTAAAACAACAGCCGTCATGCCGACGTCAATAGCTTCTGATAATGTCCAAACTGTATTTGGTCCCCCTTCAACAATTATTAAGATGGCTGGAAGCTTTTCAAATTCACCATGACCTAAAAGTCAAAAATAGCCATTGTTACAGCAATAGGAAACATGTGAAATATGCCAACTTCGACTCTAAAGGCTCATGTTCTGTTTCAAGCATAATGTAACTTTTCTCCCTTGCAAGGTACAGAAATAGTTGAATAGCAAAAGCATTTTTAATCATTTAATACTTTAAACCTTTAGTTGGACTATAAAGTCTCTTAACTTATGCACATTTTTAGGACTGTCCTCTAGTACTGTACCGTAGCCAAGGGGATGCTTGGTATGCTAAGCATCCATTAGAAGTAGACTTCAAGGTAATATAGCATATCATAGTTCAAAAGGCTAAAGGTGTTTAACAGGCTGCTAAGGTTATTTTTTCTCTGTGATAATGAATCATGAAATCACCGAAAAATTTCACACACGTCCACACATTACCGAAATTGAAGAAGACATATTTGATTATTTGCAAGGTGAAAATGAAATTGATGACACAGAATTCGTGGATGATAACGAAATCAACCAAGGTCACTGGATCTTTGACATTTTCAAGGATCAATGAACACAACTTACAGTCTCGGACATAAATATGTATAACATCTAGTTTTCTTCTGTCTACTTGCAGTGAGTTATACGTGTAAATAGTTCGATATGTAGTTGTTTCAAATCAGAAAATAATTCTTCTGTCTTTATTTTTAAAAACAATTATAATTTTTTTCTGAGAAAAAATGTTGCTAACTAACTGTCAAGGCTGAGGCTTGCTAAGCAGTGCCGTAGCCAGACTATCTCTGTAGGGCATACTTATTACCTATGAGCATATTTTAGGGTAAGCTTCATAAATAAACGTAGGGCATGCTTCACCAATAAACGTAATTTTTGTGTAAGCCCTTTTGGAAAACCGGTGAACCCTTTTGAGTTTGGTATGACATTTATCGATATATCTCTGCATTCTGGAATCATTTTGAGGACCCTAACATGACGGACAAGACATGAACAGATCTAGGTGTGCAGATTTTAAATCTTCGAAAAGATATATGGAACAGGGTATTCAACAAGTCTGAGAAATGCTCTGATAGATTTCAAAACTCTAGGACAGACGACTATGAACTAGGGGATGCTAATTTACCTTGAAGTCCACTTTTAGAGGATGCTAAGCATACCAAGCATCCCCCTGGCTACGGTACTGTTGCTAAGCAAGTTGCTTAACTTTTTGGCTAACTTGACGGCTGACGGCTGACGCCTTAACAACTGGGCTGCTTATATAAAAAATATGTGTATACACTTAACAATGCAGAAACGTAAAGACCTCTCTTGATAACGGGAGGTCTTTTTACATTTCGATGTTATGTTCATCAGATTGAATATCTTGACAAGTGTAAATAAATAAATATATAAATATATATGTACAGATAGATTTTAAATTTTAACAAATTTTAACAGTAGTGGTCAACCCACCAGGTCACTTTATTCATGTCCCAGATTTGCACCCTCTGCTAGCTCTCACAGCCACCAGCTCTTACAAATTCATCCATAATTAATAAATAAAGTATCATCGATCAAATCTACTCAAATCTAATTAATAAATAATAATAAATACAGCCTGTCCGTGAAACCTTTCATTCCATTTATCAAGGTCCATGTGACTCTCTGGGATCCACACAATAAACTATGACCGATAAGGTATTGTAAAGGCTGGTTTATAGTCCTGCTGTGTTCAGCACAGCAGACAACGTTGCTGTAGTTGGTTGCTGTAGAAGTGTACAAAACATACATTATGGTGATGCTGTATGGAGCATTCCTTTCAGCACACCAGCATGTTGCCACGTCATGTATTGCAAATGTTCATGTCACTTTATTGTGCAATTTTTGATTGATGAGCATGTGCTTCGCTCGGTCAAGATGTAAATTCGTCAGAGATCTCTATGAGCCGTGGCTTTTAATTCGTAACTATCAAGACTACAAAAATGGGAAAAGCCAGAGGATAGGACGTATGTTCTATATATAAACAAGTCAGGTGACTCTAGTGAAGAGTTTTCGTCTTTGGTAAAGGGAATGTGATATAATGATACTAAACAGAACTTTGATATTTTAGGATAACTACTTGTCATATTATCTTACAGTCTTTTATCACATAACACTTGCATCTTTTAGTTACTTGATAAACAATCTTTTTAACCATATAGTTTTTAATTGTAAATAATTGTTATCCTACCCGCTCAAAATCAAGAGAGACATCAAGTTTAACGAACTTTGTAACAGCAGAACTATAAACCAGCCTTAAAGCCTGCTTCTTTTTATTGTTTCCATTGTTTAGGGGTATCTACATATGAAAGATGATAGTAGCTGCATGCTTATACAATTGTATTTTATTTGTATCCTTAGGTAATCGGTCATGAATGCCAGTTATGTGTTAAGTACGTTCACCTTATTTATTCGATTGCAATGAATCATATCAGGATATACTTTTATGACGATGCTGTCCTTGGTCTGCGGCTTGAATTATTTTACGGCGTATCTGGTAAGTCCACCTCTAAAAATATTCTATTGATTTATTCTTAGCTTTATTGATTTCTTTTATTATGATTATGATAAATAAAATCGTCAATAGTTTTAGTTATTCATTCGTTCTAGTATTCTTTTAACGTTTTTTTTCAAATAAACACACTTTTGAAAATGTTTTCCTTGGTCTGCGGTTTGAATTATTTTACGGCGTATCTGGTAAGACCACCACTAAAAATATTCTATTGATTTATTCTTAGCTTTATTGATTTCTTTTATTATGATTATGATAAATAAAATCGTTAATAGTTTTAGTTATTCATTCGGTCTAGTATTCTTTTAACGTTTTCTTTCAAATAAACACACTTTTTAAAAGAGTTGTCTATGCCTGTTTGTTGCCACTCCATGAAAACATGCTTCTTCTCCCCTATGTAATGAGCGCCCTTCTCTAGCACGGCAGCTCTTGGGGAAACTCGCAGGAAAGCGCTTCAAGTAGTTCCAAAAAGCAATGATTATTTTATTGACTTTTACATAAATCTATTTTTGAGATCTTTGACAGCGATCATAGATGTCAGTTAGCTGTCACAAAATCTTCATTTCGTAACACATTACAATCTACTTACATCGTTTCTCATAACCAATAGGAATAGAGATAGAAAGAGGAAGTGCAGGGTGATTGGTTAGGAAAAAGGAGAAGTTGCAAGAGTTCGGTCGTGTTAGAATCTCATTGGTTAGTTACAGATTTTAGTGAGTGTCAGATGAAAGAAGAGCATAGCCTCGTTTTCATTACACGTATATCCCTCATCCATCGGAAGTTGCAATGGTTAATTTAATGAGGCATGTCTTTAGAAGTTTCTTATGACGTCAATGTCTGTCACTACACTCTCAACTGGGTGACTTCTAGTTTGTCTGAGGTAAAATTTCAAATAATGCAAAATTGTCCCTCTCTCTCTCTATGATTATGTTCATAAGAGTGCAAGGTTTCATACTTAAAGAACAAAAATTTACATCTATGTGTCAAAGCTATCCTAGAACAGTGTTTTATTCCTATTCATACAATTGGGCCCACTCAAACCTGACGTATATAAATACGGATACAATTACTTTTGTACTTAATAATCATAAAGAACGGAAACTTTGGCAAAGAGCCTCCGCTTGTTTTTTTCGAGGAAAGATTCAAGCACTCTGTCTATATCTATTGTTTGTAAACGCTGCATTTGAATAAGGTTGAGGTCTGCCTCTAGCGTATCACCCATCCTACTCCGATAAGCTGTTTTCAGCCGGCAAATACCAAGATGCAGGTATTTCTGCCTCGTAAGAGCTGATTGGAGATTTGGAAGCAAAGAAGGAGAACAGTAACCATTTAGAAACCATGCTGAGTCGTTTGAACATAGTCAAAAAAAGAAATCCCTAATGGAAAAAATCCACCTCGGAAGATATCCCTAAGGAAAATATCCGCCTAGGAAAAAAACCCTAAAGAAAATTTCCATGATGGGAAGCATCCCTAAGGCACGAGAAGCCTTCGTTTGTAAACATACTACATATTATGTTGGTTGGTGCCAGGCATGCTGCCATGGGGGGACGGGGGTCTGTGTCCACCCAATAGGTAAAACTTGCCCGAGTTTGATGTCACTGCTGTGAGATTGGCCGATTAGCATTTCACACAATAGTACGAGTACCACTATCTTGTATGATACGCTGTATTAGCAGTATCACAGCAGTGTATCCGAGCTGAAATGGAAAGTCTTGCCACTTCGTTCAGTCCTTGTATCCCACTATGAATACGTGGGCGCAAATTAAGCTAAAATTAGGCAAATCGGGAAGGAAAGAACGCGTAGAACATTTGCCATCGCAACATGGTGAGAACCTCAGTACAAATTGTATGGAAAGAAAATTAATGGGGCAAACATTGTGTAAAATTTCAGGCCTGCCAACGGCACTTTTCAAATCCCGGGAGTTTCTAGGCCCCGTGGCAACCCTGCTGTACCTGGTTAATGCACTGCGTTTGCTGGGATCGAACCCCTCAAGAACGAAGGCAATCTGGATGACCTATTTTTGATAGCCAAGCCCATGAAAACGTACTAGTTATACCGATGATACGAGTAGACCTGTTTGGTGACTTAATCATTCATTACAGGAAGTTCAAATTTTGGTGAGTCTTGGATTTAGCTACCTATCACTAGCTGAAATAACCTCGGAGTAGACTGACGTAGTATTATACACCAATAGCCGTAATATGTGCACATAACTAACTATTGCGACCTAGCAGTGAGAGATGAATCTCTCAAAACGTAGGTACGGACAAAAATTACAATCAGGTAAGACTCTCATATCATTCGCTTTCGTTAACTGAATTTTGCGCCTTTTCTAAGCTGTGCTCAACTAAATAACACTTCGCGTAAGTAGAAATACACCGAAACTGTGATTTGTGGTATCATGCAAAACTCAGTATTGCAAAATATGGAAATGTACACAGAATGAGCACGATACAGTTCTACTTAATGGCGGAGTCTCGACGGAATCGTTTCGGCTAGGGTTCTATTCTATCGACTCCAAGAAGGGTAATGCGCAGAGGAAAAAACAGACCGAATTGAGATTCTCACCTTAACAACAACTGAAAAACCCCTACTCCCCTTAAGAAAGCTTCCCAGCCCTACGAAGAAACTCCCTTCGTATCTGTTCCTTCAGAAACACGTTATGTTTATGATGCCTATAGCACCTCTGCCTTCTGGGCTTTCTATTAAAAATTACAGCGTTATACTTCAACTCTCTATGTAATACGGTCACCTATTCTTCGCACATGTGCTGCTCCCTCGGATATATTCAATGCACTGCATTATTCACTGGCAACATTTTGTTACAAAAAATCTCAGCAAGGAATTTCGTGAGTCATTGCAAATTGTGATAGATACCGTAAACTAGATTTAAATACATGCTCTCAACGATCGTTTGTTCCGCAAGCTTTGCCATGATGATGACGAAGACTTCAACCGATTGCTTATACACACACATGTACGTTTGCTGTCAAAAGGAAACTGCCTTTCCCGCTTTTACGAGTTATTTGAATCAATTGTTGAGTTTTGGGGTTCCAAAAACACATTGCTGAGTGAACGTGTGCGTGCCAAACAGAACGATATCGCCTATCTTGATGGCATTTTTCAGAAGTGTAACAGTTTGATTATGCAGCTCCAAGGAAATAAGATTGATTTGGTCAAAGCAAAGAGTGGGATAATGTCCTTTATGTCTAAATTGGACTTATTCCACCAATGCATTTGTCGTCGTGAGTTCTTCCATTTTCCCTGCCTAAGAAATAACATTGATGACACTGATGATGAATGAATGGTATATACCTCGCATATGAAAGCATTAAAGGCCGACATGGAAAAGCGCTTTGTGGTCTGCTGAATACGCGCTTTCTTGGGGAAGGGGGACTTGGAACAGCCAGGCGTCTGTATATATATTGTATGCTTCTCAAAATTTGTATCTTGAATCCCTTTTAAACGTCAATCATAAGCACTTTGGTTTTTAAAAGGTGAACTCTCATCTCTGCCCAGATACTGGCTGTTCCTAAGCAATTGCTTCTATTGCTGCTGTCCTCCCATCCAAAATTAAAGACCATTTCCGGAGCTGATTATAATTTTTCAATGCTGTCTTCCTTCTGTAGATGCCCATCAAATGTAAAGGTTTGGTTATTTTTTTTCAGAACGCTGATAAACACTGGGTTAGATTGACTGAATCTGTTACCAAACAAAACAATTTGATGTATTCCCGACTTCATTTTCGTCATTTTCTAACCCCCGTCTATTCCACCCCACCCCCATTTATTAAGTTTTTGAGATTTTTCCAACTCCCCCATTTATTCCACCACCACCCCCATCTATAAGGCACCCAAGAGCATAAACATTGTTTAAAAATTCATAATAAAAACTGTTTAAGCTGTTAAAACTGTTTAAACCTACAATAAATCAAAAACTTTCTACTTACCATACAGTTTTAAAACCATCAAGGTGCTACAAGACGTTAACATGGGAGACTGATGCCGCAAGGGTCACCCTGCATGAAAGGTGCAGTCAGACACATCTCAATTCCCCAAAAATGTCCACATCAGAACCCACATCCATCCCACAATGATAAGAAGCCAACATAAACCATTCAAAACATCCTTCGTTTATATTGTTGGTATGTCTCATTCATTTAGTCCAATAGGCTTTCACATGTTAAGCTTACATTGGCAAAATGTTGCATTTTGCCAAAGACTAGTTTTTGTCTCGGCCTCAACAATAGGCTTGAACTCCCAGTTAGACATCTTGCAATGGTACAGTTATAAAAATCTTCAAATATCCACCCTAAATTTGCAAACTATATATTGTGGTAAAACTCCACTGTTTAAGAATTGTATATGCATTTACAAAAATAACTATTTTGAGCACGATAGTAAGGTTTACAAACAGACAAGGGGCACTGCAATTGGTACCAAATTTGCCCCACTATATGCAATTATATTCCTGGCTGATTTTGAGGAATGGGCAATGGGTAGTTTCGTAGAAAAGCCAACGACTTTGTTTAGGTACATAGATGATATTTTTATGATTTGGAACCACGGGGAAGCCAAACTGCTCCAACTCATGTACTACCTTATTGCCCTCCACCCTAGTATAAAATTCACTTATAATTACTCTAACACTAGCATTGATTTTTTAGATGTTAAGTTAGAATTTAATGAAGGCACACTTGCTACGGATTTGTTTGTCAAACCAAGGGCAGTTTAACTTTGCCATTGAGTAAGTATTTATGAGTTGCTACTAAGAACGTGTACTTGAAGAGTTTATAAAACACGGATCTGTATGTGTTAAACATGAATGATAGGTCAAAAGATGGGCTGAGATACAATCGAAGGCTAGAGAAATAGAAAAGCATGTCACCACCTAGGATCGCACCCGTGACCCACACTTTTGCGCAGCGTACGCTCTACCAACTGAGCTAGGTGACCTCCGATGTTAACATACTGTATTTCTCTAGTCGCCACATAAGCTCCCAATCATCCACCGGTGGATATCGACATCCAGCTCAACGCAATTGGAGACAAGCCTCTCTGCGCCATGTGACTTGACCAAGGAAGAACTGCCCTCCGGCCCGCCATCAATAGAAAGGCCATTAAAGTTAGAATGTATCATCAAGAAGAGAGGATTCGAAATGTAAGCTTTTAAAAGAACACTAGAGAAATAGAATATATGTCACCACCGGGGATCGAACCCGAACGCCGCGAAAGCGTGGGGCACGGGTTTTAAACCCGTTGTTGACATATATTCTATTTCTCTAGCGGTCTTTTCAAAACTAAAATTTTAAATGCTCTCTTCTCAATGGTTTAGACTGTCTTTAAGGTGTGTTGTCAGGTGGAATCGAGAATGCAGTTTAGGCTACGTAAGACAAACAAGTAGTGTTAACGTGGGTGTAACGCCAAGAATGGAACTAAAAACATTTCGTCTTATTTCAAGACCCATGTCAAGTTTTTGTGCACTGGATGTTATAGCTCTGGAAAAAACAGACAATAAATGATTTATGGTATAAATATATGGTTCCAATCAAAATCAAATCAAAACCATAGAAATATTGCTTAAATCAAAATATCAGCAAACATTTACATTAAGTTAATACTATTTGGCTGCCACGTTTAACTAGCTTTCTGCTGTACTCTTGGGTGCCTAATAGACGTCCTCCCCCCGCTAATTAGTTTTTCAAAATTTTCGTGCCTGGGTGCCCAGCACACACTCCCATATCTGTTTTCAGGTTGATTGTCTTTAACGTTCTGTGTTTTCTTTCCTGACTTAATCTTCTTTCTACCTTATAAGCAGGTATAAGCAGAGCCCTCTGTTCTTCCCCTCCTCGGCTACATTTTCCCGAAGATCATTTTACACACCAGGATAAATTGTACTGCTCCCTATTGACCGCTGTCACCCCTCATAATATGGAAATTATTTTCCACTTGAACTAGCAAAACAAATAAAGCCAAACCAGAAGCACTGTTAGAAAAAGGATGCTTTGTTTTCATTACTTTCTGGAGAGCTTGAATGCACTCAAACAATAATTTGGTGTACGCACTTGATCTTGCACACGCCGCATATTCGTAAATTTCCAAGAGGCAGACCACAGGCAGTCAAACAAGGAAGCACGTCAGGTGGTATTAGTCCATCGACTGACGGTCAAACCTTCAAAGATGATCTGAGTGCCCAAGACTTGTGGTACGCAGTTATTGTGCTATTGGTTTTTCAGCTTGGTTTACGAACTTTAATCGAGCATCGATAGCATACCACAGCAGGAAAATCTTGGTGACATATGGATGTTTAATGCACGAACTTAAAGAAGTCGTTGATCTTTTGGTAGTTATTAGCGAAACAAGAACCTCATCATTAGAGGATTAATTTTGAGTTATCGAACATTTTATCTTGACAAACAGACATACGACGAAATAGACATTGATAAGATTGCAAGGGAATCTCTAATATTTGCCTTTAATTTTGGAATAGACTGTGGAACAACTAAGGGAAACCTGAATGAAGGCCTATCTTAAAAGTACGTTGCAGATAAATTATCGTTAGGATTGCTATACAATGACGATAGTAATAGCTTGATCTTTACACTTGTACTTATACTGGAACAACTAAGGGAAAACCTGAATGAAGGCATATCTTAAAAGTACGTTGCAGATAAATTATCGTTAGGATTGCTATACAATGAGCATAAACGTTGTCACGCCAGCGTTTACTCGTTCTTCCTCGTTTACTTTTTCCTTACGCCAATACTTAGACAGTCCATTTTTAGCTCTTTTGACATAACCAAATAGTTTTAGTGCCTTGCTTTTGATTATTGGACTAATTGGAGTTATCTTTCGGTTTGCTGCTAGTCATGAATCTCATAATATGATTTTGGAATGTTTCCATCTTCAGCAACTAAGAAAATGTCCAATTATCGCATTCCAGGCCGTCAAGTACAATTGGGACAATGTAAGTTTTATAAAGGCGGGATTTGATATGATAGGGTACTCTACTTGAAATCAATAATTGCTTGTTTGTTTTTAACGCCGCCCATCGTGGACCTATTCTGTACTTAACATCCGTTCCTCTGCTTTAACGAAGAGACTGATGCAGAGGCCTCAGATTTTGATAAGTTGAAGACGTGCTCAATATAACAATGTAGAGAATTGTACTAATGAGCAAAGTGATAAGGAAAAAGAAAATTGTCGCACTTACCGGCGTCTCACATCAAGTAAAATCTCATCAGAAAGGAATAACTGCATCTTTCCTCAAGCAAGATTAACTTACCAAGTAAAACAATGCGCCTGACGGGAAACATAAGGTAACTACGGAAAAATTTATTTGGTTTATTATCCTTCCATATTAATACATACATGTACATGTATATATTAATATAATTCTCAAAGAGTGGAGTATTACCACAATAGTTTGCAGTTTAAGGCGCTGATAGGATTTAGACCCACGACCTCATGGTTACTAAACCAACACCCCAACCATTTGATCAATAAAACCATTGGAACATCGATCAATGGTTGAGTTGTTGGCTTGATAGTCATGAGGTCGAAAGTTCAAATCCCCTCAGCACCCTTAAACTGCAAGATATGCTCCACTCTTTGAGAATTATAATTAATTGTAATGTGTCTGCTGAGGACATATATATATATATATATATATATATATATATATTCTCGATTGCTTCCGTATTATAGGAAAGGCCAGGTCTGCATTTTATTTGGCCGTTCTGGAGTCAGTCCACATAAAAGCAAGCAAACCTTCGCTATGCAGGCTAAAAGAATTCGTTTTCTCACTAGGCCTATTTAATTAATCTTATTGTAGTGGATGCTGAATGGTTCAAAAACACAAGCCATTCAGGCAGCGGTAATGTTAATGGGGTTGTTCAGCAAGCTCCGCGACCCTAAGGTTGACATTAACGTATTTCAAACCCTCGGCAAAGGAGTGGGAACAATATTCCTCTGACATTTTAATGATGATGATTTATTGTCGTTGCTATTTAAAAAAAAGAGTTCGAGATATCAACGAAGTTAGAGTTATCAAACAGCGCTAATGAAGCTAAAATTTGACGTTGTGTCTCTAAAGGCACTGGGATCTAAGTCTTCTTAATGTTTTGAAAAGAACGCCAAAGCAAATCAAAACATGCCTCCACCGGGGATCGAACCCGTTACCCAAACTATCGTGGCGTGCGCTCTACCAACTAAGCCAGGTGACCTCAGATGTTAGCATACTCTATATATGCAGTGGCCATATTAGCTCCATATCATCCACCAGCGGACATCGACATCCGACTCAATGAGGTTAGAGACCAGTGTCTCTGCGCCATGTGACTTAACCAAGGAAAGACTTGGCATCCGGCCCGGCTATCTGTCCAAAGCCCATTAAAAGTTAGAATATGTTAACATTGGATGTCACCTAGCTCAGTTGGTAGAGCACACGCCGCGTTAGCGTGTGTAAAGGGTTTGATCCCCGGTGGAGGCATATTTTCTATTTCTCTATACTATTTTCAACGCTGACATTTGAAATTTCCTCTTTTCTACTCTCGAGTGCCAAATAATCGTACACCCCCCGCTCATTAATTTTTTGAATTTTATACCCCCCGCTCCTTATTAGGACCCCCCGTTTATTAATTTCAAGGAATTTTCCCAGTACTCAAAATGTAAATGTTTGTTCCCAACCTCTTTTTATAAACACTGTTTATTTACTCAATGTCACAGATTCAGTCTGGGCGTTTTCGTCTGAATATAAGTTGCTTGGAAAAATTAATAATGGGGTCTTTCAGAATCAGAAAATAACTTATCTTTGGAGCACCAGGTTACTGTAGCTATAATTGAAATATCCCTTTGATGGGAAACATATGTAAATTATTGCATTGCTCCTTCTTAGAAGAGTGCTTTATATTCTCGTCAAACATTATTTAGAAGCCTTAACTCACATGTCCATTCAAACTAGCACTTCAAGTAAAAATTGCAACTTTAGTGACCCAATTCAATTCTATATCTAAGTCTGGGTTTAACTATGAAAGGATGAAAGCATGGCAGGCTTCAGACTGTGTCTCGAGGTAACCTCGTGATGCTGTGGTAAGATGAGTCTAAGATACTATCGCTTTTAAAAAAAGGTGCACGAGTAAAAAAATCCAAGACCAATATCCTTCTTCCTGTAAAAAGGTTTTGGATTTTTTAAGGAGAACCCAAGTAAACGGATCAGCTTTTATGAGAGAAGTTAACAATACACAGTCTTCAACAACTTTCCCATAAAGGTTACAAATTTTGGAAAAAGGAAAGAATTTCTGAATTTGCTGATGGTTATAAATGATAAAGGCTAAATTAAAATCGCTTCAAATTTGTAATTAAGAGGGACCAGAGATGTAACATTGTTACTCAAATAAATGGAAATGTTTTAGGGAAACGCATCATTAATGGAAATGTTTTGAGGATGCTCTACGGTTCCCAATGAAAACATCTACTACCACCAGTACAAATATTATAGATTAACACTACTTTCATTAACAAGAAAACACAAATAGCAGTGGTAGACATTGTATTAACAGAACAAAAAGATATCTTTCCGAAAACAATAAGGAACACACAAATGTGTTTGGTCGCCTAGGCTTGTGACTTTCCTCCCCCATCACCCCCCCCGTTGCTTTTTTTGGTGGTTTTTCTGTTTATTTAGGGTAGTTTCAATGTCGGGCCCACTGCTCATCAGGGGTCTTTGATTGAAAGATTGCCAAAATGTTTCAAGTTGAAGGCATTGTAACTTTATTCAACATGTTTCTACTGTCAGTTGCCATGTTATTATAGGTGTATGTAGTCACTTTGCAACAACCTTACCGCAAAACAAACGAATTGCAAATTTGAGTGTACATAAGCAGCAAACAAACTTGAATCACGATTAAGACTTCTTGGTAAAAATGAGAGATTGCTCGCCAGTCAAAGATGCTAAGAAACTCCCTAAATTAATACGGCTCTCATTCTAGCCTCAAAATAGCTTGCAGTTATTAGAAATGTTGGGAATACCTAGACAGAACACGTCACTCAGTAATTATTGTAACTTTACATGAATGAATCAGCGCTTCTTGGAGTAATTAGTGAATGCCTTATGCGTAATGCATCTTCACAAGCCTTGTAGTATTGACTTTGTGTCTGTGACAACAGATATCATCAGCATTTGGAGATGGTCTTCGATAATGATTCACAATGGACAGGCAAGACGCTACACAACGATTCACAACTTTAAGGAGACGGGCTGCTTGGTTAATCCCCGAGGTCATCTCCCAACAATATCAGTTTTTGTAGAGTTTTCTCAACTTCCATAAACACCACCTTGGCTGTGGGTCCATTACGTGAGCCAAATGGAAGGGCTGCACAGATCAAAGCTTGGGAACTAGTTTTAGCCTTCTACACCTTCTAGTCGACAACTACCTACTGCAGATCGTTACGTTTCTTATTCTGCGCCTATCTTTGTATCGCTAATGCGGTACTTGAAGGAGTAGCATTTTAGCAAATGACGACTTTTATTATAATAGATAATCATTAATCGAATATCCATTCAAAAAATCCAAACAACTTTGTAACGAATGGTAAATAAAAAGTTTGCGATAATAAAGAGACAGTTGTACACGTGCAGATAGCACAAGAATTGTGAGTATGAGTAATTTCCTGTTTGCAAAAAAGACATAAGGAGAAGAAAAAAATTTGAGAATTATTTTCTTTGCCCACCAGACCAATGCTCCCTGCTTGATTTTAGAAGATCTTCTATTGTGACCTTTGTAACATGTAAAATACTTGCTCTTCTCCAATTGTTATCATATTAAGCAACGTTCTTGATGACTTTGTTCTTACTTAACTTGACCTATGGCTTAACCTTTGTCTTGATTCTATTAGATTATCCTGTGGAGATCCCCAAACACCCCTTACCCTCATAGGACTTTGTTCTTACTTAACTTGACCTATGGCTTAACCTTTGACTTGATTCTATTAGATTATCCTGTGAAGATCTTTAAACATTTCTTACCCGCATAAGAATTTTACCTTTGCTTATCCATAGCAATTATTTAGAGCGTAGGTAGGTGCTCCCAATTGTGGTCTCGCCGTCCCTATAGGGTCTACATAGTAGTCCTCTGCTATTACTGGTGCTTTTGTACGACCTGTAAATAAGGCTACGCTATCTCTCTTAAAGGTTTGCCAATATTAACTTCTTATTATTATCGTCAGATATTTACCTCTAAAAAGTTTGCTTATCTTATCACACATTATTGTTTACGTTACACTTATTTTTATAAGAAACCAGTTTACAAGAAACCAGGGCTCAATCTCCCCCAAATTCAAAAAGCTCGAGGGCTGGATGGGGCTGCTCTAAGAAACCTAAAAAATTGTGACTAATTGAACCCCCGTTATTTTCTAGCCCCCTCCGCTGTTCCACCCCCTTCTACTTGGTAGCTGAGAATAAGAAACTGCTAAGAAATTTTGAGGGCTCAAAAGGTCAATATTTTAAGAAACGTCGAGGGCTGGACGCTGAGGTAGTTTCTTATAATAAAAAATAAGTGTATTCTCATTCTGATTAAAACCCGGCGGATTTTACGATTCGTCTTTCTAGTAGCTTTAGTAGCGTCCTAATAACTTCTAGATGCCGTTTAATTGCAAGCTATTGTGGTAATGCTCCACTCTTTGAGAATTATATATAATTGCAATGTGTCTGCTGAGAACATATATATGTCTGGCATTGATGAAGGCTCAAAGCCGAAACACTATAAATATTAATTAATTAATTTCCCCGTACCCATATTGTCTTCGTGAGTGCATAATTCCAAATTTAATTCGAAAAAAGTCCAAATTTAGTATCAGCCTTACCAGCCTTACCCAATTTATTGGCTAAACATGGGTACACAACAAGGAAATGGTTTCACATTTCTTTTGACTGATATAAGGTTCGTGATATAAACTTATTGTCATGTATTTTGAGTCTTTTAGCCATGGTGTTATGTTTAGTGATATTTTAAATGAGTAATTATGAAAGTGCTGATAGAAACCATTTGTAAGTTGTTGATAGATAGTGTTACTTTTCATTGTGTATCTTGAGTGAGAAATGTATATAGAAAAGATGTCAATGCCTTTGATGAAGGGGCATAAGTACCAGGCAAGAACTGAAGGTTTGTAAGCAATGTTGATATGTTGGGTTTGGTAAAAATAGACTTACCTGGTTGCAGATTGATAAAAATGTACGTTTTCCAGAGTAACAGACATGTATGATTAGAAAATGATTTAATTATGGCTGAGATAAGTATATGAAATGTAGTATTTCAATAAAGAAAATGCTGTCAAGAAAGAGGTGTTAGGTAGTGATTAAGTCAAGTCAGGATTAAGGTAGCATTACCCAGTAGAAACAAGAACTTCATGGGCTGTTTCAAAGACCCTTAAAACAAGGCTCGAGCCTGAAGCCTGAAGTAGCTCAAACATCCTAGTATTTTTTCTCTGCAATCTATATATGCTCTACATTCCCATATATCCAGCACTGTACTTCAAGTGTTAGTTATTATATCTTATATATGTATGTATGTATGTATGTATGTATGTATGTATGTATGTATGTATGTATGTATGTATGTATGTATGTATGTTTCTTGGATTCCAGCCAGAGGAGGTTGGCCAGGGATTTTATCTATATGTTTATTATTATTATTATTATTATTATTACTATGTGTTTGTTTACTAATATTTCTGTATACTACAATCTTTTATCGGGTGTTTACCTATAACCTAGGGCAAAAGAAAGATCAAGTGATGCACTAAACAATTTACATAGCCAGTGCTCTTCTTCAAATGTGTGGTACTTATTAGCAAGTTTTTTAGAGATTTCTGCCTGAGAAAGCCGGCCAAGGAGTTTATCGATATGCTTATCTGTCCCCTTTTAATCATACCAAGGTCTAAGATAACAACAGGAACAGTTATTGCCCCTAGATGCCGCATTTTAGTGCTATCATTATTATTTCAGTTGTCACATTTTGTGCCTGGCTGTTGTTATTGCCGATCTTTATGCTGATAGGCGGGTCATAACAAATGACCATGGGCTATCAGCATTTTCTTTTTCTCAGACCTCCAGTACTTTCCGCAAAATTCTGGCGGTTCCCAACACGGTCGTCTTCTGAAGCACTCCAACATTGCAATGAATCCCAATTTCCCAACCCACTTGTCAAACCCCTTTGTCACACTCCCCAAGGCTCTTATAACAACAAGTACAACTTTTGCTTTCTTCAATTTCCACAATCTTTTTATCTCCCTTTTAAAGTCTGGGTACTTTTCGACCTTCTCATTTTCTTTTTCCTCTACATTCACATGAACTGGTACTGCTATGTTATTATTATCATCATTATTAAAAAAACATTATTATTATTATTTTTTGTTTTTTGTTTGTTGTTTTGGGGTTTGTTTGGTAGTGTTGGGTTTTTTTTGGTGGTCTTATACTTGATTATGTACTTAACCCATATTATCCCAAGCATGTATAAAATTGATCAAAATTTATAAATCTCTCAGAATTTACTTAGTATGGTGTATCAAATTTACATGGAAAATTTCATCACCATAGCTTCTGCCTAAGTTTGATTTTTCATAACTTAAATTAATTGCATATCCATAGGCGTATGTTACAGGATCAGTTTCATGATCATCAAGAAAGACCATGAGTCATGTTCAGAGAGTTTCCAAACTCTCCTAATCTGGCGGGAGAGACAGGAATCCTTTGGGTGATGCATTTCCTCTCCATCGATATTACAAACTAGCCACAACTGGTTATTATCTCTCGGGCATCAGCGGCCAATCCCTTTTGGCATACCTTGACCCTGCACCTGTTACACATATCTGGTTTAGGGTTATTTAGCAAAAAACCTTTTGTTGTCAAACTTTTCTTCACACTGGAATTTCAACAGGAAGGAGCAGCAGGATCCTGACCACGATGAAGTGAGGGGATTCCCTTGCTAAGAGAGAGCACAACAACAGCAAGAAAGAGAGGGGAAGTCACAACAGGCTCAAATTTCACAACATTGTTTGAAATGGCAAGAAAACAAGCGAACGTAATCACCAAAGGTGGATGGCAGGCAAGAATTGCAACTGACGAAAAAAACAAATAAGTAAAAAAAACTCCAGATATATAAGTAACTTTAAAAGGAGCAATACAGTGACGTACTGCATGGATCATCGCGATAAAACCATACAACCTGTTGCCGTAAATCGCGTTCAAGGGAAGCTAAGTAATGGACATTAAAATTCCAAAATTTGAAAACGCTGGCAAGCGACGATGCATGCTTTTACCAACGTTGGCATTTAATGAAACTTGTAACTTACTGACTTGGGAGGCTTGGGTCATTTTTGGTGGGCTTAAATCCCTATTTCAATATTGGAGCCTTGAAAGCGCTACTGAGGAGGAGTAAAGCAAGGTAAGGTAAAGAAAATCAGACCAGGATAACAAGAGATAATATGTTCATCGACAAGAGAGGATTTGAAATGTAAGTTTTGAAAAGAACACTAGAGAAATAGAAAATATGTCACCACCGGGGATCGAACCCGTGAAATAAAAGAAAAGAAATAAAAGTATGTTAAGTACCGATCCACTACCGCAACTATTCCCGTCATGAACGTATCACAAGAACAATAACAACGAATAGGTTAGACTACAAAAGTTGAAAATGTTTGAGAATACTTTAAAGACAAACCTACCACCGCTACCCATGTTCCCATTTTTTATCAGGTTTGGACAAATTAAAAATTTGATCTTTGGAAAGGTACAGAGGGGGGACTTGCCCCTCTAGTTCCACTTGAGGGGGCCATTGTGCACGTTTTAAATAAAAACAAGATAGGAACAATACGAGTTTTAAAGCTTCAGTGGACTTTTTTGCCGGTTCGTTGAGACCTAACAGAAGAGCAGTAAAGCTCTTAAGTCTTATTGCTCTCTTGAAACCTACATTTTACAAGAATCTCCCTGTTGAAAGTTTATGTATGTAATTATACATATTTAAAATAAGATATAAAAAGGCACAAGGGAAGGCAATGAATATGGCAAGAGAACTTGACTGGTCAAGAATAGTTATAGATACGAGAATGGTACTACGATTGCTTATCAAAGACTCTCACGAGAATAAATTGTCAACCTCAGGTTGAAAACAAGGCGAGAAAAGTTATTCTCGAAGAAAATAGATTAAACGATTTTCTTCGTTCCTTAAAGTATGATAAGCAGCATTGAGCATCTTCAGTCTTTTGTCATTCCACCTAAAAATGGATTGCAGTGCCCTTCAACGCAGTTTTAGACTACCACCCCATCCTCCCTCCATCTGTAGTGTTACCTGCGTATCAGTATCGTTAGTTCGAGTTATAGTTAAATTCAGTGCTATATTTTCACAAATGACAATATCCTTCTTCTTTAAACAGCCTTATAATTTCAGTCCAATAACTAATCACCGCATTTTGTTCAACCAATTTGTAAATGAATCAGCATTTAATTAACTAGCCATTATTTTTTCTTGACTTAATCGCAAACTGATTGTCTCTAAGCAATTCGTTAATCGTCCGTGCAGACCTCTAAAGAATAATAGTTCTTTGCTGGGCTTTGCTATTCATTACCAAATTACGTTTTCCGCCTGGTAAATCAATTGCAGATAAAGTTTTATGTATAATTGCTGATGCCTTTCATTTTAATGGTATATATTTACTTCTTGCAATTTAACCCAAATTCAGAGTACAACATTCCTTTAAGGTTCGCCGAGGTCTAAATCTTTTACGAAGGGCGAACATTTCTTTTGGTTGTAGGAAAGCCAAATGGCTCGAAAGGCCCGAAATGGGCGGGGAACTCATGTGGGTTTTCCCACGAACAAAAAAAATGTGGTAGGATACAGTTTTGCTTTAGACGCAGTGCCTTCGTGGCATCCTGTCGCACGCGATGATTTCAATTTATATCTCGAAAGATTAGTTAGTGGTACAAGATTTGAATATTGCGTAAAGCGATGAATTCATTTTGCATTCAAACATTTTCGCCCTACACACTAATCACAATAATCTTATGAAGTGAAGTAAGACAGCTTTTTCCGATGAATTTATAGGAAACGAGAACATACTACCTGTCTATTAGGTTTATTAAGTTATAAATTCACGTCTCGCTGTGCGAGCGTAGCTATAGGTAGTACGTCGCTGATGTTACCGGGCAGAATCGCGAAAAATGTGCCGGCATTCATTAGTAGCCGCAGTAAAGTTTCAAAAATTTTACCGACTTGTTTCAACAAAGTCAAGTCAGTAGATTCAAAACTCGACTCGGCAATAGGACAGCATTTACTTGAAACCCCACCATGGGCTGACAACTACCAAGAGGATTCGTTTAGGTTACTAGCCAAAGCCCTATCTCCCTCTCATCTCCCCGCTTTAGAAGCCGCATTTATCGAAACAAGGAAGCCCGTGCTCCGTCGACAAAAAGAATTTGTTTACAACTTACGCGTGGCAGAAAAAGTTTTCTACAACGTGTTTTGATCTTCTCGTTTCCCAGTGCCGGTTTTTGGCAAGAGGGGGCCCTGCGTCATAAAGTGATCTGGCCAGCCCCCATCTATTAGGCACCCAAGAGTACCTTTTGTAAGTAGATAGCTGTGTCTTCATGAAGTGACCCCACCTTTCTGCTCACAAGCTTATAATGAAAACATGATACCGGTTAACCTTTTCAAATTTGTTATGATTTATAAGGTTAAATTGGAGATATTTGTAAAGACAAGTTTAAAAAGTTTCCAAAGTAAACAAAATTTATTTATAAATATGAAGCATCATCATTTAGGCTGATAACTTTTGACAATCCAATTTTACAATCAGTGCATGCAAAATTCCCATGAAGAGGTTCTTGACTGCATGAAGTTCATAAATTTATTTACAAATAGTAACAAAATTTGCCTTATAAGACCTCTCTTAGCGTTGATATTGGTTAAAAGAACAAACAAGGAAACAGAAGCTAAGAATATTTTCTAGTCCTGTAGACACCTCAAAATTTCTGGATTTCAACTTTCTTGTTTACAAGCCATGAGTATTTTAACTGCATGATTCACTTTGCGTGAGACAGGGCTGGTTTAAATAACCACAAAATCTCTTTGTCATCTCGTGAATAAGCAGACTAGCCTGTTACAAATGTTTTATTATTCCAGTTATATAATTTTACTACCAATGTATCAGTTTTTGTTATCAGTTTTGTTGAATAATATGCCCCCACAGTTACTACTAGCGCAGCAGAAGAAAATGTTAGAACTCTCTGTCAGTTTACTGAATATACTTTAAGAATTCTTGTCCATCTCAGGTTTATAATACATCGACACTAAACAATTACATGGTTATATATAATTTTCATGTGATCTAGAATCTTCGAATATAAGGGGGCTTAGTTACGTAAATATGGATATTTCAAAATCATTATGACACAGCTGAAGATAATTGTAGAACGCTCGATGTTACTAGAATATCCTATGATCATCGATGAACACGATTGTCCGCTTATAGATTATGACGTAACCATAAACACTTTGTGACTTTTCTTTCTTTAACAAAACAAACTGTCGCGGGAAGAAACTGTCGCGAAAGTCGCGAGATTTCTCTCGCGACAGTTTCTTCCTTTAAAGTATTCAGGTCTGTCGTATAAGGACATTTATTCTGGATGGTAACAGCAATCCCAATTATTCAAAACCACATTTCAGTGGTTGACGTTGTTTTTAAAATGAATGTCAGGTTTATAGTTGGCATTAAATTTAAAAGTGGTTCGAGAAGTAACTCGCTGATTAGACTCTGCACCCTACTTGAATGTCGCAAGACAATAAAATGATGTCCCCGTAATGTCTACATCAATTGCTCTCGTTTAATCTGAGAAAATGGCCCTGCGCATTAAATATCAAATTTATTTCAGATCCTTTTGTATTTTTCATAAGAGGTCACATTGTTGTTCGTGTGCTGAACAATGTCTCTGATGGCGGTATGACTGCCCAGGGATAGAACGAAAGTCATAATTCCTGATTAGTATCACTTTTTTAATACTTTCGCCAAATTTCTGTCAGTTAAATTAAGTGCTAAATGGGGCTGATTTTGAAGCTTGCTCTATAGATTTCCCTTTTCGCCATTCCATAATTCATTTTAAAGTCGAGGAAACACCACCTTGTTTACTCTTATAAAGGTAGATCACAGACTTCGCAATAATAGTTTATAATTTAGTAAAACGTTTTCTACTAATGGCAAAAGGATTTTATTCTAACCAAAAGCGGGTGGGGATAGATTAGTCTATTTTATATCCAGGGTTGTTAATAGACTAGGACAAACCATACCCCAGGGATTGATCTGGACAGGCCTGAAGCATACCTCGGTATACCCTTGTAGGGAGTTAATCTGGGCTGCTTCACCGGTTTAAGTGATTACAGAATATCACTGTAAGTAATATTCTAGCAAACCGTAAACATGTGTTAGACCATTATAAAGGGACCATTATGGAAACAAGGTCTTCTGAACCTTTTTAATGCTATCCCTGCCAACTTTATCAGTAGGGGTTTCATCCTTGAGAAAAATTTAAGAATCATTTAAGAATGTCTGAGGCTCACTTCAGAATTTTTAAGAATCATGAGGCTCGGGCAAATTTACGTAATTCCTACAAAGAAGGAACAGTGTAAGCTAATTTCTCTTTACATTGGATAAATTCTCCAGCCTCGTGTTTCATCACTCCTAATGATCGATGTGATTTTATCCTCTAATAATTCTTAAAGCGTTCTCTGATAATTATTTAGGTTGCGTTGCTGACGAATGATCTAAATACAAATCACACAAGTTGTATTTTTTTACCAAGATAATAATACCCCGAAAGTCTATTTGTAGTTAAAGTTACAAGTTTGCTTGGAAAATAAGGATTTTTCAGTACTTGGAAAATATTTCCCATACCATCACTTTTTACGAATAAAATATGTGTAGCTTCTTAGGATTTTGGCGCATGAACTCTTACAGCGAGGGATAAGCATGTAATATTTTTTAAATAGTTCGTCCACCTCTGTGTTTTCTACTCCTCACTCGCTGTTTTAAGAATTCTGCCAAAAACGTTACCGTCAAACTTTTTACGTTCTGGTACACACCACCATGACATTAACAAAGCAGCAAATCCCCAACTGAAACTAAAACTGGCCAGAAACATTGTCCTGTAATCTTTTAACCGGAAACAAAATTTAAAGGCGACTGTATTGAATTTATGTCGGTCCCAAATCGTATGCAAACATACGGTAGTAGCAAATGTCGATTTAGAACAGGCATGGCAGAGCGCCATATGGCACCTTTGACTCAAATTAATGTGCCTTACAATGTCTGGATACACAAATACACATTTACTGACAATGAATTGTCTCCTACAAGCACAATCATCGAAGTAAAAGCTGTATTTGCCTGAGCGGTGTTTAGAGGCAGCATGATCTGTTGTCATACTTACAGATGTTGAAAGGCCCAGCACCACCAAGAACGTCAGTTTGTTCATCTGCAGGAAGAGAGGAAGAGATTTAGGAAAGCGTGCAAAAGGAAGGCAGCGGTCTACAGCTCTTGACTGTGACGGCTGTGACAGTGACAGCTCTTGATTGATTTCTGAAGTGCTGACATTTTGCAAGGAAAACGTGAAAAGGCGTTCATTTTATTAGTGCCATGAGTCTAACTAATCTCAATATTTTGTAAGTCCACTTGACTTGACTTAAATGCATAATCTTCGTCAGATCTTTGCACATTTTGTAAGTTTACTGCAATGAGTAAAGCCTGTTACAATTAAGTAAGGATGATTAGTTCCAGTATCAAGCCTACTGTTCATTAGGGGTTTTCGATCGCAAGATTTTGATTAAAACAGCACAAGGGATAGCAAAGTTTTCAAAGGGGAGCGCAAAACCTGAAATATTCGTATCTTGTTCCATGTAAATATTTAAACCAACCATTGCTGTAAATTGAATTTGTGAAATAGATTAAGCCTACAGCAATCTCAATGATTATCCCCCCCCCCCGCGGACACCCCTTTCCCTATTGGAAAGTACGGACCGCGGGGAAAGGCCCCACTGCTTATCAGGGGGCTGCACTGAGAGATTGCAAAACCTAAAATATAGAGAGACTATACCTGCCTCAAGCAGATTGTAGAGTGAGTGATCGAATTAAGAATAAGCCAACGGCAAGCTCGCCCTTGCCCCCTGCTTCTTGGCTGAGATGTTAATGAATAATGACATATCCCACCTTTTGGAACCTTTTGGAACATACATCATTCTTAGTATATCGTAATTATTGATATTACTAGGGCTTCTTATCACAATGTTTTAACAGAATTTTGGCACATTTCCATTCTATTTGGAGAGTGATCTACCCCACCAAACTAATTTGATTATCACTAATAATCGTAAAGTTTGACAATTCGATTACCCTTTTATTATTAATTGATGGGAAATCAAATAAGGTGGGAAGGGCATGTAATTTGATACATTCCTTACACTAAGGCCTCAGAATAGAATAATTATTGTGCGTAACTTTTTCAGATATTTATCTCTCTGAAAATGAAGTTACCAGTGCAGGGCAAAAAGTTTATTGGAATATTTTGACACCAAAATGAGGAAATTATCGTTATCCAAATTTAAGAGGAGAGCAGAATTTTTGGAAAGTTATGTCTGCTAACTTACAATTGATGGTAATCTCAGAATTATCGTAATTTTTTATAGTGCTCAGAGTTATTAATATGTAACTTACCAAAATCTTTATCCCCTAGAACAATAAATTTGAAATGTCTGGAAGGGAGAAGTAAGGCAAATCATGTCAATTGCATATATACAACGTTTCTGTGCTAGACAGATTCAAAAGCACTATACAACAGACCTTAACCCCGCAGCTCAAGCCTTCTATCGATATTTGCTTCTGGTACACTTTCTAGGGAATGTACAGACATTACAGACTCAATGAATCCACATTGCTGCCACAACTGGTGCTAATGTGCTTTTTGCTATCATAGCCACGTTCCAGTTTTAAGCTTTGGTACGGTAGAGCCCGACAGAGGCCATATCTTGCTCAAGGATATAACAGCCCAGATGGGGCTCGAACCTTTGAATCTCATAGCCATTATGTCATGAGACATGTACCCTAACCACTCGCCCACACTGTCTCCAAGCTGAGGTCGCCTGTGGGGCCGAAACACTTCTTCTCTGCAGCTTTGCTTACGTGTTTTGCCATTATAGTCACGTCTCAATTTTACACCTTGTTTCGCTTAAACAGAATTCACATCTTTCTCAAGGATATTAAAGCACCAATGGGGCTCGAACCTCTGAACCTCACAACGCTTGTGTCATAAGGCAGAGGCCCTAACCACTCGTCGACACTGGTTCAAAATTAGCTAACCTAAACGAGAACCCAATAAACTCCAAGATATGAAATGCAATATACTTAAGGTTTTCTTACGAAAGTTTGAAGTAACTTAACTACTCATAATTCTTTAGCAATTCCGCAATTTCAGCTCTCGAACAGCATTAAGACTGTAATCAACAACCATAATAGAGTAATTAATGCACAGGAGAAGAAAGCTAGCTTCAACTGCAGGGCAAAGGGGAAATGACCATTAGAAGGTCATTGCCTATGAAAGGAAGTTGTTTACCAGGCAGAAATTGTCACAGACAAAAAAGAGATAGCAAGAGAAGGGGGGTCTTAAAAATGGTACCGTAACCATCTAAAGTTGTTTAGGAACTTTAGTTATAAACAAGAAACATGGCTTTTGAAATATGTATGGAAACTTAAGGAGAAGAACAAGCCTTTCGCTATAAAGTAGTCCATTATTGAGTTGTTTACATCTTACAATGAAAGGCAGGCACTGGGCACTCTGCCTTGAGGAGAAAACTGCTGTGATGAAGGTCAACAAAATAGCGCCACTGAATTCAAAAACAGATGTTCTTACTTAGTGCTGGCAAGGTAACAAGTTCCTAACAAAATACAGTACGATGACATAGTGCTGTCATTAAATTTTACCCAATTATCTCAGAAGAAGTGTTTAGCTCATGAGACGTGAAACTTCACGTTTTCCCGGTCACAAACTCTCTCTAGATATACATTGTTGGACATACATACCAAAACAGACCACTGCTGCCTTAGCTCCTCTGTAGTAGATTTTACTCATTGCTTCATATCTTTCAGAGCCTGCTGTATCCTATAAATGGAAGAGAAATGCATTCAGGACTGCATCTTATGTCCAGTGATATGATGGGCTGTGTAAATTCTTGTGGCAATACAGTATAAAAGGCCAATTGTTTATAATCAGAAGACATTTAAAGCAAGACCTTTTATTAAAAATAAAATAAATAATTTCCACTGAACTATTTTATTAATAAATATAATGCTGACACAAAGACAAGTGAAAATAATAACAATGTATTTTCCCAATGTTTTGATGTCATCCTGAGGCCATTTTCAAGGTAGATAAAGAACCACTGTGTAACCATAATTCATAATATTTCTACATATCTACTACTACTACTACTACTACTACTACTACTACTACTACTACTACTACTACTACTACTACAATTACTACTACTACAATTACTACTACTGCTATTACTACTACTGCTATTACTAGTGCTACTGCTACTGCCGCTACTACTGCCGCTAATACTGCTGCTACTATTGCTACCTCTTCTATTGCTACTACTGCCACTACTACTGCTAATGCTGCTGCTACTACTACTACTACTACTACTACTACTACTACCACTACTATTGTTATTACGACTGCTACTACTGCTACTACTACTGCTACTGTTGCCACTACTACTGCTACTATTTCTACTTCTGCTACTGCTACTACTGCCACTACTACTATTGCTATTGCTACTACTACTACTACTACTACTACTACTACTACTATTACAAATACTACTACTACTACGACTACTACTACTACTACTGTTGCTACTGCTACTGCTGTTGCTGTTGCTGCCACCTGACCTTCGCAACTTTAATTGGAAGGGGAGGGCACTGGTCAAGCAAGGACCAGGCGCTGTTACGGACTCAAAATTTGTACCGTATTTTTAAGCTTCTTTTCACTTACATTTAAATAACATACCTGGCAGAGGCAGTGTGGCTCTGTGGTGAGGGAAGCTGTCTCCTAATCCAAGAGTTATGAGACTCACGAGGTTCAAGCCCCGGTTGTGGTATAATATCCTTGAACAAAATATGATCCCTCTGTTGTGCTTCATCGTGTCATGATGTTTACTTGGGACGTGGCTTTGATGGGAAAGACACGCAAGCACCGTATGTAGATCTGCCTATACTTACCTGAGAACGAGTGGGGCAAAATTATTAACAGATTCCTTGAACAGCGGTTTAAATGGTAATTGTAAAGCGCCTTTGAATGTATCTAGCAAAGAAAGGGTGCTATACATATATATAAATCTATTTATACATACATACATACATACATACATACATACATACATACATACATACATAATGAAACTCACCGGCAGATTCTAGACTCTTACAGAAAGGGAAAGTGTCAGCACCCTGGACAGTTGAAAAAAATTTGATAAATTTTTGGCTGACACTCCAGCATACTGGCTACTGAATTAGATAATTGATCGTTTATATGTCACAACGTTTCACAGTACCGATATATAGTAATATTATATATATAGTAGAAACAATCACCTCAGGTTTCAAAGACCAAAGACACCACTAAGCAATGTGACTCTGCCATAGGGCAGCACTTGCTTGAGAACCCAGACTGTGCAAAAGTGTACGCGGACGATTGCTTCCGTATCATAAGAAAGCCCAGGTCTGCATTTCATTTTGCCGTACTGAAGTCAGTCCACATATAAGCAAGAAAACCTTTCCTATGCAGGCAGAAATAATTCGTTTTCTCGCTAGGCCTATTCAATTAATTTTGTTTTTAGTGGATGCTGATTGGGTCAAAAACACAAGCTATTCCGGCAGTCCACATTCTGATTGGCTCTTTCAAAAATACAGTTGGGTATACTCTTTCACACACTTCATTTAGGTCATTCTGACGTTAGTACTCTGAGGAGTGTCACACGAAAAAAGCTTTAAGTACACAATGTTTTCGCTATTTCGTGCAATATTCTTGTTTAATATTATATTATATTATGAAATATTTTATGTATCAACATTTTCATTCAATGGATATCTTTTTATATATTGTCAAAATTCAAAAGTTATAATTTCTTTCATATATAGTTTGGTTGATGAGGAAGTGGGATAGAAAAGTGATTGAACGAGTGGTATAATTTAGCCTGCGTTGCAAACCAAAACAAATGTCTCTGATGAAATATTATCAAACGAAGTAGGTTCTTAGTTCTTACCCTTGGTAACCCAGGTCAGTCTAACGTCTGACAAGTTACTTTGACCTAGCCTTTGACCGCTACGGAAGTCTTCTTAACTCAGCATCAGTACTGCATGATGAGCCCGCTTTAATACCCGAAATGGTATGATATGTTCCGATAGAATTTTTTCATAACGTACTTGAAAACAATGTCATTAAAAGACACTAGTTTCTTCCCTTCCTTTCGGAAGCAATTGGATACGTACAAGTTATTTAAGGTGTGCCAGATACTCTACCAAACGTGTAGGTAAATTGGACTAAGTCTTGTCTATGGTGTGTGAAAGAGGATCTACAATAAGTGATGCTTGTATAGTGCATTTGGTGCATTTTACAGCTGGCTGTGCGAATAGACTGGTTTTGAAACCTGTTGTATTTACCTTTGTGGTTTCCTCCTGAGCTTCCTCGCTTCTTTTATTTGTGGATATGATCTTCTTTCCTTTCACAGCCGCTTAATAATCATATTACCTGACTCCGGGTCATATCCAATGTAATTATCATCCTGTCAGCATCATCATTACCACCACTATCACCACCTCCGAATTCTGGCCACAAATTCACACCTGATTATTCTACCATCTAGTGCAAAGCATTGGGAGATAATACACTGGCATCGAGCTTGTCATACCCTTGCAACCTTTTGTTGGTGGAGTGGCTATACAACTCTATTTCTCTTACAGTGCCTCTATTTCACTATACAGGACAACATTTGCACCGGGTAGCTATTAATATCACGCCCGCTGCACGGCCACCCTTTTTACCTCATACGTTTCGTGCGCATAATGTTCCTTATTTGACAGTTGCACCGGAAGGTATCCTAAACACGTTTGGTTATTGTATGACTGTTTCAATTAATGATATTCAATGAATTTCTGTCAATAAAATTAATAGCCATAATTTGACAGGATAGGACCACCAATACTGCTGCACTGACGAAAGCTTGCATCCTCAACTTGTACTGCGCTAACATCGTCTACAATGGCTTGGTAGCATACTTCGTACGTAGGAAAGTTGAATTCTAGGAGAACATCCTGTACCGTGAGCTGACCAATGGACACCGCTCATTTGCCTAGACAGCACGACGCCACAAGAGAAATATTTCTCTTTTAAGCAGTGAATATGATTTTAGGTGCTCGCGTATGATAGCATCTAGATATTTTAAAATGAGTTATATTAATTTGTTAAATATTTGATAGCTACCAAATGCGACGAAAGTAACAATCGCGCCAATTTGCAGCAAAATACACACGTTTTTCAATAAGAACACCCGCAATGGTCATGTTTTGTCATGTACTTAGATACTTGAAATACCACCCTAGATTAGCTGTAAATTCTGAATGTTGCAAAAAATTACATCAATTATACTTTCTTCCGAAATATGTTATCCAGGTTATAAATCCAAAAGGTAAAATCAGAGGAAGATAATAACGGGACCGAATTTCTAGAATGATGTCAATACAACACTCCCATCCATTCACTGTAGTATTTACGTCACTACAAGCTATTCCATGTTCTGGATATTTGCCCAACTTAAATCTTCCCGTTATTGAGATGTTTTAATGCCTACTGTGAGAGGAACTGCATTCTTATAAGCTGTGAAGATGAAGCTAGTCCTGTCCTCTATTTAGAGCCTGATATGGTAAACACTGCATGTGCTCAGGGACGGCATTGCAAAGTAGGGTGGCCAGTTCCTTTCCTCGCTGCCTTTCACCCTTTCCCAGCTAATACGAGGTTCCCATTTTTCTACTGGGTTTGCAAACGAAGTTTTTTGATTGAAGGCAGGACATAGGCTCGAACCATGAACTTGAACTTGCCAGACCAGCTCTCTACCGACTGAGCTAACTCTCATCCTACCTTATAAGCTGTTCTCTTGTAAGACTTGGAGAAAAGTGTTCTGAGTTTTTTAAGTCATGTAACTGTCTATACAGGAAAGGGACAGGCATCTTTGCTTAGATTTAGCAATATAGTGTCCTGGCTTGGTTAAACAAATTAGCCTATACCGACAGATCCTGTTCCCTGGGCGCATCAATTTACCCGCCTACAGACAGAACTGAGTTAACGCGTAGGTGTTTCAATACGCCTTATATAATACTGAAACCTGGTGGTTATCAATGGTTATCAATTACCCTTCTGTTGATATTTTATTGCCCAATGAATGTTGTGGGTACAGGTAAACACATTGTTAGCGTCTATAAGCATCAGGCATCGTTAACGCTCGGCTTGAATGACAAAACTATATTGGTATCAAGTTATAGTGGCTACGGCTTATCAATTATCAATACATGGATCTAACTTTGGTCTTGCTTTTGACAGTTCTCAATCGATCAAAAACAGACTTGACGAGCAAAAATTCTGTAGCAAAACACTAATGAAGATGTTTCTATGATAACATTCTGTAGCAAAACGCTAATGAAGATTGATCTAAGATAGACAAGGATTCAAGCAAACTGGACTTAAAGGTTTAACGATACGATTTTTAACACTACAGTAGTGGCCATAGCAAACGAAACCATCGGATAACAGCTTATCTTCGAAAACTCAAGTTAGCATTAATAATCAAAATTTAATGATCCAAGCATACATAGAACGGTGATTGAAGATAAATTCCAACTGCAAGTTGGTGTCGACAAGATCACTTCCAGATTATTAAAAACTGACATTGCTAAAGGAATCGTCATCTGAACACCCATAGTTTAGTGTTATGGGACCCAGAGCATGGAGATCGAGGAAGAGGCAGGCCCAAGCAGGGCTTAAGTACAGAGAGCGAAAAGAGAACATCCATCGTGAAGGAACTGTCCGGTTTGATGTATGATTGCAGAGCCTGAAGAAGCCTGCTTACTAGGGGCGAAGTGAGTGAGTTAGCGGCACAGTCCCTTTGTTTTGGCTCGACGTTTTGGATAGGGACCAATAGACAACAAGCGGCGCGCGCGCGCGTGTGTGTGTGCTTGTGTGAATGTGTATGTATATGGAGAAAGGAGTAGAAGCTGAGAGATGGATTGAGTTTAATACTGTACAAGTGTGCTGTGTGTGGTATGTTTGTGTGGAGTAGAAGCTGAGAGATGGATTATTATCATCATCATCATCATAATCAACACCATCATCATCATTATCATCATCATTATCACCATCATCATCATTATCATTATCATCATCATCATCATCATCATCATCATCATCACCATCACCATAAGCACCATTATCATCACCATCACCGCCATCATTTTTATCATCATCATCATTTTTATCATCATCATCATCATTTTTATCATCATCATCATCATCATCACCATCTTATTCCTTTAAAGTTCATTTTCCATGGTAATATGAGTTGCACGAGATTATCAATGGCTCTTTTTTCCAGTAAGGCGGTCTTGCACAGCGTGCTATTCTATGTCATGGATAAATTTTGGGTTAAACAATTAAGTAAATATTAATCAATTAATGCAATAGGTGAGGTATAGAGATATTATTAAAAAACTTAAGAATTGTCATAACATCTGCAGTGATTGATGATGTTCAAAATATATGTATATATAGGATCAAGTATGATCAAAATCATGTCTCTAAACTCTCCTTCAATTTACTAGAAAAGCCCATTGTGTAAAGATTGGAAAAAGTTGGTCTTGCAGAGTAACTGCAATATCAAGTGCACTGAAACTAAACAATCGATGATTCAGTAAAACGTTCAATCACATGCGTCAATTTTATCTGTTGCACTTTAACACGTATTGCTTCAGTATACATAAAAGCATATACATAAAGTATATATACAAAAACAATAAGCAGAAAAATAAACACAGAAAAATAATGTAAACAAAAAATACAATCATTAAAAATACACTTAAAAATATTATAGAAATAAAACATAAAAACAATAAACAAAAAATGTGTGCTATATAGCTAATTTGTGCAAAGTTCACCAAACCTGTTCTCTTTCATTCACTTTTAAGTAAGCTTCAAACATTTCGCGGGAATTTGAATAATTTTATTATCTAATGCAATTTAGATGTTTATATTTTTCAAGTTGCCATTTTCAAATAAACAGATGATAAGCAATACCTCATTACTCAAACATCTTCAAGAGATATGTGTTTGTGATTATAATATTCTGAATGAATGCAGATGGCCGTTATTTGAATTTTTAAGATGGCGTAAGGAATAAAAGAGAAACTTGAAAGCAAGATTCATTCGTTTGCTTATAATGACGAGTATGGATATTTCAACTCACATGCAACTCATCACGCGGCTTAGGGTCTTGACGCAAAAAACAGTGTGGCTATACTTGAAAGATATAGAAAAGATATGGATTTCCGAAACGTATCACACGTTCCTTGATGGACATCATATTATTGGTAGCAACAGCACCAATGTCTGGGATGGTATGAAGAGTAACAAAACAATAGAAGACATTTTGTTGCAGCAAGTCAAAGGCGATATTGCTGTGACAGGTAAAACATTTGAAACGATGCATCGCAACGCCTACCTTCTTTAAAGACCTAAATGCGCGGAAATAAGCTTGGTCAAGGAAAGTAGTGGAAGGTTTTGAGAAATTTAATACGCAGGTTGTTATTCTCTTCCTTTACAAGCGTTTTTTGGCAGTGTAGATATGCTTCCAATCGTTACTCCATTTTAGTTCCACTGCCAGCATTGGGGTCACAAGTAATATGACGGATATGGAGACCAAGAATTCTTCATTTGTATTTACTTATATTTTTGTGTTTGTCACAAGTCACCAGACAAGAATCTGCACAAGAAAGAATATAACATTTAGTTCTGTGGCTGTATAAAAGACAAGCATCTACATTTGACATGTTCAAGAATGTTTAGCGCTCAGCAGAAGCTAACAACAACTAAATCTTGATAGTCAGCATTTTAATTGCGGTATTCATCCTTGGTATTTATCTCAAGCAGCAGCTGGCGCATCCACGGAGCCTCCATTGTCAATAGATAAAACGTTTTATGCCAATTTTCTTCATATGATAGGAAAACAACTATTGGAATGCAAACCTACTTTAAACATCAGAAAAAATAATTGTAAATACCCTCTCAACGCCATGTGACTTGACCAAGGAAGTACTGCCTTCCGGCCCGTCATCAATCAAAAGCCCATTAAAGTTAGAAAGTATCATCGAGAAGAGAGGATCTGAAATATCAGTTTTGAAAAGAACATTAGAGAAATTGAAAATATGTCAATGGCGTGGGTCACGGGTTCGATCCCCGGCGGGGACATACTTTCTATTTCTCTAGTGTTCTTTTCAAAACTAAGATTTCCCCCCAAAATTAGTAGCGCTATGAAATTTTTGGTTCACACAAATATTTTCACCTCAAGGGGAGAGCTTTAATACGTTTAAGGTCTCTGACTTCACAGTTGTAACAGATAATGCCGGCTATTATCGATCAGCTACAAATCGCTTGTGTTCGTCAACCCATTTCGACCAAAATGTATATTCTTTGTGGAAGTGAACGCCAGGAACTAGCATGTTAAGACGGAAGACTTATTCAAGGAAACCAGCCTCCTAAGCTAACTTGATAATGACATGCAATCGCTTATGTCTCCCAAAATATCTCTATTAGGTATACAGATATGGTAGTGGGAAGTACCGGAAACTGGGAAGTTAAGACACGGTTACAACCCTTCCGATGGCTTCTTACGTTTTCATATCTCCACGTTATCCACATGGATCGACACTGTGACTGAGAAGCAGACAAGTTGTAAAAGCTTGTAAGCGCTGGAATCGAACCGAGTCCGATCGCGTTGAAAACAAGCGTTTAGAACAATGGAACACGAGCTACCTCAACCTACACTAAGCACCATATGTTTTGATTAAGATTTACAACTCATGGCAACCTGCTTAATATACCAACCACGAACTATTTATGAAAACATTTACAGAAGTTACTATAGAAACGGTAGAATGTTTGACATATGACATTTCATTCCAATGTTGTTGCAGCAAATTGTGATGACTATCTGCTTTTATGTGATAAAATAGGTCACATCACCAGTTATGATACTTATTATAACTCAAGCAGGAAAGAACCCGTAACATAAAACTTAAACTACGGGAGTCTAAACAATTATGAAAACGAGACGACGAAAATCATTCTCTCGTATAAACCGCTTCATGCTGTAGTTGAATAGATCTTTAGAGGCTGGAAACTCTGGAGACTGGAAACTGTGCAGTTATGACACTAAATAGTAAATTTCTATTTTCTTGTAGTTGGCAGACATGACACGGACTCTTGTACCATCATTTCATCCATGTTTGATGGCACCTTTATTGTTAGTTGCTGTTGACATCGTCAATCTACCCATTAACAAATTTCATGCACTGGTAGCATGTGCGGTAGGTAAAACTTTGGTTTTCATGCAATCTAGCATGTTCTGTCAATAAGTTTACTTTAAAGCATACCTACCTAGCATTTCGTCATTCGCTAGGTGTTCCGCAGAATTGAATGTCCCTCGCTTTGAAATGAGCATTGATTTCCTAATTTTCTGTTGGATAGGATGACCTAATTACGAAATAAGGTATATAAACTATTGACGTACATAAATTATCATATTAAAAGTCGTAACTAACAGTAGACTTGCAGCCCCATAAAATACTGCCGAACTTCATAAGGTGACCACCTCTAAACAATGACCACCTCGCAACAGCGACCACCTTGTAACAGTGATCTCCTCCCAACAGCGACCACCTCTTCTTAAGAGCCACTTTTCGTTAAGTTTCTTTTACTAGGTAGAAAACCTCTGATGTCAAGTTGATACCATTGCTGTATTGTTTGCATTTACTTTCGTTATTGCCAGTAAAAGAGTTATAACGTCACTTTTACCTCGTATTGGTATTTTTTTGCTTCATTTTTTATTCACACCAGTTTGGATCCCGACCCCAGTGTTTACACGAGATCTCTTTGGGCTCGGGTCTAAACTGGTCGACTTTCATAATGGGACCTGAACTGGTCGGGATAGCAGATTCAAACCAGGGATCTTAGACTCAGGTTGAAGTTCTCTGTCCAAATACCTGATACTTGGTTTTAGCAGATTTAACATTTTTAGGTGTGTAATATTAAAATAGGCTGTTACTTCCTGTAATTTATTGCATGGCTGAAACTTATAGCTATTGCAAAGCAGCCTCTAAACCATGTGGAAATAGTGTTCTGTATGTCCAGAGATCAACCGTGTACATGGTACAGTTGTGCTAAAAAAGCCATACAAATTTAGCGAAAGACTTTAGATATTGTAGTTATTATGATTAGAGTAATGTACGTTTGAGGTAAAATTTTTTTTGTATAACTATATAATTGTTATGTATTTACATACAAGTTTGATACTTAACAAGATTATATTTTAATGAGAAATACGTTTTAGTGCTATGGCCTTTCATAAAAGATCTTATTTCCATCCATACTGCTTTTATGGTATATAGACTCTCTGTTACGTTAGACAGGGCAGAGGTCACCGCCTCCCCTACTTATGGCATGGATGTCATGCAGCATTCTTCCACTTCGAAGACAATCACTAACTCTCCATTTCTAATTATGATCATTCTTCCAACACAAGCAACGACACAGATTCACTTAAATATTCAAGTAAAAAAGCCTCGCCTTAGCCGTTTTAGGGCTTGATAAACAAAAAGCGTTAGAGTGAATCGAGTTACGTATTCTGGCCAAATTGAACTTTGGCCGTTTACTTCAGGTATTAGATCGCCTTTTTACACTGATATCAAAGGAAATATGATCGTTAATTGTGATAGATCCGATAGTTGATAGCAGCCTAATTTCGTGTTATATGTATGTACTTATTACAGTATATGTTGCTGTGTATATACTACACTAATATGTAATATCCATCCATCCATCCATGTCAGCTGTTCACGCCACTGCTGGCGGATAGCCTCCACAGTTTCCTCCATGCCTTCCGATCTTGTGCTCTCTGCATCCACGTTCTACCAGCCTTCTCTTCAATCTCATCACGCCATCTCCTTTTGGGTCTTCCTTTACCTCTGGTTACTAAAGTATAGGTGGTTAATTGTATTAACAAGGGCTATGTTTATCGAAATCTTTAGACCTGTTTCAATACAGATATATCTCAAATTATACCACCAAGATTTAAATTACAGTAAAGCAAAAGTTATGTCATCGTGGAATTTTCAATGCTAGTCGTTTTTACTAAAGCGTTGATAACCCAATCAACATATACCTGTCGATTTTTCCTATTTTTGTGGTATCGAAAATATTTTATTGGTTGATCTTGTCGCCATTGAAAACATTTTATCTGAGTAAGAAGTAGAACGAGTGAAGGCATCGCACAAAACTCGCTGGAGTCCGTTTGGGCTTAGCCATTCCACCTCCTTCTGTTCAGGGTCTGTGAAGTGCTTTCGAATGTTTAGTGATCAGAGCTGCACATTGGTGTGTACGTACAGTAACACCACACAGTGGAGTGTTATTGTAACCATGTAATCAAGTAAGACAGATTTAAAATCCTGTTTTAACATCCTTTTTTATTTATTTATTTATTTTATTATCTTACTTTTACTCCAGAATCGTTGCTTGCTTAATGCAAACTGATTAGAGTTTGGAACAAGTCGCGTCTTTGGTGATGGCACATGAATATACTACTAAGGCTTTCTGCAAGTTTTAAACTCTTATTGATAATATGTCGTTTTGGCCCTTTAATAAAGAACTTTGATGCTGTCCGAACACAAAAATGATAATCTTTCAAAACTTACTTTCTATTTTTGAATCATAAGGTCTCAATGGTAATTAACTATGAGTGCCCGATGAGCATTACGGATTACCTCCATCGTGCTGGCAGAACGGGAAGGGTAGGGGCTCTCTATAACCACCAACCGGAAGTGAGCACATGGATAACCGGATTCAGAGAAGCAACATTAGCAGCCAGAATTAAGGTATTTGTAAAATTTGAACAGAATTGTAAATTGTCATCACTATGGTCATTGTCGCCCTTATGCCCATCCTTGTAGATATTTAGTCAAAACTCATTCAACTGTGATGAAACCTAGCAGCTCCAGATTATTGTTAAGAATTTTTGTTTGATCAAGGCTGTTAACAATGGGATGTATTTCATGATAAACCACAAGGGCGTTTTCAATGGAAGGGCTCACTAGAATTTAGATGGCTTTGTATGGAAAAGGGTGTCATGGAAGTATGCAATCTTCACTATTCAATAGTGCATACTATGAAGAGAAAATATGAGAGAAGGTACAGGTTGTAATCATTGCAACACCAATTCCAAGAAATCTCTGAAGCCCATCTAATTACTTACAAGAGAGGGTCACCACAGATGTTTTGACAAACAACTAAAGTCAATTGAAAGATCATACAAAGAACAATTTCTAAACTGATATTAGTTCTTCAAGCTTTTTCTTGATATCCTATGCATAATGACGTGGAGAGCGTAAAGTCTTCATAAAGCGATAGGCAAAGACTTTTCACCGAATCCAAAGGAAATTTCTCAAGATAAACAATCCTTTGAATAACAACTGACTTCTCCTGATACGTCTTTTTGACATAGCATTCTTTCCTAGTGAATGCTTGACTACAACCATACAAAAGCTTTTTGTTTCCATTTCACTGCCATTTTCCTCTTATTTGATTCTCTACAGGTGACAATAATACGTGCTTGTCTTGGTGTCTTGCCAGCAAAATCCATTCTTGTTCATGGACAATGTTCAGTTCCTATGACATTACTCTTGGGTGCCTATTAGAAGGGGGGTTGGAATAAACAGGGGGGTGTTGGAAAAATTCCAAAAACTTAATAAACTGGGAGGAGGGTTGGAATAGACGGGGGGGTGGAAAATGACCAAAACGTGTAAAAAATGACGCCAAGAATCAATGTTTAGAATCAACTGCAACTTCCTAAATGTAAAGTAATACAACACAAACAATAGTCAGTTATTGGAAGTCGTGGTAGTCTCCTACATGCCTCCCAATATTTCAAAAATGTTCCCCTCATCCTCCTTATTGACGAAAAGCTTTGTAAAATTTAAAGAATTAGTTTTGCTTTGTTATTTTCAAGGTTTAAAATAACAACTCTGACGGAAAAATAACACTGCCCTAAAAATTTCATAACATCGAAACAAGAAAATGAAAAACCTTAGAAAAATTCGGTTTTCAGGTATGAATACACTTAAAATGTGACAGAAAAATCACACAAAATAAAAGCTAAAACATATTGGACCAAAATGTCTAAGAAATAAAAACTTCCCTTGAATGTTTAGTTGTCTCTCGAAATAAACCGACTGTTAACGTTCTAATTGTTGTAGACAAAAAGAGTTGTCAAATTTAAAGAATTAGTCATACTTATTCAAATTTAAGGTCAATTTGGCAACACTGACGAAAATAATATACTGCCCCGAGAAGTTTATGATTTAGAAACAAGTTAAATAGATTTATCAAGAAGCTCAAATAAGTAATTAAGATAGGCCGGATGTAAATTGATATTCTCTGCTGACTCTAAAATTACCGAACTATTTATTGCCATAAGAGTGAATATTGTCCCAAAAGGATATAAAACTAATAAATGGGAATATTGGCCACTAAATTACATAAAAATATCATATGATAGACCTTTAATACTATATACAGAAGATGAATGGAAATTTATTACAGAAAACCTGTAATCAGTAAAATTAGAGCCCGTGCCTTTTTTCAAAACTTGTTAAGTCACCCAAAAGTCTAATCCTGGACTACAAGCCTAGCGTCATTTCAGTAAAGCTACTAAAACTAATTTTTTGTTGTATACTTAAAATAATGAATCGTTGGACAGTTTAGAATTTACATTTCTAAGCTATCCTGAAAATCAATAAATGGAAACATAGTTATAAATAAAACAAAAAGGAATAAACATTAGCTTTTGGCACTATACACAATATGAATAGAATTGATCATGAAAATTCTGAAATCCATGAAAGCTTACACAAAGGAGTCCTCTGAAAATACATATCAAGCTCGTCAAAGGAATCACTTCGACCACCAAAGCTGATGACCGGGTTATTGCTGGTTCTGCACACTCTGCCAAACGTTGCAAAAGTGTTTACGCTTTGTGTGAAATCTCCACGATCTGAGCTTGTATGATAAATCCAGAAATATTTATGTATTAAAAACCAGGAGATACCCTCTTTCCTGCTGTTAACTCTACCAGAAGATGAACATCATTAAGCAATATTCGTGTAAATTCTTGTCTTAGAACCGTGGTACGCGACTGTGTCACTAACACAAAGGCTTTGAGCTGTGCCGAAAATCTCAGTGGCAAAAAAGTTTTTTAGCCTCGCTCCTTCTGTGTACCATGGCGCTCCGCAAAAAGTCATTATTTAAGCTCTCGTCAATCCAAGCACTGCATGACGTTTTAGCTTTAGCGTCACCCGGTAAAGCAAAGTGATTCAAGTGTATTTTCTCACCGATTGAAACTTTGTACATCAGCAATCTGTCTTTAAATAAAGGGGATGATTCATGATGTTCCTTGCAGCTTTCTGATTTTTTTATGTACTGACATTCGAACTCGTTAATCATTTGGGCAAGCTTTGGAGCACAGAGTACCCAAAGATTAACAGGAGCATCATCAGTTCTATTGAAAAGATTTATAGCTCCACAAATCCCTTTGAACACCTTGTTATTCTGTTCATGGAGCTGATCTAGCCCCATTCTCAAAAAAGGTGCTTTTGTTTGCAAAAATTAAAACTTCCTCTTCATGCATTCATTGTAGACAGAGGGACAGCTATATGCAATGCACAACGGATCAAACCAATGAATAGTGGCCAATCGAGAATAATTGAATTTGTCCAATGCGAAATACCACCAGAGAAACTTGAACAGACTTTGCACACAGAGCAAAATTTGAAGCTCTCAATTTAAAATTTAGTTTCCAGTAATAACACATTTGCCTTGAGTTGCTCTTCTCTTCTACTCTTAGATGACTAATAGACGTCCTCCCTCCCCGATCTGAGTTCCAAGGCTTTAAAAAGTTATCGCCAACATTTTGAAAACAATACGCTGTTGGACAGGTAGTCAATGGAGTCTGTTCAGAACGGGAGTTATATGCTCATACCTCCTGGTAAGGGCGACTAGTAGAGCTGCAGAGTTCTGAACACGTTGTAGCTTCTTTATCAAACTTTTAATTGTTGCCATATAACAGGGAATTTCAATTGTCCAATTTTGACGTCACATCAAGTTCTGCTACGGACTCTACAAAGAGATACTTTTTTATCCTAGCTATGTACCTGAGCTGGCAGAATGAGGATTTGCAGAGGTAGTTTACGTGCTAAGGATATTGAAATATGTTTGTCAAAAATGACCCCATTGTTTCTTACCGAACTGCTGGGACATATAGTATCCCCAATATTAATAAATTCCAAAGTAGGTTGTAAACTAAATTTAGAGGTAAGGAGCAGTAACTCTGTCTTATCTTTGTTCAGCTTAAGTTTATTTTTAAGCTTCCAACTTTCGAGCGCAGATGCACATGTTTGAATCTTTTGACTAACAGAGTCCATATCATGCGAAGCGGGACGTTGGAATGAGACATATAGCTATACATCTTCAGCATATAAATGATACGACATGTTGTACTTTTGGAAGATGTCACTTATAGGAGCTGTGTAGAGTAGGTATAGGAGGGGACCGACGACCGATCCTTGAGGTACCCCCGACTCTACCTTTCTCATGGAAGATTTTACACCGTTAATGTAGACAAATTGCTTCCGGCCGCAGAGATATGATCGTATCTACTTCAGTGCATCTCCCTTTATTCCAAACCTAGTTGATAGTCTGTCAAGACGAATTCCATGGTCAACAGTATCGAATGCCGCAGACAAGTCTAATAGGAGTAGGATGACTGCCTCGTGATTACCAAAAGCACCCAGTATATCATTTTTTACCTTTAAGAGAGCAGTCTCGGTACTGTGATACTGCATTCAGTTAATATTACTTAAAGCTCGTGACAAACACCACGAAATCCATTTTGTTCCATTTGTTGGTATTTCCACTTCTTCTTTATTTGCTTTTCAAAATATATACACACAAACTTACTAAAACACTATGACATTTTTTAAGTAAAGTTACTGAAACTGGGGCTGAAGATATAAAGTTTTTGCAAATTGACAAACACTGAAGATAAAATTGAATTTCTGATAATTGATAAATGTAATGTTACAAATTGTCTAAATGGATTCTACCTATCATCGTCTGGCTCGGTTCATAGTAATCACATGACTAAATTATGAGACTTGTGCCTTTTTAACCCAAAATAGCATGGACAAGTGCCCTTTTTGTCATGTACTGGTATTATTCTTATGGCGATAAAATGTGACATATGCCCTTATAGTCAAAAACTTAACTCCACAGGAAACATTTGACAACGACCTATATCACGGGTGGGAAAGGTGAAAAATCATATTTTGTGACTTATGCCCTTTCCCACCTGTAGTCTTCAAATGTATACGAACCAAATGTGTACGAACCAAACGTATACAAGCCAAATGTATACGAACCAAATTTATACAAACCAAGTGTACAAAAACAATACGTATTCGAACCAAATATAGACAAACCAAATGTTTACTAACCAAATATATACAAACCATATGTATAGTTGTATACTTCGATGCTCTAAACCGTTCTTTGCCCATTCTGTCTCTTTACTTCGTTTTCGTTTTGTTGTAACAGCCAAAGGGAGTTTAACTGCTCCGTAAGTTGACGCAGGGCACTAGGAATATGAGCCAGTATAGTCAATAAAGGTTAATCTTCAGTGGGGGACACAACGTTTCACCTATAAAATTCGTCAATAACATTAGTATTGTGCGTCTGTGGGCAGTTCTATTCTAAAAATTCTTACCAAAAAGCATTCGTTCTTCATTCCAGTGCAGTTTGCAGTGACCAGTGTTTGACGAAAACGTTATGCAACAATGAAGTGGTTACTTCCCCAATGTTTACAATGGGACCATAGCTATAGTGACAGATAGCAAAAGGAAGCCTTGGCAGTCTGTCATCGAGCGAATGTTCTTGCAGTACTGCCGATACTTACAATACTGCTGAGGCTTACGTCTCTTGTTTACCAAAGCATGTCCTCACACTACCTTACTTACAATGGTTTACCATTCACGCGTACAGAAGCATATCAGATATTCAATACGACCGAAGCATATCACAAACTCGTTGATAGCTAAAGCCTATTGGCCACCCCGATCACTAACAAGTCGCAAACCGTGAACAGTCAGTTACATAGAATGATACATTATTCGAACAAACATCCTCTTGAAGAGGGCTGGAAACTATTAACCCAACTTATGTTTCTTAGTATTCATCCCTTAACAGCATCATGTATGGTGTGATGCACAGTATATGGTCATCACAATCTACGTACAAAGAAATACTACAGTCACTTCATGTGTTAAAAAAGATGTTGTACGATAAAAAACTACAACCATAAAGGCTTATCCTCATAACCCTTAACTCTTGCCATATGGGCTGGCTCAAGACGAGGTCTAAACAACTCCTTTGAAATTTCGAACACTTTGACCGATAGTTCAAAGACAAAATCCCTGAGAAATCCCATCCTTTCGTCGGAAATCTCGTACGCTTTTCGTGGCAAGTGGTTTACCCCTCGGCTCAAGATCCGAGTTCCTCAAAAACTACATTGTGAACGCAACTTCTCCCACCACAATCCCTTGCCGAACCAGCGACCTGGGAACTCGACTTGCGAGCCCATGGGATACAACATGTTACAATCCATAAAATCAACGGTAAGTACAGAAGTCCTCCTCGAGAGAACTAATCTTCTTAACGTAGAGAGCGACAATTGAACGTTGTGTTAGCCAACGCCGATTAACACAACGTCGCCAGCTGCTGCACTTACCTCAAAGGCACAAAAAGTTGCGGGACCAAAATGTTGGAATTAAAAAGTTAGGAAAACTCTTTCACCATCTTTACTGCTCTACCAAAGATGACACATTCTGATGGATTCTCCCTATTCATGTTTATTATTTAAATAACTATTAGAGAGGTATTTGATATTTCACTGTTATGATTAATATTTAATTTTATGCCCCTCATGTAAGACTTGGAAAAATTATCATCTACATAGGTAATACTGACCTCAGGTCAACCTTTCGAAACATAACAACGACATAGCGATTACGCAAGATATAAACAAAACATTATCGGACACTGATTACGCAAAACTCGAAGTAATAAATGTACATGTAGTTACTTTGTAAAAGTAGTTGTGGAGAGACGTTCAAAACATGAAATAGCGAATAGTAGCCTCAACATAATCATATTATATCATCAAAGGAAAGTAAGCCCCGATATTTAATCAATAATCACGCAAGAAGCACACTAGAATCAAGAAGTATATTCTGAATGTTTACTATTAGTTTACATGTCTTCGACTTATCCGCAGCTCACTAAGAGAAGTCCAGCGAGCGCTTAAGTTAAGGTACTTGGCATTTCTGGCGAAACAGGTACTAGGGGGGTTTAACTGCTAATATCATGTTTCATTACTTTTCTTATGTCAGAATCGCAAAACCAAAGAGAAGGGTAGATAAATATCGTCCCTGTTTACTCCCTTGTTGAACATATTTTTGTTTGCATCTAGTCAAGTAAGTTAAACCTTTTATTGACTGTTTATTTCATGTTGTATTTGTTTAATATCGATGACGTAAAACAGCGCCGAATTCCTTCAAACCGAGGGGGTACATGAAAGTTTGGGAGGTCCAGGGGGGTAATTTACTGTCTGAGCTTGAGAAACTCTGAATTAGACGATCAATAAATCAATCATCAATTGATCTGATTCATCAAGTAATAGAGTACTAAAGTGCGACGTCACGATTTCATGAATATCGGAAATTTGATAATTTTTTCAGCTCGTTGCTTTCTCCTTGTTGAGATAGACAACATGCGCATATATAGCTGTTTTGGCACCTAACCTTTGTTCTGGTGGTGTTGTTTGTCATTTCATGATAGGAATACTGTGGCATCGAATGTCAAAGAAATTTATCATTGATCATAAAAGGATAAACACTGGGTATTCCGATATAAAATGTTTGCGGTACTCCAGTGTGTATACAAGAACAAAATGTCGCCAATCGTTTTAGAAAATTGTAAGAACAAATTTGATTTCTTGTGTAAGCTATGCATTGTTATCCGAAATCTAATTACTCAATTACTATGACTTTATTGCAGTGGACCTTTTACAGTTTAAGAACACAAATCTCATTTCTCTTATTTCTGAACTTAGTGAGCCGTCTTGTACGTTTTGATAATAAAAATGGAAATTTTTTGCGGTTAAATGGAGCAAAAATTTCCTAGAAGGATTTGCTGTAAACACGGTCATCAAAGCCATTGTTATTGGCAAAAGGGTAACCAAAACTGATTCTAAAGTAAGGATAGACACTTCATAACTTCATATGAAATTTAGTATTAAGTTGAGAATGTCAAAGATACCTTTCTTGGACGTCTATGCGGTTTTTGATTTCAATAGATTTGAGTTCATTCAAAACGATTACGTCAAAGGACGTATTGACTAACGACTTACATTCTGTCTCAAAGAAAAGAACATTTTGTCAATAGGGAGGCTTTGGTTGAAACTAATGCTAACATTTTAAATTCTGTAGTTGTTAATGTCGCCATTTTGTTGCCACGTTGTCCGACTCAGAAGGGTTTTAATGAGTACTTACTTAGATAAAAAACAAAGAATATTATACATGCTCCACATATTAATAGTTACCCAAGCTGTTTCCTGTTTGAGATACCACGGTTTATTAGAAGGAAGATTTATGTGATGGAATTCAACTATTACATTTTGGTAATCAAATGGGTTAAGACTTTACAAGACTTGTCAATTACGGGGATGCATCGTGAAGCGCCTCTAAGTCTTACATCAACAGGAAGACGTTCTCCAGGGAAGAAGAGGGATAAGTTTCTAGAACAAATTAAGGCATGGATAGGGCCTTCGTTGCAAGATTTTTTTATGCGCGTTATGAAAGACGTTTGGTCGCCTATTTCAATGGTATGGCACAAAAAGAAGAAGAAGAAGAAGAAGAAGAAGAAGAAGAAGAAGAGGAAGAAAGGTAAATTTTTATTGCTACTTGCCGTTTCTTAACCAGTTATTGATTTTTCTTTGAAGAATGTTAAGTTTGTAAAGCTTTCCAAAGCCATAAATTGTTGTTTAACGTTTGGATTCCGGTTGTCTATTTCACAAGGATTTTTCTCAAACAGGAAACATCGATGTATACCTGGCATAACATGGTTGATTGTTGATAACCTTATGATTGATGACGCTTTAATAACATATGAAGTATAGGGGTCATGTGGCGTTTGATACCAAGGAATGTGTATGTGTGTTTGTATTAGGGATATAGTGAGGGGAAATATTCCTTTTAGGCGGGGTAGATCTAGGTACAACAAAAAATGTCTGAGAATGACTGTAAAGTATATGAATGTAGGCTGTTCTGTCACATTGGAATTTTAAGATTAAAACATAAGTATTTACATGCGTTTTGATTTTCAATAATATTCAATTTTGTGTAATAATGCAACAATTTAAGATTAGTAGATGGGCTTTTTATTACTCATTTTTTGATCTGTTCCATTGATCGCCAGCAACCCTGCTGCCTGTCTCATTCCAGTCACAAGGAAAGTTTTTGTGCTAAGTATTTATTTTTTAAGTGAAAATTAGAAAATTTGCACCTTTTTATTGGCATCATCGTATCTACCAGGAGTCTTTCTTTGGCTTTCTGGAAGACTATGTAATAAGAACTGCATAATAAAAAGGGATACTGTTGAACTATTTGTAGTTTATCATCGAGAAGAGAGGATTTGAAATGTTAGTTTTGAAAAGAACACTAGAGAAATAGAAAAGCATGTCACCACTTTCTACTTTGTTTTCTACTTTGTTTTCTACTTTGTTTTCTACTTTGTTTTCTACTTTGTTTTCTACTTTGTTTTCTTCTTGTAGTGCGAGAGGTGCCGGGTTCGATCCTTCGATTTCTGTACTATTGTAGTGAAATATCTCGTATTGCAAAAAAAAACGATTTAAGAACTTAAAATTCGCATATCCTAAAGAAAAAAGAAAAAAGAGAAAAAACTTGGCAGGAATCGAACAAGGGGCCTCTCGCGTATAAACCGGCGACGGTAATTAAATTTAATCAAAAGTTTTTATGTATACTTAAATATATTTAAGGTCCGTGTGGTTCAGTTTGGGTCCAGCCCCGACAAACCTTATTTCCTAACTGTTAGCCCTTATATCCCAAACCCTCATAGGAGGCCATTAAAAAAACCAAACTCAAGAAAGTAAATAGTTCACATTTGGGGTGTAATCGAGACTAATATTATTTTAGGCATTATACTTTTATAAGAAAAAGGCGAAGTCTTTGTCACCCCGGTAATTAAATTTTTCGGCAGGACGGAAATCTGGATGCCCTCTCGCCCCAAAATATAGCGTTGCTCCTTCTAACCTTTCGTGCTGGCTACGGATCCGGAAAACGCTATTCAGCATTTATTTTCGAGAAATAATAAAGTATATTTTGAACTTTTCAAACACATTGATATACAAGGGCAAAATACGCAAAGACAAGAGGGGTGGTACAGCCTATCACCGGACAGTTCCAGCTATGCTGGGAGACGAGGTCAAAAACTTGAATTGGGATAGAAGCATAGAAAAGAGGGAACACTGGTGTTGCCTCCGAATACGGTCGACCATCTTCTTCTTCATCACCGGACGATAATGACCATAATATGGCATAAACCTAATTCACCCCAAAATTTGCCCTGAATGAGCCTATGTAGAAAACTGGTCCTCATCCGCTCCACAATTATGCCAACAGCATGTGCAACGAGTTGTAAGATTCTATGCCTTGCCCTGCAAATTTTTGAATTGCTTGCCCCCACGCCACACTCCGTTGTTGGAAATTGACGTTGCGTGCTTCAAACACGTAACGTTTCTAGCCGATTGAAGTTATGGACCCTTCCCGAATTCCAATGACGTAATCTTTTTGACACGAAAGCGAGGCCGGGGTTATGACTTGCAAACAAAGTCACTCTGCAAGAGCGTTTGACAGTGAAATACAGCCAATCCTCACGTAAAGTAGCAGAAGATGGAGAAATCTAATCAAATCAAAAAGGGAAAAACCTGGTTGTTTAAGATCGCTGGATGCTGCTGTTGCAGTTTGATCAAAGCCTTCTTTACAAAAAAACAAAAATGGTGGTGTACCGAAGAACGAAATCAAATTGTCATCACGGGCTGTGCCACAAAGTCAAAAGTTGGGCGCCGAAATATAATAAAATGTGTTCTGTTTTTATTCCAATCGACAATCAAAATTTTGCATCTTTTGACATTCTCATTCAACATTAAACCTCTCTTCCCCCTTTTTTTCTTGTTTCATTGTTTTCAATGTACTTAGTGCCAAAGAAAAACCTAACTTGGAACAAAGTTATCAAAAAACATTAGCACAGCGTGACAAGATCTCAACAAAAGTTGTTTGCTATTGTGTAGACGTAAACCATCAATGGCAACAGTCAAACTTGATGTAATAAAAGTCCAAAATTGTCCCAATAAACCCCACGTTATTATCAGAAGAAATGAGCAACAATCTACGAGAGAAATTGTCAATACACTCGCCTTTCTATCATAATACAGCGAATTCCTTGATGCTACGACTCAGACATGTAAAATTAACAAATATTTCTAAACATCAAATTGAGTAACTAGGTTAGTACTGACATATATAGTCATTACAACCATTGGCGGCCCTAATTTGTCTGTTTTCCGTGTTGTAAAGTCTTCAAACGCCCCTGATTAGTAGCACGACGTAGAAAAGCGGTGATCTGCGCGGTGGTGGATTTCAGCTTTATCAATATATCTGTAACTTAACCCCTTTCATGTGCCCTCTTTCTCTGTAGGCCGATTCAACTGGAAAACCGCTAAATTTTAATCTTACATGCCGCAGACAATACTTCTATAAACCTATACTGTAAATATCTTTCTAGCCTTCGGGGATCGACGTCTCGTCGTCGTTATATCGGTAGTGTTCTTTCAACTTCTTATTCTTGTTTACTAATACTCAAGGTCCACTAGTTATTTAATTAGCAAGCCTTCACTCACATCACTTGTCCTTTTAAATAAGTAAGCCAACGGAAGTGGAGAGACTAATAAAGAAATGAAGAGAGAAACTCATTCAATTGCAAAGAAACCTCCACACAATCTTTTTACTGTTATAAGATCACAGAAGTGAAGGCACCATGGCGCATGTTCTCTTCTGTATGGCTAGTAAGTTGTGATCGGGCGGTGTCAAATGGTGGACAGAAATGGCGCTAAAAGAAACTGTTCGAGTATCTGAAGATCTGAAAAGATGGTAAAATTTACAATGATAAAGCTCGTTCTCAGACAAAGCGTAGTAAGAGAAAAAGGGAAGAAGGGTGACGAAGACAACTAATACATTCGATCTGATTGACTGGTAATGTTTCCTTCAACGAATACAATGAGTTGCCATTAAAACTATAACAATGAGAATTGATTCTTCGCAACTGGATCACACTGGCAGACAATTTACAGATAACTTAGAGACAAATCACAACAATTTGATTTATCGTCCTACCCGATTGCCGTTGACATATGTGTAGGTATTCTCAGCAGCAGTGATCTATCAGAAGAGAGTGTGTAGAGTTTTCCATTACCAAGCCTTGTGTGAGGTTCTCAATAAAATTTAGTCCCAAAGCATTTATATATTGTCCACTAATCCAAATGTCTTTGCTATTCCCCGCAAGATGGTTACAAATGATTAGTACTATCACAATGGTACAGAATTATTGTCTAAACAATGGGTGAAGTTCCCCTCCGTTAGCCTGTTTGGTGGTTTTTCTGTTTATTTAGGGTAGTTTCAATGTCGGGCCCACTGCTCATGAGGGGTCTTTGACTGAGAGATTGAGTGTGTTGGGAAATTTCTCACTACTAATAAACGGGAGGGCTCCCATGTTGAATTGTTTCTCTTTTGCGGGAATAGGATTTTCAAACATTTTACAAAGTGATGGTTTCATTAGTGGCCAGCTTTCAATTGTTGCATGCGAAAATATCCTTGGTAGTTTGTGTAAAAACTTCGCAGGAATCACAGGAAAGGGGCGGGTGAGTATTCGGATCAGAATCGCCATTTCTCTTATTAAAACTTCTACGCATATGTCCTCTTTTGAACGAAGTTGCTAAACATTTTTTTAAACTCTTCTATATTTTCCGACGGAAAACGAAGTGGGATGCATTCATTGGTAGTTTGGAGGATGCTTTTCCAAATGAGTCGCAGGAGATCGAGGATCAAGAATGAGAGACAGACTAATACATAAAAGTTCATTATTAAGATATGTTCCGTCGTAAGGACCAACACATTTCTGCATGACATGCTTTTACTACTATTGTACACTACAGCCAAGCGGCGGACGTACATGCTCACAGAACAGAATCGTAGTTAAAGTTACCAGCAAACACCTAAGTGTCAATACTCGTCCGTTTAGAGTCCTAACCGCAGAGCCTGCAGCTTATTACCTTTACTGCCCTGATTACCACTGGCATCAAGGCACTTGATCGATATACAAGAAGGACCATTACAAATGAGACATTTGGAGAGCTTGAGACAGGGAATCCGAGCCATAGCATTGGGTGCCACTCCTTTGGCTCGGCTCGAGTTCCAATTTCTTCCTTGCATTTGGATGGCACAGCCTCCTTCAGCATTCCTACATTATTCGATTCGAATTACGTACACTGTTAAAGGAAGCCAAACATGGACATGAGCGAGTTCGCATAAGCCATCGGCTTGACGTTCGGATGCGACTAAAAAAAGCCAGAAATGGCCACTCGTTGCCTTGCGAGCAGGTCTTTAGACCAAAGGCTAGGCCCACTGCCGAAAACTGTGGTTGACGTCTGGAAGGGCATCCGGCCATATAAAACTTGCCAAACCAAAACTATGCGGATCAATAATCTTCAATTCATACCGGATCGGTCGAGGCCCGGGTTACCAACGACCGCCATTACCACTGACCCGCAGGGTGGTGCTGGAAATTATGCTACTGCTTGACAACAAAAGAAAAGGAAAAAGGAAAAGGAGAGACAAGCGTGAGAATAGGAAAGCAAGACTGAGGTCATTGAGGATTGGCACAGAAAAAGACACGTTTTGGAGAGACATGGACACCCCATTCATGAGGATACCGAGAGGAGAGAGAAGCGTAATTGGAGCGGACTTCAATGGGCATGTTGGGGAGGGGAACAGGGGAGACGAGAAGGTGATAGGAAGACATGGCTATGGAAGAAGAAATGAAGAAGGTCAAGAGATAGTGGATTTTGCAAAAAGAGTTCAGTTGGCAGTGCTGAACACGTACTTCAAGAAGAAAGAGGACCAAAGAACTACCTACAGAAGTGGAGGAAGAAGTACGCAAGTGGACTACCTAGTGTACAAAAGAAGATACCTGAACGAGGTCAGTGACTGTTTTGTACTGGGAGGAGAGTGTGTTGCTGCACAGCACAAGGTGGTAATATGTAAGCTGAGGATTGAAACCAAGAGAGCAAGAAGAAAAAGGACATCTGAACCAAGAATAAAATGGTGGAAGCTGAGAGATGTTGAGTGCAGGAGGAACTTCAATCGTGAGTTAGTAGAAGCACTGAGTTCAACCACAGATGTGCTTGAAAAATGGACTGAGCTCACGGAGAAAATCAGGGAAACGGCCAGGGCAGTCCTGGGGGTGAAATCAAGCTATAGGAGACCAGACAAGGAAACATGGTGGTGGAATGATGCAGTACAAGATAGTATCCAGAGCAAGAAGAAAGCGAAGAAACCAGAATATTCATGCTTAATTCATACTCTCAAGTCCTCCACGCCTTGTATTATAGTCACGGAGGGTAATAATTACGTACAATAAATGCCTAATATACCTACTATACCCATACTGGTTTTTATCTATTTCTACCACAACAAAAGGAATAAATAAAATTTTACGTGCGTAAGAATACGCGACGTTTCGGGTTTATTTCGGAAAATTTGCTACTTTTTTGTAATGTTAGGGAAATGTCAGGAAAATCTGGCCCTTTTCACTGACATCCAAGAATGGCGCAACATACTTAAATCATCAATTTTCATCCTTGTGGCATAGTGTAGGAAAATTTGTAAGGTGATAGGAGTACCAAAGTTTAAATGTTTCTAACTTGCTGATGTAACGTTTCTTCTTTGCTTGGCTTAATGGTTTGTCTCCTAAGTCATTAATTTTTGTTCTAGCGGATAATACTTAATGAAATACGTCAGGGGAAAAAAGATCTTTGTCAGGGAACTATCTGGAAAATCCAACTTCATGATTTGCCAGACACCCTGAAAGAGCTTTTCACCGTAAAATAGTTTGTTGTTAAAAGGGCTGAATGTCCCATACTTTTTGCGAGGCATACCGGCATCTACCTTCGAGGTTTATTTTATCAAACAACTTTTGTTTTCTGATTCATAGACCATAACTTAAGAATAAACCGCAACACCCATATCAAACGAAATGAAAATAAAGGTTTGCGGTATTATTCTTCAATATTGCGTTGAGTAACGGATTCATTTTGCTTGACGTTTTCGCCATACACTGATCAAAGCAATCGTATGGAGTGAATTTAGAGAGCTGTTACGATGAATTTATAGGAAACGAGAAGATCCTAGAAACTAAAGGTCACGAGAGCGACACGTTTTCTGCCACTCATGTTATTGAAAAAGGCGTAAATTGTAAACAAATTCTTTTCTTCGACAGAGTACCGGCTTCCTTGTTTTGATAAATGCGGCTTCTAAAGCGGCAACTCACTCACTCACTCACTTACCTACTCACATACTCATTCTCATACATACACACACAAACACGCACTCAAACACACACACACACACACAGCACACACACTCACACTCACACACTCACACTCATACTCATAAACATACGCACACAAATACGCACAAACAGCAAAAACCGGTAACAGTCATACTGGCCAACTGAACGGCTGAAAGCATCTATCAGCGCGTTAGAGCAGCAAAATAGAGTTGATCGTAAATTTAAGCGAACGCCGTCATATCTTCCATTTAGAGACTTAAAATTGATGGATGACGTAATCTGCAACTGTTTTTAGCATAGACAAGATAACAATTCATTGAATCATGCTTTCAGCAGAACACCGCCTATGAAGACGTGACGTGTACATGGAACATTTTAGGGTAAACAAGATCCATATCTGACTGAATCATAGCTTTTCATAAACCACTGCGAACCTACAAAGGGGTAATTCAACATGGAAATGACAATAATTCGAACTCTCACAGGAGCGCAATGCAGTACCAACAAACACAATAAACAATAAGATCATATAAGTGTTAGTTTATGTAAGAGATAACAACCTTCCTATTCTGCTTCGGTTTCTAGTTTTACTTTCGTGTTCATAATTTATTCATTTCTTATTGAATGATTGTTATGGGGTGCTTTCCTTTGTTTTGAAGGGCCCGTTATGCCAATCACATGAAAGCAAAAGAACATTATCGGGTTGGCATAGATCGTATCACTTCGTGAAAAAATATATCGAGGAAAATAAGTACTGCCCCCTGAAGGTATCGTCTCACCTCTAGTTATTTTAGCACCACCTTTGACTGCCAAGAAAATGCGTGAGCTCACAGTTACCTCATTTCAAGAAACGAGAAAAGTGTGGCTTTTGTTTACAGGCTACACTGTCCTTGCGGCCAGCTTCCTTTTAAGGGCAGCTTTGAAATGCGGGCGCAAAATCAAAGTCCCAGCGAAAATTTGTTGTGAAAATTTGTCAAAAAATGGTACCAAAAGCTTACGCTAACTCAGAAATTGGTCAAATTTTGAATTTCAATCAATATAAAAAAGTCGCGCGTTAACATAGCAAAAAAAGTGATCAAAAAGTAACCAGGTCATTTTTGCATCACATATACATCCCATTAAACAGAGGATCAACAGTACTTTAGTTAATATTAATACCCTGCGAATAATTGGAAAAATAGTCTGGGGTCAAATTTACCCCTCTCTTAGTAGTTAGAGGGTGCGGAAATATTTCAGTACTCTGAGGGTTAAGAGTGTTCAGCAAAATCAGCTTATGGAGAGGAGAAATGTACTTCGATTGTTACAATATACGAATCTCTTAAAAGAGGATACCTCTTGTGCAATAGTCAGATAGCAAAACGTGGTAAACACTCTGTTGAGACGAGGTTCAGTCATCATCCAGTTCTTGTCGATGTGGTTGAGGCTTTTTTTACAATAGTGCAGTTGTAATGTAAAACTAATATTTCGTACTTCGCCTTTCAAGTTTTATTTTTTGCATATTAAGGAAACAGCCTAAGAGTTAAATTTATGACAATCTCTAATATCGTCCAATGTACCGAAAATACTTGTTGACTGACAGAGGTGATCAAATCAGGTCTAAAGTCTTTGCTAGCATGGTCGCGTTGCCACTGATAAATAAGTTAATTCTACCTCTCATGGATTTGACCATTTTCATACATCGCAGGGCAGGGAGGGTACATCCACGGTATTTTGACGCGCTAGAGCTTTGTCTTTACTAATGACATGACAATGATATTTGGAAAGATTGCAGTTTGATTCTGTTTCACCTAAGTTTGTACCTATTATTGAAGTTTATGTGGTATTTACGTCGTCGCATATGGTAATTAAAAAGATGTGCCATATGGCAAAAGTTTAGAAGAATTTGAAATTTCCTTAAAACATTTTATGTTCGAATTTTCATTATTTCTACGTTTGAAATATTTGAGTGTCTGAGGAGTGTCAGACGAAAAAAGCTTTTCAGTACACAATGTTTTTGCTATTTCGTGCAATATTCTTGTTTTGTACCACAAACAATCTATTTGATAACTAAATGTGCTTTTTGATAGCACATAAATACTTAACAGCTACCTTCGTTGTCTCTTAAGATTCTCAAGTTTTGTTTTCTCAAGAGTGTCAATGAGGATTCCATTGCGGATTACTTCCCCATAGACTAGCAGGTATATTACAACTTCCTTTATAGCTTAAAAACTCAGCCTGAAGGTGCCAAATATGGAATTGAAAAAACCCACTAGGGGGTCATACTGTTTTTCAACAAACAAGAGTGATATCATTGTAACAAAAGCTATAGACACGACTATTTAAGTCTTCTCTTTCTGTAACTGTTTATTGTTTTTGTTTAATTGCTGTCACCAGATGTTTCCTACATCACTTTTGTTAGGATATCACTTCGTTTATGCAAAATCATTCCTCCGTAGACTCATAAAATTGTTGATTATGTGTTTCTGGTATTCGGTAAGAATCCTAAAGAAAAAGTCTCTAAGGAAAAATCCCTAAGGAAAAAATCCCTGATGGAAAAACTCCACCTCGGACAGTATCCCTTAAAAAAAACCACAGGATGAAATCCCTAAAGAAGAAATCTACCATGGAAAAAATCCTTACGGAAAATATATCCCTAGCAGAGAATCCCTAGAGAAAAAGTCCATCATGGAAAGCGTACCTAGCGACAACCAGTTTTTCAAGTTTTGATGAAACTGAAATTAAAATGATAAAATTGTTCATGACGATGGGTAAAGGGTAGTTGTAAGCAAACCAACTAGGATCGTGCAGAACGTCAAAATAGAATTGCGTCACAAGTGAGTTCATCAAATTACGATGGCCAATTGATGGCACTATCACAAAAACTTGTTTGAATTTTTCTATCGGTCAGCCACTGGGAAAATGTGGGCAAAAATTACAACGTTCAGATGCTATTGTGAATTTGCTGACAGTTGAAAGCAGTTTGGTCCAGAAAACGTATCAAGAACTATTTTGACAACACCGGGGATCTGAGGCTCATGTTGAATTTCTCTGATAAACATGCACTAGGACACACCCTTAATTCGAAATTCTTCTTTGCTTTCTTGCAGGATGACAATTACAGCATTTTAAATTACGAGAAAACTGTTTCATCAGAAGCAGAGGACAGGGCGTTGTTTGCAGAAGTATTTCAACAGGTATGTGTTGACGATTTATTGTTTTCTAGTTTGAAGGGTTGACGTGTGGTGGATACGGCAACACATATCCAAATGTTGACTGGGCATTAACAAATTAAAATGAGCATTTCGTTACTCAAAAGAGGTGTAACATTTCTCCCCATTGTTCACCTCAGTTCTGTATTATATGATCCGTATTCAAGGATAAGTGACCTTTCCAATACTACACAAACTTTAAGCTAGAAACTAATTTAAAAAATTAAGAAAACTTTCCATCTGTGGAGTATCCGAACCATCGGTGTACGGCATACTTCTCGAAATGTTCGACTTGACCTGCTGCGATAATCGTAGATACGTGTTATTCCTACACTCCATGAGCATAATATGATAATATATTAATTGTTAAGGTTGAGTTTCTTACTCGTTTTATTTATGAGAATGTGTAACGAGGGGAGGAACTGACTAACCGACTACTCAATCTTAAGCCGCCCCCGCCCCCTCTCTCAGTACATATTCTATTGTTTTAGAGCAACAAAGGTCTAGGCCACGGTTCGTCCGTGCATCATAAAAGTGCTACCACGTGCAGAAGTATATGACAATATGTTTTGCTTGCATCAACTTTCGACGCTAATTTTTTTATCACTTCGTTTCGTTTATTCCAGTTTGGAAAACCCAACGCGACTTCTAGTAATACAATGAGTAGGGCGGAACTTGAAGAAAAGGTGGCAAAACTGGAAAGCTCAAATAAACAACTTCGTGAATATATTTCAAAATTAAATCTAGAAACCATAGTTATTGATCACAATGTAAACAAAGTAATAAATGCGGGAATAAATATGTCGATTGTTATAACTTCCAATGCCGAAATAGCTCACTTATAAATCAACAATACACTAGAGGGTCCTCTCTCTCAGCAAATTCTTGTAAAAAGTTAATCCAATTATTTTGCATATCAAAAGAGGAAGGACTTTAACACTCATTGAAATCTTGTTGTGAAAAGTAAAAGCCAATCAAAAGAACTTGCCTAAACAAAATATATCGATGTCAGGTCTAACATTGCAAACTAAAGACTTTGAACGAAAGAAGCCCTTGCTGCTTTCTTTTCATTCTCAATTACATCATCCTTATAAAAAAGTCAAATTATATGGTTCTGACTCATTTTTATTTCATGACTGTTATATTCCATGATTGACGTTTTGTAGATATAGAAACGTTATTGAATAAATGTTTTTCTTGTACAATGTTTCATCTGGTTGATGTATCTCACAGGTGCAAATTACTTGCTAGGCTTTACTTTTTATGACAAAATGTTGTTTCCACCGTGAAACATCAACTGTTACGGTTCATTTGAAGAATTGATGTCGAGTAACTATTATTTGTAAACCAAAGATGTCTAGTTAAATGTTTTTTTCAGTGATATCCACAAAAAAGTCAAGCCTTCCAAGACAATATCATGCTGGCTTTTAAGACAAGTAAACGTTGGCGAGAGAAAACTTGGCCTGAGAACGATTAGCATTTCTCAACTAAGTGTTCTGTCAGCGTTTTAAACACATCTTATTAGTAGTGCAGCATGCAAGGCCATGGACATTGTTTTGATTTTGTCCAATTTTTCATAACTTCCATGTAAACAAGTAGTGACAATTGGTTATTACAATAAGCGCGTACCGTATTTATTTGATTAAACTCTGACATAAGGGCCGCCTTCGATTAAATAAAGCCCTGTAATCTTAGTGGGACACTTATTCACAGAACTCCATTTCTGTTACCTTCCCTGACCGTCGCTGACCAACTGAGCTAGGTGACCTCCCATGTTATCATAGTCTATTTCTCTGGTCGCCATATTAGCTCTCAATCATCCACTGGTAAACATCGGCAACCAACTCAACGCAATTGGAGACCAGCCTCTCTGCGCCATGTGACTTGACCAAGGAAGGACTGCCATCGGTCTTGTCTATCTACCAAACCCCATTTGAATACGGTCATCACCGGAGATCAAACCCGTTCCCCACGCTTTTGTGGCGTTTGCTTTACCAACTGAGCCAGGTGACCTCCAACCTTAACGTACTCTCTTTCTCTAGTCGCCACATTAGCTCCCAGTCATCCACCGGTGGACATCGACACCAAGCTCAACGCAATTGGAGACCAGCATCACTGCGCCTTGTAACTTGACCAAGGAAGGACTGTCCTCCGGCCTGTCTATCTGTCCCAAGCCCTTTAAAAGTTAGAAAGTATAATTGGGAATAGAGAGGAATGATTTTAGAGAATTGACAGGATCAAATGTCATTTGGTGTTTTGGTTCAAACTGGGTGTAATAATTAATCATTTAAGCCGAGCTTTCCGAAACATAAAGTATGGTGTTAGCAGAACGCTTCCTAGATCAAATCGTCGTTGGTTACGTAGTGGCAACGACATGTTTGCTACAGAGTTTTCTAAAGACCAAGCGAGGAAATTTCTTTTTGTTCAGTAGCCATCTGTAAAGGCTTCCACCTAGACGAAATGTACTGAGTAGCTACTCCATCGTTAAAAATCTCAATAATATGCTTTGATCGCGTTTAGTGGCCTTTAGGTAATGCAGTGTCAGGGATGGGGGAAGGTAAGACCATTCACAGCTTGTACAAATCACACAAATAGCTATTTATCCTATACATTCATCGTCATAGCTTTCTCATTTCACTTCATATGATTGCTGTGATCAGTGTATGGCGAAAACGTTGAGCAGTATAAATCCGTTACTCAATGGAATATTCAAGTTTTCCAACATTTTTAATTTCCCACCCCTTTACTTGTTACATGGCTCCATTTTTCCTCCCCCCTTCAACGTTTAAGAGGAACAAATAGCAAAAGTATGTTACCCCTGATCAAATTATCGTACCCTTTAGAAGGGTTTTGGTTCCTGGGGGTGACATCGCCAACCTTGGGGAATGCTGTTGTCGTACTCATCATCCCCTTAACTGGTTTCTAATGCCAAGAGGGGAGGGGGAGGGGGCACGCACCAAATGACAGACGGGTGTTGTCACAATATATGATATTCAGTTCTGAAAGATGACACTCTTGGATCCTGGAAATGTCAATCAGCTATAATCCCACGCGATGGTTGTACACTCATCTTTCACTAGCCAGGGAGGTGGCTGGGAATATTTGTACTGGTGGTAAATCCTAGAGCCAAAGTTCAGCAATAATCTTACAGGGGTTGGCCCATCGCGCCTCCTCCCCCCTCGTTGTATATTTTATGAAACTTAACATTTTAAATTGTTTTTCAGACTGCTACCCCTGCCAACATAACAACAACCGAAGACCCCCATACAACTGATCCAGTCATGACCGTCTTGGCCATTCTGGTTCCAGTCAGTTTCATAATTTTGCTCTTCATCTTGCTGGTTCAAAGTAAACCTCAGTGTAGAAAGTCAAGGAAACTTCAGGTAATGTATTTAGTTGGTCTAACACAAGAGGATTGGATCTTGATGTGCACTGTCCTTCTTTCTTCGTAGCTGTATATCGTTATACACCTCCTCTAGCTGGTAAGCAATGGGCGCGTTCCTGAAACTGCCCTGAATAAAGAGTAAAACCCCTAAACCAGCTAACTAATAAATAAAGGGCAGCTGAGGCGTCCAAGGACAACGTTCCTCAATTTAGGCCACAAGACAGAAAAGCAAACCACGTAGGACCGTCTCTCGCGGATCATGGAAAGAGTCTGTCATCAATGAGAGCTAATATTACATCTATTCCTTTTCAAAACGGTACTAGGTATGCTGGCATTGCTATTGAAGCGAAAATGAACCTATCAGCAACTAAACGGAGACATATCCACTACATATTTGGTGATCTTGTACGACCTACATTTACCATTTACAAAGTCTCATGTAACGTTGACATGCAGCACCAGTTGAGGACCTTGCTACAGTCATGTTGGATCGAGAAGCATGGAGCAACTTGCCAGATCCGATAAGGTAAGGAATATAAGTTAATAAAGATATGTGTCCTTAATATTTATTAGCAATCCATTTCATTTTCTGGGCAGGCATGTAATAGGTACAAGGACCCACACTTCAAGGGTATGTCCATACATACAAAATCTTTGTATTTTTGCGGTAAACCAGTAGAAAATAGTAGTGTCATGCCGGGGATGCATAAAGCTAAGTGTCACAAATACAAGCGAAGGATATTTGTCAAACCAAGTCAAATATAACCATCCTTCTCGGGAAAGTGAAATGCAACGACAAATGTATGCCTTGGAGAATCACTTACACTAGTTGATTATCTAAAGGTCATAAAACTTTCACATTTTTTACTCGTCTATAATAGTAAACATAAAGTTTTCAACATATTCGATGTAAACAATAGGGATTACGTACGTATTTATGATCATAAACAATGTTGCCAAAGCTCGATATTATTTTTCCCGGAGAGAAGACAATAAATCAAACTTTGTCACGGTATAAATGGGCTTTATCAAAAAAGTTTGAAGTTGTGACAGGTTCAAAGCAGAAGACAGATTACCTTTTCTTTTCCAGCAAGTATCGCCTTGCAACAGCACCGCCGCGAGAAGAAGCCATCTTTGACAGGACTTGTTCCCTTCTCTGTTTCAGAACGAGTTTTGCAACATCATAGGGAGCCACGACTAAAAACAATTTTGGGGCGCTTTTCAGAAGGCTGTGGAAGTGACGAATCCACATGGTCTCGTACCATTAAGTCTAAATTCTTGCATTTACTGACGAATCCTGCATAAAATTGAATTCAAAACATATATGTCACTGAGAAAATTATATATATCATCTATTTAAAGAGAAACTGCAATTCATAAAAGGAATGTTCATCGAGGAAAGAGACAAAATTGTTCTTTATTCGTTTGTCTAACAGATAACTTTAGCCTGAGTCGATAACCGACGGCCTGATCAAACACACTAGACTTGCCCATGGTTCCATGAACGTGTTGACTGTTGAATACCCTTCCAAACTAACAGAAACAAATAACCGAGCCCTTACTCTAGTCCTCACATGCTGAAAAGCAACTGTGCGACGTGCCATGGTTTGGAAAATGGTCTGGTCCGTTTCTCGAGTGGCACAGAAGTGGCACGTTGCATTTGCCAAGTGGCAAGCCGGTATTTTGCCAAGATTTATTACTTCAGTATAAGTTCATTCCCAAGTGACATGCCACATCATATGCCACGTCGCATATGCCACTTCGGTATGCAAGCTCCCTAAGAAAAAAGAAAATATGCAACTTTATGTTGTAAAGAGAGATGAGATGGTGCACATGAAAAACTGTGTTTGAAGTTCTAAACGTGGCGTTCAGCCAAACCATTAGTGGCAGGGTGCATTGGGGGGCTGAGGGTTTTTCTTCACTCCATTTGTAGCTAATAATTGTTTTAAACTCATCTGCAACGAAATGGGGTCCACTGGCGGAACCCACCTGAAATGGAAAACCGAAAGAAGAAAATAAAGAATGAAATGGCAGTAGTACTAGTTATGGGAAAAACTTCCGACCACCTCGAATAACTGTCAACTACTTATAAGAATGACTGGCCATTAATGTCATAAAAATTGATATGTATGCGTTGCCAAGGCTCAGAAGCCCATTATCACAACAACAGAGGTGCTTCGCCATTTTGTGCATTTTCAAACAATCAGGACAGGTCTGTACCATGTCCTCTATATCCTTATCTAAGCCAGGCCACCAAACATAAGAACGTGCAAAGGCCTTCATGCGACTCATAAAATAGAAAGTTAGCTCTGTCAAGGAAACAGAGAGTAAGGCTTCCCTCCCCCCGGTTATGTGTGCATGTACAGTTTGTTAATCATTGCAAATTTTCAACGAACCTTACTACTTTTTGCTTAAAAGTATACTTTATATCATACTTAGTTAGACATGTTATCATCTCAATGCTTTAAACATCACTTTGATACTCTCAATCCCTTGTTTAAACTTCTGTCTTCTTAGTTTATTAGCATACGTTTAAGTTTTCTTGCTTGACTAAGCCCTTCCCACTTCTCACAACATGCGTCGTTGTTGTGCTGTTGTCGTTTTGCTAGTATGCAATTATCAAATTTAGGCATACTAGCATATTAAAGGGTGAATGCTTCTGTCTACTTTGGTAGCTATTTTTTATACATTTTCCTAATGTAATGAGTAGTTTATCTTTATTAAGAACAAATATCTTTTTAATTACTCTGATCTTTAAAATACGTGAAATGCATCACAGAATAGATACACAGTAAACCTTAACGTAGTTAAAGAGTTAGATAGTTTGCCAGGGGATTATGATTTTTAATAAATAAGTTAAACATGTCTGAAAGTAACTTTGCTAATCATAAGCTAAACATCGTTCTAAACTATAAATCTCATGATCCGATTTCTCTCGGCTACAATTTCTCTTGAGAACTGCAGCAAAGGAGCGTACAATTAAATAAGGTATTTCTAGATAATCCGCACCATCCAATATAAACTTTCCACTTATTTTAATTACACATATGACAATGTATCTCTTAAACATTATCGTTTCTTATAGTTTGTCGGTTTTTTTTATCATTTCATAATCTGCCGGGAGTCTTGAGATTAAGGTCTGCTGTCAAAATACTGTTCAAATAATTCAAATGCACCTGGAAAGAACTTCCTGCAACCTTTTCACACAGAAGGCCGACTGTTTTCTTACAATACAAATCTTTTACTTATTATGAGTTTCCTTAAATACCTTGGCTTGCTTTTTTCAACTCGGACAATTCGTCGTTCAACACAATTTCTCATCGTTCCTGTTACTACGCTGCTCTTCACCTGGAAAACTCAACGTTCCTGTTTTACAGTCTTGGCTCGATAATCTTCATTGTTGCTGTTTATTCCGACTTATTCTGGATCGACCATCTTTATTATTGCTACCGGTGAGTACACATTTTCTGACATTTCAATTTCCAAGTGAAACTTGACTGCTTTTGTCTTGCCAGTATTGTTCTTCTATCTCGTCCATTCCACTTAACTTTTGTTTACATTCTGTAATTACCCTCCCTTAGCACATTTCCTCATCATATTTCCATAGTCATTACATCGTCCATCACCATGACTCCGGCTGACATTCTCGCCACCATCCAATTAAAGGAACATGTATCCAAACTCTGTGACCAAATTCAAACTTTGACAGCTCAGATTCAGTCACGGGGCCGCGCACAGCCATCTAAACCATCACCGTCTGTTCCTCGTGCTGCTACCAACTCACGCTCTTCTCGTACATCTACCAGCCCTTCACCTCAACATCCTACTTCATCTCACAATACTCCTTCTACACCGTCTGATCTCTGCTGGTACCATTTCAACTTTGGGGCTTCTGCTGACAAATGTTCATCTCCCTGTTCATTTATCGTCTCCCCAGAGAACCGACTTGGCCAGAGATTGAACGCGACGCAGTTCTATTCGCCTAGAACTAGTCGCCTTCTCTACATCAGGGATAAGCACTCTGGCACTCGCTTTCTGGTAGACACCGGAGCGGAAGTCAGTATTCTTCCCCCTTCAACACAACAACGTCATTCTCCTTCTCCTCTCACTCTTCAAGCTGTCAACCAATCACCCATCACTACATATGGTCAAAGCTCCCTTACTCTTGATCGTGGTCTTCGCCGGTCATTTTCATGGATTTTTATCATTGCTGACGTGCCCTCTCCTATTCTTGGGGCGGATTTTCTTGCCAACTTTGGTCTGAAAGTTTTGGAACATTGGTCATTCCTAATGTTTTCAGATCAAACTTGTTACAGTTTGCGAGTTGGTAGCTTTGTGTTTATGATAGTTGACTAAACGTGATTTCTTGGTGGGTAGATAGATCAATGTGATATGAATCGGATGGATGGATTGATAGAGAAATTGATTTGACTCTCAGTGTGAAATGACAAATATGACTTCATGCCAAAAGGGTAGTGGGCCAACAGATTTCCGAAGGATGTTTCCCACCTTCATATCCATAAGGGCTTGTAACTTCTGCCATTAGCTTGTAATAAATGGTGCGAGTACAGAAAAACTTTCTCTCTTCCCTCACAAAAGTGCTAAGGTTTTAAAACTAAAGAAAAAATGTAAATTTTTGAGCTTAATGCCCGCCTCCCTTAAGGCTGTCGATGTCCCTTAGAGTTACCACTTTGGCTACTACTTGTTTATTGCCTTATCGATTATTTACACGACTCTTTGCGACATAAGCACCTGCTGAATAAGCAAAAGACCTCGAAGTGGGATAAAACAATCAATTCAAGAACTTAGGGTTTGGTTAAGTAACAAAATCAGCAATTTAAGAAGGCCTACTGTTCGTAAAATTCTAGATATCTGATCCAAACGTTCTGTTCCCTATACAAAAGCAACTAAGATAAACAAAAACAAAAGCATTTCAAAAAGACCAATTTTGAATCACGGTCGTATGGGCTTTGCAATGTCTTTGTACCTCTCCATACCTCCAAATCTTCAAGTTGTCCCTATTCACATCATAATAGTTGTTGCAGTACACTCTGAAAATCAATGAAACTACGTAATATAGATCTTTAGTAAGAATGAAAATAGCCAAAATTTATAGGGGATCCTTGCTAGGGGGTGTACTCGGAAAGATGGCAACCATTTACGAAGGACATTAGACAAACCAGGTTTGGACAGTGCCGTGAACACGAACTTTTAAAAACGGGGATTTCTGTACAGTCATTTCTTGAAATTCTTGTCCTGACAGAATACCAAAGATATGTCAAAAAGCCCAGAGGGAAGACTAAAACAACATGGCTTGAGACTGTAAAGAAAGATGCGAGTAAGATTAAGGTGATGGTAATACGTGGTGGTAGGCTACAACAAATCGGCACAGAGTAAGCTGCACAAAATAAGATCATGTGGCAAAACCTGACTCGGTGCGCTATGTCTTCCTAGGAGACGAAAAGGCTTATTAGAGAGAGAGAGAAACGAAGATCATGGTGACAGTGTCATGATCTTGCGTTGTTATCTTCATGCGCGTCACAAGCGTGATATATATCAGACCTTTATGGCTTATCATAAACAGTGGGATCAACAAAACAAAGCTGTAAACAAGATCACTTGAAAACATAGTAACTTGTTTAAAACTTTGTGATGGAAAGTTTTGGTTGAAACTGAGGCTAGCGACTTCACAGGAGAAGAAGTTTCAGCTTAAATTGGGGAAGAGTTCTTTCAATTAAAGCTTATTTATGAGTAGCAAGATAAGAATAACAAATAAATTGGTCGGTCAAGGCAACAGTGCTATTAAACAAAGTGAAAAGTACACCATGTTAACAAAGTTCCTATTTAAAGTGAAAGATTCGCCTTCAAACTTCCGTATTTATATTTTAACTTGAAAAGAATTTGGCTTTGAGCAGCGAGAAGTTGCTAAAAGTGTACATTGATGGGATTTATGTAGAGTAATGGAAACGCTAGGGTAGACAAAATGATGCACACCTGCTTCCCTATAGGATAGAAAGTTAAATAGAAATTTTCATAGGCACTGTGCATTATAACGCAGTATTTTAAATGTAAGTTACCAAATATTTGCTTTTTGCTGCTGTGACGCGGCCCGTAGTAACTATTTGATTAGCTGGAAGCCTAGTTAAACAGTTATGTTTTTTGTTGTTGATTTTGTGTCTGTTTTTGTTTAATTTATAGGGTTAGGATGTTGTTGTTCGTTGATTATCAGACCAAGAATAGGCTAGCTTATTGCTTGGGGGAATAACATACAAATGAGCTCTTAAGGAATAGCGTGGTTGTGACAAATGGGTTGTGCCAACAGCCCTATTCAGAAAGATTTGTTCTGAAACAGAGGTCATATTGGATAGCCTTGAGAAGGTTCTTAGTGGCCACATTTATCAGATACATTTTGGTACAACTTGTACTATTAGAAAAATTGTGATTCTTTTTTATACAAGTGTTCAAGGCCTTTCTTACTTTACCCTTGACGATTGCTGTCACCAGTGCCTGGCAGAAACTTTTACAAAATGAATATGTTACTTGGGGTGATATTCAAAAATGTTTGCCCTTTCTTTACGCCATTAAGTTAATGTGGATCCTCTGGTTTAATCTTTTTCATGCCTGACTATGAATCATGCCTTTCTTTCTTTCACAGCGATGCTTACAGTGAAACCCGACTTATTGGACGCCTTGTGATATTTAGTGGCAAGACAGGTAAAATCCTCAGAATGGAACAGACACCAGACCGAAAAGAAACCTATTTTTCCCCAGTTATTTACACCTTAAAGAATGGAACTGAAATGATAATTTTTGGAACTGGCGGAGAGACCCATTCAGGTGGTGTATGGGTAATACCTCTTTTACACTTCTTCGCCAGTGGATTTAAGGGTGTCCGCAAAATCTATACAGATACAAAGAAAGGTAAGGCCACATTCTGAGTATTTATGTTTCAGGTATCTTCATTGATTAGAGGTATAAGAATTTTCTCTGATAAAAATCCTAGGTTAAAATTTGTGAAGAACATAGAGGGCTTAAAGTATAAGCAATAAAAGATTTTAGGCCTAGGGTTATTGAAATTATGGTACTTTCAGTTAATGCTTTGTGCATAACGCGTTTTTCAATAAAACGAATGGCAGAAAATGTGTGACTTATGTACGTGTTATTTTCAACGACCTGTTTTAATTGTTCCCTTTAAAAACAAGAAACCGTTCCTCAAAGCAATATTCACATTTTGATGAAAGAAGAAGAGAAAAGGATCTGAGTAAAGGATCTATTAAGGGGATCTGTTGAAAGGACTATATGAAAAGTGTAAAGAGTGGGATGAATTTTGTTACCTAAGGAGGGATTAAGCTTTCCAATGTCACCAGAGGGACTTCAGGCACTTTCTGTTTTTCGCCTATTTAAATCGTTTGTCTTAATACACTTTTATTAAAATTAGTGCTTTCGGGAGAATTTTAAGGATGCATTGCACCATGAACTAATGTTTTAAATGTGTACATTAGATCATTGACGTACATGGGTAAACGATCCACACGGGATGCAAAATTTAGAGGGTTATTTGTATAATGTGTGTTTATCTACGATAAAATTCAGCTTCGTAAACCAGTTTCTTGTCTCCAGGGGCACCAAATAGGTTCTCTTTTGCAATCTTTCGGAGCTGTGTCAGTTTAACCTATTATTAATTCCTTTCTTTGAGTAGAAAGCGTTAAAATGCACGTTGATTTTAGTTCCAATTAAAGTTGTTTGTTCACCAAAACCTAGAGTTAAAAAACCATTTCAGACTGGCTAGAAGACTCAACAGGAGCTTTTGGTTAAACATCTTACTCTATAAATTTATCATTACAGAATTTTAGCTGTTTTTCAAAGATGGATGGTTGCAATGAAGTGTATCGTGTAGAGACAGAGGATAATGAGGTATGTTGGTCAATCCCTAACATTAAACAGAAAATACTATGACCTGCAACAAGCGCAGGCACAGCTAATTCCAATCAGGTTCTATAAGCTAAAACAGAAGGGCTGAGTTTGTTAATCCTGCACTAGTGAGCATTCTTGGTAATTTTTTTCAATACAGACTACCTTCGTCATTTGCTATCTTAATAAACTTATTTACCATTTAAAATTATTCTTACTACGCTACGAGGTAATAAGTAGATGGTGGCTGCTTGATTTTCTGCTTGAGTTCGTACAGCGTTTTGTTTAATGGATGTTGATAATGGAGAAAAAAATGTAGTACTTTTCAGGGGAGCTTATGTTCGAAGAGGATATTTCTGACATCTTGCGGCACGAAGAGTTTCCCTACGCAACTAATTGTGCTTGTGGCTCTTTGTCAACTTTATGCAAGTTTGGTGTAAAGATAAACCTAAGGACAGAGTTCTGTCCTATTTCTGAGTAGGGTAAGGTATAGGAATGAGAAAATTTGTGCTGCGTTTAATATTTTACCGTGTCAATTGTTTGTGGTTTTAAAGAACTTGAATACGTCGGCAAACAGTATTTAGTGACCCATTGGTAGAATACCCTCAACGTTTCTGGTAGCCAACGTTAATGCCGGGGATTGGAATTTGACCCAGAACCACAGGTAAAGGGCCTATTATTTTTGAAATTCTTTCATATCATGTCAAGGTAAGATATGTTAGCACTTTCACTGTATACATGATCATTCTTCATATTATTCTATCCATCATTTATTTAGGCACTGTCTTAGGACGCGCTGGCAGCCTTCCAGGATCGACAGTCGGTGGACTTGTAGCCTGTATATTGTTAGTGCTCCTTTGCTCCGTGATCTTCATCATCTGGTATAGAAGGAGGCTGGAAAAGAAATATGCACCGTATTTGGCACCAAACGCCAATTTCAGGGTAAGAATAAAAGACAATGAATTGCTTCTTTAAACGCCTCTGCTTTACATTTCTCCTAAGACCACGGTGTTCTTTACTACCGGCCTATTAAACATGCCGCTGGGGGCAAGAACTGGGGGCGAATGCAAAATCTGTGAATCGAATGATAAAAACACGTTGCTATTAATCAGAAGTCACTACAATTTATATAGTGCATGTTTACAGTCCTTATGTTAGGGTCGCTTTCTTAGGTTTGCTCTGTTACTTGTCAATCCAAAATCTCAGTACAAAATTTGTCGTGGACTGCAGTTAATTGTAGATAATTTTCTCAATTATTTTCCCAGTAATTTGAAAAGTACACACAATTTTTCCATCCCATTTTGTTGTTTTAAGTTTGCTTTCTGGTGTCTCTTTACCATATTTTACTCGTACCCTGTAGGTCTAATCCCAAGTTTTCCTTATCATGCAGAGGTTTCTCATATGGTTTTGAATGAATAGGTTACGGTGTTAGATTTAATAATTTATCATGGGCGGTTCCATGCTTGTCACATGTTGTGCTGTTGTTTTTACTGAAAGACTTCATCTTGTGCTTTCTCGTCCGTTCCCAAACTTCAGACGTCGGGGAGTACCAACCTTTTATCATTCAGTTTGTTGTTCTGATGACATGACATGAGAAATGGACCCACTGTGATGACACATGACACGTACAATCATCCACTTGTGGTTATACCCACATAAATATAACATACACATATTGTATGTTATATACACATACAAATTCGTTAAGCGTCATTTTAAGCATTTTTTTTGTCGCCTTAATTACTGCGGTTTATGGCACTTTGTGTAGTTTTTTATCCTTGACAGTTTGAAGTGCCACAAGGGGGGCTCCAGAAGTAAAGGCCTGGTTCTCAAATACATGATAACAAAAAAGCAAGGAGAAAACCTTCCCTAACACTTTCTGTCATTTTAAATAAATCTTACCTACCCTACTTTACAAAAGTAGGAGAGTAGATACCCATTCATTATAGGGAGAACGTCAAGAAGGAAACTACAAGTATGACAACGTTTCGTCTTTTCTTTAAGACTGTGTCAGGGTGTTATGCATTGGAGGTTATAACGTGGATTCACGTTATTCATTCACGTTATAACCTGCAATGCATAAGAACCTGACGAAGTACGAAATTGTAGTTTCCTTCTTGGCGTTCTTCCTATAGTTTGTCGGTGTAGTTGTCACCATAGTATTTACTATACCCATTCAAGTCCACCTGAGTCCGAAACTGTCTTATGTCCTTTCATATAAATAAAGGGGAATTACGTCGCATGAGTCTAGTCGCAAGTGGATTATCATCAGGATTCACAGTTGCCGCTCTACCAACTGAGCTAGGTGACCTCCGATGTTAACCTACTCTATTTCTCTAGTCGCAACATAAGCTCCCAATCACCGACCGGTGGACATCGACATCCAGCCCAAGGCAGTTGGAGACCTGTCCCTCTGCGCCATGTGATTTGATCAAGGAAGGACTGCTCTCCGGCTTATCGCCTATCCAAAGCCCATTGAAGTTAGAAAGTATCAAAGCAATCGCCATCCGGCACGGCATAAGCCTGCTGTATAAAGCCCATTGAAAGTTCTTTTCAAAATGGAAAAGATAGGATGAGACAGTGAAACAGTTTAATTGCCTCTTACGTTGCATTCTTCGGACATAAAATGACGTAACACGGGAAAATGTCGTCTGTTTCTAGTTTCTTACGCTTGGAGCCGCTAAACATTATTTTGCTCACACATTTCAATGGCCGATGACAATTACTCGGAAACGTATGCTTTCTACGTATTTTACTATTTACCGAGTTCTCCCAGAGGCCTAGACGACGTCAATGCATGATGCCACTTAAAAGGCACGAAGACTTAAGTCAATTTAACAAGTAGTACATGTTGGTTCTGCTGTTTGACGGGACACAGTTTCCACCTGAAAAACCTGAAGTTTCTGATGAAGTGCAATAGGCACTCTGGAAATCCAATGCCTTCAATATGTCAGTCGTATGGTTTGTGGCAACCCTAGGCACAGCCGTAGAAAATTTAGAGTGTAGAATCCGTTCTAAAATCCGACGTGTACAAAGGTAAGAATATCAGAGGGAAATAGTAAATAGTCATACGCTCTAAGCAAAAGCAGAATGAGAATAGGTTATAATCCGAAGGGTGCTCATTTTTGAGAACCTAATGAGAGAATTAACTTTGAAACAAGCTAAATTGTAGTGACATGCAAAATACATATTTGTCATTGGGGAGACATACAACTGGAGAACCAGTGCGCAGTACAAAACATAACACAATTTGCCATTTATTTGTAAGGACATATTCTGTAATAAACGTGAATAAATGGGCAGACCGTGCTCGTATTTTCTGCAAGTGATATTTATTAGGGAAATGCCTGGTTTTCTATACATTTGGTGTCTTGACGCTTCAGAGAAGCTTGTGCGGTTAGGTGCGTTGTGTTATTAATGCACATACGTGACTATTGCAATATTTAATCTAAGGTTTTATAATATTGACACTTCTTGCTAAGTTATTAAAGGACTGAAAGTCATAAGAATTCAAGAAAAGGGCTTTTGTTCAGAATATTTATGTTATAAAGTTGGCATTTTATCTTCAATATAGCGACAATATGATAAATCAAAGACAGTGAGCAAAAATTGAATCGTCATATTTTAACAAGAGAAATCACTGCAGAGAAGTAATAAAAACTACTGTTAGAAACGAAGAAACCTTTCATTTTACTTTATTCCCATGCAACCTACAAATAGGGATATGACGAGCCAGCCTTTTCCAGAAACAGATAAACATGGAACAGTCCCACTGCTTCAAGCATCTTTACACATAAGAGTTCTCAAGGCTAATTAAGTCCATGCAAGTGTCGAAACCAGGAGTAAATTTCATTAAAAACCTTAGTTCAGCTGAAAATTTCTTTCGTGTTCTTTCAAAGCTGGAAAGTTATTTACCATTTGCTTCACCCGTAGAAACAACCAAAATTTTCGACGATTCAGTGTACCGTGGTGACCTCTTTCCTCCACACTTTGTTTAAATGTGTTTGTTTAATTTACTAATGGTGTTTGTAGTAGGTAATGAAGGACTTTGCTAAAACAACAAGATGCACCGACAAAAGGAGATGTTTGTAGGTTAGTCCATTTGGTTCAACATTAACTAATGCTTTAACTATCCAAACGCTTGGGCGGAAGTATTCCGTTTATTTCTTGCGTTACGACGTCACTGCCGGTGTCGCGCGAAATTTGTGCCCTTGCGAAATTTGTGCCTATGATGGTAATGCGCATGTCCACATATTCGTGACACTTGGGATGTGCGAATAATATATGTATAGTACTGATAAATCCTATATTGTCAAAAGCACCCACTCTTGTTTGTTTAATTGTAGGGGGATCCATGACAAGGGATGCGTGCGTACTCTCATAAATTTATCGGAATTGGGGCTTCATGAGAAAACGCAACTGATGAAATTTGACATCATATTTCGAAAAGAGTGGTTGACAATAATATGGGGAATAGTTTTGAATTCAGTATGTAACTTTTTTGGTTTGGGTAGCCATGACAATTCACTTACTGAAAGTTTACAATTAAAATACTTGAAATGTGATATATTTACTACGATACGTAATTAAGAGCAGAAGATGCTTTTTGGACGTGCATTAGGACCGATTCAGTTGGGTAAATGTCCACGGCCCAAGTATTACATAGTATATCTGGAAGCAATTTTTCGTAGCAAAATATTCATTTGCCAGTGCTGAAACGGAAGTAATCTAACATGTGATACATTAACTGTGACGAAAAGGAGAACTGTTGGTTGAATGAATGTTGGGATTTCCTTACACTCGGAGATTATTATGAAATGAGATCATGGTCAAAATATTTTAAAACAAAAGAACCCACGGAGCGAGAAATAATTTCTTTTTGTGGAGCGACGCCGGCAGGGGGAGGGGATGACTGACACAGAAGCTTTCACCCACAGGCATTATAACAACACAAAGGAGGCACAAATTATTGGGTTGTTCAAGCCTTTACGCTCCGTGATTCCTTCTTTACAGGCGACGAGAATTTGTTTATAAGAGGTTTTCTTGGAAGTGGAAAATTTTAAGCTTAAATTATCCTAGAGAAATTGACAAGACTGAACAACGGGATCTCTGACCAGGGGAATATTTTAAAACTATCAATTTGGAAAGGACTGTTAGAGGTACATGGGCGGCGCCTTTAAATCAAAATTGAAGGTTTAATCAAAATCATTAGCAAATAATAAATAAGTGAGAAAGTCAAAATGATCACACCATCATGTGAGTGTTGTTTGGCAAACTCACAATGGAATTACAGCAGCCCCTACAGTATTACGATATAACAGAGCGGGCTCCAGGGAGGCCGCCAGCCGCGACGCCCGGGCGACGTGCGGATGGTCCGTCCCGAGCGCCGCCTCCAGCACCTCGAGCGCCCGCGCGTAGGACTGGCGCGCCACGTCGGGCCGACCGGTTCGCTCCTGCTGTACACCGAGGTCGAGGTAGGCGGTGCCGACGTCCGGGTGGGCGGGCCCGAGCGCCGCCTCGAGCAGGCGCGCGGCGCGCTCGTACAACGGTCCCGCGGCCTCGGACTCACCCAGGCTGTCGAGCGCATTCGCGAGGTTGTGGGCGCTCTCGCCGACGTTGCGGTGCTCGGGGCCGTAGGCGCGCTCCCGGATGGCGAGCGCCCGTTCGTGCAGCTCGCGCGCGCGACCGTGGTCGCCCATCGTGCCGACCAGCAGGCCCAGGTTGTTGAGCGAGGTCGCGAGCGAGGGGTGCTCGGGCCCCTCGCGCTGCTCGATCAGCTCGGTCGCACGCTCCAGCAGACCGCGCGCCTCACCGTACTCGCCGAGGAGCCAGCGCAGGGTCGCGAGGTTGTGCATCGCCGCCGTGACCGACACGTGGTCGGCCGGACGGTGGGCGCGAGCGGTGTCGAGCGCACGCTCGTACAGCGGCAAGGCCGCGGCGTAGTCTCCGAGCCGGAACAGCGTGTTGGCGAACGCGTTGAGACTGTCGAGCACGTGATCGTGCGCCGGACCGTGACGCTCGGTGCGGATGGTGAGCGCACGCTCGTGCAGCGGTCGAGCCTCGGCGTACTCGGCGCGCGCCTGGTGCAGCGTCGCGAGCTCGTACAGGGCCGAGGCGACCGCCGGGTGATCGGGCCCGTAGGCCGCCTCGCTCAGGGCGAGCGCCCCGCGGACGAGCGCCTCCCTAAACGCATTGTGCACCATGGAATGTACGCATTCCAAGCATGCAAGTGTCACTCCCCTTCCGATATTAATAACAGTCCCATTTAACAATCCAACATGTTCATGGAACAACAAGGCCGGGTATAATATGCAAAAAAGTGACTGTCAGTTTAAACTGACGCTGGGATAACATGGGTTAATAACGGAATCATTTAATGGTATTTCACTAATGATTCCGTTATTAAATATTATCTACAAACTTCCTTAGAAAGTGAAACATATTATCGAAGAAGTAAATTCCTTTCTATTAAACCTAATCTCTTGCTGTTTTTGCCATACACAAAGCCTGCATAAAGTAAACCAGTAATTGCAGTAATGAGAAAGTAAATACATCATTAACTATGGAACGCATCTGTCTAATAAATATGAGAAACACCTTACTTAAAATCTGCTATAAGGTAACTGTTATAAGTTTATTGTTTGCATAGAATTGGGTGATGACGTTGTGGAACATATATATCTTTGATATCCAACTGAGTTGGACTACATCTATTTGATGTGAATGCAACGTAAAACCCCGGCCTACAATTTTACGAAGAAGCGAACTTAAACAGATAATGCAATGACTTCTCTCCCAGACTAGACAGGGTGATTTCAACGCCCGCAAACTCCCATTCTCTTTGCTCGCATGATTGCTACAAATTGTCACCTATAATACGTACCAAGTGGATGGTTCAATCTTTGAAAGACACCAAATGTTACAAAACCTTCGGCAATATTTGATGAAATTTTTGATTAGTGAAATACGATGATCATATCTTAGGACAATTTAAATTGCGAGTGTAAGGGCGCGACTCTACCGACAGCGGAGAGAAAAGCGTCTTCTTTTAAATTAATTCTACTTAAGACTAAATAAATGTTAAAAAATTGCTCTACAACGACAAGTTATCGTTTTTTAGGTTAAAAACGTTTTTGACGACTCTTATAGTCATAACATAGGTAAGCAAAGAAAAGGGTCGAATTTTACAACCTATACAACAATAGGAATGCGATAGGCTACAAACATCATGAATCTTGCACCCTGCTTCTATTTTTGCTATGAAGCCGGCTTCAATGAAGCCTCGTGTATCATCAGCTTAAGAGATCACGCAAACACTGTGCTCAAGTAGAGAGAGGGAAACTGAAACAAAACAAAAGCGATGACGTCATATCCATTCTCTTTTGACTAAAACTGTAAGATAAGCTCTTAGGAATTATTCAAACTGAATAGAAAATAACAGGTGTGATCACAATCACCATTTACGTCACTAACCATAGAGAGCATGGGGAATCAAAGATGTGACGTCAAAAGGTACATTTTAAAACAACTTCAAACTAAGTTTCATGTATTAAAAGACTGAGTCGAGGAAGTAAACAGTAAAACGACTGGTAATCAGCAAGCCTCCTGCGTTGAGGAAGATTTTCCGTCGGAGTATACAGTAATGCGTGCGTGTCTACAAGGAAGAATGTAACCTGATCTTATTATTACTCATACCCTTGCAAGTGAAGTGCGCATTACTAACCCAAAATCTTCTCAGATTTTCTCTAGGAGATGCAATCATGGTTTCAAATATGCTAGACCACTTTGATAATGTTTATTATATTTATTCACCTACTTTAATATCAATTACATTTTCCTGAAACATATATTTCTGCTGGTCCCGATTCAATACATCTCATGCTTCCGTTGCTGTTTTTAATGTGAATAATATCACTGATGCGAACAACAACGACTCCTACTTCTACTGCTGCTGCTACTACTATTACTATTACTACTGGTACTACTACAACTACCACTACTACTATTATTACTAGTACTACTAGTACTAGTACTACTACTACTACCACTACTACTACTACTACTACTACTACTACTACTATTACTACAACCACCACTACTACTACTACTACTACTACTACTACTACTATTACTACAACTACCACTACTACTACTACTACTACTACTACTACTAGTACTTCTACTTCTACTACTACTACTACTACTACTACTACTGTTGATCATGTGTCAAGCAAATAGATCAAGGATCCAACCATCATTTAATATACAACACAAAACGAAATTCGACCATAACCTGTAGTGATACCTAAGACGTACGCAACTACCTAAGTAACTCCAGGCCTGATTTTGGAAAATTGCTAAGCAACTCGAGAACTGACCCTAAAAATGGAGTTGCTTATAAAAAAACCGTGTATACCTGTATGGTTATGTTTTCGATTCCTTCCTCAGCAAACATTTTGTGATAGGATTCCTCCTTCCAGCTCACTCACCCACCGCGACAGATATGTGTACAGATCCAAGAACAATAACAGCTAAAAACGTTTGTTAATTTGTTTCCATAAATACACTTTCCAGTGTGTATCGATCGTCTCTCACTTCCAAAAGTACAATTTGAAATGTACTTGAAAAAAATTAATACTGTACCATTGATCACCGAAGTGAACGAACGGATATCAAAGAAAACCTTGGGCCAAGTGTTCATTTACAATTCTCTGGATGCCTAGTTTGAATTGTGTTGGTTTCAGCCTCGACTAGCCAGTCTGTGATTTTCAGTGATCCCCGTTTCTTCGTCAGGAGATTGTTTCCAATTTTGAAACAACTCGACACCAAATGCGTAGTTAGAGACAGGAGAAGGGTTTTTGTAACAGTGTGGTGAGAGCGTAAAATTTTCCACAAACCTCTTGATCAAGTCATATCATATTGTTCTAACAAACAGGCGAAGACAGCGCCCTTGACAACATAGAGAACGATCAGAAATGTGTCTTAATGCCAATTGTACCAATGTTAAACAGTATGCATCTCCACTCCTTCCCTTGGCTAAATTTTTCCATTGGGAGGAATTCACTACACGTTGAGAACTAAAGTTAAAAGAACATTCCCAATTAAGATATCCTCTTTTTATTGTTCAAAAATTCTATTGCTTCCATTAATTTTCGACCTTTACAAATCGAAGCAAAACTCTACCAAAGACAGCAAGCTGCATTTTTATTCTATTTGTTGTGTAAATACACCCTTAGGTAGGAAAATGTTCGAGATAGAGAGAGAAATATACGCAAGAGGCCAAGACTTTTGTTTGAAATAGAGAAAAATTCGAGATAGAGAAGTTCGAGATAAAGAGATAAAAATAGCTAACAGGGTACATAAATGTCCATGGGACCAAGCATTTTGTTCGAGATGGAGAGAAGTTCGAGATAGAGGGTAGTCGAGATAGAGAGAGTCCACTGTATGTATTTATTTGTCATAAATATAAGGTAAATTGAAACTACAAGAAGGAGAAAGAAAACTTGTTTTAGAACATATAGACTATAAAGCAACAATTGACGTGCATTTTACGTTACCGATATGGATTTTCTATAAGAAATCTCCGCATAACTATCTCTCCTTGGTTCTAATCTCAGGAAACTTGATCAAAGATACGAGATCTCTCCTACAATGTGAAGCTATAACGGGCGCTGCACATGTCGGTCGAAATGAAAGTGAGCAGATAGGCGAGCAAAGAAGGGGAAAAAGAACATTTGAGTTACAGGACATATATGCAATCGTTTACAAGGCCTGTTAACTGGCCTAAGACGAAACCATCATGGTTACAACTCGATTTAGTCTGCTTCCTATCCTCCCTAACAGATTGAAAAATCATCTACTACAATGAAAACAAGAAGAGGCATTGTCTTTGGAAATGAGGCAAATTCCAATTGGAAAGGCTCAGGCTGGCTGAATCTCACCGAGAAAAAACACGCTCAACTTCTACACCTTAAGATCGTATCTCCATTTATTAACACGGCATGATTTTCGTGCAGAGTTCTTCCTTAGTAAGGTATATCCCCTTAAATCAGAAATATTAGACTGTAAATCATGAAAATATTTGTAAGGTTTCAAATTTTGAATTCGTATATATATCAAAAGGGTTTGAAAATCATGTGAAGAAACTTGGAATCAAGTTAAGGTTGGAGGTGATTCAGAAAGCAGCATTGAATGGGGGTACCAAAGAGAGGTGGGTTGCGGGGTTTGAAGAGGACAGTCGCTGCGCGGTAGCGGGCGTAGAAGCAAAAACAAAACTCACGTCACAACAACAATTTCACCCGTACTCTACTAGTGGAACTGGTCACACTCTGGCAGATACCCTCACACAATCACACGCACTTTCAATCATTGTTTGTGTATTGTTTTTGTTTATATTTTTTTGTTTACTGTTTTAGTTTTTGAGGTTTTTTCTATTATTTACATTTTTTGGTATTTTATCTATATTTCCACCGCTAGATGCGACAAAGCTTATCGTTACATGAGGATTTCTAGGTCAAAGAGGTCAACTTGAGACGGCGAGGCCCGATGGCAGCGGTCACTGGTATTTTCAGACATAGGGATGGAATAACTTAATTGACATCCCAGACATTGTTATGTTATCAAACTCCTTGGGAGAAGAGGTTTTCACATTAACAGCCAATTCTAACTGTCTAGGGGCGTAAGAAATGTAATGAATTGCTATTTGGCTGTCATCGCGCCTCGTTGCTTAACATGAGAACATTACATGAATCGTCAATGAACGGGTCACCTTAAAGAAAGTTAGATGTAAATAACAATTCTCCACCTGGTCCTTTCCTACAGAGGAGAGAAGCGTATGACCAAGTGGAGAAAGGTTTTCTTAGCACCGAACTAATTACTTGGTGAGATAGACGGATTCTAGATTCTAAATATCGATCTTGATATTGCTGGGGTATTGTCAAAGAGTAGTTGACAACGTGCATGCCAAATTATGCCATTTGTTAGCTTGACAATGTGCTGGTACAGGGATTGACGTTTCCCTATTACCTGAGCTGGGTGGAGAAGTAAAATTATACTGGATGGAAAGAATCCCCCAGTACACATTCTAACAGGGGAGTTAATAACTGCCAGACCCCCATAGCACGGGGGCACGTAATCAAGGCGTGCTCCCAATCCTCAGGGGCCAAGCATTCAGGGCATAAAACTGTCTTTATATTAAATGGCTTGATTAAGTTAGTTGAAGAACACTTCTAATTGTGTATTTGAGACTATTTTCTATTTACAACCTATTCATAATTCAACTGGAATTAGTCCTTCAATTTTAATTAAAATATCAAAAACGAGTACTCTATGAATAAAACAACCTTGATTTGCACAACGTCTACTAAGAAAGGGAGACAGTGAGTACAAACATGGCAGAGAGGAAGCTTCATCAAACTTATGAAAAGAATACCTTGAATCACTGAAATATACCAGAAAGTAACAATCTGAACCAGCAGCTAGGTTATAAGAGATAGAAGTATCTATATTAACATGTCAACACTACATTTTACCTCACCTCAAAACTTCCATCAGTAACATTGAAGGTATGTCAAGATAAAGATTTCCATTCAAACCACCTACATATAGCATCTGTGTAGACATGCCGATAGTAGGATTTATCTGACTTCCACATAGAAAGCCGCACCTGTGTAGACATGCCGATAGTAGGATTTATCTGACTTCCACATAGAAAGCCGCAACTGTGTAGACATGCCGATAGTAGGATTTATCTGACTTCTACATAGAAAGCCGCACCTGTGTAGACATGCCGATAGTAGCATTTACCTGACTTCCACATAGAAAGCCGCACCTTTGTAGACATGCCGATAGTAGGATTTACCTGACTTTCACATAGAAAGCCGCACCTGTGCAGACATGCCAATAATAGGATTTACCTGACTTCCACATAGAAAGCCGCAACTGTGTAGACATGCCGATAGTAGGATTTATCTGACTTCTACATAGAAAGCCGCACCTGTGTAGACATGCCGATAGTAGCATTTACCTGACTTCCACATAGAAAGCCGCACCTTTGTAGACATGCCGATAGTAGGATTTACCTGACTTTCACATAGAAAGCCGCACCTGTGCAGACATGCCAATAATAGGATTTACCTGACTTCCACATAGAAAGCCGCACCTGTGGCCTTCCCTTGTTTGTAGTCACCAAAGATCTGCTGCGAAATTTCAGTGGATATTACTCTTTCCAGGTACTTGGCAATATCATGGAAGTGTACTGATGGCCACATTATTAGTCCTGTTTCTTCCCCAACCCAGTTAACTGTCAGAGTCAATGGATCCTGAATTTGTATCCCGTCCAAGAATTAACTTTGCTTGGTAGTCTTTGGTAAGGATTATCTCCTGTTGTTCAGCATCTATGTCAACTGTGGCATTATCTTCCCATGCTACAAATGCCCTGTAATAAGAGGAATAATGAAATATTTTTCTAAGTTTTTCTTGCATGATTTTCAATAGACTCTTATATATGTCAGAAGTAATATCTGAAGCTTGGGGCAGCTGCTCCTCCATCCATTCTGCCACAGGCAAAGTGGGACCATTTAATGTGCCTTTTCTGATACATAAAACTACCTAACTAAAGGTAGGTTTTTATTGTCAGCGGGTATTGTACTATAATAATTCCTAATGGCAGTAGAAAATAATTCTCTGCACTGTTCCCAGCAGTGTTCAATTCAATACATACTTATTTGCAACCCTGACATAAGCAGATACGTCAAAATTGTGTCTACAATATTAACGGGAAGAAGTTATTATTCAAAGATCATAAAAGTGTACTGATGCAAATAAGAATTTAAGTATAGAGCATTTGATATTACCGTTGTTTTGCCAGATTTTCTCTTGACATACACTAAAACGTTTTTCAATGGTCAGGGTGCTTTTGGTAGCCCCTTGCCGGCAACCCTTTGCTTCTGTGAAACGTACATGCACAAAAGGTAAATTGTGTACCCAACAGACTACATATACGTCCATAAATGATTACTCTTGGGTGCCTAATAGACAACCCCTCCCCCGCTAATTGACTTTTCAAAACGTTTCCACCCAGGACGTTCTTATTCCAACCTCCCCCGCTTATTAATTTTTAAGTTATCTCCAACACACGACATTCTTTGAGGAGGGTTACAGTGCTTTAGAGCGCAATACGATGTTACCAACGAGTTCCAAGAACGGAATGGTCAGTCCCAGCAACCCCTTATCCAAAACCATGTCTATACTGCAACTATTTTACGTAAGTGTTCTGTAGTCTCCCGACACCTTGAACACGTGCCGCTAGATTTGACGTTACCTATAAAATATACCCCTCTATAGGGTTAGGTCTTCCAACTCTTTGCTCTAACTTTGTAGTTTGCTACTCGATTGCGTCGCGGCAAGTCTACTGAATAGGGGTGAAGCTACACACATACAGGGGGTGTACACGTAGTGATACAATGTTTCATCCAAACGTTTATAGCTGCAGGATGACTGTCCATCCAACGCCTCTTCTTACAGGGGCGGGTCCAGATATTTTTGTCGAGAGGAGCCTGACCCACCATAAGGGAGAAAAGCCCTCGACACATGGGCTTCCGGTGCTCACTGAGAGGATCAGGGGTCATCCCTGGTAACATTTAAATATCTATATGTTTCCAGATGTATTCTCCTGCCATTTTAGAGAATTGACATATCTAATACTTGAAATATGTCTTGGACTGTTGACAGTTAAAAATGATTGTAAACAAAAACTGAGGGAATCTGTGACCCCTAGATCCTCTTGCCATGGCTTTAAATTTTGAACTTTCTTAATCTTAGAGTAGTGGTTACAAAGCCCCTTTAGGGACCGCACCCCTAAAAAGATTTTAAGGTAACCTCGCATCTCTAAAGTTTGACGTATAAATTTATTTCACAATGAATTTGCAAATTCACTTTTCATCAATATACAAATAAAAGCGGAGCATACGGGCAAGAAAAAATATTACAACATGTTAAATTACATAACTAGAAAAAAAATTTAAGTTTTCATTCTTTACTTGTTATTTTCTTGAAATATCCTAAAACACTATTGCTTAAATACTGATAAGCCAATTTTAAATTCAACTACCCTATTATTCATGTCCCTTGCTCAAACGTTTGACCAAAGAAGAAAGCTAGCAGCCAGGAGGGAATGGATCAGAACGGTGGACCGTAGAGTGCTGGCGTTGGATGGATGGGGTTAGTGTAGATAAGCATTCTTGATGGTGTGTACTTATGCAAAGGGGAGAGGCAATGTAAAGGCATACAGGGGTGCACAGTGGGGAAGGGGTCGAAAATCAGGAGTTTACTGCATGTGCACTTTGTGAATGACCACTAATTTTAGCCTGCAAACTAGCAATTCTTGTAATTTTCAACAGGGCATGTTTTTAAACTGGTTCTGATAACTAAGTTATATTGTATAAGATCATTAAACTGATTTATGAGTATTCACATTTAATATATAAGCTTACAGAGGTAGCAATTATCAAACTATTTCATCAGGATTGTTTCATAAAAACTCTTCACAAAGTATACACTTACCATATTTTGTCATGCTAGAAGGAAGTCAGTGCAACTCAGAAATATATTACTTGCAGACTCATAAGTCTTGGATAATAAGGATGGGTAGATAAATTGGGATGACAGAAAATTTCACCCTGGAAAGAATAGGGCCAGGGGAATAAGTGGAATGGGTTGTAGTTTGTAGAATGAATCTCCCTATACTTTTAATCTCTACTAAATGGGGGGTTGGAAACAATTTTAAAAATTGATAAAAAGGGGTTTGCAATCAATATTTAAAATTAACAAAGCGGGGGTTTGGAACAAACAAGGGGTGTAGAATATTTTGAAAACAATATATACTATTTAAAAGTCGTTCCTACGTATATGTAGATAATAGACAGTCAACGTGTTTCTTCATGCTGGCGAGGAAAACAGTGTGCCCGCCCAATAGGTAAAAGTTGCCCACGTTTGCCCCCCCCCCTCCCCAAGAAAATTTCTTAAGGGCATTTAAAAGGTGGTTCACTTGTGCATTTCAATTCACTTATGCAATGCGATAAGAAAGACGGGAAGTCTACGTCTCTCAATTGCAATTTTGAGCCTTCTAGGTACTACTTCTACTTCTACTACTACTACTACTACTACTACTACTACTACTACTACTACTACTACTACTACTACTACTATTACTCCCTCTAGTAGTAACTTTTTGTCCATGCTTAATGATTACTGTAATTTTTTCCCCAGAATCATTTGAAAAGACAAAAAGGGCCTTTGGGAAACTTGACATAGTTTGTAATAATGCAGGCTTGGTTGATAATACTTTAGCAGACCTTCATGTGGTAGATTTGAATTTGGTAAGCAAATACGTATTATTTTCGCTCTTTTATGAAATGATGTTACATATTTTAGTTGAGGACAGATTGCTATTAAATCTGTATTTTTATGTGTACTGTAGTCCTTACTTTATGAATGAGTTGTGCTATAAAGAACGTAAAAGCTATTTGTGTTGATAAATGCAAGGACATCATCAGTTACACACTTCCAATGGCTTCTTTTTAAAGCATGTTGACAAGAGTCACTGAGGATTTTCCACCTAATCTAAGTCCAGCCGATAATTTCGTTCATTTTATTTAATAGATTTTTAAACACAAGCACCTTAAATAAAGGAACCTTTAATTTTGAGAAAGTAATTTTGCAGTGAGACATATTTTGCATGTTCCTTATCCATTCCACGAAGCTTTGGATGCCTTTCATGAAATAGGTTGGTACATAAAACTTTACCTAAGATCTACTGGGTGAGAATGCTTCAGTATAGAACTAAGCTAACGATAGTAACATTTTGCAACTTTTGACCCTGTTTTTGCCTCTTTTAATTTTAATGGAAACTACTGCATGCACCTAAAATGGCAGCTACACTCTAATTTATGCCTTTTGGTATTTGAATTTTCACCCAGTGGTAAAGCGAATGGGCTTTTTCAGATTTAGTATTTACATGACACAATTCATCGGACGTACACGTTTTTTTTATATAAGCAACTCAGTTGCTTAGGTGTGAGGCCTCGATTTGGTCCAAAATCTAAGCAACAAGCTAAGCATCACTAAGATGTGAAAGCTTAGTTCTTATAATAGCGGCAAGAAAAGGCGCAAAACATTATCCTGAAGGAGTCGATTGTTAGTAGGGGTAAAGGCCCATAGATTAGAACACTATCAGAAACAGCAGGCAGGAGTTCTATGGACAGAAAAAGTAAAAGACCCTTGTTTAAACTGTGGATTGTTAAAAAGCTTCGAAAATCAAGGGCCTTTCTCTATGAATGCAATCAGCACCACAGGGTGTACGCATCTGTTGTTTCGTAGTTTCCTCGATTTTTTCTTTCTTGTTGACATATGTACCTGATTACTCGTATAGTATCTGCTTATAACATTTGTTTGTTTTCTTTCAACGCGCGCACTGGATGAGTATTTTATCCACTCGTACACACACAAAAGCACCCAAGTTAACAGCTGCGAGGAGCAATAGAATGCGCGGACTCGACTCCAGTTGTAGCCTAGTCACGTGTCCATAACTATACTTACAAGGGCACGTTTCAACTCATATTTTGTGTACCGTGATAGTTGAGCGATAGAAATATGTTTCGCTTGATACTTTTACAGCCTAAGACGATATAAACATTTTGATCAGTCAGTTCAGTTTCAGATTCGGGTAGAATTAAATTAGTTTGCAAGAATAACTAAAAATTGGGCATAAACGCAGAGGATGTTCTATGCAAATCACATGACTGAGAAGGTACAAATTATACTTAGTCTAACGAGGACGCACAACTGCAACACGCTTACAAAATACACAACAGAAAAACCTTACTCATTGTTAGCAAATGAACTCTCTTACATACCTCGTCTTAGCTCAGACATCAAAATGACTGGAAATTTCACGAGATCATATTCACAGCGGAGTATCCTGTGTTTCATTCAATTTAAATGTATCGCGTCAGTTTTGCAGTCTTCTCCTTCAAGACCACGTTGTGGGTAGTCATACCTATACATTACCAGAGGCGCCCAGTGAACACATTTTTACCACAGTCCACATACATCCAACTGCTATCGATCACCGGAGACTATTTTAATTCCAAAGATCAAACTAAATCATTCATTGAACTCCTTGGTAGTAGTCTCTAACACAGGTATTGTGTGATAGTTCTGGTATTTAAGATGAATAATGGAGTGTAATTATGGTATTCTTTGGGTAATAAGAACAAATTAATGAGAAACGAAAATATGTTAATGACCTTTCACAATATATCTGTTTACCACAATGTATGAAAATCAAATTAAATGCTGGCGTTCAAAGAGTACAATACACTACAACAAGAGTCCAATAAGCCTAAAACAAGACATTAAAAGTTAACAAACAACTGGTTTGACTAAAGCATTAGACACCCTGTGAGATATGTGGTGTTTGAAAGTATATTTCAAGTAAAATTTTGACTGGGAGGTAGTTTATCGGCTCCCTGTCGATGTGTTTGATCCACGATTGGGAAAGTTCATGGTTGAACGAAGCAAGTTGAGCCTTTCAACTTAAGAAGCAGCCAGCATCTGAGAAGAGGTGTAAGGGGGAATGCTTTGCAATTTTGTACTTTAGTATACTTCAAGGTAACTGACTATGTCATTTAAAGAGGCTGAACAATACATTTAGAAAGCAGTGGCGGTATCAGCTCTAAAAATGTTGAAAGGATGGGAGGTAGGGGAATGTCCGATGTTTTATTAACAATCCGTATCTAATGACGTCACTAACCTATTACAAGTGTGATTAAATGGATGAAATTACGCCAGTTAAAAGGTTACAAAACTATCAACGCTATCACGCCTTAAAGTTTTTATTTCTAAGAGCAACAGGCGGACAAGTCCACTCTGCCCCTTTGATGCAACTACTAGTGGAAAGGTACATATTGTTTGTGCAAGCGACCTAGCCAGCTTAGGCCCCTCAGCTCTGAGCTTAGGAGGTAAGATGCCCGCAAACCGTGATACGGAAATAGCACAAAATCCTACCGCCATCCTTTCCTTCTAACCCTTTCAGAAAGCGTATACATACTGGCTTGTATCCCGATTTCAAACCCCAGTTGTTACATCTTTCTCTCTGATAACTTATCGTTTCATACTCTTTTTTCAAGTAAATAGTAGTACTATCAAACAGAGAGGATTTAAAACGATAAGTTTTGAAAAGATATCTGATATGTAAAACCCAATACATTTCAACTCCTTTCCTTTCGACAACATTTGAAACTTTCGATGGACCGTTTGACACGTTGGCGTCCCTTCCATGGTCAAGACATTCGATGGGGTGAGGTAGATCTCCGAGATTGTGTGGATCTTGATCTCGTTGCCCGTTGGTGGTGGGTTAGGAGGTAACGGGAAGTCTCCGAATCTCTGTTAGCATAGCACATGCTGTGATTGCATGGTTCCCGGATTCAAACTTCGATGGTAGACTTGTTTTTTACTCCTTAAATATATGAAATAGAAGTAGTATGTTTAGCGAGGAGCACAGACAAAAGAGCTATACGATTTAAGCTTCCAATTGTAGATTAGTGTAAGAAAGCTATACGTTCCATAGCATGCAAAGGCGTTGTGAGTAAAATTGCTAACAATCAAAATGAAGACATGAGCAGGTCTTGACGTTCTGAAGAAAACGTGATAACAATTGCTCTAATATTGTACTTAAATTGTACTAAATTTGTACTAAATTTGTACTAAACATGTACTAAATGCATATTAAACTTGAACCAAAATCACACTAACCTTGTCCTAGCCTCGTACTAACCTTTTAATAATATCGTACGAAAATTATAAGAAAATTGTACGAAAATTGTACTAAAATCCTTAATTTTAGAATCTGTCATAAGTTTGAAACGTTTGTGTTTTGTACTATGAGACAAATTTTCACACAGTTGTATACACAAGAGGACGGATGATTGCTCATGGCGCTGGCAGACACCGATTCAGGGGCATACCTCATCCAGGAGGCACACTTAAGAATTGCACTCAAGCATTGCACTCAAGCATTGCACAGCTCGGCCTCTGTTTTCTCTTCTAACTTTTATAGAATAGTTGTGGAGGAGGAATGGTATGTAGCTGATCATGTCTGCTGGAAACTGGGAATATTCAATGGACCAATGGACTAGAGTAGAGGAGGATCGAATTCACTGACCACAACCGTTGAACTCCGTGACCTGCCTCGTTTGTCTGGATGGCCTGTGAAGTGTTTTTCCGCCTTTGCGCTTTAGGATGAGGTTTTCAGTATCAGGATTGTTGAAATATGCAATCTAAAATGACAGAGTGTAACATTAGCCCCTATCATTGGACCAGTGCCCAGCAGGCCTTCAAAGAGCGAAGCAATAGGTATATAAGAAAGGATTGGGTAATCTAATAAGTCGACCGAGGTAAGGAATGAGTTATCTGCATATTTAATTTCCTATTGTCGATCCTTCTTAGTGAGTTTCACCGATAAATGTGGTAGCAAAGTCTAAAGAACATCGAATTGGTCAAAGTTGTTTTTGAAATCATTATATCAACATGTATGTGATGTATGGTGTTTGTTCTTGGTTGCTTTATTACAATTTGACTTGCGCAAAAAATGCTTCTAAGGTCTTGCAGTCAACCAAGAATATTTTCTATAGAAAATTAATATAGTTTTATTACCCTAACTGATCAAGAGAGAACAAGTATTTCCTTCAAGGTTACATGTGGAGAGTTCTAATTGGGGGAGAGCCATCGCAAAGACAGATTGTCAGAGATATTAAGAAATTTCTATGACCAGAATGTTGGATGCGACATGAAAGAGGGATAGCCCGAGGATCACATCATTGAATAGCAATACCAAATGTGTGTTGCGAGTTCACTGAGTTTCATACTTAGGATACAATAAGGGAAAACCTTTGCCTCGGAAAACAGTGGGTAAGATCCAGCCCACTAAGATTAGTAGTAGCAATACTAACAGCTATAGTAAAGTTAGTAGTAGTAGTAGTAGTAGTAGTAGTAGTAGTAGTAGTAGTAGTTGCCCTTATTAACAAGCTGGCCTTAATATGAAGATTTTGAAATTCTCATCTCAACTCTTATTATTAAATGTGTTTGTTTATTATATGTAATTTTGGTCATAGTGAACTAAAGGTAGTAAGGAATTGTTGTGATTAGATTTTAAATTAACAAAAAATCATAAAAATTAACTTTAAATATATTAGAATTAACTAGGAAATTTACGTAACAAAATATTTAAATCAAAACCAAATCAAAATCAAGTGTGAAGCAAATCAATATCAGGTGTTAAGCAGAATGAATAGGTTTTAAGCAACTCATTGCTGTCATTCTAGCAAACGTGTGATACACGAGACCATCGCTCGTTGCGTCATGTTGATGACACTTCTAGTCTTGCGAGAATGTCATTGTTTTGCCGTATCACAAATGGTTTTTATGGCCACGGACTGCCGATCACTGCCCGCAGTTCGCATTTCAAAGTTGTCCGTTAAAGGCAGAGTTTAAATGCAGAGTTTAATACAATTTTTGCTGGGACTAAGATTTTGCGCCCACTTTTCAAAGCAAGCTGGCCGCAAGGACAGAGTTGCCTCTAGTTACAATTTTTTTTTTTCATTATTCTCTATTTCTGCAGTATACGAAGTCTTATGTATGTACACCATCCATGAGTAGGTGCACGTTTATATGCTGCCCTCGATTTGTATTCCCTATTCACATGCACTCAGCTACTCTACCTCGTTGTTTTGAGGTATTATGATTACAAAATCACAGGCTTTGCAAAAACAGCTCATGTATTGTTGAAAAAGTTTTACTCTAAACTGGGATCTCCCCCATTTGGTATACTTATTTGTCCTAAGACCCCATTTTTATTAAAAAAACATAAAGAGACTATTTTACTGTCTTTTTCCAGGCTAAACACTATTTCAGTAGCAGATAGTGTAACGATGTTAAGAGCTCAGAGATAAAGAAAATAAACTCATTCGTGTTCAGAGACTTTCAACGTCCGCCATCTTACCGTTGTCTATTTGATAGTGCTTCTGAGCGCTCTTATGTTACATCATCACTGGTTTCTAAGCTTCAACTGTCACAGGATGGCGAGGAAACCATGCCTATTCAGACCTTTGGTGGTGGATTAAGCCCAACGTCTCAGAAAGCTGGATTTTCTCTTACATTGTGATCTGCAGGGGAAGAACCGTCTTGTATTTATGAAATTCAAGCACTTGAGATTGATGTCATATCTCAGAAATCTATTTCCCAGGATTATCTGAATAGTCTTACACATCTCAATAATCTCAAGCTGGCTGATCCTCCTGGCACTAAGGATCTTCCTATTTATTTATTGGTAGGAGAGGATTTCTTCTGGACACTAGTTGGGGATAAGATTGTTAAGCCATATGGTGGTAATAGGCCTGTTGCTATGGCAAGCTGTTTTGGCTATTTAGTGTCTGGTTTGACAAGCATGTTGGAACAAGCAAGTTCCCCTGTAACTGCATTTCTTACTCTCACAGATTGTCCCTTTCCAACTTGTTCTCTGAATTCATCGTTAGAATCATTTTGGAAATTGGAAAGTTTGGGCATCACTGCTTCTGAACCTACGCTTGAGAAGCATGTGCTTGAAAATTTCAAAGTTTTCACTTCTTACACTGCCTCTTATTATGAGGTGAAGCTGCCCTGGCGTACTGAACCTCCACCTTTGCAAGATGATTTTAAGGTGGCTGAGAAGCGTCTTTTCCGCCTTGAGTCAATTGTGTAGTAACCCTGCTTTGCACAAATCATATTCTGAGGCCATACAGCAATTTAAGGACCTAGATTTTATTGAGGAAGTTCCTCCTTCTGAGTTTCGACCATCTTTGGGTCCCATTTATCATCTCCCGCATAGGCCAGTAATTCAGGAGAGTAGTTCTAAAACGAAAAATCGTCCTGTCTTTGACGCAAGCTGCAAGAGTCCATCAGGTTATTCTCTTAATGACTGTCTGTGGACTGGTCCTCCTTTGCAGCCAGAAAGGTTGCCATTTTTTTGTCCCACTCCCGCTCTAGCTCGGTTTAGCGCCATCCACTCTTTCCTGGCAAAGTATGTACTACTTGAGTGGTTCTCTGATGGAGGAGCGAAATAATTTACTTGAATATTGCGTTGAGTAACGGATTCATTTTGCTAAACGTTTTCGCTATACACTGGTCACAGCAATCGTATGGAGTGAAATGAGAAAGCTATTACGATGAATTTATAGGAAACGAGTAAATCCTAGAAAATAACGGTCACGAGAGCGACACGTTTTCTGCCGCTCGTGTTATTGAAAAATTTTACCGAATCGCGTAACCAAAGTCAAATCAACATATCCCAAAACAGACTCGGCAATAGGACAGCATTTGATATAAAACCGTCATGTGCTGACGACTATCAAGAGGATTCGTCTAGGATATTAGCGAGAGCCAGATCTCCTTTTCAGCTTGCCGCTTTGGAAGCCGCATTTATCAAAACAAAGAAGTAGGTACTCTGTCGACAAAAAGAATTTGTTTACAATTTTTTCGCCTGTTTCAATAACACGAGTGGCAAAAAACGTGTCGCTCTCGTGACTGTTATTTTCTAGGATCTTCTTGTTTCCTATAAATTCATCGTAATAAGCTTTCTCATTTCACTCCATGCGATTGCTGTGATCAGTGTATGGCTAAAACGTTTAGCAAAATGAATCCGTTACTCAACGCAATATTCAAGTACCACCAACCTACTTTTAAAATAAATTTACTGATGTTATTTGGTCTCTCTCTGACCTAAACGCTTCTCAGAAATTTGACTTCTTGCCAGATGTCAACAGTGCAGTTAAAAACCTTTTGAAGCAAGAATGCATCTTAGAAAAAAGATCTGCTTGGGAACTTTGTAATAGTTTGTTGACATTTACAGATTGAACAAGAAAACTGCAGAATTGGTGTTCAATAGTAATATTATAGGTTATAGAAGAAGAAGACATAAAAAGCACATAAAGGAACAAATAATTTTATCAATCACTAAAAATTCATATAAAAATACTTCATGACGAACGTTTGAAGTGGAATAGGCAATATTTATTTTTATCTTTAATTGCGGAAGAATTTGTTGATAGGTAACGTGTAAAGCACGTATTAACTATTTATTATTTCTTGTTTGCTCTAGTTTTTAATAAACGCCCCTTTTTCAAGCTGTAGCGTTTATCAGAGGGAGCCGTTTATTATAAATGTTCGGCAAGAAGTGTGACGTTAAATAGAGGGTGGTGCTTATCAGAGAGCAGTGTTTATTGGAGGAAATATGGGACCCCATTTGCTTGAAAGAGCTCCCACCTCCGAATGGGTGCTTCCTTTTTTAGCCCTCGCGAAGAAGAGCCCCAATAAATATTTTGTTCAACTTTGGCATAGTGAGAGGAATGTGTTAAAACAGCAGATTTACATCTTGCTCAGGTAAAAAATGTAAATCCATTACAACGACGCCATGAGTCGGATATCGAAATTTCTATCTTAGAACATTTTGCTTATCAATAATGCCGATAAAGATGTCGAAGAAACTGATGTAGTATACCTTAATGTAAATGGAAGGTTAACTATAACAGTTAAGGTTCCTTTTACAAAAGTCCTAGTTGTTAATTTTACTTATAATGTATTCGATTTTATAGTATAAAACATCAAGAGTGATTTGTGTGAAAGACTGAGAGTTTAAATGTGTAGATACTTTTCTACTGTACGCGCGTATAAGTCATTGATCAGGGTGTGAAAGGCAACATTACTCTAGTTTATTGTGAAGCAGATGTTTAAAAAAAGCCAATCATCAATCACAACGTACAAAAATGCCTCTCTAAATCACAGGCCCGTTCTTATTTAATCGTTATTACTAAAAGTATTATTATTATTATTGCGGAAGTGACCTGGGCACTAAATTGTCTGTTGCCACCACAGTTTCCTTTAACGTATTGTGCTGTTGCTGTATTTTGATTTTATGCGAACTTTTGATCAATACCAAGCTGTCTGGCCAGTATCATTAAGCCGAGGCCTTTGAGTACATAACGTTTGCTCCACCAAACTTTTTACACGGCCAAGTCCTCCATTTGCTACGAAAGGATGACTGTGACTAGTGATTTTTGACCCGTGACCCGAGAGCTTGCTCTTCATGGCCTGAGACAACCCCTACTCAGAAAATAATTGATTTAGCTAGCGTATGAAATGAAGAGACCGATTAGATAATGGGTTCTGCTTTCTCTAGGGGTCGGTCCTCTTTCTTTGAAAGTTAAGGCTGCAACATTTTTAATAGAATGAAAATGCACTTTTATATTCCAAGTATTATATTTGTCGATTATGGCCTATGACTTGCCGCCTGCTTGTAAAGAAGCCGGAAGTTATGAAGAGGTTAAAAGTCAAGGCGTAGACACATTATGAAGTACCACCTTCACAAACGTGGTTGCTGGTAGTGGCTAGGTGCTGTTTTTGTAAACGTTTTCTTTGATTGATCAAATTTTTGAAAGGTATTTGTCTCCTGAAAAGTAGAAAAGAAAAACATGATTATGTGAAGATGCCATCTGAAGCATGGTTTGCCTTATGTAAACTACGTGAGCCCCGAAACTTCCCAGTACACTTATTTCGTAGAGACGTTTCTAGTTGGAAGAAGAATTACAGGGAAATTTAACCAACATCTCATTTCTGATACCCTCTCTGGTCTTTATTTTGGGATATAGAATTTTAAGCAGGAAAATTTGTTTTTCTTTTTTCGGGGATTTCTAGGTGCTTCCTTCAGTTCCAACTGTGTTGAAGTTTAGTTACCACATTCTGATTGCGCAGAAACAAATATACTCGCAGAAAACAAAAAGTTGAAATGGCAACACCATCAAAACCAATTAAACTTTATAAAGTACTTTATTAGTAGTATATTGTATCATTTACATCCCCTTTTATCTCTATTACACTATTACATTTGAGGCAACAGACGAAACCAGTATTTGGTCGTTTTTGGTACAACGGAACGTCTCACAGCTCCATTTTGAAATATTAATCAGAGCTTTGGATAATTTCTATTGTTATCAGAATAAGACGGAGCAGGAAGTTTGGTAAAAAGATAGCCTTCCATGACACAGGGTTGGCAACATCATTAATTTTTGTTGTAAAAGCTCGAATTTTAGATTTGACTTAAAATAAATGTGGCGCTGTAGTAGCGGGAAATGTTCAGTTGGTCTTTTTAGACAAAGCTTCATATTTGTTTTGTTCTCAAGTTGTAGTTTGTGCATATAACTCGTGACTTCAATGGATACAGATAAGATACATTAGCGATTGTACACTGTGCTGTAGATACTCTCCAGTTTGCTATATATAAGCATGATCAGTGGAAGAGTTGGGGGGTGGGAGTGAAAAATTCCTAATAATATGTAAGAGTTGAATGGGATTGGTTAGGTGAGTGGACCCTGGGATACTTAAGTTTTTTAAGCTATAAGATATTTCTCTTTATAGGTTGTTAGTCTTCATTATAGTCCTATGTTAATGATATTCAAGTCTTAAGTACACATTAAAAATATTAAAGAAATTATGAAAATCTTGTATATTACGGTGATGAGGTGGCATTTTACAATTGTTTGAATTTTATATAGAAGGCGAGACCTGAATAAATTTGTCGCATACGGCATATTTTCTTGACATTTAATAGGCCTCTCTGCCCATTTATTATAACTTGAGAGTAGTCAATTATACTAGTTTGAAGAAGTGTTTCAGCTTGCACATCCCCGTTATAGAACAAACTGTAGAGTGTTTTTACTTTTCCTACACCCTTTTTACAAGAAGATTGTAAATTTGGCCCAGTCTCAATATTTTCAAAATTGTTTTCAAAAGTGTGTATGAGAAGGTATAAATTTAAACAAGTTAAAGTTGATAAGACAACATTATTTCAATCCAATCAATGTCTTCCATCCAACAAACAACGCAGAATAGGTCACTGCTGAAAATCGAGAAGAATAGGATTCAAGGTCAATATGCACTTCTAAAAGCTTGGATTCATCCTTAAGTTTTCTATAGCTCCCAAATGCTGTTTCAGTAAGGCATTTATGGCTTAACCTACTAAACTGATGACGTCATAAATCTATTTTTCAGGGAATGTCTACAGAATCTGAATCAAAGTGATGAACCTGCCACCAAATACCAGTATAAAAAATATGGCGTTCAAGTCTTCTATCAGCTTTGAGAAACAGCTACTTGAATATGCGAGAGGCCTTAAGAGGCCTTTGGTTAGTTCATAAAATTATCAACTGAGTTCAAATAATAAGGTTTTGATTGGAAAGTTTCAAGGTCTGATAGAGCATATCTCAATGATTCCTCACAATATCATTCTCAAATTTGGACAGGCTATCTAAATCAACAAGAAGGATGCAACCAGTGAAAAATATTACAAATTTCTAATATTCATTAAATTACAACGTTACACTTAAGTACTCTGTATCTATAGGTATACTTCGTTGAGTTGAATAATAAATTGACTTAATATTCCAAGATTCCACAGCATCGTGAATAACATATAATAGATAAACCTCAGTGTACTTCATACATGAAAAAAATAACACAAGATCAGTGAAAACATTTTGAAGTTACATTAGGAAGGAGGCTTTTGTTATTAACACGTAAATTGAATCGTGTCAGAGCTGTATTCTATGAAAGACACATTCTTCGATTCTTTGTTCTTTTTTATGTATATTCTGATCAACGCACATAGAATGCCAACGTAAAGTCTATATTCAAAGATTCTAAAGCTCAATAATATTCTGCTACTCAGCTCTTTCTCCACTCAATGACCCTCAGGTCGAATGCAATACAAATTTATCCTGACATGGGCGTGACGTATGCCCAGACTACTTCCAAACAGAGCCGTTCACACCAAAAACATAAAATGTGTCTCAACTCGAGGTTCTGAAACATGCTTGTAATTCAACTTAGTTTCATATTTTAAAACCCGAAATTTCCAATAACGGAGCAATGGGTGGTGAGAAGAAGCACCTCAAATAAAGACTATAGCACCGTCAGCTTTTGGGCAGTCTCTCGGGATGACCAGAGGATCCAATATCAAAACTACCCAAAACAGACATGAAAAAGAGAGGATTTAAAGTGTATTAGTTTTGAAGAGACACTAGAGAAATAGAAAATAATTAACTACCTGGGTTCGAATGTGTGACACTCCAAATAGATTTGAGCTGGATAGCGAGGTCCAAAGTTCGTTATTGGAAGTTAATGTGGAGACTAGAGTTCATTAATATCAGGTTTAGAGCAGCTCAGTTGGTAAAGCATCCGTCGCGAGAGCGTGGGTCACGAGTCCAAACCCCAGTGTTAGGATATTGTCCATTTTTCTAGCATCTCTGAAAGATTTAGATAGACAGTGCAAATACTGAGTGGGATACGGTATCTATAAAATGTGTGGTGCAATTGGGGCATTTGAAGGAAACGGCCCTTAATTTGGTCCAATAAGTCATCGGACACGTTTAGTAGGGCCACCTCTCACAGATCCGGGCATCTACAATCAATGACAATACAACACCCTTAATGTTGGCCAAAAAGCCAAGGCTTATTTACAACACCTGTTTTTAAAACTTTCCCCACGAAGTCTCTAGCGTCGTATACACTATTGCTCGACTTGTGTTACGGCCCTGGGTGCCTTACAGAAGAACTCCTGTGACCCACTGAAGAATGTTTTAATGGCTAACGAGGAAGAGTCATTGAAGAAAAGAAAGAGGTCGATTATGAAACCAGTTTGTCCCCTGTTCTCCTATACGCAAAGGAAAGGAAAACAGTTCTTATGAGCCAGTAAAGCTAAATTGTTACCCCTGTCTCTGCTCATTTGCATTCGTAGAATTTGGAGCACTCCCACATTTTAATAAAGTTTTAAATGTTGTTTGGTCTGGACATACTGGTTAAAAGGGTACCGCTTCTTAATGCTTAGAGCTGAGACAGTTTGATAACGGGTTATTTCATGAATAGGCTAACCTGGAGTAGAGGGTACCCTAATTAAAGTGTGAATTTATTAACTGCAGTGTGACTAATTGGCATTCTTTTGTTTGAAATATTAGGCCTTGTCTTTGCACATGCACACTTAATAGGTGTGCCAATCAAGGCAGAGCAAGCTAATAAGTGAACTTGAGTCAAGTGGCAAGTTTGAACTATACTTCATCCTTTATAATATGCATTGAACCCCCGTTGTTTTCTAGCCCCCTCCGTGTATTCCACCCCCTTCTCTTGGTACCAGAGAATAAGAAACTGCTAAGAAACTTTGAGGGCTCTGAAGGTCAATATTTTAAGAAACTTCGAGGGCTGGACGCCGAGGTAGTTTCTTATAACAAAAAATAAGTGTACTCGTATACAAGAATTAATGCTCTTCTAATGAAACCAGTTCTGCTACACATCGATGAAAGCCCGGATGCGACAACTATCATAATTGAAACAGGAGAAATGAAAACCTGTGCAATGTTAAGTTTAAGAATTGATACTATTGTGTACGGATGTACAGTAATCTCGCGTTGGCATAATAGTTTCCTATCAAATAATAAACATCTGACTTACTTGTATTTGCTTCTGGACTTGAGCATTACTAGCACGTATGACAAGAGATTCCTTGAAAGTTGGATCTGATGAAGAGGTGATTTTTATCTTCAGATGCAGATTGGGTTGAGCAGATGCATACTCAGATAAAGCTTTAAGCCCCACTACAGTATCCTGAAATAAAGCAGAATATAAAGATACTCCGGCCACTCCGCTTTTTAACAAAAACAAAAACAAATTAAATAAATTCGTAGTTGAAACTCTACCCCACTTACTGTCAAACCTTGTCGGCGGTACAGTCTTAGGCACGGAGACTATTGGAAAGGATTGAAATGTTTCCATTGAGGATTCGCTTTTACAATGTTCCAGCAAAAAGCTCCATATAACCGAATATAAGCTTGTGAAATTATCTGGATCTTCTTCTGATATAAGTTGTTTTTCTTCCGGTAGAATTTTCTGTGTTCTTCCCAGATACTTTGGTATGATTCATACTGCACGTGCCAAATTGCGGGTGCAGGAACCGATGCTGTCTTTCCGTTTTGTGATGTGCATCGGCAGTTTTATCTAGAATCAACGCAAACTACCCCAAAACTATCCCAGAGGTTCTCCAGGTGCCAGTACATGCCCGTGATGCCGCAGTCTTCACGTGTGCCCTAGTTTTTACAGAATTCAAGCGCTGAAATGGGTGCAAAGAAGTCGAAAACATAACGAAAACTTTTGTGCTGACTTCACACTTTTGTATTTCTCAGCGATATAAAGATGTGATGCCCGTGGCCTTTGGTCGACTGCTGCTCATGGAATTCTTGAGTTTCCCTGCAGATGACTTGAAAAATCGGTAGAAACCTGCGCACGCCTAGGCGGCCAGTAAATTGAGAAATTTTCGAACTCTTTCTCTGGCGTCCTTTAGTTGTTTATTTCTCGGAATGGAAAAAATCACGTACTGTAGAATCACTATCGATAAGGAACCATTTGAAGAAATACATCAAGCTTACCTTAAAACCATCTCCTTTGTAGAATTTCGAAAACAATTTCCTCTTTCATTGCCATCACTGTTTCCTTAGTAATTTCAGAAATCCTGACTTCTTCCGCCTATTCGAACTGAGGCGCATCGGATACCAAATGTCTGTTCATTCGCAGCGTATCCTAAACATATCGGCATTGGTAAGCTGATATCTGTGACCTGTAGTAGTTCACAAGTCGGCAAATTGAACAAGGACACCTGAATTGTGCCTTACATTTTGACGCAGCCATTGCTCTCGCTCGAAAAGCTCGAGGTTCCCAAACTTGCCGCCGCATCCTTGGCTCCTACGACGGATCTGTAACGCGGCCTCCCTGACGTTGAAATGAGATACTTAAAAGGAAAAAACTGTCGCGAGAGAAATCGAGTCAGGTTTTCAACCTCACGGTCCCATATTTAATCAAGAAGAAGGTATTGGCTTGATACCAAATCTTGGATGTTTACAAAAACTGATGTCAGATTTATGTCAATCAACTCAACATCTATTCATTGTTGTGAACTCTCTACCATTTCGTATTTCGTATATTAGCGCTTCAAAAAACCCAGATAGTACAAGTTATAATGCCTGGAAAGCATTTTACATTACAAGAAGCGTTTACACAGGACATTAGAGCGATCTCATTCCTTGCATCCATACAAAACTAGCTGTTGATGGCTCACCGTAGATGAGATATTTCCTCTGTAAACATAAAAAGCATTTGAGGGCAAGATAAGTACTGAAATGGGGGAGTAGATAAGGAAAAGGAGACGAACAGGTGTTTCTACAGGTCATTGTTTCAATATGAAGTAAGATTTTTACGCAATTGCCTTCCACATCTGATCAAATCCAGAAATCGGATCAAAGACAGATGTTTGTAAAAGCAGTCATCAGTGTAAAGTAGACAAATATTCGTTTCTTCTTATCAGATTGAATAGCAGACTGAGAAAGACTAAATGCGTAAATGTAGACTACGTTGGCTGATCTGCGAAGGCTGATCTGACTATTCCGGAGATGGAATTGCTGGGAGGGACGGGGTAGATGGATACAAGAAACTTTGAAGGAACACAGGCTTTACATCATTATTCTATTCTGAATTAATTCTTGAAAGAGCAATACTAATCTGTATGTTATTTCGACTATATAAAGCAGGCTAAAAGTGTCTTGTTTAGTTGTACGACGGAAAGGTCGCATGCCAGGGCGATCTAAATAACATGCCTGAAAAACATACTGGAGGCCATTGACTAAACATACATAGTGTATCAACAATAACTTTAATTCTAGTAACCTTCCATCATTGTACATCTAGGAAGCATATATCTATTTGTGTTCAGTACAGTTCATCACACAACATTTCCAAGGCATGTTTGTGTCTCAAATTCTAGATCTCGCCAGAACTTCCCAGGACAGTTTCCAAATCCAAGCGCTTCACAGCACAGTTTCCAAATTATATGGCTTTCCAGTGCTTCCCAGGACAGTTTCCAGGTCCCAGGTCCAGGTCCCAGGTCTTCTTCTTCACAGAGCAGTTCCCAAATCCTAGGGCTTCCCAGGATAGTTTCCAAATCTTCGAGTTTCCCATGACTCCCCAGGGCAGTTTCCAAATTCTATAGCTCGCCAGAGCTTCCCAGGACAGTTCCCAAATCCAAGGGCTTCACAGCACAGTTTCCATATCATAAGGCTTTCCAGGATAGTTTCCAAATCATCGGGCTTCCCAGGATATCTCAGGACAGTTCCCAAATCCTACGGCTAGCCAGAACTTTCCAGGACAGTTTCCAAATTCCATGGCTTGCAAAAGCTTCCCAGGTCAGCTTCCGAATCCTAGGGCTTCACAGGACAGTTTCCAAATCCCAGGGCTTCCCAGGATAGTTTCCAAATCCTAGGGCTTCTCAGGATAGTTTCCAAATACTAGGGCTTCCAAGGATAGTTTCCGAAACTTAAGGATTCACAGGATAGTTTCCAAGTACTATGGCTTTCCAGCACAGTTTCCAAACCCTCGGGCTCCCAAGGATATCCCAGAACAGTTTCCAAATTCTACGGCTTGCCACGACCTGTGGCAACTCTTCACGTAAACTCATCCAATCAAAGTACAATGGTCTTAGTCAGCGCGCTTACATCGATGCTTGCCAAGGGAAATCTCGAGACTTGCCAACCATAATGCAAATTGAGGAAAACGGGTAACCATGCTGAGCGAAAAACACGACACGGAGGTAAAATAGAACATACTGATTCCAAATGAAACAACAGACTTAAACATTTTTGCAATTCTATTAGTGTCCTACGGCAATATCATTTACAAAGTAGTGTAAATATACATATGAAATGTCACACAAAATATAGAAATAAGAAAATGTGCCAGCACATTCATGCTGTGCGTCAAATTTGCGCTTTTCAATCCTCTTAAATACCGAGAGGATTTACTTGAGGAAAAGTACAGATTTTCGAATGTTTCTGGGAGAGGCTCCTAGACACCCTTAGCCCATATCTCGAGGAATTTCTAGGGGAATAATTCGTCAAAATTGTTCGATCTTCTCTGAATAATGGATCTTGAGTTAAGGAATAAGAGTGATGCAAATATCTAAAATACGACAGATATTTAGTATGATGAAGCAGCAATTGGCATAGGGTACAGTAAAAAGGGCCAAAGAGCAGCCAGTGGGAATAAAGAGCATCAAAGAGTACCAAAGTGAGGCAAAGAGCGCCGAAGCACACCTGGCTAAAAAAGATTAGGATAGTAAAGAACAGTAGAAGGACGCATAGAGTACCAAGGAAGACTAACAAATTAAGTTCTAAAGAGCATCAATTAACAAGGGCTGCGGCGACAGAAGCCACAGGGACATGCTTCCAGCTTTGAAGGAGAATGTATATATTTACATGAGTAGTTCTTGCAGTAACCTTTAAATGACACCGCCCCGCTTGGCTCCTTTGATCACATCCTTATCGCCCCTTTGATATGAAGATAGAACGGCCGTGCGGCTTTTTTCATGTATGCATATGAATGTAAGTAACCCCCCTCCCCCCCCCAAAAAAATCCCTATGCACATGTTGAAAGACACAAGAAGCCTTCTTTTGTACACATATTAGATATTATGCCGGTTGGTGCAAAATAATAACAGTTCTCGGGTTCGCTAAGTTAAGAATAACTGACAAGATCGCTTGTATAAGAGGATTCACTTGCTATCTCTCAGGTGCTTTCGGTCCCTAATAAGTGGTGGAGTCTGCCCTAAAGAAGCCTCCTTTCCAATAGGGTAGCATGTTAGACGTATCAGGGTGGATGTAAGCATCGAGATGGGTTATGTATTTTTATCGGCACTGCTGTGCGATTGGAAGATGACCATTTGACACATTAGTAGGAACAAGCGGGCATCAATCGTTTGGGGGTAAGGTAGAGAAGCCAAGCAAGCTGTCGTGCGTGCAGGCACAGAACTAACTGTAGTGTAATGGTTGTGATCCTTTGACGTTCTGAAGTTCCCATATAAAAACAAAATGTATGTGAAAATGACTTCTTCAGAGTCCGAGGAAAAAGGGAAGCTGAATACAAAGTCATGCCTGGCGTAGAATAGCAGGGGACAGCAGGGGACAATTGCAATAGACGTAAACAAGAATTGAATTCACGAGAAAATGAAAACCGGAGAAACGGGAGGAGCAGAAACAACAGAAAAAGCAAAGTTAAGAGAAATATGGAGGAGGGGAGTCTCAATAAGAATATGACGGGTACTTTAGAACGCAGGTGTTTCTGACGAGCAATAGTTCATTTTTTTTCATTCGATACAGAAGGCTCAAGGAGGAAAGAATCGACGAGAGAAAGAATAAAGTGGAGGAAAAGGAGTTAAGACCTATGCACCAAGACAAAAGGAAGACAATTGTGAGAGGAGAGAAAGACGGCTAGAACCACCGGCAAAAGAAAAACTGGTATTAGAATTAGACTTTTCATTAAATATTACAACAAGAAAATGCATGTTCCACATAAAAGTAACAGAACATAAAAGCTGATAATCGTCACCATTACCTAACTCTAATCGACCATCACGTGGGATCAACGATATGAATAAGTTGTCTACAAGTAATAACTGATATGCTGAAACGACTGCAAATATCCTTGGTGTTCAAACGACAAAGAAGAATCATGCGATGTCTTCGTCACCTTTATTGTCGATAAATTTATCTACTACACGTGTACAAGGGACCAAATGTCCCTTAAGTGACTATACTATTAAAAAACTGCCGTAAACGGAAATGTCCTTCTTTCATCCTTAACTTGTATAATCGCTCTGAGTGTGAATAAGCCACTTATCGGAGCAGTAATGATCTTCCTTTGTGAGGTAAACCTCAAAAGTCACTACAAAAGTAAAGTTGCCTCAAAAAGGAGACAAGAAGGTAGAAGAACCTCACCAAACACAAGGTCAAGGAGATATCGGGGAGACCAGCAACAAAGGGGCAAGTAAGCGGAAGTATGCAGTACCAAAGCATGGGAAGCAGGAAAAGAAGATAAAGGTTGAAAACTTGATAGTAGACGAATTGGATGAAAACAAAGATCCGTGTATTGATAAAAAGCCCCTCGTTTTTATCCTTGTGAAGTTACTCAAAGTAGAAATACCAGAAACCGTGCGATACTACTGTAGTGGATGTAACATGGATCTTGAAAACCAGGCAGGACATACTTGTCAGATGACGTCTTGGGAGGATCGCGTGGAAGCATATATGGACAAAGCTATTGAGAGACTTGACAGAGAACAGATCATTCGGCAGTGGTACGAGCAAGTAAACGGCATGCCTATACCCGTCTCTACAGAGATGTTAGAGCGTTTGAGTCATAAGCATATGCAAGATCATCTCTTTAAAGAACTAGTGCGTTGGGAACTATTGAGAGATGAATGATATGCATAAGGTTTCCAGTTATTGTATTTCAGATCCTTTGTTATAGGCATAAGTAACAGCTGTAAGACTATCGATAGATGATTTTGAGTTCTTTATATACAGTCATTATCAGATGAGACATATACCCTTCAAGATCTGCAAGGACAACTTCTTCAAGGAAGATTCCACGAGCAAGAGTTACAAAGAGTTTTTAAGACTAAAGAAGACACCTACCGCATAGAAAAACTTATAAAAAGGAAGGTTGTTGGACGGAATCATATCTATTATCTTGTACGGTGGAAAGGGTATGCACCCACCTTTGACAGTTGGGTTTCTCAAGAGGATATTCATCGTTTGTAAAAAGAGACATGGATCAACAACAGTTTTACCTTACACTTCCAAGCAATAGCTCTTTTTCTGTATTTCCTTCCAACGTGTTATCAAACTACCGGGTCAAACTACCACGCCCACTCACATTTGTAGACTTGATGAAGCCGTTTGCATGCATCTCCTATTTCTAATTGTCAGTTGCTAACTAAACTTCCAAATTGGACACAAAAAGTAAAAGATAGTTTCCAGATGCTTTTCTCGTGCGGGGAATCGAACCCCGACCGCGGCGGTGAGAGCGCCGAAACCTAACAACTAGACCACACGGGAGATGACTTGCCACATGATGCTGCTGATACTTGTCATTTGTAGACTTGATGAAGCCGTTTGCATGCATCTCCTATTTCTAATTGTCAGTTGCTAACTAAACTTCCAAATTGGACACAAAAAGTAAAAGATAGTTTCCAGATGCTTTTCTCGTGCGGGGAATCGAACCCCGACCGCGGCGGTGAGAGCGCCGAAACCTACCAACTAGACCACACGGGAGATGACTTGCCACATGATGCTGCTGATACTTAACATTTGTAGACTTGATGAAGCCGTTTGCATGCATCTCCTATTTCTAATTGTCAGTTGCTAACTAAACTTCCAAATTGGACACAAAAAGTAAAAGATAGTTTCCAGATGCTTTTCTCGTGCGGGGAATCGAACCCCGACCGCGGCGGTGAGAGCGCCGAAACCTAACAACTAGACCACACGGGAGATGATTTGCCACATGGTGCTGCTGATGTTTGTCATTTGAAGACGTGATAAAGCCGTTTGCGTACATCGCCCATTTCAGATTGTTGGTTGCTAACTAAACTTCCAAATTGGACACAAAATGTGAAAGATTATTTTCGGATACTTTTCCCGTGCGGGGAATCAAACCCCGGCCGCGGCGGTGAGAGCGCCGGAACCTAACAATTAGACCACACGGGAGATGACTTGCCACAAGTTGGTGATGATACTTAACATTTGTAGACTTGATGAAGCCGTTTGCATGCATCTCCTATTTCAGATGTCAGTTGCTAACTAAACTTCCAAATTGGACACAAAAAGTGAAAGACAAACTTCAGATGCTTTTCCCGTGCGGGGACAAACATTCAAAGTTTAGTTTAACCAAACATGAAAACTAGAATACAACATAACCGGGTGGCAGAAAACTGAAAACTTCGAGGTAGTGCGGAAAAACACAGCAAAATGTCCTGTGAAGTAATGAATTAGCATAGTTGCATAATTAAGTGTATTGTACCTACAACAGGCACGCAGCCAAAGAGTGAGGGGCTGTGCCGCCCAATAGGTAAAACTTGCCCACGTTTTCCAAATCCTTACGGGCATTTAAAGATGGATCACTTGTGTATTTCAATTACCTTTTGCAATAAGATAAGAAAGACGAGAAGTCTAAGTCTCTCAAATGCAATTTTGAGTCTTGTAGGGACTGTAAAAAGTCAAAATTTTCCCAGCCAATAAAATCATGGTGGGCTGGCTTGGAAGGAAGAAGGCGAGGGAAGAGGTTTTGTTTTGAACTTGGACAAGATGTGGAGGCCGTCCTTAAAATCTTTTTCTTAAGATCTCAGTCCATGTGCTTTGGTGGTAGAACTTTTTTCTTGTCAAATTTGACCACAGCTTTTGAAATTGCAGCATGCTGAAAGGTTAAGTTTGCCCTTACCTAGTTTATAACCTAAAATGTTCTTAGATTTGAGTGAAACTAACATATTTTTGCCGATTTGATACATCGTATTTGACCCTTTCAAGCCTTGTCCAATGAATCGCTTCGAAAATTTTCAGAAATATTGTTAATAAGACATAAACAATCTGACCTTGTATCCGTCACAGAACCTACGTAAATAATCAACAGGGGAAATTGTAGGCACATCAACAGATCGGTAGAAAGACACGTTTTACCTCCAATCATCTTAATGGTTGTTGAGAATTAATGATGACCCCAAATACCAGGGGGGGAGGTACTTTTGGTCAATACCTGGGCAAAAGATGTGGGTACTTTTGGTCTTGAGGAAAAATTTGACCAGAAGGACGACCACCCCCAAAAACTTGATCAAAAGTACCCAAGGTACTTTTGGTTTTTGCGCAAAGCTATATGCACAGCCTCCAAAACAGACAGATGAAGCTTCGATCGCGCTCTCCCTAGTATTTTAAATTGTCATGTCTCACCTTTTGTAAATTTCGATCCTTTCAATGTGTATAAACTCTGTTGTAACGATGTATTATGTACCGCTGTATTTAGTCTGAAGAGAATCGGCAAAAAGCTTCACTAACATTATGAGAGTTCTTTTTCGGAGTATTTTCAGATTTGCTTTCATGTATTTCGTGAAAGGGTTTATTTTCGGCCGCTCTCGCTGAACGGAAGCTCGATAAAGGAATGCTAAAATCTTGTCAATTACAGAGTATTTTTCCGGATGTGTCTTGTTTATTTTGATTGTATGAAATTTTTTGAACTCGGGCCTATCAATACGGATATTATTTTACCAATACCGCGTAACACGAAAGGATTTGCTACGAATTTTCATCGCGGCGGTTTATCTTTAGTGTCAACAAGATTCCCAAGGAAAGTACTCGATAAAAAGATAACGTCAAGACGTGACATGGCAATCAGTACGTTCTCTTTACTGTACAGTTTGTGTAGAATGATGTCTAGTATAAATCTGTCCATTGTTGACGTGTTTGTGTAGTATATACTGTGCCCTTGAAGAAATGTGCAGACCCAGTCTCGTTCTGAAACTGGTTGAAAACGAGAACAGTTTTTTTTCGAAAAGGAGTATCGGTTTTGAGTGGGGGTCACCCTGAATCAAGGCTTAAGACTTGATTTTCAGCCATTTTAGGGCTAAGATGCTTGAGAGTTGAATGTTCTTTCGTTTAGTGTGGAGCTCCCTCTTTATGGAATTTGCTGTTGCACAATTTTGTAATTTAGAATTTTTGGGGCTTTCGATTGGTATACAAGAAGTGTAGGAGCGCGGTAGGCGTCCGGGTGTTAATCGGCTTTGAGTGGGGGTCACCCTGAATCAAGGCTTAAGACTTGATTTTCAGCAATTTTAGGGCTAAGATGCTTGAGAGGGCATCATAGAGACATTGTCACTTTGAGAGACCAAATACTCAATGAAAAGCTTAAGCTTCAGCAGGCACATGTTGAATGTCTTACTAAAATTGGTCCCAGTTCAAGAACCGAGGAACTTGACCAGGAAACCAGTGCGTTATTAGGGGTAGTTGATAGCTTTCTCCAGGAAATTGACACTACATTACAGGCATTAGATGATAGGCCTTTATCTGTAGCTGGGTCAGATCATAGTATCAAATCAGGTACACCATCTGTAGCCTCTGTATCAAGCTATGCAAAGTATAAAGAACAGGCAGCAATAGCAAAACTCAAAGCAGAGCAGGCAGCTGCAGCAGCTATTGCTCAAGAAAATGTAGCCAAGTTAGAGCTCGAGCTTGAAATGGCAAAGAGAAAAGCTCAGATTCAACAATCTGTTATCCAAGCACAAAATGAGGCAGATTTAGCTTTTCTGCAAGAGAAACTTGCAGAGTCTTCATTGGTTCCAGAACCAGTTATTTCATCACTGAATAATGTAGTGAAAGTCTCATCCACCATACCTCAATCATATGTCCCATCTGCAACCATTCATAGTGGTAATCATTACTCATCAGCTCATAACCCATTACTTGCTACACAAACACAAAGCCAGGCCATGCCACAAGCACATCAAGGTCCACCAAATTCTCAACCATCACTATTTCATGTCAGAACAACAACCCATCCACCATTACAAAACACATGGTCACATAGTCAGCCACTTCCACGATACTCACACCAGCATCATCATTCACAGGGGAATCATGCTCAGAGGCTGAGAATTGAGGCTAGGAATGCATGGGCAGGTGATCCTACTATGAACATGGAGCCAGTTGATGCCTGGATTGATAGACTTGTGCCGTGGTCAGCAAGTCAAATGTCTGGTCACCTACAACCAGTTATCCCAGACTTAAATGCTGCTCTTGTCAGAGGTCAAGACAGACAAGGGCTACCAACAATAGTTATACCTAACGGAAAACGCCGACGCATCCGATTCCGACAGTGGGCTTGATTATTCATTTTCCCTTGACGTAAAAGTCGCCCACGCAAACGCTGATTCGAAAGCGGAATCATCATTCTCTGTGAATGGGACGGAAAAGAAGTCTCGACATGCTGTTGTTAAAATAGGAAAAAGTGACGTCAAATTCCTCATTGATACAGGCTCGAGTATTGACACCATTGATTCGAACACGTATGATGTCATTAAAAGGAAAAATCCGTCATTGTCATTGCATACGTCAAAAGCCAAACTTTTTCCTTATGCCTCACAGCCTATACCGATTAAAGGTTACCTTGATATGGTACTCGAAACCCAAAACAAATTTGCTTCAAGCAAGATTTATGTTATTGACAAGCCAAAAGTTGGTAATTTGCTAGGCCTTAAGTCAGCCATTCAGCTAGGATTCGTTTCAATTAACGACAGATATCACAATGTAAATGCAGTTGATAAAAATTTGTACGAGCAAAACAAGGAACTTCATTCATTGATTACCAAATATGCTGACATATTTGAAAGCCGCGGTAAGCTGATCGATTATGAAGCCGTGTTACATATAAAACCTGATGCTAAACCTATTAACCAAAAACATAGACGACAGCCCTATCACATACGAAAATCGATTAAAAAAGAGTTAAAACGTCTTGAGCAAGAGGGAGTAATTGAACCAGCCCCAGGACCTCAAGATTGGGCTAGCAATTTAGTTCCCATACCAAAAGCTAATGGTGCTGTTCGTCTTTGTCTCGATGCACGTGTAATAAATACAGCTATTCAGAGAGAAACATATCCTATTCCAACATTAGAGTCTATTATTGATGACATGCATGGAGCTACAATTTTCTCTAAAGTTGATATGAAAGAAGCATACAATCAAATCGCTCTAGCAGAACAGTCTCGTGCAATTACAAATTTCCATACAGATAAAGGTATTTACCGACATTGCCGTTTACTTTACGGAGTCAAGGAAAAGGCATTTTTGAATGTAGAAATTGACCCTCGTGATAGGGATTGTCTTCGTTTTCTATGGACGTCAGACCTTATGTCTGATAATCCTGCTATTGACACCTATCGTTTTAATAGAGTTGTATTTGGCGTTAACTGTTCACCTTTCCTACTCAATGCAGTTCTAAGAAATCATATCAACACTTACAAGGAAAGCGACCCAGAATTTGTTAATAGAATGATCAATGGTTTTTATGTTGACGATCTGGTCGTAGGCTGTGAAAGTAGGGAATCAGCCAGAAATTTGTATTTAAATGCCAAATGTCGTATGCTTGAGGCAGGGTTTAACCTAAGGAAGTTCAAGTCGAGTGACGAGGTTTTGGCTTTAGAATTCGGAAGCAATAGCACACTATCAAGTCAAACAGCTCAATCGTCGGAATGTGATGACACTTATGCAAAGCAGGTTTTAGGGACTGATCCCGAGAAGGGGAAGTGCAAGGTGTTGGGTATTCAGTGGGATGTTCAGTCTGATAAATTTGAATTCGATCTCAAGAAGATAGGAAACACCGATGAAAGTTTACGAATAACAAAGAGACATGTATTAAGCACTATAAGTAAACTTTTTGATCCACTTGGCTTAGTAAGTGCAATCACAGTTACAGCAAAAATCCTCTTTCAGGAAATGTGTGTACAGAAATTAGGCTGGGACGATGAGTTACCTGATGATTGTAAAATAAAATGGAACAGGTTTTTAGAAGGCCTACAAGCTGCTGAGACAATTTCCCTTCCAAGGTGCCTGTACAGTCACAGTCTAGAGGAAGTTAAAAGCTGCCAATTGCATGGGTTTGCAGACGCCAGTAAGAAAGCGTATTGTGCAGCCATTTATTTAGTGTATGATACTAATGAAGGGTTTGTATCTCGATTAATATGTGCTAAGACAAGGGTTGCACCCCTCAAAGAATTAAGTATACCTAGGTTGGAGCTCATGAGTGCTCTTATTTTAGCTAAAGGGCTCGCTTTCCGGTTCCCAGGCATTGCAGGCTGACGCACTAGATTTCTTCGGCGACTCTCTAACCTACGGTATCAGTTTGTTCGTGCTCGGAATGTCACTACGAGTCCGCGCAACGGCTGCACTCCTTAAGGGTATCAGTCTCGCCCTCATGGGCTTCTGGGTCTTTGGGTCAACCGCATATCAGGTTCTCGTGCTTGGTGTTCCATCAGCCCCGGTAATGGGGGCCATAGGAGCTTTGGCCCTCGGCGCTAATCTCGCCAGCGTGTTGGTGCTCATGCGCTACAAGGATGGAGACGCCAATGTACGATCCGTGTGGCTCTGTAGTCGTAATGACGCCATCGGAAATGTCGCCGTCATGCTGGCGGCGGGTGGCGTCTTTGTCACGGGCACGGCATGGCCGGATTTGGCTGTCGCCGGTTTGATGGCGGGGCTCTTTTTGTGGTCGTCCGCGCAGATCATCGCGCAAGGACTCAAGGAACGTCGTCATGCCGTTGCAATCCTGCCAGCGGAATAAAATGACGGACCAAACACACCCCTCGAAAATCCAACAAAACGCTCTTTGTGTGGCGTGGCTCGTTGCGTTGGTTTCGACACTCGGTGCGTTGTTTATTGGCGAGATCATGGGGCGAACACCGTGTACTTTATGCTGGTACCAGCGCATTGCCATGTTTCCTCTGGCGCTAATCCTTGGCCTTGCGGCTTATTCGGCGGAAATGTCCATCCGACACTACGTTGTACCAATTGCCGTTGTCGGAGGCCTTATCGCGTTATGGCATAGCTTACTGTTCGCTGGCATCGCTCCCGAACCGACCCAACCTTGCACCAAGGACGGACCCTCCTGCACGGGAGATGAGCAGACTCTTTTTGGAGTGCTGCCATTGCCATTCCTTTCCACTTTCGCCTTCGCCGCGATCATTCTGCTGCTCACAGTTCCTTTCAGAAAGACCTCGACATGACCCGTAGAGTCGTAATCGGCGTCACGGCACAGCTCAGGCTGAACTGATCGTGCTTGCCTCTCACGGACGGCGTGGGTTGCAACGGATGTTGCTCGGCAGTGTCGCCAATGAGGTGACAACCCGAGCCCAGGTCCCCGTTCTCATCGTCAAGTAAATTGAAACGGTTGCACCCAGCAAAATTCACGACAGATTGATGCAAAGGATGACCAAGGCATGTACTCGAATATACTCATCGCGACGGACGGTTCTGACTTGGCTGATAAGGCGATCCAACATGGACTATCTGTTGCTGGCAAATTCGGCGCCAAGGTCAAGTTTGTGACCGTCTCAGTGCCCCTTCGTACGGTTGCGCCAGCTGAAGTTATGATTACGTTTCCGGAAGAGGAATACGATAAGGGGGCCGCCAAGCACGCTCAGGAGATTCTGGCCAAAGCAGAGACGACCGCCACTAGCGCTGGTATCACTTGCGATAAGGTTTCCGTGGTGCACGAACAGCCTTGGCAAGCTATTGTCGATACTGCTGTTGATGGTGGCTGTGACCTCATCGTTATGGGCTCACATGGCCGGTCAGGCCTGACGAAACTCCTGCTTGGCAGCGAAGCTCAGAAGGTGCTGACGCATTCAAGCGTACCGGTGCTTGTTGTGCGCTAAAGTGTTCCCGCGCGCGTAGCACAGGCAGCCCTGAAATCGACCCGACAATGATTTGTTGTTGGGTCGTTGCTGTCATGGCCATCCACCGGAGGACACAATAACTCTGAAAGCGTCGACTGACGATCGTCGCGCGTCTACCTGGGCCGTAAATAGATCAGCCAGTAAACCGCGCCGACAAAGAGGCTGCGATGGTGAAGTATTTTGCGGCGGAGATGTCTGAGCGCGTCACTTCATAGTGCCTGCAGATTATGGGTGGAGCGGGCTATGCCACCCACTACCCTGTTGAACGCTATTGGCGGGATGCTCGTTTAACCAAAATTTATGACGGCACTTCAGAAATCATGCAGCGCATTATTTCTGATCGCTTGCACAAAAGTTGTCATACCGGATCCATGGGAAGAATCCCTTCAAGAATTGTAGGAAATACCCCACACCACCTTCCCAAAAACATTGGCTGAAATGTTCTTCTTTACAGTTCAATCCGCTCCCTTTGAAAAAAATTTCTGATACTAACTGCCTGCATGTAGAGTCCGACCAAAATTTGAATTTCTTGATTTTTAAGTGAATTTAGAAGAGCTTTATTCAACATCCATTCAATTCCCTTCAATCACACACCTCTTAACCTATGTGCAACTCCTTAGTTGCACAGTTCCATGTGGGAGATCACATATTCATAATTCCCCAAGCATCTATTAGTATTCAGCAGTTTAGTTTTTATTTTATTTCCCATTTGGTTGTATTACGCTTAGTTAAGATTACATGATTCGTAGATCATGACTCGCAGAAAAAATTGCCTCGTCTTTCCAACAAAGGGGTAAATCTCCTCGTTCTTATAAACCATAGAAACAACCTTATAGACATACAGGGGGCGAATCCCCTTTTGCGTTGATTGGAAGGACTTCCCCCCCCCCCCCGAATAAAAGTTGAACTTGTGTGTACTTGTGGGAATAATCAACAAAATGTTCAACATAACAACATATAAGAATTTCTATAATTTCAAATGATTATTGCTTCTTTCTTTTATTAGGAGGTCGTTTATGCTGACCAGGGGTATAGTCATTATGTACATTCGAATCAAAATCCTGATTTTGTTCAACCGTATTTGAAACGCAAAGCAATGGTTTAAACGTTTTATTTATTACCACGGTTGCCAGGTTTTCCAAGACTATACTTTCCCAAATGGCGAAAGTTATTAGCCTAATTTGGCCAATTTTTCCAATTGAAGTATTTCCTCACGAAACACGTGCATGTGCCACTTATAAATGAATATCCCCTGTTGTTATACTAAATTACCAAGGACACGGGAATAATACATTTCCCCTCCCCCCTTGACACAACTTGAATTTTTTCATACCTGGATAATTTTATGGTTCGGGCCTAGGTAAACAAAGGCATGTCTTGTTAAATTAGCATTAAGCATCTCAAACGATTGATTAATGTCGATAGCACCATACGTCTCAATGACACATGTATTACGACGTGCGGTGGGAAGGTACAGCAAAATTTTGCAATATAAGCAGTACACATCTGGCGCAAATTCAATAACGAAAACATACCACTTATAAACAAGACAGAATGGTCACAAGATGTGGAATATATTTTAGCTAAAGCTCTGCGTGAATATTTTCCACGGTTTGGTACAATTTTCGCATGTCCAGTATTCAACTTTTCTGTAACATCTCTATGAAGCTGGAGTCGCAAAAAAAGAGTGTAGAATAAATACCAATCCCTAATCACCATAAACTCACAACATTACGAATTACTGAAGAACCGCAACGCCAATTATGAGCGGATGATTTGGAATTAAAACCTAAACATTTGTATTTGTCGACATTTAAACACAGACCAACATTCCAGAACTTCATAGAAATACGTTGAACAGATAATACTAAAATAGACTTGAACCCGGCTTAAATTAGTAGGTCGTCCGCGTACGCAATGTAAGACACATCCAATAAATTTTAAAAATACGAAGGCCTGATTTCTGATAACACATTTTGAATGTAACCGTTATTTAGATATGGTGATAGCGCTCCACCGTGTCGTACTCCAAACTGAACTGGTATATTACCCTAGAACTCTGTACCAGATTTCAAACGAAGACACGAATTACTATACAAAAATTTGAGTACATATAATTAAGTACATAAGGGCTCGCTCTAAACTGACAAAGAGTGTCAGTATTGACACAGAATGACTGTTGAAACCTTTAAACAAATCCAAAGCGCAAGTATGTAACTCGTAAAACTTAGACTGGACATCATAAAGAATTGAAGCGAATAACTTATGCGCATGTTTGCACCCAATATGAGGCTGAAACCCAAATTGATTTGAGTTTTTCACAGTATCAGGAATAGAACTTGCTTTCAAAGGAACGCAGGATCCAATCGGCTAAGGTGGCTAGAACTAAGAAGTGAAAAAAATCTTGTTTTTCGTTAACAGATTTATTACAAAATATTTAACTATTCGGTTCTTAAATTTGATACTGGATGGGTATAAACAATTTAAGCTAAATGAGTAGAGAAAAAAATGCCTTTTAATTTTCATTGAAAAGCTTGATTTCATATATAAACTTTTTGAATTTGTATGATTTGTCATCATGTCATTTATGGGAAGAGTCTCAGCAACACTCACTCTTCAATTGCAAGCCGTTGGCAACTAAATCAACAAAGCTTTTGGGCAGTTTTAGAAATCACTAGCTCCCATCTGACTCATCAAATATTTACAATAGAACATAACTCAAAGAACGAAGAAATTAGAAAGAAAAAAGAAGAAAAAAGAAAGAAGAGAAAGAAGAAATTAGCCACGATGGTATTCAACTTCTGGTAGATGTCCACGTAAAAAATAATGATCTTCACAACCAACGTTATGAAAAGAAGCTTCTGCAGAGTCAGTGTATCCTAAAAACAAAATATGGGGTGGGGGATGGCGGTGGTGGAGAGATGAGCTTCAAAAATTCAGCAGTAGATCCTCAGCAACCTGATAAGGCAATCACTTTTCAACAGTACCTGAGTCAAACAGAAAGCAGAAAAAGATGTTTTCAACAAACCAATAAATTTCCTAGCCGATATCAGCAGAAAAATATTGAATCCTTTGCTACCCATAATCCAGAGGAAGCCCTTATAAAAGATAGCAGGATAAACATAAACAGGGTTAGTACAGCCCAAAAAATAAAACAGAGTGAGAAATAGGCTTCATAAACGCAGCATATAGCCTATAGAAAGCCTCCATTCCAACTTGACAATTTGAAATCTTACTTTAGAAACTGATTCAAAGAGTCAGGAGTTTTTTCCGTAAGATATAGTTAATTTATTTTATAAATCTTTTTATTATTTCATAAAAACAAGGTTCTTCTCGGCTCTTTTGCCAATTTCGACCAGAATCAAGCAAAATGTCACAAAACTAAAAACTATGTAATAGACAGTCAAGGTATCTTGATATCAGAGTACATGCATTAGTGGGTATCAAAAGGTTCTATAAGAATCTACCAGCTCCGAAAGGTATGCTCCTGTTAATTAGTGCGTTCCTTATTTAAGTCAATAAGACAACTTTCAATAAAAAATTAAAATGCATATAAATAGCCTGTAAGTTTCAGATTTGCCTGAGCAAAGTGCTTATTTCTTCTATTTTCTGGTATTAAACAAAATTTTCATGCAAAGGAGGGCCAGTATGCTATTGAATTAAAATTCCGAAATTTACAAAGTAAACATAAAACTATTCAAAAAGCTCTGTGAATTTCCTTACACTATCAGAGCTTATACCACCACCCAGTGCCACATTCATCCCCAAACATGTATTGTCCATGCGTAGTGAAAGGCTGTAATTAAGAATATACATGCAGTAGTTCATAGCTAAACACAAGCTAATGGGAAGGGTGAAATGTTGGTTCAATTTTGGGGGATGAGATGCCCAAGCCCTCAAACTTGAGGGTGATCAACCTTTTGAACCCATTAGTTTGGAATAACATATTTTGACTAAGGGGGTAAGATGGATGCTAAGGGGAAAGTGGGCCATCTATCATCGCAGAACAATTTTAGTATAAAGTAAATAATGCATTTGCATGACACCATTAAGTGGCTTGTGAGAATCTGTCTTGCTTTAAGGTAGAAAAGTCCAGAACAAATGTTTTCTAGGAGCAGTATTTTCCTAACAAAAACCTCCCTGGAAATATGAACATTACTTCCTGATAAATTGTTTTGGCAGTTCCCCCCCCCCCTTCCTTAACAATTCTGAAGGGGTCACCTTTTTATGGAGTGATTTTGTTTTTGAAGCATTTTTGTGCAAAAGTAAAACTTTACTATCACATAAAATATAACATTAAAAGATGGCAGATCAGGCAAGCGGAACACAAGTTTCAAATTTAGAAGAGGAGGCATGGGTAAACATGATATTCTTCAAACCTACTAAACTTTTTTGAAACTTATAATCTACTCATTGATAAATAGCAAGATGATAATGGAAGGACTTTGAGGATCAAGTTGAAACTTTCGAGGAGTGTTTAGAGACAGGAAGGGGAGGGGGAGTAAGTTGACGACGATTCTTGACTTGGATAAGGGGAAACAGGAGAAGAGTCTAAAGATGTTGATGTTTCACCTGTTTGAATTTTTTGGGTTAGGACCGGCTTATGGACTATAATCTTTTCCTGGTGAAGCAGCGATTTAGACCGACAGAAACCATGTCTACCCATATTATTGTCAAAATAGCGTAACTGCATTGCCTCAGCAACAACTTGTGGGGAGAGTGATGGAGGGGGCAGAGGAGAATCGAGAGAAACCATACATCTGGGAAATAAAAATGACATATCTACAACATGTCAGGACCAGCTGTGCGGATAAAGCAGAAATTGTCTGAGTCTTGAGAAGAATATATTATATTTAAGAAAAGAGATAAGAGTGTCAAAACCTTTTTGTCTCTTAGATATTATTTTGTCCAAAAGAAGACTGATAGTTTTTCTTCAAAACTTGAAACTTATATCCGCAAGTTCTTGGGTCCGTGGGACCCTTATGCACGCAAAAAATTGAAACAATTAATTTCACACGAAAATAGACCCTTATACTTTCGTTCAGCATAGTTACTTAGTTTAGATCCTTTTCATCCTTCTAACCAAGAATTATATTGGGGGGGGGCGGGTGGGAGCCTAAATTTTGTCTCTCCAATAAGATTGCAAATGGAATTCAGTTTCTAGGTTAGATAGAACCCAATATAAACCCTAATTTATAACTAATTTAGTCTGTAGATATTCGTGAAGTAGGAGAACGGACCAATCTTTTTCTTTGTCTCTATGGAATGAGCAATCAAAGAAATATTAAGAGCCTCCATACTAATTATTCCATATATGAAAGGGACTGTCCCCTCCTCAACGTCCCGTTCTTTACGCTAAAGTTTTTTTTTATTATTTTAAAAACTAGAGTTGTGAGAAAGACTCAAACTTTAGCGTCGAGAGCGAAGCATTGAGGAGGGGACAGTCCCTTTCATATACGGGATGATTTCTGTTCGTTGTGAGTTTTCGCTCTTAACTTTTAATTAAAAACTTTCTTTTTTACTTAATTTCCGAACGTTTTTGAATTAATGCAGGTTTTGATTTTTGCTCACCGTATATAAATAATTAAAGCGAAATTAGCATATTAATTTTACTTATTTTGGCTTTCTCGAAGATTTGATCGGACGACGAATGGGCGCGATGGTCAAAGCTCGCAACTATCGGGCCGCAGAATCCCTCATGCAGTCGACTCGGGACAAGTATGGTGCCACACAAGAACGGGTCATCGATAAATGGCAGTCGCAGATTATCGCAGATGCAGAGGCTGAAAAAACGAAAGCCATCGCTCATTACCGAGCTAAAGATGCACGAAAAGTCCACGACTCAGTTCGCAACATGCTGAACATCTATCCCCAGATTGATGGTGGTAAAGCAATGTTCAAGCGGGTCATTGAAGAGTTTCCGCTGGTCTTCGTGGGCGTGACTGATATTTCGGAAAAGGGCAATCCGGCCAGTTTGCTGTCCTGGGCCGAGCGTCGCAAAGGCCGACTTTATTACCGCAGCATCGTCGAGTATTTCGAACAAGGTCAAGATGGAGGAATTTACAAGTTCCCACATGGCGATATCGAAGTTTCTGCGGACCTAAAGACCTTGCAGTTCATCTTTCGCAGTGATCTTCAGGATACCGCGTTGCCGCCATTGAATGCTTACAGCCTGCGAAAACGACTTTTAGACTTGGCTAAGCCTGAAAATCCTGATTACTCTCCCGTGTGGGCTGAGTTGATCGAATCCACCTTCGTGGAGAATCCAAGAACGTTAACTGAACACTCTAACAAGTGCTAAATTTAATGACAAATTAGTAACACTTTCGTGCTACAATTTGTAGTAGTTTTTGCAACAATTTTTTCTTTTTGTCAAGGATGGAATAATAAAGATTCGGAAAAAGGCAAAGAGATTAACAAAAAGTGCAGAGCGCCCTTTCCCCCTAATTGTTTTTGAGAGATTGGCGCAAAGTTGATACAACCAGGACCTCCTTTTTGCCGTGTTTGTTTCAAAATATTGGCACTAAGTTTGAAATAACCAGATAAAAAAAACTGATCTGGAATTAATCCACTTATACTTAAACGGACAATGCGCGTGTCATGGCGAGAGTTGCGACACGAGAAAAAAATTTGTACAATTTTGTGCAATTTGTGCTCAAATTTGTGCAATTTTGGCACTTTAGGAACTGACCACGGTGGCAACCTTGACCTTGGTCCATTGTTAATCGAAAAAAAAGTTATTTTGCTATAACAATAATCTGGAATGTTCTGAGCAGCAAAGGAGCTAAACCAATCCAAATTTTGTCATGCTGTAAACATCTACCGATTTAGTGTAGTCTAGTATTTAACTTCTCAAGTACAGTAAATAAAAAAACAATCTGATTATTTTATTTTTACGAAAACAAAATTTATACCCTAGTCCTTTAAGTAACAAGAGCTAAGAGCTCATACGACACTTGTGGAAAGGTCGGAAGAGTCAAGAGCTCATATGGCATGAGCCCTATTAAAATTCTAACAATCAATAGTTATATTTAAAAGGAAAATCAGAGGCTTAATGCCGGTTGGGATTTAGAATAAGAGCTCTGGGACACGAGGTCCTTCTAAATAGCAAAATTCATTAAGATTCGATCACCCACTCGTAAAGTAAAAATACCTCATTTTTCTGATTTTTGTCTCCCTTTAACCCCTCAAATGGTCAAATCGGGGAACGACTTTATCAAGTCAATTTGGGCAGGTCCCTGACACACCTACTAATTTTCATCATCCTAGCACTCTGGGGGCACTAGATGGCATGCGTATCCGCACGCCCAATGGCTCAGAAGTGCCGTTTGCAACAGTCGCGAAGGCGGAACTGGGTCGTGGTTTTTCATCGATTCGACGTGCAGATAGCCGTCGCGTGGTTAACGTTATTGCCGATGTAGATCGCACGCAAATCACTGCTAACGAAGTACTGGCTGATCTTAGAAGTGGGCCCCTGCAAGAAATTATGGCCCCTCATCCGCGTGTTGCGTATAGCCTAGAAGGGGCCCAAGCGGATCAAAGTGAATCGATTGCCAGTTTGGTTCCGGCAACAATTATTGCCATGTTCATCATCTTTGCCCTGTTGGCCATACCACTCAAATCATATGCCCAGCCACTCATCATAATGAGCGTTATCCCATTTGCGGTGGTGGGTGCCATTTGGGGTCACCTCATTATGAAAAACCTTGGCTATGTCTCCGGCCTAGCCATGATGTCGATGCTGGGCATTATTGCCGCTTCCGGGGTGGTGGTGAATTCGTCCTTAGTGTTGGTACATGGCGTAAATAATCGTCGTGAACAAGGCGAATCCATTAGCGAGGCGGTTTGTAATGCTGCGGTATCCCGCTGTCGACCTATCGTGTTGACCTCTATGACGACGTTTGTGGGTCTGTTGCCGCTGATGTTGAATCAGAGTGTGCAAGCGCAATTCTTGGTACCCATGGCGGTTTCGTTGTCCTTTGGCGTGTTGTTTGCCACGGTGGTTACCATGTTTGTTGTACCCAGCGCATATTTGGTACTGCACGATCTTGGCAATTTGGGTAAGCGTGCCAAAACGCTTAGCACAGCGACCTGAATTACCCGGTACAAATGAGACTTGATGAGACAATAATTAGCGAGCGATAGACGCGCAAGAGTAGTGTTTTTGGCAGCGCACGGAGATTTTTCTGATCGGAGCATATCCTACGATATGTGACGCGAAGAAAAATCGAGTACGCTGGCGAAAACGCTGCTATTGTGGATTTTACAATGATTTAGTTGTTAAAGAGGACAACTAGACTAGCTTACCGAGTATCACCCTAGTAGAAAGTGAATGAATATGCCCAAAAAATCTATTGAATAATAACTAGCATGGCAGCCTTATATGAAACAGACATCTTACTAGAATTTCTCCTGGTACAAGAAGTTATCTCCTCTCATTTTGATTAGAAATAAGCCTATTCTAATAAAATTAATTCACAACCACGTCGGCAAGAATATCGCTGCTGTTGTGAAGTTAAACTTTGAAACATTTCAAAGCCTAATTTCAAAATTGCTGAAAAAGATAGCGCGAAAGTTATTTCGTGGGCCAGATGACTACCGTGTTCCTTTCATTTACCATGAGAGAACAGAGAACTTGGGGTTATTATTCATAGCTTTCTAAAAAGTAGTGTTCAAATCATTGTCAGTCGGCGTAAGCGTAACTTTTAGTGACATAAATTACCATCTCTTTTCTCTCGTCATTTTTTCTCTGTTGACACAAACACGAATAATTGGAAAACGTTGACATTCATGTTGAAAGAAGTGTCAGGTTCAAAATGAAAGATAAGCTAATAGTATTTGCTTTAAAAAAACAATGATCCTTTCTTTTTAATCAAGAGTACTAGGAAGCGTTATAACCAATAAGTTAACTGATTAAAAGCTGAGACTTGGTTAGTTCAGTGGTGAAGTGTATCACAATGTTAAATTTGAAACTAACCTGAAAAAAATGTCCGATTTTCTTTTCTTAATCTGCATAGTGAGTTCAATAACAAGAAATCAATAAATAAAATGTCAACATTATATCTATTCTCTATAAACTTTGTGAAATAAAGGCCTGTTTCCATCTTTCCAAAAAAAAAAGTATCAACAACTGTTTTGCTAGTTATTGTGTTTCTAAAGCTAATTGAAAATTGGTACTAACAGTTAAGAGAGTCATTTAGTATTAGAAGCATTGCTAGGGATAATCATTGACAAATTGTGAATGTGGAGCCTCGGCCTCAACATACGGATTTCGACCCGTCCTCGCCAGCGCCCGGCGCAATTATGGGAACATGTCGGCTCGCTTCGTCGGAGATCGCGCCGCCAAGCCGCGGATCGGTATAGATCCCGACGGTCCGCTTGTAGGCCCTGAAGCCACGCGCCAGGTAGAACGGCAGGGCGGCCGGATGGTCCAGCGTGCAAGTGTTCACCGTTACCTTCAAGGGGTTGAGGTTCCAGGCCGCTTCGATCGCCTGCGAAAGAAACCAGCGTCCGAGGCCAAGTCCCTGAGCCTCCTGCATCGTCCCGAAATATTCAAGACTGACGACCTCGGGATCCTTGTTGCTGAGGTCGAAAAAACCGGCCGGCGCGCCGTTCAGGTAGAGAACGCTGATTGTCGTGGCTGGATCGTGAAGGATATTGCCCAGTTCCGCATCGTTAAGCCGCAGGCGCGACACCCAATGATAGTCGCGGCCGATCCGGTATTGCAGATAACGGTAAAAGTGCAGTGGCATATCGGCCTGCTGCATCAGCGCAACCTGCAGATTGACCGGCATGGGAACGAACAGTTTGGGGCGCGCGGTCTGCTCCAGATAGGTGACGACGGTCTTCAGCGATTCCGGTGGGCTTGCCATCAGGCGCTTCCGGTGGTGACCGGAGCATCTTCAAGGCCGCCCCATTCCGTCCACGAACCATCATAGACGGAGCAGTTTGACTGGCCGAGCGATTCAATTGCGAGTGCCAGCGCCGCGGCCGTAACACCCGATCCGCAAGTCGTGACAACGGGCGCAGACAGATTGATTCCAGCGTTCTCAAAGACAGCGCGCAGTTCCGGTAAGGATTTGAGTTCACCCTCATGCGACAGCTCCGTTACCGGAACGCTGCGAGCGCCCGGCATATGGCCTGAACGAAGACCTGGCCTCGGTTCCGGGATCTCGCCGGTGAACCGTCCTGCGGGCCGTGCGTCGGCAATCTGTGTGGCCTGGGAATCGACGATCCGTCTCGGCAATTTTGTCACTTCCCTATATTATGCCGCTCAAAAAGATTTCGAGTTAATTCCATTCATTTTTTTTTTTTTTGCACCATGACAATATAAGATGTTTGAAAGACCAACCACCCCATAAATAAAGAATCCGCAGATTTCATGCAAGAACAGAGTGATTTCTCTAACAGAAATCCTGGCTTCATCTGTATTATGAAAAGTGGTTTGTGAGCGTCTTTGTTTGACAGTACCTTCTGATAATTTTCAGCTGAGAATCCGTCCATTACCTTCACTGCCTTAAGATACAATCGTCCCCAAACTCTATACATTGAAGTTTCTTTTTAGCATCTCCTATTTTTAGTTTTGTGCTAACTAATCACAATTCTCTTTTATTTGTGAACCTTTGTAGCGACTATATTGCATTCTTTTTCCACCTGTATTTACCTTTATTGTGACCCTATTTGTACATTAAATCTATCTTTGTTTTATTGCCTTGTATAGTTGCCTACTACTGTTGTCGTGCCACATAGTGTCTCTTTCTTGGATTGTTTTGGTTGATTGCATTATTCTATCTTGTTACCTTAAGACTGTTGAAGTGACTTTTCCACGATGAAAATATAGGGGAGATGGTCCTAAAAATGAATTAGGATATTCCTAGTACCCTCTCTCGGAAAGATCATCTTGAAGGCTTTCTCTCCTTAGAATTTTGGTTGTGTGTACCAATGGTTATTGGTTTGTCTGTCGCCTTCGGGTGAAAGCAAACATATAATAATTACGCAGACAACAGATGCAGCTAAAGTAATTATCTAAAAACTTGAGTGGTCTTACAAAGGAAATAATGCTAATGATAGCATTGACGAAATTGAGTAATTGATAATAATAAAAAAAACTTTTACACTTTTTCGAATGCTGACCAATGGTCTGTCTAGCGCAGGTATCGATCTCCTGATTTTCTGCCTTCGGCCGGATGTGCAATGCGCGGTGGGGGGCAAATCATGCGACGCTCCAAAATCGCCGATTGCTATATCAGCGCCTATCCTAATGCCGGCTTGCCTAATGAATTTGGCGAATATGATCAGGGAGCGGGAGAAATGAGAAATTATATTCGTGAGTTTGCGCAAAGCGGCTTCGTCAATATGGTCGGCGGCTGCTGCGGCACTACGCCCGATCATATTCGCGCTATGACTGAAGGAGTGCGGGGCGTCGCTCCTCATAAAGTAAGAAAAGCGGCCAAATATACAATGCTCAGCGGCCTGGAACCTTTAATAATACGGCCAGACGCCAATTTTATCAATGTTGGCGAACGAACCAATGTGACCGGATCGCGCAAATTTGCCCGTCTGATACGAGAAAACAAATATCAGGAAGCCCTGTCTGTCGCCCGACACCAAGTAATAGGCGGCGCTCAAATTATTGACGTCAATATGGACGAAGGTTTGCTGGATTCTGAACGGGCCATGACCGATTTCCTTAACCTGGTTATGTCCGAGCCGGATATCGCCCATTTACCCATCATGATCGACTCTTCCAAATTTAGCGTGATCGAAGCGGGTTTGAAATGCGTACAAGGCAAATGCGTAGTGAATTCTATATCGCTAAAGGAGGGAGAAGCCGAATTTATTCGTCAGGCTAAACTCGTTAAGCGCTACGGCGCCGCCGCTATCGTCATGGCTTTCGACGAAGAAGGCCAGGCGGATACGACGGAAAGAAAAGTAGCCATTTGCGTCCGCGCTTATCGCGTTCTTACTCAAAAAGTAGGCTTTAAACCGCAAGACGTTATTTTCGACCCCAATATTTTCGCCGTGGCTACCGGCATTGAAGAACACAACGAATACGCGCTTCATTTTATCGAGGCCACCCGGCAGATTAAAGCGAAGTGCCCAGGGGCTAAGGTGAGCGGAGGGGTAAGCAACATTTCTTTCTCCTTTCGCGGCAATAATATCGTAAGAGAAGCTATGCACTCTGCTTTTCTTTATCACGCGATACAAGCGGGTATAAATCTCCCAATAAAAAATATCGAAAAAGCATTTTAAAAGTTTTTATATAGCATGAAAAGAATATTTCCAATCGTAATACTTAGTCAAATTAAACTCACCAGTATCGCAAAGACCTTGATTATATGATATATTCCAGACTCCCTTTTGACCTTCATTCACTTTGTAAGGAATTATGACTTCTTTAGAATCATAAGTATATGCAACATCAACTGAAAAAGAAAAAAAAAATCTAAATTGTTTGCAGTTCCAAAACATTTTGAGATTTAAAGACCGTGTCCACCCTTACAGATTGAATTGACTATGCACATGCAAGAACAGAATAATAAGAAAACAAAAAATTGATTGCTTTGCTTTTGATTTGCAAATCTTCCAGAGAAAGGTCTCTATCGGGAGGATCTCTGAAACCCAACGAAGTATGACTAGATCTATCTCCACTCAAATACTGTATAATATTGAGCAAATATTATGCTCTAGCTATTTATTATTACAGATTGAATAATTAATTTTGGCTTAATTTGGTTTTTAAGGTTACTTAGTTATTTGACTATCTAGTAGAAAAACGATACACAGCCATGCATACAGCAGGGAGCTAAGGAACCCCAATATTTCTATGATACACCCTAAATGTTCTTATATTTTCATTAGTTTGCATATATTTCACTTTCTCTTTTAGGTCTCCCCTATCTTCCAAAATAGTGCCCCTCTCCTCCAGAAGAAAAACTTATTTGCTGTATATAACTAAATCTACGCCATATTTACGCCCGGCTTTGTCATATATTATTCTGTATACTGTATCTTCTAGGTTCTTAAAATCCGTGTATGAAGAGAAAGATTTTCAGTGTGAAGTTTTGTGCCAGTAAAAGAACGGAATTTTTTTTATGAGGAGGAATTTGAGACAGTGCCATAGGGATTGAAAAATAATAAGGTCTCGAGTGCTGATAGTGTAGTAAATAAGTTCTTGAAGTACTCCGGCTGTTAAGTTAGAGATCGCGTCGTTTCGTTCTTGGTTGGCATCGTTGGTTGGCATCGTTGGTTGGCACAGCTTTTTAGCTGCGCCGGTTAACTTGGCCGGTTAACATGGTCGGTTAATGTTGTCGATTCGCTGATTGCCGTCAAAACTGCTGAAGGCAGCAAATTCGCATTCATAAACTGAACTGTAGCTTGTATTAGCTTAGAATCTACCCACCCACGAAACACACGTCATGTTAACAGTGAATGCTAACCCCTTCAAACCCTTAGATATTTTTCGCAAACCTTTTTCGCGGCCATTTTGAGGAGCGAATTTTGGGGAATGTGCGCTACATTGACATAGACGAGCCGGATGATGCCGGTCAGCGCCTTGACAATTACTTGTTGCGTATTCTCAAGGGTGTTCCTCGTCAATTAATTTACCGAATTGTTCGTAAGGGTGAGGTGCGGGTGAATGGCGGCAGGGTTAAGGTGAACTACCGATTGTCCGCAGGAGATCGCATACGGGTGCCGCCCATACGACACTCAGAGTCTGTACAGCCACGTCTGAGTACCGGCCTGGCAGCAGCGCTGATGAGCAAAATATTGTTCGAAGACGATAACCTGCTGATCATCGACAAGCCTGCAGGGGTTGCCGTTCACGGCGGGTCCAACATCGCCAGTGGGGTCGTGGAAACCTTGCGTGCTCATCTGGATAATCCGCGGCTGGAACTGGTGCATCGTCTCGACCGGGATACATCCGGTTGCCTGGCGCTGGCGAAGAATCGCGCTGCGCTTGCCGATTTGCAGAGCGCGTTCAGGCAGCGCCAGGTTAAAAAAATATACGAGCTTATTGTTGCTGGTGTCTGGCCGGCTTCACAGCAGGTGGTGCAGTTGCGCCTGTTGCGCTACAAAACCGCTTGGGGCGAGCGGCGCGTAAAAGTCGACAGCGAGGGTCAGTCGGCGCGTACAGACTTTGCCATTCTACATCGAGGTTCAACAGCTACCTGGTTGCAGGCCAGCCTGCACTTTCTCAGGCTCTTAACTTTTGATAGGTAATACTAAACTTGGTGAATTTTATATATTTGGAATCAGCATAATAATATGATATCTTTGATATATCTATTGATATTAAAATTACATTTTTTAGGGTCTCGGTTGCTAGTGAGCCAAGTCGCTCCTTGATTAAAGTTTGTTACCACGAACTGTTTGATAATTGAAATAGAAAAAATGACATTATTAATTTATCTTTATGCACATGGTCATATTGACCCCTCTAAAGCTTTAAAAAACTACTTGAAAGAAAAGGAACGTTCGATTATACTATCGCTCAAGTTCTTTTAGAGTAAATCGATTGACCGACAGTTTGAATGAATCAGTGAGTTAATGATTCATTGTTGGATTGATTGATCATCTGATTTCCGTCTTAAAAATTTACTCTGATAAGTTATGGATTCACCTAATCGCCCCAGTTTATATCGTTAATGCACATGCATTTTTTCATTTGATTTTCGTTTGATATTATAATATGGGTACATGCTGGCAGGCACGTACGGCGGAGTGGGACATTCAGACCATTTTCTGAAATCCAAAAAATTGCATAATTTTTATAACAAGTCTGATTTTATTCATAAAGATCTCTGATCGTACTCAGTTTTCAAATCGGCCCCGCCCTAAAGGAAATTTGAGTTCCTGAAGGGGGTTCTTGTCTAAGTTGTTACGTGTAAGGAGTCTTATGAATTTACATACATTGCATTATAATGTGGTTCAGGAGTCTTTCACTCCTCCCCCCATGAAAAAACTTGAGATTTTAAAGCAATACTCTAATCTTATGGAATTTTTCTCTCTAATTTTAGATAATAATAATACTCTAATTTTATAGAATTTTTACACCTTTGTTTTACAAAGGTGTAATCACTCTTCCCCACCTCCCCGACGACTCCCCATCAAAATATACTTCTATCTATTTGTCTGGGCCCCGTCCCAGAGCCTTGAAGAAAAAGTGGGACAATCCTAGAGCTTGATCAACAGTCTTGACGGTAATAAGCTGTCCAGTACAGTCCAGTACTGGCTATTTCTTGCACTTTTCTTACACACCTCTCTCATTATTGGACCGTCTTTCTCAAGAGTCTTGACGGTAATAAGCTGTTCACAAATATCAACCAGTTTTTATTGGATTCCGAGGCTGCAGCACTGGCTATTGCCCGCACTTTTCTTAAACACCTCTCTCATTGTTGGACCGTCTTTCATCTGATAGCATCGAGGGTCCTAAGGTCTCTATTGTTTTTTTTACAGACCTTGCAAAGGTACATTTCCCCAAACATCCGTCTCCATGCTATTCGAGTCCTTCCCGCCCAAACAGTTGTATTGTTTCAGTGATGAGATGGAGTGATTTTCTACTTCTTCTCTTATCTGAGCATTCAAGTCTTCCACTGTGGAGGGCTGTTGCCTGGTTGTTGTTACCAAGAAAATTTCCCCCTAAACAACAGCTTTTTAAGTGATAGGAGTTTGACTGATGCTTAGAAAAGTATTCCAGGGTATTTTTCCTATTCACTAGAGGCTCCAAGACAAGCTGCCCTAATTTTTGGTGAAACCTCTTTCCGGCTTGATCACAAACAAACAAAGCAGAATATCTAGAAAACCCCCCTTTTTCACTGCAGAAAACACTTGCCAATCGTATTCATCCATCCAAATAGCTTGAAACTTTCTTGGTTTTGAACAGGAAATAGAAAGCATAGTCGTTGTTTGGTTTAAAATGCCTTTTTGGTAAATTATACTTGTTTCATTGGAAACCGAACCCCTTCTTTCAAAAAAAGATTTCAAAATTAAGCTCAACGTCAATGCGGCTGCGATAATTAAAAGTGCGACAAATACCATTTTGGTCGCAAATGATTTCTGTATGTGTCACGGGTAAACGAAGCACGAGGAATCGAATGGTGGATTCAGAATTGTCCTATCCTGTACTGTTACGAAGATAAAAAGAGACATACGCCTCTAAGTGGCTTATCCAAAAAGGGCTAGAACCAAATTTATCAATTCAACTTGAAAAAGGGTAGTTACAAATTATTTCACTTAACAAGTACTAATTCGCCTTGGACCTTAGGCAAACTATAACTTTAACAAGGAAGATGTCAGTAACTCAATTTCCCAAGTTTGCGGATGGAAATTTAGATTCCTCAAAGTACCCCAGCTCAACTAATAACGCTTCCTGTTCCCTGGATCAGTTGCATTGACATAACGGCCTGCCTATCCGTATTGACAGCAGAGAAAGTATTATGTAAGCAAAATTTAAGCAAACAAGAAGTTTTCTGCTTAAAGAAAAAAAAATCTTTGTTTCGAATGAATAATTAAAACCAAAGAAAAATCACAAAAAAAATGAATTTAAACTGGAAAAAAAACATTAGTTATGACAA
>JAAAKM020073195.1:158289516-158309341 GCA_010016025.2 Alatinidae sp. Z8VKAUB7J3 | reverse complement strand
ACTCCGCGGGAATTGCCAGCAGGAGGAGCGCCAGCGGTGACGCCACACCACCTGCCAAAATGATGGTCGCTGCCACTATGGCGGCGGTCGCCAACAGCCACACTCCGCCGGCGAGGCCGACGCGTCCGGAAGCCGCAATTCGAGCCGCGGCCAGCCAGGAAAACGCAAATTGCAAGCACACGACCGCCAGGATCACACCGACGGACACCGTATGCCACAACAATGCTGCCGCAACCGGAGCCAACAGAAACGGGATGATCAGCATGACTGCGATCAGGCGGCCAAGCATTGATCGTGCTGCCTCGTCCGTTGTCGAACAGGTCACCAGGCGTTCGCATCCGGCTCTGAAGCCGGTTGCACGTTCCTCGATTCCTGCAAGCAACAGACGCAACTACGAAACTCTCTACAACTGACGGGATACCAGGTTCCGTCCACGACCCCGAGAATCGCACCGAGGCTTTAAGGAAAGGATAAAACAGCGCCATGGTTCCGGCGCGGGCTGAAACAAATTCCGAGGATTTCAACCTGCTCCCGGTCGGCTTCTGGGCCTATGGTAAACGACCGGTAACGACTGAATAATCGGCACGGATATAATAATAGCAATTATTGTTCCTCGCAAGATAATTTCTTTTTTTGTTAGACTAATAGATTGTTTATCATCAGGTGCCAGATCATTTTTAAAAAATAGAAAAACTAAATATATCTTCTTATTGGTTAGTGAGAATTCAATATTTTTTATACCATTAAACCCTTCCATTTAAAAAAATCCAATATAAGATCAACTTGAAACATAGAATAGTAATGCTTAACTAAATAAAATTTCAGTCAGGATTTGTTGATTGTAAGACTAGGTGAAAATAATGAATAAAATTTTCATCATAATTCCATTAATGATTTCAAGTGTTTTATTTTTTGGACATGCAAACGAGGTATTTGGAGACATAGAATCAGATTTTGAAGAAGTCAAAATAATAACAGATGGGGATTTGTATGTTGAATCAGAATTTCCCAGCCAAGTTCCCTTTAATGTTATTGCAAAAGATAATGCAAACAACGAACTTCATGTAGAATGTGACAAAGCAACTAATTCTTTTTTTGAGGTGGGTAAAACCACAGTCAGATGTATGACAATAGACAAATTTGTAAATGAGGTTAGAGATTCTTTTGAAATAACACTAGGATACAATATCGTTCAAATTCCAAATTGGTTCAAACAAACCACGGAGTTGTGGACAACAAAAAAAATCACAGATAATAGTTATATTGAAATTTTAGAATTTTTATTAAAAAAAAATTACTCCAGTGTTGGAGCATTCATTCAAAGGGTCATTAAAAAAAGTCAAATTTCAGTGGAAAGAACAAGAGTTGAGGAGGTGGGAGATCCCATTACAAAAAGGATAATCTACCTTCACTCGAAAATTTACCATCGCTTTTTCCTTCTTTGGAAAAAAAAACTACATATTTAATCCGTTTTTCTATTATAGTATATTCAAGGTTTTCTTAAATGTTGAGCGGCTGCCCCCCCCCCCCTATCACCCATACTCTTTAACATAAAATTCAATCTTAGCTCGTCTTTCTTTTACTTTTGTCTTGCGGCATTATCTATTAGAGCTTGTAATAGCCTTTTGAAAATAAATATTATCTTATCTTAGCATGCCATCGTCAACTTCATGAACTAGTGTTTCAGCTCACCTGAGCTATATAATTCGGTCTATACGATATGGATTTCAAGCAGTATTTTCAAAAGGACCTTTGCCACGTCATTATGAAGCTTATTTCTGATTTAGGAGTTTAATGGTACGGACTATTTAAGATCCTTACAATTGCATGGAAATTCATGGGCATCTAGTTATCCTTTGATTCTACCTTTACTTTTGTCAAAAAAAAGAGAAGATTATAGTTCTAGCCTGCAGGGATATGCTTGGCTGCATCTTTTGCTTATATTATTAAGCCTTCTTAAGATTGATTATTCGATCTCAGGGATAGGGTAGCAATTTATAAATATAACACCCTCTGTGGTCTAGTTCAGCCCTCAGTTATCCTTTGAAGGAAAAATCGCATTTGCTCTCTCAGCCAAAGAAGTTCCAGTTTTGATAAGAAAAACCACCATAGCTGAAAGCCAAAGGGGTTATCACTGATTCCTTAACAATGATTTTGCGTGGGTTTTCTGTAGGTATTGATGTCAAATTTGTTCTCTCTTCTTAAGTTTAGGATATTAAGAAAGAGAAGCTTTCTATTTGTCTCAAATTTTATTACAAATTTACTATCAGTGTCGCGCTAGGTAAAGATATTGAGCAGGATCTTGTAAACAACTCAATAGTTGACAAAATATTTTATCCCCTTAAGCTCGAAATCCCAGTCTACACGGCCCATAAAATTAAGAGCCAACCAGAGACCAAGAAATTTTTACCTACTTTAGACGCTGCATTTCGATACATTTTTGTTTTTTATTTTTGCCAAATATCCATAACTTCTTTTTGACATTCAACAAAATGACAGAAAGTAAAAAATTAAAGAATAATAGCTATAAAATCAAGCTTGTCGTCGACTGTTCTATTGCGGATTTCAGTGCTGTTTGGGTTAACGTTGACATTTTTCTCGACCATCATTGGCGTCTGTGCGGGCGCCGGGCAGGGGTATTTTGGCGGGTGGCTCGATCTGTTGTTCCAGCGATTTATCGAAATCTGGTCCGGCCTGCCGGTGTTGTATCTGCTGATCATTCTGGCCAGCGTTGTGGTGCCGAGCTTCTGGTGGTTGCTTGGCCTGATGCTGCTGTTTTCCTGGATGGGTCTGGTCGGTGTTGTTCGCGCTGAATGTTTCCGGGCCCGGAATTTCACATTTGTTCAGGCCGCACGGGCCCTCGGCGTCAGCGACACCACGATCATGTTCCGCCATATCCTGCCCAATGCCATGGTCGCGACGATCACCTTTTTGCCGTTCATCCTCAGTGGTTCTGTCGTGACGCTGACCTCGCTCGATTTCTTGGGGTTCGGGCTGCCCGCTGGGTCGCCATCACTGGGTGAACTCCTCAATCAGGGCAAGAACAACCTGCATGCACCGTGGCTTGGTTTTACCGGATTCTTTTCCATCGCCATCATGTTGACGCTGCTGGTGTTCATCGGCGAGGCCGCCCGCGATGCTTTCGACCCGAGGAAATGACATGAGCCAGAACGAAACCCTGCTGCAAGTTCGCGACCTGGCCGTCGAGTTCGTCATGGGCGAGCAGTGCCAGCGCGTGGTCGAGGGCGTCAGCTTCGACATTCACAAAGGCGAGACCCTGGCCCTGGTCGGCGAAAGCGGCTCGGGCAAGTCGGTCACCGCGCACTCCATCCTGCGCCTGCTGCCCTACCCCCTCGCGCGCCACCCGTCCGGCAGCATCGAGTACGCCGGTGAAGACCTGCTCAAACTCGGCGAGGGTCGCCTGCGTGGCATTCGCGGCAACCGTATCGCCATGGTCTTCCAGGAGCCGATGACCTCGCTCAACCCGCTGCACTCGATCTAGAAGCAGGTCAACGAGACCCGGATCCTGCACAAGGGCATGAGCCGGGTATGCCCGATCAAGAGAATTTTTCCACCTCACCTTCTCCGACGACTATTCAGAGAACGTGTGCGGTTTGCGGAAGTGGAGTGAAGTCCTGCTCGCGATGCTCCCAAAAAGAAGAAACGCTTCAACGTAAGTCATTGGCTTCTCACATGACTCCGCTGATCCAGCGGCATAGTCGAAATCATGAAGATGTCTTTCCTAATGTGCAGACCTCAATGAACGCTATACGAGGCGGCGGCCAGCCTTTACCGAACGCTGCACGCGCCTTCTTTGAGCCTCGGTTTGGAGAAAGTTTTCAAGCCGTTCGGATTCATACGGATACCATGGCTGCCCACTCTGCGAAATCGATCAACGCACGAGCGTTCACCATGGGGAACGATATTGTATTTGGTTCGGGTGAATACAAACCCAATTCCATACAGGGAAAACAATTATTAGCTCACGAATTGACGCATGTGGTTCAACAAAATTCGATGAACCAAAACTTCATAAGCCGTTCTTGCTCAGATCCTAATTTCTGTAAAGCCTATGATACCCAGGAGGAAATCGACAATGCAGAGTGGTGGATTCGAAACACATATTTACGATTAGAAGGTATTGAAACATTCGGTACAGAAGTCAAAAGTCTGTATGAGAGCTTTCTCAGTAGATCGCCAGGTGACAGTCTTACCCCTCATGTATTCAATGATCGCAGCAGCTATGTGGTTTCATCTTTTAAGGAGTCATGGGACACGAAAGACGACATGGATGATGTCATTGATCTCGTCGGAGCAAGGCTTGATCGATCTCCTGAACCATTACTTCCGGGCCGACGAATCCTTGTATCGCTATCGCACTTTTTGTCAGAGGATGAAATGAATAACCGATTAATCAATTACAGCAATCCATTTTCTGTTGCAGGCCATATTGCCGGAGGTATCGGAAGCAGCGATGCCGGTCCTGATTACCGTAAAATCGCTTTTGCAAATGTTGGCCTTGAAAAAATCTCTCTGACGCAACCAGGATGGCACCATCGTTCCGTTGAGGCGCCAATCGGCCAAGATGCTTGCGGTCCTCGCGGGGCAGCGCGGCAAGGTCGTTCCGAAACAGGAGTTGATCGAACGGGTGTGGGGCAAGGCTGTTGTGACCGACGACAGCCTTACGCAGTGTATTTCCGAAATCCGAAGGGTAATCGGTGATCGTGATCGGACGATTCTTCAAACACACCCTCGCTTGGGATATTCGTTGCAGGAAGGGGGTGCAGCAACAAACTCGTCTGTCTCAGGTTGGCCCTCGGGACGGAAAACCGCTGTACTTGCCCTTGTCGCGGTCTTGCTGCTGGCTGGAGGTGTCTGGATCTGGAAGGGGCAGGCACCGGACCCGCGCCTCCCTTCGATTGCCGTGCTGGCCTTCGACGACACAAGTGTGGCACCGGATGCGGGTTACCTGAGCGATGCCATCAGCGAGGGCATCATTGCCGAGCTTGCGCGTTTTTCACCCTTCACCACCGTTGCCCGCAACTCCAGCTTCACATTTCGCGATCATCCCCACGATATTCGCGAGATTGGGAGAACATTGGATGCCGATTACGTCTTGGAGGGGAGTCAGCAAAAACAGGGTGATCGTCTGAAGATAACGGTTCAGCTGATCGATTCGCGTTCGGGCACACATCTCTGGGCTGAAACCTATTCTGGATCGCTGGATGAATTTTTTGGCTTTCAGTCCGAAATCATACGCCGGGTGGCCTCGACCGTTGGCGGAAAGCTGGCAGTCTACCCAGGACTGACCGGCGACAGCTCTACCGTGAAGGCGATGTACCTTTCGGCTCAGGGGCTGAAACACCTCAGAACGCCGGGAATGGCGGCAAAGGAAAAGGCGCGTGGTTTCTTTGAAGCCGCCATTGAAGCAGACCCTACGGCGGTGACCGGGTATCTGGGCCTGGCGTTCTGTTTTCGAAATGTCGCGATTTACGCCGTCGATGAAGCTGAGCGTCAGCAAGCCGTAAGTATATTTGCTCAAAGTCAATACGGTTGATTTTAGGGTGTTGTGTTGAGACTAATTGACAAAACAGTAAACTAAACAATATCATTTGATGCAAAGCATTTCTTTCCTTTTTTTACAAATTTATATTGATTGCCAAATGGCAATTACCTGCAAAAAAATGATATTGCCCCAAAATCTTGGGACAATTGCTGAAAATCCTATGCATCCACTAAAGGTTTTGGTGTATGTAAAGGTTTGGCCTGGGTCTTGGTCTAGGATGTATGAGTCCGTCCCACCATGTAATTAAATTAAAGTTACGCAGTAACCATCTTAGAAATGTCCTATTCCTTTTTGTGAACTAACAAAATGTTAGACGAAAATAGGCGAAAAAAAAAGACAAAAACTGACGAGAAAGTCATGAAAGACAAATAGAAAAGATGAGTTTATTAAAAACCCAGAAGAAGAAGAAACAACAGTAAATAAACAGAAAATAATATTAATTTTTATAAAATTAGTAGAATATAGTTATAATATCGAAATGTGCCAGTTTTAGGCTGATGTAACATATAGTACTGAATTCTTAATATTTACATTGATTTTAGAGCTCCTAACTCAAACTGAGGTATTATCTTGTTGCAAAAAAGAATTAAAAATAACTTTAAAGAGAATTGGAGACTGATGAAAGGTGAAACTCAAATTTGTTTCCTGGAAAAAATAAACAACTCGATCAAGTGTTACCCAACCATATTAAATAGGTTATGAAAAGATGAGTAAAATTCGAAATGTACTTAGTTTGTTATCGTTTTTTTTTTTTATTTTTGCTTTAGGTTGGGCTGAAAGTAATAGAGCCGCTGTTGCCAAAACACATTAAGCGTATTTTTTTAGTTTTTCCGTTATCCGTTAGGGCAGGGACTCGAGTTGGGTTTCACTGGCTATTTGGTTTGAAACGGGATCAGATACGTGACTCTGTAAACTCAGCCAGAGTAGACTCAGCTTTAAATGGGTATCTAGTATATATATATATATATAAATATTTTTTTTTTTGGAGATTGTCCATTATATTAAACAAAAGCCATTGAAAACGCTAAGTATTTTCAAAGAGCAATTATTCAACCTTGGATTTTATGTTAGAACACATTTTCATTGCCACAATCGATTTTTTGCTTAACAAGACTCCCCGACCTGATAATTACAATATTTTTATATGGCAGTGCATAAACTACAGGGACATTGAAAATAAAAAGCCAATGTATCTTTATTTAATGAAATTTTGTATAGATTTCTGTAAAGGGATCGATAATTAATCTCAACTGAAGCGGAATTCCAAAAACAAAAGCGAACATTAGAGATGTTGTTACTGAAAAGCCCAAGGAGAAATTGGAAGATATACGCAGAAGACCACCTCCAAAGCCACGTGGATATACAAAGACAAGAGAATGGTACGTTAAGACAATGCTAATATGACGAAGAATAAAATCTCAAAAACTCATTTCAACCCAATTTCGAGGATGTTCCGGTAGCTACAGGAATATGAAAAAACCAGTGGCAGCTCCTGCATATATCAAGTGTCCTTGGGTAGCGGAGGATATTTAAGTTGAATAGTTTAGCAGTGTTTCTAAGCATTACGAACTTCACGTAACACACCAAAACCCGCTTATAAGAATCATTAATAGTATTTCTGTATGTCAGATCTCTTACAAATTTCAATTTCTTTTTTTCTGATACGATCATGAGTAAAATCTTTCATGTTACAAAAGAAAACATTTTTCTGCAATTTTTGAATTGCAGGAAAATGTTTTCTTTTGTAACGTTTTTCAATCACCGCGAAGGTAGCTACTCAGCTCAAATCAACTATATAGCACAAGCATCTGTGACGGGGGAGAAACTGGCGATTAGTGACTTTAAAACAAGAATTTCAGATTAATGGCTAAATTTAAAAAAAAAAACAAGCGCCAGAAACTCCAATTCCTCAGTCAGGGCCGTATCCAGGAATTTTTCATTATACAAGTTGAATAACACGGTTTGCTGTGCACTAAGTTGCGTGCAATAAGGTTTGTTATTGAGATAAGATGGTATATTTGATCGTGGGTCTCAAATTGACTAAGAATATTAAGATGAAACTTCCAGGAAATGTTGAAGAGGATGTCGAACACAAAAAAAAACATTTGTAGGATGTTTCTTGAAAGGGTGCGTCAGTATTATCTAAGAAATGGCTGATAGTATTAATTTAAAACTTTCAGTGCATGTTGAGGGGACTGATCAAGAGTGATCAGAAGTAAAATTGGCTGAAAAGCACAGAACCTTGGAACCAGTCTTTAGTTGTCTCCTTAATTGCAAGTTTACGATTTGAGTGCTCTAAATCACAAGGTTTCACACTTTTTAGCTGATTTCGATGCGGAAGGCCGGTCAGATCCATGGTCATCCTCGGCTGACTCATTTGTTAAACTAGATTGAATCGTTTCTTTGAATCAGACATTTGACCTTACATATTATATCTTTTTAATAGCCGTTGTATAAATCTCTATACTATCTTAGTTCAAAAATTTGAAGATGGGCACAGCTAAAAATTGTGCCTGAATGGTTCTGGACGGTTAATCCACTTTCCAACAGATGGGCTAGTAAAAACTTGAGACTGGCTAGTTAAAAAGTAAAGGAGGAATTAGTAAGAGAAAGAATTGAGCATGAATGAGTGAAAAAAAACTCAGCTCAACAAGGAAAAATATGGCAAGATATGCACTTCTCATTTACTTTGAGCGAATTATTTCCACCGTTTGGGCTCGAATAATCTAAGTGAATCTGCCAAACGTATGACTTATCGCGAAAAAACGACGAATCTAAAACTCGAAAAAAATGTGTATATTCTTGGACTTCATACGTATATATTTGATAAGAATTTTTGCAAAACACTTGGCTGGACAAACTTAATCAGGGCAATTAGGTGTCAAAGACACTTCGGCTTAAATATTTAAATATCTCAACACCTCCCCTTTTCTTAGCAAGCTCAGTTGGTCTAATCGCAGCAGCATAATTTCCAGCTGCCTTTGCTTCTCCAGTTCCTCCCTCTGCTGCTCTTATATATTTGGTTTCAGCGTAAAGCTTTATTCTCTTAGTAAAGAATGGTCCTGATGGTGATGCTATAATGATAAACTTATAACTATCGGCTGCTCGCATCCCAATAAAAGGTTCATCGGCATACATAAATGGTCTTAGGTATAAAGCACTTCCTTCCTGTGGAGGGATCCATGTCTGTTCAATGCCAACTAATTGTTTTAAGCCTTCTACAAATAGATCCTCAGGGAAATGAGGCATCCCCATTCTATCTGCACTAAAATTTAATCTTGCCGCATTCTTTTCTGGTCTAAATAACATTGGAGAACCATCTGTACCAACAGTCGCTTTCATTCCTTCAAAAATCGCTTGGCCATAATGTAACGCCATAGCTGCTGGATGTGTTGGTATTAATTCTAAAGGCTCAACTCTAGGGTTAACCCATTCACCATTTTCATAATCACAAATAAACATGTGATCGGTAAATGTTCGGCCCAACGGGATATTATTAAAATCTAGGTCTTCTACTTTAGAATGTTCTACTTTATTTATTAAAATGTTATGTTTCATAATATGTATTCACCTATTGTGGATTCCGCGTCACACTTCGACTACGCTCAGTGATCTTGCGAAATGACAACTTCATTTATATTGTTCTATCTGTATCAAATTGTTCTAAATAATCTGCAATGCGTCTCAGGAAACTTCCTCCTAAATATCCATCTACCACACGATGGTCGAATGACAAGGACAGGTACATCATACTACGTATTGCTATTTCATCACCATTTTCAGTTTCTATAACCTCAGCACGCTTCTTAATAATTCCTAATGCTAAAATGGCGACTTCAGGCTGATTTATGATTGGTGTTCCCATAAGGCTACCAAAGGTTCCAACATTAGAGATAGTAAATGTGCTCCCTTGAATGATTTTTTTTTAACGCCAGAAAAAGAAAGGTGTCCCATACACAAGCTTCATTCAGCAGGTCCCAAAAAGGTTGCTGACGTCGGGTACTGTTGTTCGCCGATTGATTGATCAGTGGCCTGCACTTTTGGAGTAGTTTTTGCATTATAAGCCACCGAAGAAACGTTTGAACGTCTAAAGTATCTCAAGATCGTAAGCTACCTAAAAAGGAAAGATGTGCTTTCAGAACTCGTGTATTCATTTTATAAGCTTTGTACAAAAATCAATGCAGCTTTTCAGAAGAACAGACCGCTTGTGCCTGCTCTACATGCCGAGCTGAAAAATCTAGTTCTCACGGTTTTTGCGACACTTCTGGAACTCAACATTATCATGTCTGCTGATTTCCACCATTTTGCTTGAAAACGTGGACAATTATTTGCAGGATGCTATAGGTAAGTACGTTGAGCTTACGTTAGATGCTCATAAACTAGCCTTGGCAGAAAGACAAGGGTGTCACCGAAGGACGCATAGGCATTTCAAGGCAGCTACTGAACATTCGATGAAGAAGTGCCTCATCTCTTCTAATAGCCTTCTCGAAGCACTTAGGTGCCTGCATCCCACGGAAAAAAAAATGAGCTAGAAGTCTGTCAGATATAGCTGTGCCTGCTCGAGTAGTGTTGACGATGTTAGAAGTGAGTCTATATTGCTCCAAGCCAAAAACTCAGTAGAATCACCACCATCACACGTTGACCTTTATTTACCCCCATGTCAGAAAGAATCCTGAATACGGAGCTGTTTGTGATTTTCGAATTGAACACGTGTTTTGGCAAACCCGAAAGGTTTCCTATTCTCAAAAAATTGTTGACTTTAGCTAGGTCGGTTGTGCCAAAATACCAATACTGTTTGGAGAACAAGGCAAAAGAATAAGCTTCTGAATGAAGAATTCAAGACCAAGAAAAAGAAAGGAAGCTGAACCTAGTTGACATCTCTAAAAAAAGAGCTTGATAGACTTGAAGAGAAACATACAGAGAGAGAGGGGGGGGAGGGAGAGAGAGAGAGAGATAGAGGGAGAGAGGGAGAGAGAGAGAGAGAAGGAGGGAAGGGGGGAGGAGAGACTCCAGGTCCTAAATAAATAATCTAGGTCGGAACTTTTTTAAATTACAAAAGCACCGTTTGTACCTCCAAAAAGTAGTAACTTTTTAATTCTTTTTAAGGGCTGCCAGCATGCTGTATTTAGCATTCTACATGCTCGGAGTGGCTTACTTAGCAGTTGGAGTTTTAGAAGAAGACTACAGATGGTCGGTTCCAGATCTTAATCATCCGTAGGGGATTAAAACGAGCCAGATACCAAAAAGAGACAGTCTTTTTTATACATACTCTAACACTAGTCCAGAATTAGTACTAAATAGTGAATGAGAGAACAGTCCCCAAGTTTCCCAGATGAAGGCTAAAAGTGTAAGACAACTTATTGAAGACGGCCAACCGCTACGATTGAAAAAAGTATGTAGACACCCAGTGGGATGCCAAAAAAGACCAGGAGGCTTGCCCAGTTTATTAGAGCTATCAGCTTCAGTTATACAGTTAAGCCTCCTTGACAGTTACGATAAACAAGTGAACCATGAAACTGAGAGTAAATTAGTTACAGGAGATTTTGAAACAACTTCACCACTTGCAGCAAATTTAATGAAATTTGGGAACAAAATTGTTAAAGAGCCTTTACAAATCGATCGCTTAAGAGAAGAGTCCACACTTCTAAAAAGACCTAGCACTACTGTAGCCATAAACCACCCTACTCTACAGACTCCTACCGAGCCCAGCTTTAAAAAGTCTCTCCACTCAAGCTTCTTGAGGTGGAAGCAGCATGTGACAACTCCTGATATTGAATTTACAACTGTTCCTGTCACGACCAAGCAGCAAGAAGAAGGTTACAAGACAAGTGTAGCACCTAAAACTGTACTTAAGAGCAATCCAAGCCATAACGTAATGAATAACATGCATTTGATTCACGAAGTATTATATTTTTGATGTTGTGGGTATGCTTACTGTAAATTTCTCAGCACTTAAGGAGACAATCTTTGATTTTGCGATGTTACAATGGAAAATAACCCTTCCCTACCTTTATGACATTGATTTCAGTGCCCTAAAAATGAAGTGTTTCAATAGTGTTTGATAATTGCTTTGTTAATAATACTTGCATGTACAGCAGATAGTCTTCATCTTTTAGATTTTTCGTTCCAAGATGAATCTCCAGTATTTAATACTTTTGGGAGTGTTGTTTTTTATCTTTTATTCCTGCATTTTTTCGTGTTTTTTATTGTAATTTTCCTGTGTTTATTTCTAGTTTCCCTTGTCTTTGACAGTACAATTAGAACTCGTTTTTTCAAGCCGAAGCAGCCCCCTCTCAAAATTCCTGGACTTTCCAATTAGTTTAGAATTGACTTGTCCGGGTTTGGCCAGAGTTCATTGATCCTCAGCAGTGCCTTCGTGTTTTGGGTGTTTTGGGTACTTTTGTTGTTTGGGTAACTCTGGTAACACGGAAAAGCAAAAGTAAGGTTATCAATCCGAGTTTTCACATAAAAATGACATAAAATGCATTTTTGTGTCTCAAATGAATAACAATAATATCTTGTAAACCTATTTCCACTAATTGATTTTTTCTCTTCCATGTGGAATATCTCCGGAAATGGGAAACACGTAAATCACAGCTTTATCGATCAAGAAACTATGCAGATAATTCTCTAAGTGGGAACAACAGATCAGATAGTAACTATTTACAAGAACATAAGATAAGGAATTATTTGTTGGCTCAGGTGCCTAAGGCACCATTTTCTTGGGAAAATCTTTGGTCTTACGTTCTATTCCTACAGCGGACAAAAATCCTTGATGACGGATCATAAAGGAACCCTGTGGAAAATATCTTGAAAAAATGTCTTGTGGAAAAAACGCACTGAAGAAAAAAATTGATGAAAATGCCTTGAAGAAAAAAATATCGGCGTACTTTCAACTCAACGTTTGTGACTCACTGTGTCACTTATTTATCCAGACCACACTCTACCACAATGTTTCTGACGAATGTTTCGATGTCTTCCCAGATCGGAGCTCCATCTTCTGTGGTCGTAATATTTTTATTTAGAAGTAACCCTCTACCCTATTGTTCTCTTCTTTTCTTTTCACCATGCTGTCCTCTGGAAAGTACCGCCCAGGGCTATCCGCACCCCTAGTTACGCTGCTGGGCAAGGCAGCACAACAGCGCTTTGTAACAAATTTTGGAATGTTATCGGGGACAGATCACTTGGTTGCATTAAGGATCTACAAAATTTAGAGGACATAATCATATCAAATAGCCATATTAAATAAATAAATCTATTAGCTTATAGTGCCCATCATCACGTATATAGGCCTACAGGATAACGAAGGAACATAGGAAAACGAAATGAAAAAAGCAAAAGTCAAAAAGAAAACTAAATCAACTGCAACACACTGATGCATATGCAACAAATACATACAATAAGACAAGATTAAACAGAACAAAATATCCATGATGAGAATCTGATTTTATCGAGGAGGTTTCCCCATCCTCCTCGTTTTGATAAACCAACTTTAAGATTTAATGCTGTCTTGTCGCAGTGTGACAACACCTTTGGTTAGAACCACGGATGATAAGTATTTAATGCAAAAGTCCAATTGGGCTATCCTGCAATGTTAAAAAAAGGAGCCACGTAGTGCACAAGAGTTCATACTGGGGAGGGGGGATTTTTCAAAATGGGAGAATGGGGAATCGTGAGGAAACTATTGGAAAATATCAAGAAACAATCATGATTTTCAGAAGCTCTCAAAGCGTCTTACCCTGTTCTCTGCATATTTGAGTACCATTTGTAACTTAAATGTAGATGACGTAACTGGATAATATCTTGAATCTGAGAAAATGCGAAACCTTCTAACTATTTTATTTGTTGAAGATTGGGGATTAAAAACCAGATTCACCCAAATGAGGTGAACTCAAGCTTCACCCCTTCGAAAATGCCAATGAAGAAGGCTTTTAGAAGCGAGCATCTTTCCCCGCCAAGATCGATACACTGCCCGAGCTGATCATCCGTACAGGTCCCCACTAAGTGAACAGGATTTTTCAACCTTTTCCTTCTCCGGCTTCGGGAGTAGATTCATGAAAAATAAACATCCAGAACCACTCAAGCCCAGCCGGAGACGTTGTCTTAACTGTGCCAAACCGGTGGATGGCAACTACTGTGCCCATTGTGGCCAAGCAACGAAAAACAAACGGAAATCCGTTTTTTCGCTTGGCCAGGACTTTCTGGGAGAATTTTTCAACTTCGACTCTAAATTCTTTCGAAGCCTTAAACCTTTGCTCATCAAACCGGGAGCGCTTACTAAGGCTTATCGCCAGGGCAAGCACACCGCTTATATTCCGCCTTTGCGCATGTACATTTTCGTCAGCCTTCTCTTTTTCTTGTCTCTGGCGATCACCACCAGGGCACCTGAGCCAAGCAGCACACCTGAAGATCCAGCAGCTGCCACAGAGTCCCAAACGCCAAACCGAGCGAATAACCTTACCGTTTCTACTGGTGATTCGGCATTTGGCAGAAAAATGCAAAAAGCAGCGGATGCCAGCTTGAAACGACTCCAGGAAATGGAACCAGAACAAGCCAACAAGCTGCTCAAGCGTGCCTTTACGGATGTCATCGGAAAGGCGCTATTTTTGTTTATTCCCCTGATTGCATTGTACTTAAAGGTTCTTTATATTCGAAGAAAAGTCCTTTACTTAGATCACTTGGTATTTGCCTTCCACTATCACTCTTTCTTGTTCCTTTATTTGTGATTTCAGCAAGTCAAGCCATTGCAATGTTCCTGAAAAATCAATGAAATTTTATATGACATCATAGAATAGGGATCAATCCTATATTCCTATTCTGTGATGACATTCTACACCAATCAAGCTAGCATCGCTAAACCACTCAATATGCTCTTTAAATATCATTGGCACGGAAGACAAAGATGCCTCATTACACCAAAAAATGAATGATTTCAACAATTTGTTCATGCAAGAACATTTTCCTTTTGCCATCTCCTTGAACTCTCTACGAAGAAGCACCCACCATGTTCTTTTTGTTTCCAATACCCGCAAAACAAAAGGCCGACCTTCCGATGGCCTTGAGTGTGTTACCTCAAATGATTAGCTACTCCTTTGTCGCCTGTCTTATTTCGTTCCTCTGATAATATTACGGCAATAAGACTTGGTCACCATGCATTTATAAATGTATTTCCTACGATCAGAAACGTCTAGCTTCACTTACTAAGATTTATAATGCATGCTCATCCCTTAAACTCTGTTATGCAATATTGAAAAGTATGGGTATCGGTAGCTACTGATAGGTGACTTCAATTGGGATGTTTATAGCTCCTCTACTCGTACCAACTTAGTTTTAGACTCGTTGCCAATTAGTCACTGTATAGCACCCAAAGCTCTTAGTTACAGCTATATTCATTTTAGTGGTACTGGACCAATATTGACCATTGTATCTGCTCTGTCGATGTACCCTGTTCCGTCATTCATGTTGATGAAGACGAACGCGATTTTGACCAGCTTCCCCTCTCCATTACGGTGACAATAACCGCTGATCCATTTAATAATCCTTCTGTTACTACTTAAAAACATGGTTTTTGAAACGACAATGGATCAGAGCCCATTAACCTTTACATATTTCTACCCTAACAGCTCTGTTAACCTGTGTCAAGATCCCTTTTAATCTACCTTGCACGAGTGTTTTTTCTCCACATGCCAGAATGCAACTGAAAATTTATTACCTTTGCTTAGTTGAGTGCATGAAACAAGCTGAAATTGTGGCTGTCCCCCTTCTCTGGGTTAAACTCAGAACTCGAAGTTCAACTCGGGAAGAAGACCTAGGTCTTAAAGCCGTCAAAAATCGTGCTAAACTCTGGCTTTCGGCTGCATAAAGCGTAATACTTAAGGCTCATTCAGAATGCTGTTTTGCTAATAGGAAGGTTCAAATTGATACAATGTAACAGGCAGGTGTGCTTAATAGATCAAAAACCAATAACATTGGAATGCTTGCGTGCTCTCATATGGAAAGGGTTGGAAACATGCGATCCATTTAATCGTTCTATAAAGCAGCAGGGAATTCTGCGAACGTGGAATAGTTTATCAGTAGAAGGTGTTCCCTGAGTCAAAACAACATCAATTGTTCCTTGGTCCAGCTGTCTAGCGCAAAGTTCCATTTGATAGAAATCTCTTTAGATTCCAAAAGAGGACACAAATGTTTGGAATATAAAGGTTCCCAGGGGAAAAAATATTGAAGATAAATGTCTCGATGAAGAAAAAGCATTGCAAAAAAAACACCTTGAAAAAAAAGAAATCCAGAAGAAAAAAATCTTGTAGTATTACGTAACACCCACGTCTTCATAGTCATTAAGTAAAACCCCACAGGTATGCCCTCCTCAGTTACAAGCAGGGATTACCTATGGACTCTGAAGGAACAAGTCACGCGAGAATGCGTCATCCTTAACACTGATAAACACTCCCTATTATGTAAGAATTGAAAAAATCTTGAAGAAAAACGTCTTGAGAAAAATGTCTTTAAAAGACGTCTTGAAATGTCTTGAAAAAGAGTCTAAAAAACGCCTTGATTGTTTTTGAATAAATCATTTCCTACGACGTCACGCCTACGATTGCATCTTAATTTGGCGGACCCTTAAGGTTTTTCCTGGTCCCCGCTGGTATTTAAACAATTAAAGAGAAAACACTCTCCATTATGAAACATACACTTGCATCTTTAAGAAATCATCCCTATTACGCAATAACCAAAGAAAACATGCTTTGGCGGGGGCCCCTTAAGGTTTTTCCTGACCCTCGTGGGGCTTTGAAACAATCAAAGAAACTATGAGGTAACGTTTGCATCTTGAAAAGACAGGTCATGACGCCAAAACAAATGTAACTTCCCCTGGAAGGTGCAGTTGTCTTTGGGAATCAATAGTTTCTTAATGTTTAAAATTTCACGGATAAAAGGCGTTGTCAAATTTAACTAGTTAATTGTGCTTAGGAACGTTGCTGTCCTTGTTACTTCAAATATCTGAACACTAACTCACAAATTCAAATTTTCGACGAAGTGATGAAAAGACAGCGATTTCGTTTTCTTTTTGTTCGCGTACAGTTTCTGACGCCAAGTTTAAGCTCCAGATTTGGTATTAAAAAATCGTTGCTAACAGGATTAAACATAATACGTTTATTAACTTACCTATTTGATATTATTTGATAGAGAATATCCAGATAATCTGAAAAATTCTTGGCATAACTGCAACAAAAACCTTGAACTAAATAAAACGTAATTTAATGAAAATTAAAACCGTAAAGCACTACTGAAACTGTACTCGACCTAATGCGACCACTCCTATCACTATTACTATCATTATCTCGTTTGTTTCAAATTTTTCTCAAAATAATATTCCAGCTCTCCGCTCAGCTTTTTTTTGGTATTTGAGATTTTTTATAAATCTCAAATACCATTCCATATTATAAGATGTTATAAGAACAGAAAAATTAGCAGAATTTTCAAGCTCCAGATATGACGGCAAAACTGGCCCTGTTACATGAGGAGTATTCCGAGTCCGCTATTTCAAGTTTCAACTATTTCATGGTCTTATACCATGTTTTGTTACAGTGGATTGTTTTTTGTTTTGTTTTCTTTTTTTCTTGCAATTCATTACTCCACTTTTGTCTTCCTGTTTATAATTGGTTAAAAGTAAATTACTATTATTAAAGTTGAAGAAGAACGAAAGAATTATATTACTTTGAAATACAATTGAAAAAGACGGTGGTTAAATAAAAAATATATATAGTTAACTTAGTTTTAAGTAAGTTATACTTAAAATTTTACTCATACTTTCCTGAGAATTTCACTTATTTATTATCATCAAAGGACAAACCACAATAACGTCTAAAACGTTTTAACAATTAAACAGAGTATGTATCAACAGTCTTGTACTTAATAAATGAACATATTTAGGTGCTAAAGATCCACGTTTTGTACATGTCACCAATTTTATAGAATAAGTTCCCTATGAAAAGAGGGTCCTCAGACAATTTTTTTAGGGCAGAGGTTCCTTCCTCCCAGTACATCCTTCCAGTGTACATACAAAGCTTTTGTATATATGCATTTCTTTCAAAATATAAAATTTTGGAGTTTTAATAATAATACACATCAGATCATTAAAAAGTAAAAAAGGCAATTGAGTTAGACACCTCGATGTAAACATAATGGCTGTGATAATTAAAAGTACACTTTTGACAGAAGGGGATTATTTAATGGATCTATAATAGCATTTGTCTTCTTTTTGTGCCAAGGAAAAACGAGACATACGCCAAAATGGATTGATTTTGAATTCACTCAGAACACTTTTGACAGAAGAGGATACAGGAAAAACAAGACATCCATCATAATGAAATAATTTTGAATTCACCTTGAATATTTAAATTTAATTTATACCTCTGAAAAGAGCAAAAATTTGGTTTAGTATATGTTCCCTTTATCTCCATTAGTCTCATCCTTCAGAGCGACCACAGCCAACAAACTTTCTTCTATTTTTTGGCTTTCCTGAAAAGTTACAAAAATGACCTGTGTCACACTTTCAACTATCACAGCCAATAGCTTCTCAGTTTCACTTCCTTAATTAAGAATACTAATAAACCTTTTTTACTGAAATAAGTACTAAAGTGCAATTAGTACTTAATTCTACCTGAGCAAAAAAAAACTGTCTCTAGGACTTTAGCTGAAGTCTCTTACTAAGTATAACATAGTCTTTTTCTTCTGCATCAGGAGGATTTGTTTTATCCATGTTTAGTCCATGCTTCTCAAAAAACCTCCTTGCAATTAAGTTTGCTTTAAAGCAAGTCAAATAGAAACAAAATACAAGAAGAAAAGAAAATCAAGTAAAACTACAAAGAGTAAGACAAAATAAGAAGTGGAGATAAGACATAATAGAATTTTAGAGTTTAGGATGCTACTGCTTGTATATATTTGAAATTTTATCAGGGTTTAGGGTATGCAAAAAAGTATTAAATAATTTCAAACCAACCTTCACTAACTGGGCGCCAGATATTCCGTCTTTGAAAATATAACGTACCAAATCGTAAATTGCGGGAATTTAAAATCATAACATACAAAGCAGGTATCAAACGCAAAATGAGCCAAATTACAGACCCAACAGGAGGGATATACCAGCCTAAAAGTAGTTTCAGTTATTTTCAGACTCTGCTAAACTAAATTAAAAACAAAAAAACTTGCCTTTAACTTATTGACGACGGATTTTGATGAAAAATTTAAAACAGCAACATCAGGATAGCTCTTGGTGAGGTAAAACTGATTCCGAATGTCGTCAAACTCCCAGTTATAATCTTCAATCTAGAATCAATTCGATAATCAACGGTTAAAAGTAACTTTGACTCTTTTTTTCTTTTTTGGTACAAAATTAAAACAAGCCGTGAGCCTAGAAGTCCGCAAAATATCCAAGTTCTTGATTGGAAGTTACTTCACATATATGGAGTTGCGACTCTAAGATTTTGCTAATGCAGCAACAGTCACTGCTACGAAGTATAGTGTCACAAGCTAATATAAAAATGTAAAGATTAGAAAACTAGAACAACAACAAAAAAGGAAAGCAAAAATAAGCACTCTCATTGTAAGAACACTCAAAAGAAAATAACATGACGTAACTACTTTGACAACAAGATTAAGCATGAAGTCCACAATATTACCATAACGCATACAAAATCTATCCAAAGGATGACAAACTAAAAAAAAGTTTCAAAAACGCAATACAATTTCAGAACTTAGCGGTTACGAGTCCAAATGCAGTAGAATAAAGTACTAGCTTAAATAAAGAAACCCTCAAGATATTTCGGCTGACCACCGGCGGCGATCGTCGCCAGCGTGCGGCCGTGGAAGGCTCCTTCAATGGTGATGATGCCGGTCCGCTCAATGTCGCCATTGACATAATGGTAGCGACGCGCGGTCTTGATGGCGCACTCCATGGCTTCGGCACCGGAATTGGTGAAGAAGGCGCGGTCAGCGAAAGTGACATCAGTCAGACGGTCGGCCAGACGGCTCTGGCCCGGAATGTCGTAGAGGTTGGACGTGTGCCACAGCTTGTTGGCCTGATCCTTCAGGGCGGCGACCAGATGCGGATGCGCATGCCCAAGTGAATTCACGGCGATGCCTGCGGCGAAATCCAGGTATCGGGTGCCGTCCTCGGCAATCAACCATACGCCTTCACCGCGTTCGAAATGCAGCGGGATCCGCATGTAGGTACCGTAGATCGACTCTGTGACAGACATTGCC
>JAAAKM020073195.1:158251830-158289506 GCA_010016025.2 Alatinidae sp. Z8VKAUB7J3 | reverse complement strand
GACAAAAAATAAATAGCTGCCCCGGAGGGCAGCCACCGGCGCTACCTTTATACCGACAGGCCGTGTCAATCAATATCTTCGTCAAAACCGTGGGAAAGACGCCCTTTCCACCCCTATTTTCGTCACGCTGACGAAAAGCCGTTCAAGTTGGGGAAAACTCAAAAAAGGAATCCGCTTGATTCGTGGGACTCTTGTCACCGAGTCCCGCGAACACTACTTTAGACGAGCGAGATGGACTGCATGCGGCGGACCTAGTAACCAATTACTCTCAGCGAAAAGCGGTTCCGATGGAGATCGGGACCCGTTGATCGAGTCCGCTGCCCTGCACGTTGAGAAACAGGGATTTTGGACTATGAGCTGGACTGATGAACGCGTCGAACGGCTGAAAAAGCTTTGGGCCGACGGTTTGAGCGCCAGCCAGATTGCAGCGGAACTGGGCGGCGTCAGCCGCAACGCCGTGATCGGTAAAGTGCACCGCCTCAATCTGCCAGGCCGAGCCAAATCTGGCGGCTCGAGCAGCGGCCGCGGACTAAGTTCACCATCATATTACCCCACGAAACTCTGTGGCAGTATATACAGTGAGAAACAATAGTAAGAAGTCACGGCGAGCCGTGACAGGGTCACCACAAACTGTCAATTGCACCAGAACCTGAGAATCTTTCAATTGAAAGTTTCATAATCCGATCCTGGAATAGACAGTATCATTACTGAGCCCCATTATCAAAGATGATTATCAGATTCCAGATTCTAGTTTACCCCCTCCCCCCTTGACACAGCCTTTATTATGACATATAGCTAAATTATCACAAAAAAGGACGAAAGGAATAAATAGAACCATACCTTTAAACTAATTGAATATAGGCAAGCTTACCATCTATGGTCAAGATCAACTGACCAGAAAAGAAATGAACAAACTTTGCTAACCTTTCCGCTATGGCTCTTCTTCTTCATATCGGGAGACCAAGGACGAGGAGAGGCCACACCAGGTGATCTAAGAGGCGTTCTATCAGCCCAAACTCTTTTGACATGTGCATCCAATATATCTTGATCTAAATCATCTTCTACAGTGGGTGCAGTAATTTTCTTTAAAGCCTCTTGGAGACAAACCTTGTCAACAGAGTAGTGGGGTGCATGAGGTAGAGGCATTGGTACCTCGTCATCACCTTCATGGACTCGGCGGACCTTATCCTCAATTTCTCGGTTTCTGGCGACCAGCTCAAGCTTGTGAATGAGTATTTTGGCAAATTTCTCTGGATCTTGCGGTGTAATCTGAAAAGTAGAAGAACAAAAAGAGAGTTTATAACCCAATTTCAAGATGTTAACTTTGATGATTTTGGGTTTCCCCACGAATCAGCTACCTACTACTTGCTACTAGTAGCCTACTTTTTCAAGAAGCTCTAGCAAATCCAAGTATCTACAAAAAACAAATTATACTATTACTTCTACTACTAGCCAACTTTTTCAGGAAAATCACGCAAAATCAGGGTATCTGTAAAAAAATTTGTCCGCTTTAAGATCGCACCTCACAGCCACATACTTATTTCATGCGTTACTGGCATGGTAATCTTTATTCTTTAAACACTTTTGTTAACATGCGTCTGAATTTCTTGAAACTAAGCTTAAAAAGGTAAAGAACGAAATCTAAAAAGTGAACTTATTTAATTTAACTCTTTAACTGCTTAAAAGTCGCAGTAAATTCAAATCTGGAGGTTTTTCATGAGAAAATTCCGTTTTCGATATACTATCTTATAAAAAAGATTACTTACGAATACAAACTCCATTGGTAAAAGAATAGCCTTCTGAGCAACGACATTTATACTTGAGACCTAAAGGTATACAACTAGCATTGCCATCTCCATAACTTTTGCAGAAATCCTCCCCTTTGTATTGACATATGTCTCCAATGTTCAACTCCACAGAACGGGTCATTTCTAAAAAGAAACAAAATAGATAATTATTAGAGTAAATAATTTAAAGGTATAAGCATAATTTCACAGTCTGAATTTTAAACCCCCCATCCCCAATTATATCTTCCTCTTCCCACAATGTAGAAACTTAGCGGTCTCTAGGGACAGGGAGGAGGAGGGTCATCTTTAACAGCATTGCCAAATGACGTAATTAAACAAATAACGATCTAATGCTGTTGCTTCAATTTAAAGCATCGCATTGAAACTTTCTGATGATTTCAGAATGGCTAGGTTGGCTTATCACACTGTTTTACATGTAGTTTGTAAGAATATAACTCTTATGTTTAGTATCTTAGATAATGGAATGACAATATGAAACATCAATATAGACGGAGTGCTTCCCTCTTTTTCGGTTCTTTGGCAAAGCAATTTTTTCCAATTTTATAGATGGTTTTACTATGTTTCATTGAAACATTACGGCTGTGATATCAATTAAAAGTGTTACGTGCGCCATTTTTATAACTTTTCAGAAGAGTTGAAAAATAGAAAAAAGTTACTCGGCTGTGGTCGCTCTGAAGGATGAGACTAATGGAGATAAAAGGATACACCCCAGTGACACCCGTGCAACTTCCGTAAATGTTGAAAGGGGTGACCATATAACGTCAGTTGAAGTTCAGATTTCAATATTTGGCATTCTATTTCAATTTAACACCATTGTGAGGGGTATTAGGCTTAATTTCAAAATTCATTCTTGATATCACATATCCGAGGGAGCGCCAATTTTTATAAATAATGCACACCAGGTGATGTGTATCAAGCGCGGTTGATACTGCTAAGCAGGGCAGAACTGTGTGGCAGAATTGGTATTCTGAGATGTTCAACGAGTGCCGGAAAGTGGGTGCCCCTCGCAAAAATCCATGTCCAGGTGCATATGAATGAAAACTATAATGATCTAAATAGTATTTCATTTGTAATACTTCCCGCTTGCCATTTTCTTTAAAAACTTGTTTTTTAGATGTCAGCATCCATTTCCATGGGGCTTTGTTTGCTCTTTTCTAGGTTATAGCTACTGCTGCAACCATAATATGTTAAATGGTGATTCTAAACTTGGTGGGGTTTAAACAACAAGATATATTTATCTTCGTAAATGTTTGGGCTTCAATTATGTATCTATTTTAACTTGGCTGGATTGATGTTGTTGACTCAAGCATTTCATTACAAATTATAAACTGACGAAAGGAAATGAGAATTTGTCAAACACGTGTTGATTCTTTAAATATTTGTTAAATCTGACTACCTTACGCTAGAAAGACTCATCTGACAAAAAGCTGCTGGATCTAAATACATAAAATGACCTTTAAGCACTATTATAAAAATTAACCTTTTTTTATTCTAGTCTAGTAAATCTTATGGCGACCGAGAAAAGATTCTCCATTCGCTTGAGAAGCATGGTGGTATATGCGATTGTCAGTCAACTAAGGACACTTTCATATATGCCGCCTCAGCCGAGTCCAATGGTTTAAATGATGTGATTAGGCTTATTGCAGATGTTGTTCTTAGGCCCAATATAACAGAAGAAGAGGTAACATGTCGGCAAAGATCTGTGTAACGGGAGAGAGTTTTGCGAAACGGCAGGTACTACGCCAAGCGCCAGGATGCAGCTCGAGTACTTCGATGTCCTCAATCCAGGCCCAGTAACGTAAGGTCAGGGTTTCTTCCGCGGCTAGGAGCAGGGCGACGCGTTGGTCCTGCTGATTTGCTTGATCGATGAGATCGGCAGCGACCCGCCAGGGGTGCTGATCGACGTAGTTTCCCTGTCCACCATTCTCCAAGATGTTTGGGAATGCGGCTTCACCTACGACGGTGGCGATGCAAAATGGCGCCGTACTCACGTTAAGTAATCTCCAGATCGACACATTTGATCGCTACGGTCCGCACCCACGCACTTGCGGCAAGGTTATCTCCAGATCTTGCAATTCTACTGGATAAATGTACATAGTGGCAGTCCAGCCCGTTGTTTCGAATAGTGTGCCTGAGCTCAATTACGCGCAACCAGCACCAGCGCAGTACTACGCGGATAACGTTCGGCGTGTCGTTGAGCACGTTCTGACGTACCGAGGCGGCATGCTCATGCCCGAAGAACGAGGGTCCTTGCGGGCACTGCTCGATGCCAGTGAAAAGGCGCTCCGTCTATTCGCCCGTTTACTTTCGCGCAAGGGACCAGTGTTTCGGTTTAGCGCACTGAACTACCAGGAAGTGGGTTGCATCGACGCCGTAAGCGCGGAACTTGAAGCAATAGGCTGGGTGGAGATCTGTCCGCCAACGCCGGGGGAGCTATTGCTGAACGTCTATCGGCGGGACGAACTGCGCGAACTGCTCGCCAGGCCCGGTCCGGTGAATGTGCGCAAACCGGCGCTTATTAATCAGCTGTTATCGTCCCATACGGATCAACATCTCCGCCTCAAGCTATATCGTGTCGATCGCTGGTTAACCCTGTCGAGAACAGACCTAATCACTCGTTTGGAGCTGCTGTTTTTTGGCACCAGTAGTGATCGTTGGACTAACTTTGTCCTCCAGGGATTTTCCTTATAAAATTTTGAAGAGAAAAGTAACTAATTTGCCATGCAGATTTTTTTTTTTCGAATTGTTGACTTGATCTCTTGCCTAAAACAAAATGTGAAAATACTTTAATCTGAATCACCTATCCCTTTTTCCTTCAACGGGCAGATTAAAAATCTTCTTGTGCTTTATGAAAAATTTTATTATTTGATTTGACAATGAAAATATTTAAAAATAGTGACAATTAAAGGAGTAAACTTGAGTTTGATTGAAAATGATAAAACAGTGTTCAATTGATTTTGAAAAATTGCCATTCCTTCTGACAATAATTATAATCTGCTCTCCCGCAAAAATTATTGGTTGATATACGGTTGCTAATCAACAAATCTCTTCTCATGACTGTAGATCAGGAATTTGTTCGCTAAAAAGAGCTTTGTGTCTTTGACGGCAACCAGAGCCATGTTTTCAGGCAACCCACCTCCCACACAGAATTTGACACGGATTGTGCAGACTATCGTTTTGAATGCCGCTTTCAATACGGCGAATGTCTTCTCAGAACTAATGTTCAACCATGCTATTCTATGGGATTCTACTTTGGAGGAACCCATTTCCAACACACTTGGAACCCGTACATGACAATGTTTTAGAGTTTCGCAAAGTTACACACGGAGAACCTGAAAACGATTTTTATTGAATCTGCTCAAAACACGCCTCAAATCCGGTGCATGAAAACACAACTCAGCAAGTCTTATTTCGCGAAGAAACTTGAGCAAGTTTCGGTCAAATTCTGAAAAATAGGCTAGCTAGTTGCTACTTAGCCTATTTATTTCGTGGTATAAAGAATAAGGTAAATGCATTTTGTTACTGTTTTTGTCCGTATCCAAAGGTGAGATCTTTGAAATAATCTTGGCTGTGTGAAAGGTGTCACAGCTATTACCCTCGAAAACTAAAACTTTTGACATAGGAAAAGAGCCTCTAATCACATTCTTTACCATGTGCAATCATAAAATTGAAAGTTCTACTGCCCTTTTTAAGAGTCAAAGGTAATTGGAGTGCAGCCAGTCCCCTCCCCATATACCTCCTTTCCCCAACTTCGTTGGATCAAAATTATAAGATTACCATTTTGTTCACAATAGTGTAAAGGTCATTGCCTTTGGGGACATCCCCCCCCCCCACAGACATCAGAATTGTGAAATTCGTCCATTCACAGATATTGCATCTGTTGTTGGAAGAGGGGGGCGTGTTTGGTCTTTGGTATTCAAAATGGCCAAGGGCCTACAGGTGAAGCTTTCAGGGACTCTTGAGGGGAGTGTCTGTGTCAGGGAAGCTCCTGAATGTTGGAGTATTCTTAGAAATACATTTTAAATGTTTTCTCTCTCTTAAATTCAAGAAATCCAAAATCCTTATGAGTTTCAAAAATGAATATCAGCATATATATTAAATTGTCAATCCATATTCATTTGTTTCTTTTCGTTATTCTAAGGAATAAAGATACAGAGCTAGAAATAAGGATTGTTTTGATTAAAGTGCGAAGCATATTCTGGGCTTTAGAAAGCACGGAGGGTGAAAGTCCCACTCCTCTTAGTTTGTGCTCGTTTTTAGTTTTATTCGGTTATTTATTGTAATTTTGTGTGCGTTTTGGATAAGATATATTCTTCGTTAAATACACATACCATATGACATGTTACTATTCCCCCAAAGGCTCATCGGCCTGTAAAGAAGGGGGAAGACAAATGAGCTACTTACTCAGAGAAGAAAAACAAAAGAAAATTTAAAATGATAACTTACTCACAGAGAGAAGAGCAAAAAGGAGAAGAACAAAGAGAAGAATAAACAAACCGAATGAATGGCACCCTCGAGTTAATTCAGGCAACTTATTCCAAACAATATGATTCGCCGTTAGAGGATTAAATCTGACCTTATACAAGGAATAAATGGAACCTGAATATAATAACAATAATTATAATTTATTTATCACCCACACGATACATAAACCAATCCTGGCCTACTTATTTGCGGAGGGACAAGTATTAAATGGATTAAATCTCTTTTTTGATGTTTTGTACAGCCAGAGCTTTGTTATTTTCAGTTTACTCATGAATCAAGCCCCATCCATGTATTGACTGAGACGTCGCAGCAGCTGATCAGATGCTCTAAGGGTATATAATGTAATTTTATAGCAAAAGCAAACCAAATCTATAAACTCTATGTAAATCGGAATGCAAAACTGCTATTAATAGAACTTTAAATATGAGTTAACCAATTAATTAATCCTGGCGTTTCAAATCGTCTGTGTCTTTATGCAATTTCAACGGAACTTAGGTATTTTGTGTTTTAGCAACGATTTCCACTTGACTGACTTTGCTTGGAAAAGCCGTATTGAAGGTAGGGGTATGCACGCTCAGGGGCAGTGTACGAGAACAGGTATATAATGGGCTACGTGGTCTGCGTGGTTGATCCAGCTTTGTTGTCGCTATGCATTTTGTTTTCTTGGAATTTATTTTCAGACCAATTTCGCTTCCTTTCTCTATCACCTGGTCTAATTCTTGGAGTCGTTTTTTGTATGATTCCATGACAGAAGTTTCGTCGGCAAAGTTCATCTTACTTCCATCTCAAGAGCTTTCTGGTATTGTATCGCCAATTGTCCAACCGAAAGACAAGCACGACGGCACAGAGCTTGGTCCAATCATCATGAGATTGGTCAGCCGAGAACAGAGTGCTTGAAGAACAGCTTCTTTTGACGCTGCGCTTCGGTTTGGAATGCTCTTCCTGGGGAAGTCATCCTTAAAAGTTTCTCCGTTGATCCTTTCAATACAAGATCCAACAGTCATCTAGAAACTCGATACTAGCTGAAAATTAGATATTTAATTATACCTTACACCACAAATTTAGTAATAAAGAAGAAGCCAGAGTGCTAAAAACTGCCTTATCATTGTGTAGAAAACCAAAGGACACAATTGACATTTTTTTAATTTTGCAGGATACCTAAAGAAGTTAAGATTAATAGCTAAGAGGGGATCTTGCACAAGATCTTGAGGCCTGGAAAATAACCACAAGATATCATATGCTACTTCGCAGACTATTTTCCTTAAAGTATTTCATCTACCTTCGACATTGTAAAATTTTAGACCTTCCACATTCATGTTTTATTGTTCCTGGAAGGTTTTTCTCAAATTCTCACACTGGAGTTAACCAGCATCATAATTTCCTGGAAGGTAGTTACCCTTCCGAAGTTTCAGCTTTCATTAAGTATTTCACTCGTGTCTGGCTTTATCTTTAGTCTTGAGAAAATATTTGTTTGTTTGTTTACTTGACAGTAATATTGCAGCTGAGGTGTTATAAAGTCTCCTGAACCAAAGAACAAAATCTACAGTTTGTGCCTCCTCTTTTTTCCAATTATACTCTTCTTTCCTATGTTTGATGTGATTATTCCTTTTAATTTGTTTGTTTTGGGTTTCATTTATTCATTAATTTGTTCATTTTAAGTTTTTAAGTATATAACTTATTTCTAATCGTTTTAAAATTTGGTTCTTTAGGAACGTATTTTTTTATAGCTTAAAAAAAACTTATAGCTTAGCTCTACATAACACCAGAAAAAAAATGAAGAAATCACAAAATTTATTCTTTAGCCTGGAATGACAATCAAAATTTAGTCTGTAAAAGATATGGGCCTAAAGCCAAATAGCCAGCTATCGCAACATATAAAGAAAAGCAATAAGAATTAACTAAGTTTGTAGATGGTGTTTTTTTTGGTTTTCAGTTATGATCTGAATCTGACCAGAGTAATCCAATTGTTAATTGATGCCTAATATTGACTACTTGCTGAATTGGACAGGAGTAGCTCTGTTACATGTTTGGTTTGCATGTTTTTTTTTCGGTTGTCTTAATTAAATTTTTAATTTTCTGTTTTTATCTTCTTCTCATTTTTTAATCGTTTTTTCTCTATTGATTTTAGTTTCTCTTTGTTTTTAGGAGATGGCGAATTCGTGGCGACGAAGCCGGTGACGGAGACCGATCATGCCGACCTGATCGAGATGATGGTCGGCCGCCGCATCGAAGCGCTGTTCCCCAAGGCCGATGCCGAAATCGGCCAGGTCGTATTTGAAGCCAAGGACGTCGTTCGCCCGCCGATGACCAAGGGCGTCAGCTTGAAAGTTCGGTCCGGCGAAATTCTCGGGATCGCCGGATTGGTCGGCTCGGGCCGTAGCGAATTCGCCCAGACGGTCTTTGGCATAACTCCGGCGGCGAGCGGTGAAGTTCTGCTGGACGGCAAACCGGTGATCATCCGCAGCCCGCAGCAAGCGAAATCGCTCGGCATCGCCTACGTACCGGAAGACAGGGGGCATCACGGCATCATCCGTCCGATGCCGATCTTCGAGAATGTCTCGATGGCAGTTTTGAAGCGGGTTGCCAATGGCGCTTTCATCACTCGTGCGGCTGACCGCAAATTGGCCGAGGAAAGCGTTGAGAAATTCGGCGTGCGGGCCAGCGGCATCGATCAGATCGATGGCGGCGGCGGCGCTGATGTAATTGCCGGTGGCGGCGATCAAGACGTTATCAACGGTGGCAACGGAACCGACAGCTTCTTCTGGGCTGTCGGAGACGGCGCTGACTTCATTGCCGGCGGTGTGGATGACGATGACCTGACCCTCGACTCAGACAATGGCGTCGCCGGATCGGGGACGACGGTCAGCGTCACGCTGGCCCCGGTGGTGAACCTGTTTGATCCTGGCCAAATCGTGACATCGGTCCAGTTCCAAGTTGTTTCCTCCAGCACTCTCGAAGTTTTCCATATGATCGAGGTGGAGGACTTCACGATTGAAGCTGATGCGGATGGAACGACGACCAGCGTGTCGGGAGACCTCTCGGCCGCCGGCGTTTCGGAAAACACCGTGACGTTCAATGGCGCAGGCGGCGCGGACACATTCGACGGTTCGGGAATGCTTGGTGGCGTGCGGGTCCCACTCTATTTTGAGTTGCTTCAATGCTTGTTGTGCTCGCCAGGTGCTATCAGCGACAACGGCTACGCCACCAATAGATCCATAAGGCACTTCCATTCTGTCTATCACCACGACATCAACCACACCCTTCATGGTCAAGGCTTTGGCTTTGTCCAAACTTTTCAGTTTTCCACCCAGTACTGGGCAATGGGTAATCGCGGCGTATTTTAATCCCGGTAGTTTCGTGTCTACACCGTAGGTAAGAGTGCCGTTTGTGATCTGTTCGATATTTTGGTTGGGAATAAAGGTACCAATATAGTTGTAATCCTTTTTCTCTTTCAGTACTGGCTTTTCTGGCACTTCCATGGTGGCAGCGATGGATGCCAACTCACCGTAGGATAAACTTTTGCCATTAGCGCTATTGTGAACGGCGTGCATTTTTGCGTAGCAATTGTCCACAGAAGTATTCCATACTTTTGCCGCGGCCGAGATGAGCATAAGCTTTGCCGCTGCTCCAGCTTCTCTCATGGGGATAAACATAACGCGGATACTGGCAGAGCCACCTGTCGCTTGTGGGCCGTATTTTTCTTCATTGCCGTCAGCCTGAATGACGGTGACTTGATCCCAGTCAGCTTCCATTTCATCGGCAACCGAGGCTGGCAAAGCGGTATTGATGCCTTGCCCCATTTCACAACGACCGCAGTAGATCAACACTTCTCCAGATTCTTGCAAATGCACGTAGGCATTGGGATTGAAGGTGGAGTCACTCGCGTTCGGGTTGGCCGAAACTGAAATTGGTGCAGCAACACCTAACATCAAACCACCACTAACCACGCCCGAGGATTTGATAAAATTGCGTCGGCTTAGGTTTTCGATTTTTTTGTCTATGGCGATATTCATTACGATACCTCCTTGGCAAGTTCATCGGCGGCTTGAGAAATGGCAAGCTTAATACGCTGATAGGTACCACAGCGACAGATATTACCTGTCATAGCGGTATCAATTTCATCAACTACAGATCGAAGATCACAAGAAAAAAATTTATGCGAAAGTAGTAGTACTGCTCCTGCAACACCATTAGGAGTAGCTGAGGACAAAAAGGTGATGCGAATTACTGATAAACTGACCGAGTTGGTGGCTTCGCTTACCTCCGTAGCATTGCTAGAAGGAATGGTGGATGCATGATCAATGGTTAATCTTCCATAATGGAATATGCAAAAAGTAGAATAACAAAGACTCTGCATTTAAAATAGCCTAGTTACAAGGAACAGAAACATAGTCTTATAGCTAGGATTAAGTTATTCAAAGCCATGGCAATCACTATCAGACATGTATCTGAAACATTAACGTTTTGAAAAGTAGAGGAATACGAGTATATAGATGCTATCAAGAGGGGCTGTCAAAGGATACTTCTAAGCACTTATTTAAATGATTTTAAGTCAAAGAATTAACTGTGGAAAAAATGGTTTGATCCCCATATTTAGGAATATTATGAAAGAAAGGTTAAGTTGTTTAGATTACCTTTGTGAGACCTAGTCACTTTATGTGTATTATCTTTGGCAGACCTCTAAGGAAAACAATAGACGAAGAGATATTTTACCAAGTTGGCTATGGCACATAAACGCCTATTCCGGTTTGGGCGTTTGGTTGATTTACCTCTTTATTTGCATTAGTATTGTTCCTCTCGAATATCTTACACTAGATGGTAGTTTATTCAGATCCAGGAATATACAAAAATAGTTGTATATGGTGTTATAATAAATTTTACAACGGTTCAAAGGACAATCAATGAACCTTTAATTTATGAATGGGCGAAGCTATGAAGCGATTTTCTTGGAATCATGTATGTAGAACAAGAGTTCTTTATTAAACTGAAAACTTATAAATAAATGTTATAATTTATTTAAGCTGGCCTTCCAGCTATAGTATCGAATTCCATGAAAACATCTCCAATATTATAGACTAAAAGGGAAAGGAAGTATCATGTATTTATTTATTAGTGGCCGATTTCTCCGCGAACGCATTACCGAGCTTTACACCCCGCTCGTGGCCAACCGTAAGGGTTTGGAGGAACGCGTTTCGTTCGGGGTGCAACAGTTGTTCTCCGCCCTCAACAATGAAATGATGAACCCGCATCTTGCTTTCAGCATCGATGATCATCGATTTCGCGATTACCTCATCCTCACGCTCGACACTCTGGCGGCCGGTGACTCCACCATTTCAGAAGCGTCGAAGGCGGGGAGTCGATAGGATGAGCGATCTGGACGCTCTGGCGGAGACGCTTGCTGCCGCGACCGGCAGGGCGAATGCAGCTGTCGCCGAACGGCTGCCATTGGACGATCCATCGGATTTCGAAGCCGCCACCCGGGGCAAAATCGCCGAGCTCCCGACCGGTGGGGTTCGGAACGCTGTTGGTGGCGTGGCGTGGGACATGTCCCAATACGACTTTCTTCGAGGCGAGTGCCCAGCGACGGTGAATCCGTCGCTCTGGAGGATGGCCGGCCTCAACGCAGTTTGCGGGCTTTTCGAGGTGGCCGATGGGGTCTGGCAGGCTCGCGGCTTCGACTACGCAAACATGACCATCGTGCGGGGCGGAACCGGCTGGATCCTGATCGATCCGCTGATGACGGCCGAAACATCGGCCGCGGCCTTGAAAGTGGTCAATGACACGCTGGGCGCCCGGCCGGTGAGTGCGATCATCCTGACCCACACTCACCCCGATCATTTTGCCGGACTCAGAGGTGTCGTCGGCCAGGGCCAGGTTCCGCCGATTTTCGCCCCGGAAGGCTTCATGGAATTTGCCGCATCAGAGGGAGTGCTCGGCGGCAACCACACATCGCGGCGTGCCATCTACCAGTTCGGCCTGACCCTCGATGCCGGCCCGCAGGGTGCCGTCGACGGCGGCATTGGAAAGACGGTGGCCAAGGGCAGCCGGACATTCGTGGCGCCGACGGAGTTTGTCGGCGAGACCGGATCGGAGCGTATCGTCTTTCATAACATATTCTCAGCAATTACGAATTAAATAAATTTTCCTGAAATGAAGCATTTGACCTGCTAAAAGTTACCAAGAATTACCTAAATATGCCACCCCTTTTTGTCATACCCCTAAGGCATGGATGCAAGAGGTTATGCGGTATTGCGCTTTCACAGGTTGTTTACTTCACCGACCGCCAGAGTATTGCAATTTTTCCGGGAAATGAAAAAACCGGTTTTTTGGCTGTGCTATAAATTCATTGCCAGCATGAGATAAGGGAATGAAGCTACGTGATTAAAAAGGTTTTTTAACCCTATTCCTGCAACTGGTGCAGACAGCAAAGAGAAAGGGGGCGGCCATGTCCTAACGAGCTTTTCGAGGCGGGGGGGGACAATACGAAAATTATTTGATAAGTTGACAAAGAAGTGCCTAGAAACTCTTGAAGATTATGCATTTCAAGAGAATGAGGGAGGGAATCAAATTCCCTCTCATGCATACAAGCCTTGGGGGGGTCCCTTAAGTTACAGTAGAAATTAAGCTCTCGATAAGATAATTAATAATAAATAAGTAAATGTATGAGTAAAAATGCTGTGCAGATAGCCTGTAGATGAAAATTGAAGGCTTAATGAAAATGGCGTGAATTTCCTGAAACCAAAGTTTCTTTTTTACACAACAGTACTGCCTATAAGAAGGACAGAACTCACTGTTTATACTCCTAAAAAAATAACAATGAAAGAACAGTGAGGCTAGGATATGTTAAAGGATTTGGCCCCTCCTCCCGCCTCAAAAAAGAATACACCATCAATATTGGTTGCATGTGAGTGAAGATTACGCGAAGTCCACACTATTGCCAAATTTGGGGATAAAAAGCCAATAATTTTAAATGCTCGCATTTTGGGTTGATTTTAACGTACAGTTGTGCAACAAAAGCACTAAACTGAAATAGCGAAAACTTGAATAAGACATCGTATGTCAACACTGGTTTGTTCGTAACTATTTTCTAAAGCAAAATACACTGCAGCAATGAGTTTAATGGATCTGGTACTGCAACAGCCTCGGTATATAAAGCAGAAAACGGATGAAATTACCAAATTATGAAAGAAAAGACCAGAACAACGCATGCGATTTGTCGTACGAGTTGAACTTATTCAATGCATCCGACATTGCAGCAAAACGGATAGTTTGTCGCACGATTTGTGTCGTTTGTCGCATGTTGCAGGATTTTGCGCGAAATCGCAGCAGTGGAACAAGGGGTTGGATGTTATAAGATCCACCGTCTGTTTAAGATCTTAAGACGCCGAGCTAAAATCACGAAAGGAAATTCTTACCTATAGAATTCACAACCCTGGAGAAGTCATTTTTTGTCAGCACGTTTTTTAATTTCCGTGTTTTTCATTTTCGTTACTAGCTTTCTTGAGTGTCCACTAGGGTCAAATCGGTTTGTATGAAGAGCAGCTTCCTGTTTCGTCCGCAGCCTTCCACTTTGCCCTAGAAGTTTATGACAAGGTCAAGTAGGTGCACAAGGGAAATAAAATAAACCTAAACTTTTGCAGTTGACAAATACCCGGGCTAAATTATAGTCTCACTTATCAATACAATCAAAATTATCTCCGACTACAAAGCCAATTACGTACCCAGTTCAAAATTTGTTGAGTTGAACAATGTTCAACTTTCAAGCCCAAAATTTATGATTGACCAATCAGAGTGAAGATTTCAGGTATGGTTTTTTTTTTTTTTAATTAAAAGAAGTGTAAGCTTGAAACATCAATTTAGTTATCTGTTTCAGCTTCTTGAATTTGATAATTTTAGAGAACAAGACGCATTCCTTTACCTAGACTTCCAATGAACACATCGAATTTTGCACGTGATATGTCCGACCGAAGATCATTTAGATGCAGAACAAGGAAATTTTACAATCTTTAAGAAGAGAAGAGATGGTCTCGGGTTTACACCAATGCTCGCTGGATAGGCCTATTCTGCGATTTTTTCCTTCTGGTAATGCCATTTTGGAAATTTCAAAAAGACGCATGTTAGAATTTTATTGCAATGTGTGTAAGCTCCAATGGCCGGAGCAGGGACAAGTTTGAGTATATTATGGAGACACTGATTTACTTCCGTTAAAAGTTAAGACAGATATTTATTTGGATGATTTAGAAACTGGTGAACACATTAGCACTCGGATGGACCAAACCAACTGGGATGGGTCCATTTATCCAGAGCTAGTGAAGCGCCAGGCCCCAAATAATTTGCTCATTTTAAAATCTGAGATGGGGAGTGACTTGATATCCAAAGATGTGAATGCAGGTGCGAAGATGTACTGTGTGCAAACAGACAATGAAGATATCAAATAAGTCTGCAAGAGGGTGCCATCGAACTATGTAAAGACAAATTTCAATATGAGTGTTTGTAGGAACCGTTTAGAAAACGATTTAGTTCCAAGAGTGAAGGTCATGTTCTTTCGCTCTTTAAAATTGAAAAACTATACAGTTCGAGTCAAAAAATGTTATGTCGGCCATATCGGACAAAGTTATATATCGGACAAAGGTGTGAGAGTGCTACCACGTGGTCACTACCTTAATTCTGATCGAGACGTATTTTTAGAGCATAGACGGTATCTTGGTATGGACAAAGCTCAATAGTTGGTTGAAGGGGGATCGATCACTCCCCAGCTCAGCAATGTGTGCTTTCTAGAAGTTTCTAGTGCTTTTTACATATTTTTTTGTGCAAAGCGGAATTAATGATTTAAAAATTGCTTAATAATATACAATGAATTTACCATCATCACCCCGCAGCAGTTGGTGCCTTCCAGCTACCGTTCTGGCTGCCACATCTTCCGACCTCACCTGCTCGGTCGCTCGCAGTGGTTGCCGTGCTGGCGAGGTATACATGTCAAAGTACCTTTTAATTTTGTTGTTAAGTCTCTAAATATGTTCAAGTGATTGTGTAAATATATTTTGTAGTTTATTTATTTTGTATTAAGGTCGCTCAAATCAAGCAATTTGTGATGAGGAACTGTAACCCTGCCTCCCTGATATTTACGCTAAAGCGAAATAGTACTTTGAGAACACTTCTTATTCTAGTTTAATAATAAATAACGTTTAAATAAATAAACGTTTAAATAAAAGAATAGGGGAATGAAAGGGTTGAAATGGCGAAATCCTTCACATTTGGAATTATAGCTATTCAAATTTAGTTCCAATTTTGGTTTTTACTTTCATTGAAAAGGGTTTTTTTTTTCATTATTTAGCTTTTACCTAGAATAGAAGATAAGAGATCATATAATTGGCACTGATGCATGTCTCCCTAGGGCCCCCTAGTTTTCAGGGGATCCCTGAAAACCCATCCTTTAAAAGATAATTCAAGAGATATGTCTCAAGGAAGAAAACCTAGACAAATAGTTGACTGGTTGTATGCATATGCATGGCCCAAAATTTGAGCTGCCTGACACCATAAATTTTATCATAATGCTAAGATTTTACACGAGTACGACAAAAACAATTTTTGAAAAAAATATTTCACGGGGTGAAACGAAGATCGCTTGGCAATTCCCTCTGATGGCATTCTCTTTTTTTTGCTTCAAGAGATGAAGAAAGAATGAGTGTGCTCTTGCCATAATAAACGTGATGTTATTTTCCTTTATGTATTAAGAGCTAGACTACTCATTTCTAAAATTAAACAAAATACCATACATAATTTTACCTGATTCCTCAAGCGTTTTTGCCACCTTCTTCCTTTTATTCTTTGCAGCGTCTATCATACAACATAGGATATGATCTAGTGCTTGTTATTAATTTGTTTAACATCCATTTCTATTTTTTTCAAATATCGCTTCGCTAAGCGGTTTTATCCTTCTTACTTTCTATGGCACTTGGTATTAACCAAGTGACATCACAAATTCTGTCAGTCTGTCGGTCGCGGTTTTGCTACTTTAGGCACTTCCAGGTAAGCTAGGACGATGAAATTTGGCAGGCGAAATACCATCATCATAGTTTAATTTAAAGAAATTTATAAAATAGGAGCAATGAAATTCAAGATTTGGTTTTGAACGGATAGTAACAGCCATAGATACTGATGCAAATTGAAAGAAAAGGAACTTACTCTTTCTATTTCTTCATCTTGCGTTTTTTCTTCTTCTGTATTCGATTCTTTGCTTTCTTCCATTTCAGCTGTATCTTCAATCTCTCTGCTCTGAACTTCAGGAGTTTCTTGGGGCGGGTCTTCAGGAGCCTCCTCGTTGTCATCATCTTGATCAGCACCGTCTATATTCAAATCGTCCGGAAGATCAAGAGGTTCCGGCTCTGGTTCAGGGCCTTGCTGACCTATTGTAATGATAAAAAGTAGAACAAAGCAGATTTCAATGCAGTAGAATACATTAATTCTCTTGAAGGAATAAGTTTTCAAAGAAGGAAGAAGAAGAGGAAAAGAGAAAGAAAGGAAGAAAAAGGAAGTGATAAGGTGCGTTTGTCAAGAAGGTTTAAGTGGTTAATTTAGGCTTCAGATAATTTTGAAGCGACAACAAAACGGCTTGTAACCCCCTACGGTAAGCATCGTTGAGCCTTAAAATGTAAACATACTGAGTTGACGCTGGTTAAACCCAAAGCAAGCTTATGCTATAGAAAACTTTGCTCTCCTTATCTTACTCCTTCTTGTGCCTTCAGAGGCACCCGAGACATTTGCGAAAATGTGCTACTCGTCCTTCAAATACGCTACTACCATATCCTCTTCCCAGCGTGTATGAACGTGTTTGCTTTAGCAAGTCCCTGTGGTATGTTTACTTTAGTGAGCTCTTTTCCCCTTGCGACGTTTCCGTAAATTGCCACTAAAAGATGAACTTCGGTGACCGGTCATCTTTCTTCCATGCACCGAATACCACGTTATTCAGTTTTCAGGTTCTGAATATGTCCATGAATAGAGATGGTCTAGTCATTTGGCGTAATGTCTGATTTAAGACACGATGTGAACTTGATGGACTTACATAATTGGGGGTCGCTGGAAAACCTTCGGGGTTTCGTGGGGGCTGACGCTGGATTTCGCCATCCGGAAACTGACCCGGCAATCGCACCCCGACCTGGAAGTCGTCTCCATCCTCGGCGGAACGGCAAAGGGCTCAACGTTCAATTCCTTCGGCATTGCCTCGGGCTTCGCCAACATTCTCGGCGCCCGCTACTCCATGCTGACCGCTCCGATCTACCTCTCGGAAGGAATCGATCGAGAAATGTTCCTTTCGCAATACGCGCTCAAGGAACACTACGAGAAGTTCAAGTCTCTCGATGCGGTCCTCCTGACGTGCTCCAATGTCTCCAGCAAGTCTTTTCTGGTCGAGCACGGGCTGCCTCGCGAAATCACCCCGGCGGACTTGATCGAATGGGGCGCGATTGGCGACGTGTTGGGACACTTCCTGAACAAAGATGGCGGGTCTGTTTCCGCTGAAGTAGACGATCGAACCATAGGCATGTCGCTGGAAATGGTTCTCGATATACCGGAAAAAATCATGGCCGCAGCGGGTCCGCACAAGGTCGAGATCATTCGGGCAGCTTGTGGGCGTGGTCTGGTCGACACGCTCGTCACCGACGATTTGACGGCACGCCTGCTCATGGAACATTCCACGCCACAATCCTCGAACATCGATCCGGAGGCGACGTGATGCGTCGCCCCGGCGGACGTTCACCGAAACCTGCCCACATGACGCCCCGCTTCGCCTTCGCACAACAATCGTAAGCTTATGGTCCCGTCCCCCAATGCTCTTGGCCCAACGATTTGTATCGGCGAGATTCTCGCCGAGATCGTTGCGACGACCATTGGAGATGGATTTGCCGAACCAAGCCCTCTCATCGGCCCCTACCCGAGTGGCGCTCCGGCGATCTTCATCGACCAGTGCGGGCGCCTGGGTGGGGCGGCAGCCATGATAGGCGCTGTCGGAGATGCCGATTTTGGACGCATGAACCTGGGATCTTCTTTTAGTATAATTTGATCCATGACCATTAGGTCATGCCCAAAATTCTAGTATGGAGTGAGGGTTGCTAGGAGATTTCTTCTAGATGCTGGCCAACCACTTTTGATTATCTAAGCAGCTCAACAAATTGAGTGTTGGCTGCTGTCTCTTATTTGAGCCTTTTAAGTCTGCCATTCCTGATTGATTGGATCAACATAACAGAATGCACATATTGCACAGAATGCATCTCTCCATCTTCTTCAGGGAGATACATGTGTGGCAGGGCATTGGCAACTGGAATTCCATTACCTGGGTGGAATGTTATTGTGAAGTTGTATGGTTGGATTCTCAATAGCATTTCCTAGAGTCTTAGTGACAACTTTGACATTGGCCTGTTCAGGGTAACTTTGAGAGGCTTGTGATCAGATAAAATTATTACCTTCTGGCCATAGAGGTACTGGTGGTAGTTATGCAGCCAAAGAGGATAGCATATAGTTCCTTTTCTATCTGCAAGTAGTTCTGCTTGGTGACGTTTGACAAGGGCAATGCAAAGGAGATTAGCTTCAAATTTTGAAGAAGGGTGGCTCCCAGGCCAAACTTTGGAGCGTCAGTTTGTAGCTTGATGTTCCCTGCTTTTGGATCAAAGAATGCCAATGAGCTGCAAATTGATTCTTTGATGTTGTTGAATGATGTATTGTGTTGTGGCTCCCACTTGAGCTGTCATTGTTTTGCCAGATGATGTAGTGGCTGATTTAGTGATGCTAAGTATGTCATCATTCCCAGTATAGTCTGTAGTTCATCCTTGGTAGATAGGACTCTCATTTCTTTCAGTGCATGGACCTTTCGTGGGTCTGGATGGATGCCACCTTCCAATATTATGTGTCTGAAATATGGTATGTTATTGCACCCAAACATGCATTTTTTTTCAGGTTGAATTTCACAGCCTTTGCACGTGATCTGGTTAATGCACTGCAAACATTATTGTCATGTTCTTCTATGGTTTCCCATAGTAGGACAACCTTTTTCCTGCAACATAAAATTCGGCTTAGAAATGTAACTTTACTTATGTAATTTTTTTTTAAAGTTTGATCAGGTTTGTATTTTGCAGCAATAAGAAGCTCTGCTACTCTATGCTATAAAAAACTGCTATGTTATTTTGTTTTTTCCTCTTTTTAGTTTGAACAAACTAACATTTCGTAAGTGTCAAATTGTCAAAATGGCAGGTTTCCGCTAGGTATGAAGTAAAGTTACGCCAGAATTTTAAGTTTTTGCAGCTTTGTGATTTATTAGAAAAAATTTCCTCTTCCAGGGAAACCTAAATGATTTCCTTTGGATTGTTACTGAAGCTGAATGACTATTTGTTAATCTCCGATGGACCTGTCTGCATCTAATAGCCAGTTTATTTATCTGTTAATGAGATTATTTTTGCAACGAGGGACGACAAAAATAGTTGAATTGTTTGCTAAACTTAAAATCTTTACTGAACACACAACATAATGCAAGGCGAGCGGCACACCACCAGGTACATCTTTGATAGCTCGTCCTGTCTGTAACACAATGTGAAAAGGCCTTCAAGCATTTTATTACTTGTCGCCATATGTATGTAAGGCTGGTGTTCTTAATCACTATTTTCAACACAGCGGGGAATGTTATATTGCCCAAGCACATGATTTGTATTTTGCTGGATATAATTAAGATTAGACAGTGGAAGAAACTATGCCTGGGTTAGGAAATCTAAATCGGCAAAACCAATAGGGACCATTGGTAAATTTCTAATAAACCTTACTCAATGATCAGCACTTTGGAATAAAGTGATTGTTTCAAAATATTTTTTGTTATTTAGCTTATGATTGTTTATATTGTCTAACTACTTTCTTGCTTGTCCATGGATTCCTCTGCTTAGTTTATTTTGTTTGGTTCATTTATATTCCCTGTGTCCCGGTCGTCATTTGTATCCCGGTGTCCCGGTCTGTATATACATTCGTTTTTTAGTTAGCTACCGCCCCCATACATGGCCTTCTTATGGAGCTTAATACCCCAATCAATTCGGGCTGTCAAATAGGGCTCGAGAGTGTAACGGATTCCTGGACCAATTCCGACCAGGTTTTGCACCTTTGGAATACCAGGAATCCGTTTTTTGTATCGTCCATACCCATAATCTAAAAAGACGAGAAACTGAATGGCATCAGCTCGTTTAAAGCTTTTGAGGTTCGACCAAACAGGGAGCGCTGGCGAGCGCAGCTCTTGCCGCACTAAAAACCCATTTTCAGTGCTGACTTCGCGTTGATCATATCCTCGAACTGTGTCATAGCCCCCAAGTCCAAACTGTTCACTTGGAAGGAGATTTTGTGAAGAAATCTGTCCTTCGAAGAGGAAGTAGTAAGAAAAGGATTTGGGGATCCGTTGCAGATAAGAAAAAGCTGCTTGGGCATACACCCAGTGATTTTTTGCATCGGGACGCAGGCTATCATAGTCAGAGTTGGTTTGATCAGAGATCCACCGTCCTGGGGAGTAATAAATGGCACCTTCAAAATCTAAACGCAGTGAGTGTTTTTCGTAGATTCCAGCATACTCAAAGACAAACTGGGTCAAATTCACGTTTTTTCCAAACGTTGGGAAGTCATCGGTAAACTCGACGGTGTTGTTCATTCGCTTGAAGTCAAATCCAATGGTGAGTTCTTGCCTTAAGTTGATGCTGAGAAGTAAGGGGAAGGTGTAGCGACCACTTGCTTGGGCACTAAATCCATGGCTCTTCATACTGGGGCTTCCAAGATCCGGATTGACCCAAGAGACGCCGCCGAACACATCAAATTCATGACGCCAAGGAAGGAGAGCAATGTACTGCGCAGAATGAGATTGAAACTGATTAATGTCGTATGCGGCAGTGTATTGGTAGGCAAAAATGTCATTTAATCCAAAGACATTACCCCAATTAAAGCCCGCAAACCATCGTTGTCGACCTGTTGTGGGAATCCCTGTATTTCAACATGCAACAAGTTTCATAAAGAACGATAAAATCAACATGGAATAAGTTTCATGAAGAAGGAATAAAAATATAACAAGTTTTCCAAGACATAAATCAAAATACATTAAGTTTCTTGAAGAAATAGTCCACATGTAATAAGTTTCATGAGCAAAAATCAGCTTGCATCATGTTTCACAAAGAAAAAAAAGCAACATGCAAAAAGTTTCACGAAGAAAAATATCGTGAAAAATTAAGTTTCACGAAAGAATAAATCGTCATACAACAAGTCTCAGGAAGAAAATATTGAGATAAATTATGTGTCACGAACAAAAATCAACACGCAACAAGTTCACGAACAAAACTGGTTTTACGAGGACAAAAATCAGTGTAAGAGTTCCACAAAGGGAAAAATCAACATGCAACAAGTTTCGTGAAGAAGAAATGAAAATATAGCCAGTTTATAGAGCAGAATTAACGTAAAACATGTTTTACGAAGAAAAAATCAACAAAAACAACTTTAATGAAGATAAGAAACATACAACAAGTTTCAAAAAACGGCCAACAAAAATATTTATTTTAGCCAAAAAGACTATCTCACAGCAAAGTGGCATTTTCAGCCATTTGTGGTGCGAAACAACAATTCTTGTCGAAAGAAGGCCAACATGCTATTGTGTAAAATTCAGGGATAGTCAACTGATTTAGAATGATCAAAAATCTATACCCAGATTGAGCCTCGAGTTCCAGAGGCAGTAATGCTGTACGGTAGCGCATTCGTTTTTAAAGTTGTAGGTAGTCCTACAAAATAAACGGCTAACATAGACGCCTATTTTGGCCGAAAAGACTTTCCCACAGCACACACGCATCCGTGATCTTTCTTCTAGCAAGGAGAATGTGAAATTCTTTATTTCTGCTTATGGAAGCTTTGTAAAACTTGCAGTAAAGCGTAAATAAAACTTTACTTCTAACAACAGCCCTCCCCTCTGGGATTGCTTGCTAGAACCCTCCCCTACGGTTATAGACTACTGCTGCAATTTTGTGGGTATAACAATATAGTTATAACCAGTACAGTATTTGGCCAGAACATGGCCCATACGTTAAGATGATATTCACATGACGATAAGACGGCCAACCTTATGAACAATGTTATTGTAAATCGAAGACAGGCAGGGTTGAAACAAGATACTAGGAATTAGGTGTGCTTTTGTCGGTGTTAAAAGGAAGTTGAGACTTCAGTACACTCCAGAATGAGAATCTGAGAGAAACTTTCAATGAACAGTTGAACATGAAACAGGAGAATGTAAAATTTGACAATTTTGAAGATGGATGGAATACTTTTAGGAAAATAGTTTGCGAAGTAGCAGATGATTTCTTAGTGAGGAAAGTTTGAAACGCAGTTAGGAATATTAGTGAAAACGCTTTAAGTTTGGTAAAAAAAAAAAAAAAAAGTGGGAGAGACTTGTATAAGAAGTATTCGACCCATAGATCATATGAAAATAAGCGGGCTGTAAAGAAAGTATAAAAAGCACTCAATATGAATTATGGAGGTGCGAATAGTAAAACATTTTATTGGAATGTTCAAAAACTGAGAAGGAGTAGTAAATCTGGACTTCTTCCAGTTAAAGATGGGAACAGCGCCTCAAGTAGAGATAAGAAAATTGTTAAAGAAAGGCGGACAGAATAGTCTGAGAATGTGCTAAACCATTAAAAAAGTTACACCAAATAATATAGAAAAGAATGAACATTTTTGGACAAGTTGGAAGTGAAGGAAAGTTTAATTTGCGATGTAGGTTAAGAGATAATACTAAAAGGATCAAAAAGAATAAGGCTTTAGGTGCTGAGAGTATGGATTCCTAGGACTTTATTGACAAAAGGCTTGATGTAACTAGGACAGGTTTTGCGCATGAAGGATGACAGATTGCCAAACGCAGACAGATATCCAATTAAACAGATAGGTCGAAAAACCGGTCATACCATATGTGGCAGTAAGACGTCATAAAACACAGTGGGTAAAAAAGAAAACCCAATCCAAGGGATCTCTGGTCCATGGCTTAACTCCGAAAACCTAAGCGCTGATATAGTGATCTAACCCCAGTTATACCACGGCTCCACTGCAATCACCCTCCTCGAGGTCGGCAAATATTGGCAACCTTTCTCTTCCAAATTTCCCGAATTATTCAAGCGAGATTCATGACACGGCCAATTCTTGAGAAAAGAATTGCAACCGGCGATTGTTCCCATAAGGGTTTGGTGATATAAATGGCGCCCATTACGGGGGGCCACAATATGATCATCATGAAATTCGGAGGTACATCGGTCGCATCAGCCGAACGTATCGTTCAACTTTCTGAAATCGTTCGGCAAGGACAAAAAAGAGATGTCAGGGCCGTCGTGGTTTCGGCTTTGGGCGGGATCACCGATCAAATGTTGAAGCTGGCCAATCTGGCCGGCTCAGGGGACCGCAAGTACAAAGAGGTTTTGAAGGGAATTAAGCATCGTCATTTCGAAATGGTGGAGCAAGTGGTGCCAGCGGATCGCCAAGCGCACACCGATGATTGGCTCAATCAACAATTTAAGGATTTGAACGATATAACCAGAGGCACAGCCCTGGTTCGGGAACTCACACCCAGGCGCTTGGACTACATCATGAGCTTTGGAGAACGTTGTTCCGCTTTCATGATTGCTCAGACCTTGAAGTCCGTCACGGAAACCCAATACTTGGATGCCAGGACCATCATCAAAACCAATGGTTGTTTTGGTGGTGCTCGGGTGGATACCGATCAAAGCTACGCGCGGATCAACGAATATTTTGAGGCAAATCAACCACTGCAAGTCGTTACCGGTTTTATCGGCAGTAGCCCCGAGGGCGAAACCACGACCTTGGGTCGCGGCGGTTCCGATTTAACCGCTTCGCTTCTGGGCGCTGCGCTCAATGCCACTTGTATTGAAATTTGGACAGATGTCAACGGTGTGCTGACGGCAGATCCCGCTATACCTTACTTTTTCTAAGTGTTGAAAGAGATCCGGTTTTTAGAAACAAGTTCCCTGGCTTTAAAAAATGTCAACCAAAGAACTTACTTTTTTTTTGCTGTATTTACTCAATATGAAATATGTGGATTTTTGAGTTATTTTATTTATCAATAAATTTAAAGCAAAATCAACTGCAAAATAATATCCCCATAAGGTTTCATGGCCAGGAAGTAACAGGGAAGGAACAACACCAACAAAAGACACATAAACAAAGTCCATAATCTAGTCACTTGCCTTAACAATCCCCAAAATCTCAAGTTGGGCAGGGGAGTAGCACATGATTCCAACAACTCATTTAAACCCACCGTAGTCTATCAAAGGAAGAGAGGAGATGCTATCACTACTTGAGAGCTGCAGAAACAAGCTCTCAATTCCAGTCTTCCCCTCATTTCTTGAGGTTACACGAAGAAGTTGCAAGTCCCTTGTTGCCATTGACATGAGCATTGACACTTCTTCTCTGTATGTGCTGTCCCTCACTATGACAGCCTCTCCAAAGCCACCATCCAGCCCCAAACCATAGACGAATTCAAGAAAGGAGTTGACCATATCTGGGCCTATACAGTGCACCATAACATGGAATGCCAAACCACAGTCATGTCACACCACTAGCAAGATGTTCTACAGGACACTCTTTACCATCTTATCTTCCTGGACGTTTGATTTAGGGTAAATATCAAATCCAATCCAGAGACATCGACTCAACGGAAAAATGGGGCTTCTCCTGGAAATCAGTGACATCTAGTAATCATGAGGAAACCAAAGGAAAGAGGGCGTGGTAAAGAAAAAGCATAATAGCAAATTGAAAAAACACTTGTGGGGGCCCATGGTTGACTGCCTACAAATAGGTTATGTACCTTAACAGAGGCAATACGAGTTCTAATTTGTGATTGAAAGGCCTCCTTCTGTTTTTGTGCAAACACTTTCTCTGTGTGATTTTTTTGGAGTAATGCTGCAACATGATCTGGCTCAAATGAATGTCCTAAGCCTACTGCAAAGCCTAAACCTATTGCCAAAAATGGACCAAGTTCTGTGATTTGCCCCATTATTTCCTGTACCAGAAGATATCACATTCTCGTGTAAATCATATTGTAAAAATATTTCCTAAAATCGACTCCAGGGAAAATTTGTTTGTTGTTAAACATAGAATAAAAAGAAAAAAGAAATGATGGGTCTATAGTCTTGGCATAATGCTGAGTCTTGATCTTGCCGATATTGCAATTACTGATACTATTGCAACTGCCAATATCATTGCAGCAATTGTTCCAAATTCTGGAACTACTTGTTTTGTGGCAATCTCTCCTGGAACATCAACATAAAGATCATCATGACCAAATCCTACTGATTCAACAGTTAGGACTACTGGCATGGTCTCAGATGCATCCATAGGCAGTGCTGCAGTCATGTGAGTATTCATTATGGTTCCCTTGTGCATGTGACCTTCCTCATCCAGTATCACTTCAGAGCCTTGTGTTGCTTTGATGTTGTATGTGATGTGTTCTATTCCGTTTCCTTCAAGATCAGTCATTGTCAAATCAATTGACATTGGCTCATTTGCAATGCCGTCGCTAGTTTTGAGTTCTGCCATTATTTCGTTGAGGTCCATCTTCATTGGCATCATCATTTTATCATCCATCATGGAACTGTCCATTTGTGCACCTGCTTCTTGTACAATTATTGTACCTGTCATCCATGGGTGAACCATACAAAAGTAAGGGATCTCACCTACAGCATCTGGAGTGTATTGATATGATCCTCCTGCTATTAGTAGACTGGAATCAAACATTGCTCCAACATCATCCCCACCCGGAGTTCCAGATGTGAACGTATGTGCTGCAGTGTCCGGGTTTGACATTGTTCTGACGCTGCCAACATCCACTGTTACAGTGCCTGGAAGATAACATCCATCTGTAGTTTCCTCACATCCTGGAGCACCAGAACAACTGGGATTGAACCCGTGCCCCCTAGCTAAATGGTATTGTGTTAGGCTATAAGAACGTGAATCATAACATTTATGAAGTATAGAGTTGAAGTCATTAAGACACCATAAATTTTTTCTTCAATTCTTGCGGATGCCGGATCGAAAGCAGTAGCAAGTAAACCCAAGATCTGTCAAAATGAAGGCAATTTTAAAGCTCTATGAAAAAACCGTAGGGAGCGAGATATTGAGGAGGTGGCAAGCCCCTTCATATATGAAATGATTTCTGTTCGTTTTATGCTTTAATGTCGCTCTTTACTTTCATTTGAAGAAACTTGTTTTTTTGTTAAATAAAAAGTAGGCACAATCAAGGTCATATCAAAGGGGGGGGGGGGGCTGTAAGGGGATTTGAACACTCTCCTTCCCCCACAATGTGTGTCGATTGCAATAAACATAACAAAAATGAATGAAAAAAAAAATTGATTATTTTTTTTTAAAGTTTTTCAGTAAAAAAAACCTACTGGGCGACCTAGCGTCTAGCAACCAGTACAAAACATGACCGCAGTCAGAGTATATCTTAGAAAAGAGTCACCTTGTGCAAGGAAACACTTATCTTTCGTTGTTGTGAATTGTACCCAAGGCAATAGATGAGAAAACCAATATTAGGGCTGCTTACATAAGAATATATGGTACCTTTGTCATTACCAGCAGTTGAACCAGATTCGGAGAATCCAGAGACAATATCAATCTGACCAGAGATACAGGGCGAAACAAGTAAGGAAGAATCTTCGCAAATAGGTTGGATAACCGAACTTGTAGGTTCAAACGAGTCTTCAGCGTGGCTTTTTGTTGTGTCTTCAATATCTAAAAGCAGACAACATTGATGGACCTGGCTAGACTTCAAGAAAATTACGAGACAAAGGCATATTCTCAAACTTCATTGTGGAAATTTTTTAACTTTGTTTTTAAACTAGAAATGAAATTTTTGATTGCAACCGAACTTTATCAGGCAAAAATTCTTTTGTTACACCTCTCTCCCCGAAAAAATTCTTGCACAAGCATGACCTTTTAAACAAGTTAATAATATACTAACTTATTAATTATGCATAATGAGCCCACTATTTTAAACTAATTTAAAAAGTATTCTAAAATTTAAAAATTTTTAGTCAATTTAACTGAATTAATTTGAATTAAGCTAATAAATATTATAAAAATTAATTATGAAAGTTAAATTAAAACATTAATTAAAAATAACCAATGACTGTTCCCCCCCCCCCTCCCCTGAAAAAATTTTACTGCGTAAGGCATCACCCTTCAGACAAGTTAACACTATACTAACTTCTTAATTACTTATAATTAGCTCATTAATTTATGTAGAACAGAAGTTATGCATACCGGCTGTTTGTTTCGCATTACTTTGCGCTGCCATTTTCACCGCTATTTGACTCTGCCTGTCGTCAAATGGAGTAGTAGAAAAACGCGTATTCTCATGAACAATAACCGGCTTTGCAAGACGCTGTTTCAGCATTTCTTCCCCAGTTAGATCAGCACCTATAATAATCAACTAGATTAAAAACTGAATTTGAACCTAAATCCTGAAATCAACTCGGCGAATAGATTGGGACGGAGGGGGAGCGTGCGTAGCTCTGTTGGCCTCAGGTGGCTAGGTGCTGCAGAAACTTTTATGTAATAGTAGTATGGTTATTCCCGCGTTCAATAAACTTATCATAATTAAATTTGTAAGCTTTGGCGTTCAACGGGCAATGACAATTATTAAATAAAGTCCGATAATTGCCTTAATCTTGAAGCCTGAAATAAGCTCAGCGGATAGTTGATTAACGCATAGACCCGGGCCTATGGGTCCACAATGTCGAGGGACGCAAAAAAAAGGGGTGAAGGTGAGGTGTGAAGTGGAGGCCATGGATAAAATTGCCGAGGATCCGGAAGATGCAGCTAGATGGCATAATAGTAAAATAATGTATTGGTATGCTAATAAATTGACAATATTGAATCACTTATGGATGACATCGAAACTCTGGTAAACTCCAATGAGTTAGATGACGATGACGCTGAGGATCTAGTAGATTATCTTGAAGATGCAATAGAGGAACTACAAGAGACTAACGATAAAGAAGAGGCATGTGAAGAACTAGATGACTTTGTTGATGAGGTTGACGATCTAATTGAAGATGAAGACATCTCTCAATCGGATGGGAGTTCGTTGATTGCTTCAACCCAACAAATTCAAACTGTACTTGAATGCTAACATTTCTACAACAAATCTCTTTTTCTTTTTTCTAAAACACTTCTCTAATACCAAAATTCCATAATTTCCTTATTGTCTTTAACAAATAATGATTCAACTGTTGAAAACCTAAAAAGCAATTACATAGCACACAGGGCATCGCAGGCCTCCCAAGAATATTTACAAATCGTAATGCCATACATACAAACTATCCAAAGTCTTGAGAAACAAATCAAAGAACTACAAGAAAAGCTGCCAAAGAACCAGCGGGTAAAGATTATCAAAAAGGGTAAGAAATGATTGCCACTTCCTGTAGTGTTTGTTCTAAGTATTCTCCCAGCTACCGACAACCTAGAAGAAGATTTGGTGTTGGAATTGGCTGAAGCAATATCTGTACCGGCATTTTTTAAGGACGCTACCCAGAGAGATTCTGTCAATGTGAATGTGCCAAAAGGTGCCTCAATTAAAAAAATAACATTTGCGCAAAACACTACTGTAGGAAACTCTGTATCAGCTCACGATGTAAGAACAGGCGCAGATTACAAACTTCCTGGAAGTGGGACATTCAAGGTTATTATCGTGGTAGAATCAACTTCCAATGTAACCAACATCCAATACAAAATATGGGGTCATACGGTAGCTGATGCAACTCCCGGAAGCGGAACTCCTGCACATGCTTCAACTAACACTGGCGACTTTGACTCAAATCAAACTGATACGACGCCAATATTGATAACTAACTTATGAAAATAGGTGTATGAGCAAGAGGCTTTAGATAAGCTACTACCATCATATATTTAATTGTTTGAGCAGATTGTAGGCTATCTAATCATTTTCTGTCCAAATTTTTTTTCATTGCCATCTAAATCCTCTAATCTTCATATTCTTTAAATCTCAATATAAACCTGTGCTATTTCAATATGTCTGCAATGTCTTCCGTTTTTGTGTTTAAAAAATTGTTGTTTTTTTGTAGCGTTTCCACCCTCGCTCGCATCAAGCACTTGTCAAATACAAAGAGGAATCAGAAAAACAGTCTTCTGAGAGGAAAAGACTCCTAATGGATGACGAAGGAAATGAAGAAAGCATGGAAGAGGAGGGACTGCAAGGTTCGTGTTCTCTTCCAAGTACAAGTAGCTCCGACAAGCTGCCAAATTATGAAAAAGCAAGAGCCTCAAGTGGAGAGTTTTTGAAAAGAGACTGGTGAAACTGAATAAAAGCCAAGTTGATGATTTGATAGTCAACTATGTGGTGGAGTCTACTTGCCCCTTAAGCACAGTTGAGAAACCTACCTTCAGGAAACTTGTTCAAGGATTGGCCCCATATGCAACCGTAATGACACGAAAAGCGCTATATTCGTGTGTTGAATCGAAGTATATAACAATGAAAAAATCCTTGACTGAACTACTTCGTGAAACTGACTATCTTTGCACCACTGCTGACACTTGGAGCACAGATCACAAAAGCTTCTAAACTCAAGCAATGAAGATTTTAGCCTATGACAGACCAAAATAGTTAAAACAGTCATCAATTATGGCACAATGTTGTAAAAGCTTTCAGGGAGTATGATGCTCCATCAGTGACAGAGAAAGAGAGTGAGCTGCCAGTTTTTAGTGTTTCGAAGATTATGATGATGGGTTTGACTGTGATGAAGACGCTGTTGCCATTGAATCTGTTGATCCCATTCTTGACAACAGCGTAGGTGATATTGACAGTGAAAATTTTTATCTCCCAGTACGGGATTTTTTTTTTTTTTTAATTTCCTACAAAAATAAAATTTAGGTTTTTGAAAAGTTAATAATGTTCAAAAGTTCATAAACGAGATTTCAGATGAATCAAATCTAATAGTGTAGTCCCATTGCAACTCAATATATTGATTAAATAAAGAAAAACTAGTTTTTTTTAACTGAAAGTAAGGAGCGACATTAAAACTTAAAACGAACAGAAATTACTCTTTATATGGAATGGGTGGTTCTTCCACAATCCCTCACTCTTTACGCTAAGGCTTATAATTGTTTTAAAAAGTAGAATTGTGGCAAAGAGTCAAACTTTACCGTAAAGAGCATTTTAAGATATCCATTTATTTTAAAAATTGCCGAAAAATCACATTGATTTACTTCCTAGGAGGGTATTAATCCCAAAGCTCACAAGAAACTGGTCGTACATTAAATAATTTGCTAACCCATGTGCATTTGTTCTGTAAAGAGAAAAGGTTTGGATTTGATCGCTCTCGTTTAGTTTTGTGACGTTTGCCATTTTTGAACCGTTTTTTTTTTTGTCTGTTTTACTGAACAAAGTAATTACAGCATAAAACATAACAATATAATTAGATAATTACAGCATAACACATAACATTCTGGGCTACCGAAGAGCCTGAAAACAAGCTGCCCAAAGTATGTCCAGCATGCCTCTCAGTTACGGAAAATTGGTATACGTAGTTGGGTACTAAAATTTAAACTTAACAAGCATGTTTTAGCTTTGTTATTCTCAGCAGTTCCACGCCCCAATGTCTACTAAGTTTCTCCAGTTCGGCATGGCCTTATATACACGGAAAATCACCATATCCCTACATGCCTCTGTCGATACCGGAAATTTTGTTGGGTGTCATATATTTTCTCTACGTTATACTTCTGTTTTGAAGAAACATCATTTATGAGACCTAGTTTTGACCTAGGATGACCTATTTCTGATTGAGAGAAGTTAAACATCAAAATGTGTTCTTCGTTCGATTGTTCTAACGGTCCAGCGCGGCGGTATCGAATACGCCCTGCTTTCCCACCCTTCATCCCCCATAAGCGCGCGCAGCAGCGACGATTTTCCGGTTCCGTTGCGTCCGACCAGCCCGACACGCTCACCGCTGTCGAGAACGGCCGTCGCTTGGTCCAGGAGCACGCGGCCACCGATCCGCAATGTCAGTTGGTTAATTTGCAGCATTTCGTAACAGACTGGATAATTGATCGCGGGCGCTGTTGCCGGACCGGATAGGCCTCTGTATAAGGCCGCCGCACTGACAAACGAACCGTCAAACGCGGTCTTAACTGGAAAGTACTATGGCTGTCGAACGAACCCTTTCGATCATTAAACCGGATGCCACGCGGCGCAATCTGACTGGGCAGATCAATGCCCGTTTCGAAGATGCCGGCCTTCGGATCATAGCCCAAAAGCGTGTTTCGCTGTCGCGACAACAGGCGGAGGGGTTTTACGCCGTTCACGCCGAAAGGGCGTTTTTCGACGATCTGTGCTCTTTCATGACGTCCGGTCCGGTAGTCGTCCAGATTCTCGAGGGCGAAAACGCAGTGGCCAAGAATCGTGAAATCATGGGTGCCACAAACCCCTCCAACGCAGACGAGGGAACGATCCGCCGCGATTTTGCCGAGTCGATCGAGGCAAATTCCGTCCACGGGTCGGACAGCCAGGAAAACGCGGCAATCGAAATCGCGTTCTTCTTCAGCCAGATTGAAATCGTCGGATAAGCGATTCCCAGGCGCGCCGTAGTTATTAGCTCGCCTGCACCACTTTCAGATAGTTGCCTTCAACGCCGGTCACCGTGACGTCGGTGCCGGCTGGCATGTCCTGCCCTCGAACATTCCAACGGCTGTCGCCCACTTTCAGCGACCCGGCACCGTTCACGATGTCCTGGTCGAGGGTGAACTGCCGCCCAACATATTGTGAACCGCGTCGATTCAAGGTCGGATGATCGGAACTCTCGGGCAATAAAAACACCAAAGACATAAAACCAACTAACGAGCCCGGCTATATCGGTACGCAGAACAATAGTCATAATCTTGGGATCTTGGAGCTGAACAAAGAATTGGGTTTTCCCTCTTCTATTTGTTAAAAATAAAATTAGTAAACATATGCCTTTTTTAGGGAAATTTGGAGTAAAAATTGTCTTTAAAATAGCGTTGATGAAGTAAAAAATCGTAAATCGACTATTTTGCCCGTGCAGTTAGATAAAGAATTTGATAAAAGGGGAAGGAGGGTCTTTTCCCTTCTTAAATGAAAATTTCCAAATTATTATTTTGATAAATCTACCCTGTTTTGTCTTGTGGATGGGGAATCGAGTAGAAACTTCCAGGGACATTTTTGTTCAGAAGGAGGGGCAAAGCGTCTTAAATTCTGTGTTACGGGGGGAGACAATTTGGTCCGTTTCTCAAACAATAGATACATTTTGCCTGTTGTAGTAGAGGCTTCGCTCTAGTCTAATATACTAAATTGTCCATTTCCAAAGTTAAACTAACGAAACTATACCTCATGGAAATTCGCTTAACTTTTAGAATGTACCATGTTTTTGTTTAATTTTATTTAGCTTTCAATTCGAAAGAAAAAACAAGAAAAGCAGAAACCGTTATGATATATGCGGCTTCTCTGAAAACACGGGATTTTAAAATTGATAACTAGATTTTCGAACACTTAAAAGAAAACTACTAAAGCAGTATCTCAATTTATAATCAGTTCATAATCATTATTAATCATTTTTTATAATCAAATATTCACGATAGATTCGTCCTATCCCTGTCAAAACTCCAAATATCTTTAAATAAAAACATAAAAACCCACAGTTCAGGGGAAACTACAAAAGTTTTTATCAGTTGATCCCAACCCTGGCTAAATACCCCCATAATCTTGGTCAGTTTACGAATACGAGTACACACAAGCCTTCCAATTTGATTCATATTTTCCTGAGTTTTATCAGTAGAGTGTTCGGATCATCCCCCCCTGTCTCTGAAACACCCTATTGCGAGCGGCCTACTTTTAATTTTGACATCCATCACTCTCAAGCTAATCGTATTTTAAGAATTTTTTTTATTTTTTTACTTCTTAACATTCGCTTAGTCCATTGTTTCCCAAACTTTTTACATATGTGCGCTCTTTTTTATAATTTGCATAATGTTGAGGACCCCTTGTGAAAAAAACATGTAATTTAATAACAGCGAAAATACATTTACTTTTCTGTTTTGATGCATACACAAATAGGTAATAAAAGAGAAATAGATCTATTCATACTACATATAAATAAAAGTAAAATAATGAATAACATTTATTTGGATCCATGACAGGGACGAAATTGCTTGTGCTGACATGAAAGATCTTTATAATTTTGTTCTCTGGTTTTTAATTGCCATGTCAGAGGAGGTCACAAGTTTACTAGCCAGTTCCTTTTCTAAGACTTAATGTCATCAAATGGTACTTAAGCACGGTCCAGCTCATATCCCCACTGAAATCCGGTGCAATGCATACCCCCACATCAAACTCTTTGCATGCCACTGGGATATGCGTACCCCACTTCCTTAATCCACAGATTCTGCTTTATCGTTTTACTTCAATTGATACGACCTACAGCCTGACAATTGCCAATTATGTTACGCCAATAATTGCCAATAATTATGTTAATCCATTTTTTCCTAACCCATTTCAGATAATTCATATTTGACAGCCGTTTTTATTAAGCTGTAAACGAGAGTAGGTTAGAAAGATTGAAGCTTGAACTGAATCCCGACTCTTGTGTAGACAGCAATTATGCGTAAGGGGTTGAGTACACGCGTACATTTTATCCACTTGATGGGTAACTGAAGACTGAAGCCCTAGCCACACAATAGTCACATCTGTTCAAAAAACGCCAAGATTTATGAATGACCAACGGTTTTTAATCGCTGATTTTTAGTAGAAGAGAAAAATAGAAGGGACAAGGACTGTGCTAAGATCCCCTTCTCTAAGTACGTCCGTGTGTGAACATATATAACGTCTTCGTGTAAGCATACAAATTACCTTTGTCATTTATCCTTCTTTTCATTTTTGGGATGAAGGAGGAGTGTGCGCAGCTGTGTTGGCATTAGGCGGCTTGGTGCTTCAGTGAGTAAGTAGTAGTAATAGTTATATTGATTCTTTTTTGGCTCGTTTATGCTTATTCTATTTCCAGTTTCACTAACAGGCTAAGCCATCTTCAACCGAATTGCTAACATATTTAAACAAACCATTTAAAGATTAACTAAATACAAGAAGGACATACCATACTCTAATGTCATCACCGGGCTTGCACGCGTCGACCAAGTCATCTTCCAAGGTAACCCATATGGACCTTGGGATACTGCCAAGTGACAACTTCTGCACATGTTCCTGTAATGAGTAATGTCACGTTATCTTCAGCAGCTCAAGATGGAGACATGACATGTCTTAAGCTAATGGAATTGAAAAACTCCCTTTTTGAATCTTTCAATACGAATTACTTTTCCTTTATTTTATTCTCTTTTTTTAGTACCATCAGGGGTCGGTTGTTAGCGAACAGTAAGAAATAAAGATTTGAAAATTTTTCACGGTATGGGAACCATGAAACGGAGAAGAGACATTCCTATGCAATTTGAAAAATTGTCATACATTTTCCAAAAAAAAGAAATGAATTTTGTTTTTCTAGCCTACTAGACAGAGTAAACAAGAAGTAAAACGAAACTACCTCAGTTATAAAAGTTGACTTCTAAAGGATCATCTAATGTAGGATTCGTTTTGAGCATTGAATTATTAAAATGCAGCTTCTGCGGATACGAGGCGGTTCCTAAACTGGCATAATAGGCTAACATCTACCAGAAGAGGTGTTCTATCCTCAACAACCTTTTTGGACAGCAACATCTGACTAATCGTTCAGTTTTTATGGCACTTGGTATTAACCAAGTGACATATAGCAGCAAATACTATACCTAAGCAATGGTTAAATTTTATAACTGAAAAACCTTCCCTTAAGGGATGCAGGGGGCCATTCCATATCAAAAGACATAATTATTGGGCCTTTCAAACATACTAAATATAGTAGCTATCTTAAAATTTTAATCGGACTACTTAGGAAAAAACTGGCGTTTGAAGGGATAGTTGGCTTCCATTTTTTGGTCACGTAGCAAGGCCACTAAAGCTTTTTCATTTCAATTAGAATCAGCCTTTTTTTGACGTTCCAGGCCCACTGGGTCGATACAAACAACCCTCGGAAAAAAAAATATACACGCATCTGTGATCTTTCTTCTAGCAAAAACTACAAAATTCCACATTCTTGCAGAAATAAGTTTCTAACCTATACAGTTTAGTTTTTTAATACACTGAATCTGATGGTATGATTTTCATCAAAATTCTATGACTTCTAGCAGCTCTTTTCCCCATTTTTGAAAATCAGACCGATTTACTTACTTACTTAATTTTTTAAACCTTACTTACAGTTCGTTAACACAAACCGTTATATTGCCCCTCGAAATCCAAACAGAGATGTTCAAAATATTGATCTTTTTTCTGCATTATCAAAAGTATTGAATTCATGAAATATTTAGTGTGTTTAAATTTTTTTTTCTCAATTGCAATTTTTTTTAAGTTTAGACAGAACCCACACTTTACAGTAAAATGTAAGGGGCTAAAAAAACAGCCCCCTAATATAAAGAATAATCTGTTCAAATAGGTTTCAAATATGTTCCTTGCTTTCAGTTGAAAATCTCTTTTTTTCATTCAATTTCTCATTATTTCCCGGATCATACTCAGGCATGACCAAGATATAATTTGCGATACTGGTATATTAAATACCTGGTTAATTGCTTTAAAAATGCTTGAATTAGCAATTCTGTTTAAATATGTAACTTTCTATTTTGAATAAAATTTTTTTAAGAATTTAACAATGAATAGCAATTTTTGTAAGAAGCGACCGGTCTTTGCCGGGAAAACATGGCTGCACAGGAGCAGCCCATGCAACTGGTTCGAAACGCCACAACGGGTGGTGTGGAATATGGTGCGGAAGAAGCGCAGGTCGCTACGCAGCAACCCACGACGCCGGCTGTGCCAGCAGAGCCGGAGGTGGAAGCATCAACGGAAAAGCAACTGGACTACCTGGATATTCCAGCGTTTTTGCGGCGCCAGGCTGACTGACTAGCCTCCAGGCGCTGGATGGCCTGGCCTGGGCGAAAGGAAGCTCGCCCGACGCCGGCTGTTCAGCGTCCAGTCAGTGATGGTGTCTAAAATCGCAGAACGGCCCGGAAGGGCTTAGCTGGCTTCTCGGTCTTTCCGTGCCGTTTCTGTGATTTTTTCACGATTGTGGCAAAAAGGAGACAAGTGTTGTTTTTTCAACAACTCATGCTTTTAACCCGTAGGGGCGTATGATAGTATCGCGCAGTTCTTGAAACGCCTGTATGAACTGTCACATGTCCGTGGGGGGCAAACACATAATGATAAGACAGCGCACCCTGAAGAATGTCATCCGCGCCACTGGCGTGGGCATTCACACTGGCCAGAAGGTTTACCTGACTCTGCGTCCGGCGCCGGCCAACTCAGGAATCGTATTTCGTCGCGTCGACGTGAATCCGGTGGTGGAAATTCCCGCCTGCCCGAACAACGTTGGCGACACCAGCCTCTCCACCGCGCTGGGCACGGGCGAGTATCGCATTTCTACCGTCGAGCACCTGTTGTCGGCTATGGCTGGCCTGGGTATCGACAATGCGTTTGTCGATTTGAGCGCCCCGGAAGTGCCCATCATGGACGGCAGCGCTGGTCCCTTTGTATTCCTGATCCAATCAGCGGGCATCGAAGAGCAAAGCGCGCCCAAAAAGTTCATTCGTATCAAGAAGCGGGTTGAGGTTCGCGCCGAAGACAAGGTCGCCCGTTTTGAGCCCTATGACGGCTTTAAGGTCCGCTTTTAGTCCTCCTCGCGTTTTGAAATTCAGAATGGTGTTCGGCAAGGCTGCACAGCTGCACACGAACTCTTCAACTGCGCCATAGACCATGTTTTAAATAAAACACTGCTGACGCGGCCATTTGGCATCGATTTTGATTGAAGAGCTCTATCAGATCTCGACTTTTCTGGTGATGTGGCACCAGTATGTGTCAGAGCCGGATCTAGGGTTGCTAGAGGGGTCTAGTGCCCTAGATGGCACGCCTAGGGGCGGCAAAACAGGCTAAAGATCAAATTAAAAAGAAAAACTACACAAAAAAGAACTAATTCAACGTTTGAAATGATAAAATTACAACTCTCGAGTGTTTTTTTCAAGTATAATTACACGATTTTAGTTGCCTGTTGTCTTTCCTTCCAGTTTTGTTTTAACGGTTAATTTTATGCGTTGGGATGACAGAGCGATGTAATTGGTTTGGGTGACGCTTCGACGGTTGTTAAAATTATCCCAATGTGAGGGGGACTATTCCTCCTTATTCCCTTACTTTTCACGCCGATTTTTGTAGTGCTGTAAGAAAGCTTCCTA
>JAAAKM020073195.1:158214410-158251820 GCA_010016025.2 Alatinidae sp. Z8VKAUB7J3 | reverse complement strand
GAATTCAGACACAAATTCAAACTTGAGCATAAAAAGTGAGGGATTAATGAGGGAGCTGCCTCCCTCATATACAGAACAATTTCTCTCCGTTGCTCCTTACTTTTACTTTAAAATAAAATTGTTTTTTGATTTAATTTCTGATTGTTTTTCAAATGATGTCGGGAAATCCATCTCCTCCCTCCGTGGAAACCCTCCCATGCAAAAAATTCCTCCATGAAACATTCATGCCGCGTAAAACCACCTCTCCCCCGAGGAACTCTGGACAATTTCATCCTCGCTGAAAATTTTCCCAGGAAAACTTCCAGCAGACGATTCCTCCTGGAAGATTAACCTTAGTTTCATTTGGAAAAATACTTTTATATTAATTTCCGATTGTTTTTCAAATCGTGCCTGAAATGCCCCATGCATCCATGAAATTAACCCCAAATGTCAAGTGTTTAGGGTATTGTGGGGGGAAGAAGGGTCCAAAAGCTGGCAAAGTATATAGCAAGAGTGGGGAATCAAATTCATTTTGAGTTCACCAGCAAATAGTTATTTTTTTTTTGGGGGGGCGTGCATGTAATGGTCCTCTAAGCCCTGATCCTCAACCTGCAACCAACTACAGTTACCTGAAAAAATTATTATCTTCTTGTTTCAAAATTCGATACTTCTTTTAACAAAATAGACAAAGTCGAATAAAAGCATTTAGAGATGAACCAAATTTCAAATTCCAGAGATTTCTAATCACATTTTTAGAAGAAAGAGTTTTGAATACAAAAATAGAGTTAGTTTGTTGAATAGCCTCCAAAGTGAAAATATAAATATTTAAAAAAATGTCATTTTTAAAATGTCAAAACGGCATACAAAATTGAAATAACCACTTAGGCAGAAAAAAATTACACAATTTAAGAAAAAGGGAGAAAACACTTCTAAAAGAAAGAAGGCCTTGATAAAAACTATGGCATTATATGAAGCATTTCAAAGAACTCTTTAAAAGAGGTTTTATGTTCCTTTTGGCAAAAACATAAGATGAAATATTTGTTACCCCAAATATTTGGTAAACTATGCTAGTGTTTGCCAAAAACTATTTTTTTGGCATGAAATGACCGAAGTGTTATCAAATGTAAACTCTGAGAGAGGCTACTGAGAGGCAATTACTGACAAGCTTCATTTTAAAAGTTCTAAGCTGATTGGTGAGTTTTTGGGGCCAAGTTTTCCAATCACTCCTGAGAGATCCTTCCGTTTACTTTAAATAGGGGATCTCACTTCTAAAGCCCATTTGGAACAATATATTTTGGCTTACACACTAATATGGTTGGAAAAGGGAAAATGCGCCCTTTTTATTACAAAATTATTTTTAATTTTGGCGCTCACACGAATAAGATACGTTTGTATGAACTTACACGAAAAAGAATTACAGAAACAAATTACATTTGATTTCATCAGCATTAATTGAACTTTACTTCCCGAGTGTTTATTATAAAACCGATAAGTACAGAACTGAACACACTGGAAATACATTTTCCATATAAAAAAATACTATCACCTGATTTTTAATTACACATAAGTAGATACCATTAACAAACCATCAATCAACATCCCCCAAAAACTGCAAGAATTTCGTTATGTTATTTGCAAAACACTCATAGGCCAATAAATCATAAATTTACTTTGTAACAATGAATCAGGTAGCAACAAAAGAAAAATATACCCAAAATATAGCCTACCAGATATTGAACAGAAAAAATTTGCCGTGAATTTAAAAAGATATGGATTACCTTGCAGTCTAGGCTACTAAATTCAAGATTTGAGATGTCAACAGTATGTCAAAATTTTGGACTCCTAATACTTGCATTTACGTATTTTGACAATAAATCACCAGCAGATCCAGGTTTTTCTGCCCCCCAAGATTTTTCTGGCACCCTTTTTCCTTGTTTTTTTCCTATTTTATAGAATAAATTTGTCAATTTGGTCAATTGTTGGCACCCTTGTCACATTGCCCCCCACCCAAGATTTTGCTCTAGATATGCTGCTGCAATAAATAAAATAGGGCTGTTAAATTCTGAAATAAAAGAACATTACTGATAGACAGTGCCTCTCAGATAGTCAACTAAACTACACCACCTTAGCATTCAATTCCCCATTCAAAGACATGCCAGGCATAGGGTTACCGCAATTGCTGCAACTGCATCCAAGCCAATCCCCATAATACTTCCACCTAGGTGAAGATGAAAAATTGATGTTGGGCAACAAAATGATTGATTAGCTGGACAGCTTGACTTACCTTGGTAGTATTATCAGTAGATGGTGGGAGCAGTGAAGATGTTAAGTAGAATAGCCAAGGCCCTATGTTTTTTCTTCCACATTTAAAAAATTTTTTTTGAAAAATAGGAAGATGAGTGTGCAAACCAAGATTAGAAGTTACCTGTCGTCGCAACTGCGATCCGCGGTGCTCAAACAACTCGTTGAGACCGTTTTGAATGATGAGGCAGGCGTGGCTGAATCGTACTACTTGAGTCGGTCAGAATTGGTCGAGATGCATGAAGCGGGCATGGTGATCGGAAACCACACTCGCTCGCATCCCATGATGAGTGACCTGGGGCCAAGAGAACAACGAGATGAGATTGCCCATGGGTTCGAATCTCTCGATGCTCTTTTGGGAACGCCACGGGTTCGGACGTTTTGTTATCCCTACGGTGGGGAAGGCTCGTTTACGTCGGAGACCGAGACGATCTTGTCGGAGCTGGACTGCAAGTTCAGTTTCAGCGTGGAACCGAGGGCGATTGAAGCCGACGATCTTGGGAATCGCCCGCAGGCATTGCCTCGTTTTGATTGTTGTCTATTTCCGAATGGTCATTTCCATCAGCCTATTCCGATGTTGGAGGAGACTGTAAGCGCGGGATAGGAGGGGAACTGAAGGTGAGCGTGGGGCGAAGTAATAGAAGGAAGGTGTTGCTGTTGTCGAGTTCTCAGCTCGACGATCGGAAGTTGATCTATACGCGTGCTGTGTCGCAGCTGTTGGAGCAGGCTGAGGTCGAGGTTTGGGCGACCTCGCGACGCAATCGGGCTAGCGAAGGGATTTGGTCCGGGTTTGAGGGGAAGAGCCGCCCCTTCCCGGCGATTCGGCATTTCCGGGAATTCCCTTTCATCTGGCTTCGGAAAATCAACAACGCCGCCTGGGACCAAAGGCTCAAACCTGCGGCTCGATTGGGAATTCAACGAATCGTACGATCCTCCAAGATGAGTTTCACCGTGCGGGTGCTACGACGCCTTGGGATGGTTTGTGGAGCGATGGGGCTGAATGGGGTGTTGGAACGGTTGGTGAACGCGATCTGCGTCCGGTATCCGCGTAGTCCCGAAGCCACACGTTGGTTAGAAGAAGATCGCCCGGACCTGGTTGTCTCGACTTGCCGTAGAAATACACGACGTACAATAGTACTGGATCAAGTTTGATAGAGAAACTTCTGAGCTGACATGGTAGAGTTCTGATACGCGGGAGTGTTGTCCATTTTGGATCTTTTGGGTCTAAAGAGCCCCTAAAAAAAAATTGTATCCTTATTTAGCAATACGGCAAATGTATGATTCATACAGATGAAGATCGTGTCTTTTTAGTTTTTTAATTCTAGATACCGTGAAAAATTTGCTTTGCTTATTGAATCGTCAGATGCTTCATTTATCGACTGGAAAACTGACGAGGAATGCTCAGGCTTACTTCGTTCAGTGTTGATGACAGCAGCTGATTTAGCGACATCTACAAAGGCATGGGATGTGCAAAGAAAAGCGGCAGCACGAGTTACAGCAGAATTTTTTCGTCAGGTAGGTTGTGTTTTTTTTTTAATTGGGCACTTACAAACGAAACATTCAAACACACTAGAAGCATAAATCAAAGCTAATTTTGAAAAATAACTGTTCTTTAACTAGGTAGGATATGTTAGAACTTCTTGTGCAAAATCAAGGAACTTATACTACTACCACTGACAACGCATCACATCATCAAGCCTCATGCTTGATGATGTGATGCAAAATCATGCTCGCACAGCTGTGCAAAGTCCAATGCCACCATATCTTGGAATTAATTCAGAATTATATCAGAAGTAATTTCAACCCTTTTAAGCGTTTCGCCTCTGTCACGTCTAAAGGTCATATCTGGATTTTTAACCGAATTGGCATAAACTGTCTGAATTTTTATAACCAACTGGCATAAACCGTTTGATAAGCTGCTCTTAAAGGGAGGATCAGCAGGGCAATGTGTTTTCAATCACGCTTTGATTCTCCTAATCTACATTACTCGTGGATCTTCTCTTTGAGAATAACTTAGAAAACAATTTTTATCTATTATATCAGAAGTAAAAAGTTTTAAATGCGACCAAGGGCGTATCCAGGATCTTTTTTTAAGGGAGTTGCGTTAACTCCGAGTGACGTACGTCATCTGGTGTCTCTCGGGAAGGATGTTCTTGTCGAACAAGGTGCCGGGGAGGGGAGCGGTTTTTTGGATAAGGAATACCAGACCGCCGGGGCTCGAATTGTGGCATCGAACCAACAAGTCTTTAAAGATGCGGAGCTGATTCTCAAAGTGAAGGAGCCTCAACCTCAAGAGTATTCGCTCATTCAATCTCATCATACCATCTTTACGTATCTCCATCTGGCCGCCTCTAAAACCTTGACGGAGGTGTTAATGGCTTCTGGCTGCACAGCCATTGCATATGAAACAACTGAAACAGCCCAGGGTGAACTCTCGATGCTTCGACCAATGAGTGAAATTGCGGGGCGGATGTCCATTCAAATCGGTGCACACTTTTTAGAGCGGCATCAAGGTGGGCGCGGTGTACTGTTGGGTGGAATTCCCGGTGTCACCCCCGGCCATGTCGTGATCCTGGGGTCAGGAGTCGTTGGTGCATCCGCGACGAAGATTGCGATTGGAATGGGTGCTCGGGTGACGGTCTTGAGTATTGACGTCGGACAGCTTCGTCATCTCGATGATCTGTATTTAGGGCGGGTTACGACCTTAGTGTCTCGTCCTCATGTATTGGAAGAATCGATTGAAGAGGCGGATTTGGTTGTTGGTGCGGTGATGATTCCAGGCGCCCGGGCCCCGAGATTGATTACCAAGGATCTGGTTCGGAGTATGAAACGGGGGTCGGTCCATGTTGCCGTGGATCAAGGGGGCTGTTCGGAAACGACTCACCCCACCACCCATTCTGATCCGGTCTATGTGGTTGATGATGTTGTTCACTATGCGGTCACGAATATTCCGGGTATTGTTCCCCGAACTTCAACCGTGGCCTTGACCAACGCGACGCTACCTTTTATAGTCCGGTTGGTCAATCATGGAGTTGAGGAAGCTCTTCGGGCCGATATTGGGCTAGCTAGAGGGGTCAATGTCAGTGGCCCCGTGCCCCCTTAAAAGGCCCCACGGGTGGTCGGCTGCAATTCTAAGCTGGATAAGAATTGTCCCTTAACGCCGTTTATGTAGCCACAACTTGAATACGTCATTATAATCACATTATCATCGCATGAATATATTTCATAGAAAGTTGTATTAAGACTGGTTTTACGTTTTTTTTTACGTATTTCTGAGTCAATTTCTTTTAATTCTGTGACAATTGATTCACCCGATGTTCCGTATATCTATTGGTTTATTTTTTGCTATGTGATTCTTGGTTTTTATTTGTCAAATCGTTATAAAAACTAGTTTTGTTTTTGTCTTCGGTACGACTGAAAAACACTCAATGTAGCGAAAATTTGAATAAAAGGATTTACATCTTTTGTAAACAGTTCTGTGAAATATTTAATATGCAACAACTTTCACAAGTAGCTGTCCGAAATGAAATGCCGCTAATTAATATCGTTTATATTTGGAAGGTCTAAAATGTTGAAATTAACACAAAATGTATTTTTTTTCCTTTACTTTTTTCCTCTCAGAGACAAGAAACGCAGTCAAATCAACGCTTAAAAACTAGGTTTTGTAGAATAACAGCTGTATAATTAACAGCATTTAACACCAACAAGACGGAACAATTTGTTTTTTAATACCTGTAGCGAAAATTCAGAATATAAACTCATGGCAACTTTATTTGGGGATGAACAAAATTCCGTGAAAAATATATTATATTTATCTTGTTCGCTCATCTTCATTCACAGTACTTAAAGTAACAAACTGCAAGTAAAGAATGACCCTTGTCAAAAGATATCTAAGCCGAAAAATAAAGATTTTATTTAAAATGCGTGGAACAGCTTTATCACTTAATAACTGGTTTAATGACCAATGTTAATACTAATACGTTGCTTCTTATAGATTAAATAAAAAAACAAGTTTTTTTTAAAATGAAAGTGAGGAGCAACATTAAAACTTAAAAGGAAAAGAAATTACTCCGTATCAGCTCACCTTTTACTGCAATACGATTAAAATTCTCTTCAGTCTCATTTTCAGAAAGGTAAGCATAAAGATAGGCTTTGACAGGAGGCGAATTTCGCGTTGACAGTCAGACATGAGATCCCCTTACGAAATTCTTTCAAGTGGGTGATTATTTTGATTCAATGGATTGTACAATTCTCAGAAATGTTAAAAAATCTTCGTGCTTTTGCAAAGAACTTTTTCTTAGAAAATTTCTAAAAAAGACACAGTAAGTTCGTTTTGATAAAATATACCAACCAGAATTTTTCTTAGTTTTTTGTACTTAGTTTTTGGCGAGTCCCTAGCCTCGGCAGCTGCGTATTTGGTTCCCCACATTATAAAAACTCTTTAAATGGGCAATTGCTCGGCGCACGTTTATGTGTGCTGGTTTGAGAAATTCGTTTTCCCGGCCGGAAAATTGTATTGACGCAAAAAGAAAATTCTTGCAATCAAAATTTCAACTTAATATTATTATTTTTTTAGATGAGGATATTTTTTTTCAATTTATCAATGTACTTCACAGAATTTTGGTATCAAGCATGCCTAATGGCCAGTATACGAGATGGTGATGTCACTTAGTCTTTATCGTTTGCAAAAATTTACCGTTTTCTGTCAAAGGTTATTTTATATTTCAGTATTAAGTAGAATAAGCTCTATAGCAATTGAGGTACATTGCATTTAGCAAAACAGAAATAGCAATAAACTATAACACTAATTCGTAAGTTTTTGGTGCCCTTAGAGAAAAACAAAAGAACTGATGATAAAAAAACTTGGAGGAAAAGGCAAAGAACACAGTAACTATTGCATATGGTAATCAGCAATACAAAATGCGTAATAAAAAAGCTTAAGTTAACCACAGATGCTGTAGAAACTTGAACAAATTAACAAATCGATCAAGAAGCTTGGCAAAAAAAAATGGAGAAAAACAAAGCACCAAAAATTTTGAACTAAAATTTACTGTAAGAAATTTCCCCACCCGGCCGTGGTCGAACCAGACGCGATGAAATCCGTCATGCACCGGTGGGTAGGCCGCGAGGAGCGGTTCCGAAAAAGCCGCGAGTTCGCCCCAGGGCGCCAGACATTGCGCGAGCCGCTCTCGGCTCAACGGATATCCCTCCACCGCCAGATAATGCAGCACCGCGTCCGGTGACGCGGTCTCTCGCCAGGCCTTCCAGGTCGCGAGAAAGTTGAGGCCCGTGCCGAACCCGGTTTCCCCTATGACGAATTGCGTCTTGCCCGCCCAGGCCTCCGGCAAGCCGTTGCCGGCGAGGAATGTGTGCCGGCTTTCCGCCAACCCATCCTCGCGGGAGTAGTACACGTCGCCGAAGCGATCCGATGCCGGCGTGCCCTGGTCCCGCCACACCAAACCCGGGTCGCGTTCTTCCGGCGTTGCCCTCTCGCCGGATGTTTCGCTACGCGGCTCCGGTTGATAGTAGGCGACGTCATCGGATGGGGTGACTTTCATCGGTCCAGCATGCATTCTCGCCGCCAAGGCTTCAATCACCTGAAATCGCGAGCGACGCATGTCACAAGACGACGGAATGTTCCTGCCCGAGGACGAACAGAAACGCCTGGCGTTGAAGATGATCCTGGAGGTCTGGGAAGATGCCCTGGCCCAGGGAATCGCCGCCGAAATGGTCGCCTCCTCGGCGATCTTCGCCTCGCTCGGGCGCTCGCCCTTGGGCTTCATGCGCAGGCCGAAGGCGACGTTGTCGAACACCGTCATGTGGCGGAACAGGGCGTAGTGCTGGAACACGAAGCCGACGTTGCGATCACGCACGTCGTGGTCGGACACGTCCTCGCCGTGGAAGCCGATGCTGCCGCTGTCCGGGGTTTCCAGGCCGGCGATGATGCGCAGCAGGGTGGTCTTGCCGCAACCGGACGGGCCGAGCAGGGCCACCAGCTCGCCGCTCTGGATGTTCATGTTGATGTCGTTCAGCGCCGTGAACTGGCCGAACCGCAAGGTTGTGCAAGGTATTCTCCAACAACTTCATTGGGGTATAAAAAAGTGCATTTGGCCATATGAAGGTGGTTCAAAATCACATTAAAGGGCTTTTGATAAATGTGCCGCACAACTGGCTTTGTGATAAAGTTTCCCAGCTACATTGAAGCTGAAAACATTACGACTATTCATTAGGTTTGATGCAACCACCGTGGGAAAAATACTATAAATCCATATAATTCTAACAAATTAAATTAATACATAGTTGTTCGTTTAAAGAGAGTATATATGTTCGTTATTCTTTTATTAAGTCATAAAGCGTCAAATAAACAATAACAATTGAGTTAAGAAAGTCTAGCGTGAATTTAGTTCCTTCTTCCGGTTACTGCATGAAAGAAACATTCATTTGCTAGGATTTGTTTTCTTCTGAAACTCATTGTTGCTTCTCTTCTAACGCCAGATTTCATCTACTATTCGCTGTATTCGCTTTGATACTTTATTTCAAGTGTCTTTTAGCAGCAGGTCTCGCTTGCACTTCATTTTCGTGCATCATTACCTCAGAATTTTCTACATGCCGTTTTCAATAGCTGTTTGTATTCATTCATAACCTGTGTTTCAACGCATATGCCTTCTGAAATAGCTAAAATTGGCATAATATCATTTTACTATTTAGTTTCAAGCAATAGGGTGGGAAATCGGCAATTCCAGTTGAATTGAAAAATTTTGTTGTGGATTTCGGATTTTTTGTAGGTTTTCTAATCGCATAGGACAGGATCAGTAATGTCACTGTCATAATCGAATAATTCTCTCTTTGGTCAAAATGTCAGACTTCACAATTTCAATTACTATCTACTTCTAGGTTTGATACTTCTCAATTCAGTGTTGAACTAGGAAGAACAAATCTTATAACAGGAGACACTTCGAAAATGCAGTCTTACAAAGTTAAAGAAGTTCGGGTCCATCCCAATTTCAGAGCTCACGGCTTTTATAGTGCCGTTGCAATATTTACAGATTTCTCCAGGTACCCATTTAGAGCTGGGTCGACTCTGGCTGAGCTTACATGGTCACGCCTCTGACCCCCGTCCCAAACTAAACAATCGGGTACACTAGGATTCGAACCCTCGCCCTCTCAGACAAAGGATCCTGAATCCAGCGCACCAACTCACTCGGCCAGGACGGCTCAGTATTCAATAGCACTCAGGATGTAATGCAATTTTAGATGTAAGTTCAGATGACTTACTCTTCGTGACTTCTTCCAGTTGTTTCATAAGGATTCTCTCTCATTGACCTTGTTTTAGGATCATAATATGCGGATTCCGGATCCAAATTTCTTAGATATTTGGCTGTATCTTCTCTAATGCGTAAATTTCTGACAGTAATCCTCTGCTTGGAATCCACTTTAGTTCCGGGCATGTCAACGCTGTCAGCATACTTGTCATCATCTTCATCAGAATCCTCATCTGTCTGTAACACAAACTTAATTAATGCCCAGAAACAGTAAGTTTAAAAAAAAGTTAAAATATGATCAAACCAAGCAATGAAGAGGATAATCCAAAGAGGAATTTCTAAAGCCAGTAAATCGTAGAACCGACTAATTGAATATTTCAGCTCTAAGTCAGGATGTTTCATTGTTGGTTTTAATATTAATTTTCTTGTTTTTATCGTAAGTTTAGAAATTATTTCATATATGAGGGGGTTGTCCCTTCCTCAACCCTCACTCTTTACACTAAAGTTCGACCTTTTGTAACAAGTCTTTAAGAATGACTGCTCGTACACAGGGGCCGTTAAATTCGAATAAGTAAAGTACGTAAGTACGTTTGACGGCACTAGACCCAAAAGGTACAAACCGGCGGTGCTGATCTCCGTTTCGTGGCCCTTCAGCCTGGAAGTGCAATGGGAAGTCGAGGGCCAGCCATCCTATGGTTTTCGCACAACCTTCCTGCTTACCTTGCCCAGATTTCTCCAGGTACCCATTTAGAGCTAGGTCGACTCAAGCTTAGTTGAAATTCTGCATGTTTTTTTTTGCAATGGTAAGTTCAGACCACATGACAGATCATTTTTTCATTTTGACAGATCATTTCATTTGTTTGGAGGCTTTGCAGCTTTTTTGAATCTAGAATGTGTCCTAATGCAGAAGGGGTGTAGTCTTGCCATCGATGGAATGTTTGAAATCCGAATGATATCTGGGGATAGAATGTCATGATAAATAGTAATATAATGGTTTGTATAAATGTAAAAATTTGGCCTAATCAATTTCTTTTCTTACTGCAAAAAATTCTGACGCTAGTGTTTTTCTAGAATAAGCAATTTTTCTTTACAGACAGGGAGACCGTTTTCCCCGTGTGTCTGAACTTACCATTAGTGCTGAATCATCATTTATGGTTCTGACATAATATAGTATTGCCATCTATTATCTATATAACCAAGATGTATATTATACATGTCGCTCAATGAAATTATGTAATAAAGCAAAAGCTTTGAAATTCCACCAATATTCGACTCTTGAAAGGGGATTAGCTTGTATTTTTTCAGGCAAAGTAACTGTGCTTATAGTTTTAGAACTGCCTATTTTATTATGTCTAAGCCACAGGCCCTATAAAAAAGGAAATAAAGCCACTGATGACGAATAGGGCGTCGACGGGTTATTGCTGACGTTTCAGTCACTGGGTCTTTTTACAGTGGCAGGTAGCAAACCCGTTGCCCAGCATTGCAATAGCGGTAATCAAACCCTAGGTTCCGTTTTGCCAAACGGGCATCAATCGACTATGTTAACACAGGCTACAGGCACTTTACGTTTCTATGTTTTTCGTCGTTATAAATGTCGCGTTACAAAATCAAACGAAAAATTGTAAAAGTTCCATCTGACTTCAACTCTCTCTCCAAAAAAGTGGATTCAATGTATATTCTTACTGATAAGCAACTGTTCATATTCTCAGAACTGTTTTTTGCTTATTTTTGAACCAGGCTCGTACGCAGGAATTTTTTTATTCCTTTATCCCTTCCAATAAAAGGATTGGCTCCCTTTTCAATTTCCCGTGACAAGAGAACTTGACGAGTTTCAAACCGATGGGAACAATCTTTGGCTCTTTTTTTGACACCCTTTATGTGGGTCCCATGTCTCTAACCTAGAACTGTTTTGTGTATTATGGTTCCTTGCCCCAAGGACCTTCAGCTTGGGGTTCCAAGTCGTAAGAAACTAGCATGTTTTTGGACCTCTTTTGGCAGTTTTTCGGGCCCTAGATTTTGGTGTAACTGCCTTTTTTTCTGCATTAGAGCTCCGTTAGCCCAAGGACTTAAGGATAAGTTTCAAACGGATCGAAAAATATCTGGACCCTTGGAATTAAATTGTGAGAGGCTCATCCTCAAAATAAAACCTATCTTAATCCATTAAGGGCTGATAAACTGGATCCCAGTTAAAATTCGAAGCCTCTCCATATAAAAACATTTTATTGATCCTCCTTGTCCTTTTATCAGGCTCTGTTTCCATGAGAACTAATATTTGTTTCATTCTCTTATCACTTCTCAATTCTGACCACCTTTGGCAAATTACAAGGATGTAAGTCTCAAACCTTTCGGACAAAAATCTCCTATGGCTCTTTCAGGCCCCATTTTTGGTTCCCCTAAACAATTTTTTGGCGAATTAGATCCTCCTCAGGTCACGGCCTAACGGCTGTAATTTTAAATAGAACTGGGACAAAACTTTTCTGGCTATAACTACCTGTAAAGAGAACTAGATCTTTCTATTATCGATCAAATGGGCCCCTTCCAAAGTTCCTAAATATGATACAGGTGTTTATTATCTCAATGTGTAAAAAAAATAGTTATTGAAAACAAACAATAAACTAGGTAATGTCAATGACCAGCAATAGAGTAACACGGGGGAAGCCGCATAAAAAAGATAAATAAAAAAACCACTTTCTTAATCCCAAAAAGTCCAAAAAGCTGGGAAATTTGGGGGAGGGATATTGGGGTCCCGCGGAGGGGACAACCCATTTCATATACGGAGTAATTTCTGTTCGTTTTAAGTTTTAATGTCGCTCCTTACTTTCATTAAAAAAAACTAGTTTTTTTTATTTAATATCTTGAAGAATCTACCTCTTTGTTATCTCCCTCAATACGGTACAGGCTTTTGACAAACTTACACAAACTTTGTGTTATAAAAGTTAAACTATCAGAAACAAAGCTAAAGCACACACAAGGCCAAAGGAAAGTTTTTGAGCATTATAACTTCACTAAATATAGTTTTAAAAGTATTTAAACGTACTAACCTGAATTTTGGACAATACAATTTTTTAAGGCTTAGAAATGGAGAAGGATTAGAAACTATAGCTGAAAAATTGTTTTTAGGGACATGGTTTAGGTTCTGAAATCATTCCTGTAAGTTTCACCTTCATGATGCAATTATTTTGTAATATAGGCCAGTGAAAAGTTTCTAATCCAAAACTTACCCTCTTTCCAGGTTGGTATCCTTAACTATTCAGGTTAGTAGCCTTAACTAAACAGTTTAGCAGCCCATCCACTAACAGTGCCCTAGGCTATATACAAAAGTTTACTGGTTTTGTGGGTTTGTTATTAACCTAGCCCAGCTGATGCACTTAGGCCCTTATAACACCCACTAGGCCTTAAGTTCACTTGAAAAAAAGCTAGCTTTTGTATGCATTCAAGAGCTGCATTTGGCCTCATGCACGGAGATGAGCTGAGAGCAATTTTCAACAGCAGCACTTCTCATATCTGGGAGGAGTACAAATGAAAAATCTAGGAAAATAGTAGACTATTTTTCCTTTCTTTTTATGCTACTTTTGCCCTACAATTAACCTAAGGTAAATTCCTAGTGGTGGGCCATATGTAAAGGATATATGCTAATAAAATTAAAGTAGTAGCCTACTATAAGATTTCTTATTTTTAGGGTATTATTCTCAAATATAATGGTTGTTTTTGTGACATTGCACCCCTCCCCCCACCTGGGCGGGGGTACCAGGTCTGACCAAAACTTCACAACTTGTCACAAACATGTCTATTATATTCTAAAATAGCACACTACTCAAACGGTGCCAATTTTTTTTGTTTATATATACATTTTTCTACTTAAGTGAAATTCATTGATAATATTTTCGGGTCATTTCAATACTTAATGATTATAAGACTTCATTTCTGCTTGTCTCAGGTTTTAGGCTCTTTCCTTTTCTTTGGAAAACTTCTCTTTTTGGAGAAACTTTGTTGAATATTAATTTGTGTTCTGGCAAGATAAGAAAAAACGAGGATAAAGAAAAGTTAGAGCATACCTGGCCAAATTTGAATGACTACTTCAGTCACAATATATATTTTCTACAAACATGACTAGAGGGAAGGCCAAACAATAGAACAATATGCAAATAAATTAAAAATGCAAGTGTCTGACTGCCTATATATCACCTCATCATTGGACCATCATCTCAAAAGATTCATAAAAGACTACTTCAGTCAGGGTCAGACTCAAACCTCTCAGATGTTACCAAAGTGGCAAGAGCATACACAGAAGCCCAGGCACAACTGAGGACAATGTCAGCAGAATCAACCAGTCACAGCTAGTAGATAAAACATGAAGTTGGCATTGTCAAGAAAAATTAGAACAGATTGTTGAAACCTGTGAATGTTACTTCTGTGGAGGAGATTTTTTTCAGAATCACTAGTGTACCACAAAAGCAAATCTCACAGCAACTGCAGAAAACCTAACCACTTATTGAATGTTTGTTTTGGTAACAAAAGGATTGTGAACATATTCAGTTTAGATATTCTATAGATTGATTAGCTATTCATCTGTGAACTAGTGATAGATAAAGTTGATGATCAACCATATACAAACCTAAGAATCAATTCAGCCGGAGATTTAAGATTGACACTAGGCTATAAGCGAGTATCATTATCAGACAGACCATTGACAGGTTGAATTCAAAATCAGTAATTTACTCTCTACCTGTAAAGGTTTCAAGGCCAGAATTTAAAAAAATGCAAAATATTATATTTTTACCACGGATAAGTGTTTATTTTTAATTTCCTGAGAATTGATCTTGCAGAATCATAGATCCCAGTGTATCTGGAGAAGGCTCAATAGAAAGGGAACTAAAAGTTTTGTTGCCCTTATGTAAAAAAGATTGTGAGACAGCAAAGTGGCGTTTTTTGCCAGTTTGTAGTACAAAACAACAATTTTGGTCAAAGGGTGCTAAAAAATAGCTGAGTGAAAATTTCGAGAAACTGGATCGGTTTAATGATCGTAAAACTGTGTACTAGGCTTTCCAGTCTCAGAGATTCAGAGGCAGTAATGATGCAGAGCGGTGCAGTTATTCCCAAATATGCACAGCAAACCCTTTATTGGAGACAATCTTCTTCCTTAAAACCTATGGGGTGACAATAAAATTAAAAGAAATTTATCGAAGAGTTTAAAGAAACGAATTGTAAGTAAGGAGTGAGTCGTGGTAATAGTTTCTGAACTCTAAGAAAGGAGTTTTAGTAACAATATATATATACACAAAATTGGCTTTTTATGGCGATTCAAAGTATTTAGGATTTATTAAGTTTAAAAAATACCTACCTAACTTAGGGGGTCTAAGATAATTCGCCAAACTTTAGGAAAAATAGAATAAATACCCCCAAAAAGGTGAGTGATCTTGACAAGAATTGCACCATAAAAATCAAATATCAGAGAACCGTGTTGAAAAGGTTTCAAGACCCTATCTAAACAAAAGCTAAGAGGACGGGGCCGGAAGAGCCAAGAGTTCATATGGCATGAGCTCTAGCAAAATTCTAAGAATCAATAGATTGATCTTAAAGGAAAATCAGAGGCTTAATGCCGGTCTCGATTTAAAATGAGAGCTCTGAGTCACGAGGTCCTTCTAAATACTAAAATTCATTAAAACCCTCACCCACTTGTAAGTTAAAAATACCTAATTTTTTCTAATTTTTTCTAAAGGGGGAGTTAGGGTGTTCGAACCTCCTCCACCTGTAATTTCTTCTGACTCTTGAAAACGTAACAAAAACACATAAGAAATAAATTACACATAGACCAGATGTCTGCGTTTTTAATGAGATTCAAAATCTCTTTTTAGTAATAAAATTGAATAAAAATGAATGGAAACAAATAGTACTTCATACTTTTCAGCAAAAATGCGAAGGAAAACTAACCAGATACAATTATAAAACTAAAAAATAAAAAAACAGACAACACGGAAAGTAATGCATTCTCCAGAAAGTCTCAAAGAATGCATTTTAATATCTTTTGAGCAAAAATAAGAGCGAAACAAACCAGATAAAAACAAAAAGACGAAACGGACAACCCGAAAAGCAAATATAACTAAAAAAACACAATCTGAAGAATTAAGAAATCCGACAATGTGGAAAAAACCACCAACAGCTAAAATTAAAAACACAGAATGAATCTAAGTCATAAAGAAAAAACACATACCCTTGATCTTTCAAAAAACACTGTTTTTTTAAAAAAACAGTGTTTAAAAAACTGTTTGGTGTTTTTTTTTTAAAAAACACCCTAGGCTATTTTATGTTTAACATCTTGACACCACCCATTGTCTTTACTTATAACACTACTTAGATAAGTGAAGCTTTCCACTCAATCGATCTTCTCGTTACCCAACATCACCTCTTCGCCATCACTTTTTCCAAGTGATAGAAGATTGATAGAGCGAAGCGTACAAGTCCATTAGTCCTGAGGGCAGCGGGGCGAGGTCTGTATTCTATATTTATTTAACAAAGAGTGATAAAACTAAAAAAAAAACACCTCAAACGAGGTTTCTTAAATAAATATAGAATACAGATCTCGCCCCGCTGCCCGCAGGGCTCATGGACTAATACGCTTCGCTCTATAGGTAATGTTACCTGTAAGCAAGTCCACTTTACGCATTAAAAGTTGTAAAGTTGCAAAGTTTAAAACAGTTTGGTTGGTCTGTTATTTATTGTAGGTTTTTGTGTATTGCTGCTATTACTACTAGCAACTCACTACAGCACCAAGCTGCTTGAGGTTAACACAGATGTACATGCTTCCTCCATCCCAAGATACTCAAGGCCTCTTTCTTTACCCTCTCCCAAGATGCTTGGTTTCTCTGAAATCCTTTATTACAACCTCTTTTCACCCCCTTGAGGTACAACCTGCTCCTCGTTTGACCCTAGGTGGATGGCCGAAATGAACAGTCTTTGGCAATCTTCATCTGTAGAACCTGTCCTACTCCTCTCAGCTTTTCTATCATTATAGCCCTGGAGATTGGGATAGAAACACATTTGTTGTACAGCTTATTGCTTGAAGTGTGGTTGGTTAAATGGGTACTAAAAGCTATCAGTAGACAATTTCGCTAGAAAACATTTAACAAGGTTAGTTTAAGTTGGGTGGGATGAGTTGCACAGCAGTTTACTTACTACTACAGCTACTGCTCACAACTCACTGAAGCACAGAGCCACCTGAGACCAACACAGATGCACAAACTCCTTTATTCCAGTCTATTACCTGTGGTAGACACAAGATCTTTTTGTCAAGTTTATTTTTTATATAAGAAAACTAAAAAAAAAAATTCAAAACAAAAAAAGGCTTTTCAGGTGGAAGCAAAATTGAAACTCAACATAAACAGAAACTATTGCTTTATAGTTCTTTCAACCTATATATAAAACAAGCTTAATAGAGCAACTTGTTATAATTTGTATATTTGTAGAATGAAAAAAAACTACTACTTTACTGAAAACTGACTTTGCTTGGTTTTTTTTTTTAGAGAGTTAAATTGTATTCTAAAAAAAAAAAAATGACATTGTTTGCAGTGAAAGACTATTGAGAGCCTTAGATATTTGTCCTTTTCTGCTGGCCAGTTCTGGACTTTCCTATTGCTAAGATAACTTCCTATATTTTGGGTGGTTTTTGTATTTTTAGTAAAGAGCTAGTTTTTCCTGAAAGTAAATTCCACTAAGTCAAATATAATGATAATAAAATTCTTGAAATCCACTCCTGTTTTTGAACCTTTTCCCCACCCAAAATGCTAGTAAAACATGTTAAACTCCTTAGTGTCATCAATTTCTAATAATCTTAAGTAGGACATGCATATTTCAAGGCTTCTGGACTTTCTAGACAAAGGATAGTCATAACTGAAATTTTTAAAGCATATTAAAATGGCAGATTAACTTTGAAATAACCAAATGTTGACAACATTTTCACTGTGAATAATAAAGAAATCTTTGCTGGGCTATTTAAGCTGAGAGGAAGTGGGCCATTCCAGCTATCATTTGGAGATGCTACTCTTGTTGTATATGTGCAACATCATGAAAACAAGAAAAGAGTAACGTGACCTAGGTGACATGTTTACACTGTATATGATTATCCAATTTTGTTCCTATGCTTGAGACATTTTTTTTCCAGTTTTTTGTGTCCACTATCTGAATAATGTTTTATGTATTTGTACACTGAATAAAGTTGAAAAGAAAAGAAGCAATAAAGTAAAAAGAATAGGCAGGTTGAATGTACCAGGACCTGCCCACAAGCATTCCTCAAGTATTTTGACACGTGTCAAATTGGGTTCCAACTTGCATTGAAAGCAGGTAATTTTTTGCTCTGTCGAATTTGTTGGTGAAAATGTTTTAATTTCAGAAAATTGGAGTTTTATATTCTTTTCTTGTAAAACTTCTAATTCAACAGTTAGATGCCTAGATGTTTTTCCTATACACTGGAACCTTTTTCAAACCAAAAGTCTTTAAATTAAGCCTTCCAGAGTAGAAAAAAGGTTTTTTTTTCTTTACAAAAACTGTTGAATCATTATTGTCTTTACCCTAGTCTGGTTGAACTATGTGAACAAGACTAAGATTTCTAGATAATGGGCTGTTTGGCATCTTGGTAAGTAATTCAAGGGTAAATTTAAAGTACAGGACACCTTTGAAGGAAGCCATGAACGCGCCGTCTGCCGGCCTCCAAAGATTTCCGTGAGCCACGGAGCGATCGCGTTGGCGCCAGGCGACATGGCCAGGCCGGTGCCGATCATCAGGGGAAACAGCACGATCAGAACGGCGGCATAGGAAAGTTTTTGCAGCGGCCCATAGGTGCGGCCGTGATGAAAGCGAAACCGCAGGTGATCGGCGATGTCGCGGCCGAGCCGCATCATGTCGCGCGACACGGGCAGGATGTCGCGCGACAGATGCCGCGTCAGCACCGCCGCCGCCAGCCAGATCAACAGCGTGGCGACGAAGATCCAGGCGAAGAAGAAATGGATGACCCGACCGGTCGCCAGATCCTGTTGCGACGGGATGGTGGCCCAGGCCGGGAAGGCGGGTTCGCCGTCCGTGCCGAGTCTGAGAATGGCATTGTCGTAGGCGAACCCCGACTCGTCGCCGAGATAGAGAACCGGGTGGGCATTGAAGATCTGCAGGCCTGTCAACGCCAGGAAGAACAGGCAGATCGCCCAGCTCCAGTGGGTCACGCGCGTCCACGCGGTCTGGCGGTATATCAGGGTGCCGGTCGGTTTGGCGGGCGGCATGGTGGACTCCTTGAAGGTTGTTTTCAGGGAGCAACGGCAGCCGCGTCGAAAAAGTTTCAGCCCGCTTGCAAATTTTGTCGCGATCCGATCTGATTTTGCGCGAAAGGGATTGCTGCTGTTGCCCGTTCCGACCGACATCGCAGACGCAATAGGACGGATCGCACTGCGCGACCGGGCCGCCTTCGACTGGCTTTATGAGCGCACGTCGGCGAAACTTTTCGGGGTGCTTCTGCGTATCTTGAAGGATCGGGCGGAAGCGGAAGACGCGCTGCAGGAGGTCTATGTCCGGATCTGGCAAAAGGCCGATCGCTTTGCTGCTACCGGCGCCAGTCCGATGTCGTGGCTGATCGCCATTGCCCGCAACCATGCGATCGACCGGTTGCGCAAGCGCGTGCCGGCGACGGCTTTTTGATAGTTTTTATATAGCCCAAGGAAATCTGGCTCCCCTCCATGATATATTCTTTTCATCCGTGGAAAACATGCCTATGGAAATTTTTTTCCACATAAAATACCTCTGCCTCCTTCGCCAGAGAATTTCCCCCCAGAAACTTCCGTTATGGCTCAAGATCAATCCGGAAAACTTCTTTCGGACGACGATTCAGGGTGAAAAAGTTTTTTTTTAGCTCACTTTCATTTGATAAATACTCTAATTTCCAATTGTTTTTTAAAATCATGCCGGAAATCCCCTCCTCTGTTGAAAAATTTCTCGAAAACAGCCCCTCCCCCAGCCCCTAGAAGAAAGTTGCTCTCACAGGAAAATTTATCCAGTGGAAAACTCCCCTATGGAAAATTTCTCTCGTGGAGAATGCCTCCCTGCTGAAAAATACCCTGAATTCCAACCCAGGAAAAATTTACCCCTAAATATTCCATTTAACATTTTCACATGTAAAATTTAATCGGCAATTAGAAAGTAAGACAAATAAAAATAATTTTGTATAGGACTTCTGGCAAATTCCCTGAGTGTAAAATTCTTCCAGAGAGTTTAGCTCCCGGAAATTTCCCTCCCCGCAGAGACGCCAACACTTTAGTAATCCCTGAAATAAACGTTGAACAACTTCCCCATCATATAATCAAATACATCATCAACCCCTAGGTCTCAAAGTCTGCAAGAAATGCAATGATTAAAGTCAGAAATCAAGTGACCTAGTTCTCCAACTTATTCAATTGCTGATTAGTTTGTTTGAGTGAATGAAATTTTTTCTTTTATTTCTCAGTTGTTTGTTGGTACCTGTCGTTGGAAGTTCAAATTTGTTTGGATCTTGTGGAAATCGCGTATATTGGCGAATAACTCACTTTATTGTTTGTTAGGTATTTGATTTTAATTCTTTTGATTTTTGGTCTTTTATTGAATTTTAATTATTTTTAGCGGTTTTCTTTCATTGGTTTTGTTGTACACTCTTCTAAGATACCAAAGATTAAGCAAAATAATAAGTATGTCTACAATGCTGTAAACATAGCAATTCATAAATCTGACTCTTTGTTTACCTTTTCAGCTAAATATTGGTTTTCTGACATCAGATTGGTAGGCCAATCAAGGCATTTATGATAAGGTATGGCTAGAAACACCTTTTTTGGTGCACCTTTTTTGGCTTATAATATCACATGGACAACATAACCTGAAAAGGTAAACTAAAACAAAGTCCAACGATTTCAGTACATCTTCAAGTAAATTTTTCGTTAATCATCGCTTTCAACCAAAACTCATGTGACAAGATTTATCACAGTAGTTCTCTAGTTGTTTTTTCCCCAATCAAACCTGTTGTGAGATTCAAAAACACCTCCCAAAAGAATAATATTGCAAATGCTTTTAGCAAAGCAGAATCGGGCTATTCTTGTTCTATTCATTGATTTTTTTTAGCCGGAGGAAATATGAATTCAGTCCAATCTGATAGACGTTCAAGTGTATCAATTAGCTATGGTGCAGTTCATCTCCTGGTAGAATTAGGAATCTAGAGAAAAATAATCATCAATTACCACCACTGCCTCGTAATTATGGTAAGTCCAGTATTTCTATGTTTTCAAATTGTTTTGCAACGAAATCAGCCTTTTAAATTCAGGCTGTTGCTTCTTAGGCGTACAGTGAGTTTAGCTATTGTCAGATCTTTTATTAATGAATGTTCGATGCATTCTCATGCTAGCTTAATCTACTGTAAAGTTTCAACTAATCTCAGTTTCACTTACGGTTCATATAATCTAAATCTACCACGAAGTTTCATTATAATTTCTTGACTGTCTAGACAGCAGTTCTACGGGAACTTGGCATATATTAAGTATTTTTTTTATCTCAATTAGCCAAAACTAACTAGTCGGATAATCATATTATGACTGAGTCTACTGTTAGCTAAATCTTAGTGGGAATTAATTCTCATTGGTATTGCGACCATTCTCAACTCCTCAGTTCCTTACAGCCAATAGCTTTGTGACCAAACTTTCCAGAGTTAAAACGACCTCGTGCCCTTCTGTTAGTTTGCTGGTGCTGAGCGTCTCGACTGCTGAATCCTGCTGTTTCGGATTCAGCATTCACGGGCTTGTTCACAGGTTAGGCTTGTTGTGCTTGCTTTAGATCCATTCCTTTCCTTGAAGACTGATATGGGCTTCCTTTCAATCCTTCACTTCGGTCATCTTTACGGGCTAAAAAGAAGTTTTCAGACACCTTGCACGCAGCAACGAGAGTTGGGTCCTTGAGTTCTCTCAACAGGAGGCGTAGCTGCTCATTCTTGATGAAAGTGATGTATTGCTCCACTACCAGTTTTCTAAGGATATCAGCAATCTTTGTTCTCAGCCCATCTGAGGTCGCAATCGATCTGTAGTTGGTGACGTCCTACCATTGGGTCGGCAGCTGCTCTAGCTTCTTAGCACAATTGGTAAATGACTAGTCTGCTCCCTTCTCTTTCGTACGAATAACTGGCGATAGGTTTCAGAAGTCATTCGAAATCTTCTCAGAATAGCTTCTTTTACGAAGTCATAGTCCAAGCTATCGGCCATAAGAACAATCGCAGTAGCTTCTGTGGCTTTCCCTGTCAGTAAGGCCTGGAGTCTAACTACCCATGTAGCATGACTGCAGTTATTTTTGGTGGCAGTTCGCTCAAAGGTTGTGAGGTCTGCGTTGATATCCATATCATCCGTAAACTTGCCAATCTGTATCGTAGTATTCTCAGCTGTAACTCTTACATTCTGAATGACAGACTGATTCGTCTGTACCGCTGGAACAAGAAGAGTAAACTGCGAAGTCAACGATTCCAGCTGCTGTTGCATCTGCCGTCGGTTAGTCCCCCTTTCTCGCTCTAGTTTCGCCTCAATTGTTGCCATGCTCACTTTGATGGAAGCGCGAAATATGGCCATCAAGGGCCTGTGTTTTTTAAGAGATTATTGAGGTAAATTATAATGACTGATGGAAGAAAGGAGGTGCTAATTGGTGTAGCTAAGACGTGTCACAAAAATAAATTAATGGAATTATTGCACACTTTTTAATAGGAATAAATTTTAGAATACTGTGAAGTACGCATTATAAAAAAAAGAGAACGTGTCCGTTGAATTTCCGCAGCTGATTGTCCATCTGCTTAAATGTGTTTCAAGTTCTTGGTTTTCCATTTTTTCTGAGGAGCAGGTTAGTCTAAAAAAGTTGCTATGACAGATTTAGTTTCGTATAAAAGGAAAATAGAAAAAAGAATTGATTGCACGATAAAATAATTATCAAATAATTTTTAATAAAATTTATATTTTAGCTTTATTTTAGGCCAGTGTAACCAACAGTTTCCGTTTCACTCGGCCCCAGCACTAGACGTTGATTGGCAAACCAATACCAGTTTTGCATCCTGTAGTACTGACCAATGTATCCACGTCTGCGAACTGGGAGTTGATAAGCCAATCAAATCTTTCCAGGTAACAAAAAGAAAGAACGTCATTTTACGGATTTTTTTGATCAGACACCTACTGATGACACCTACCTCCCCCGGATATGACAATTTTTAAGATTATCCCAAATTGTAAAGATTTGCTTATTTTCACTAATTTGCTTGATTTCTCGCATTTTTGCTCATTTAAATCAATTTTCTACGAGAATTTGCTTATATTAGTTTATCGTAGGGGCCAGTACATGGACGTGATTTAATTTAACGACCGCGTGCTTGAACCTACTGAGCCATCTTGTGTTCAATACTTTTTTTTATAGCACTTGGTATTTACCAAGTGACATATAGCGATCGCAATTTCTATCCGTCGGTCTGTCTGTCGGTCCCGGTTTTGCTAGTTCAGGCACTTCCAGATAAGCTAGGACGATGAAATTTGGCAGGTGTATCAGGGACCAGAGCAGATTAAATCGTTTCCCTGATTAGACCATCTGGGGGGGGGGGGGCAGTGGGATAATTCAAATGGTACTTTTGGAATAAAAATTTGGAAATATGAAAAAAAATGATAATGTATAATAAACAAAAATATATAAAAATTAAGAAGGGTAAATTGCAAAAATTAGAATTTAAATCAAATAATTTAAATTTTGGGGTAGTAGGGTTAAAAGCTACAGAACCAGGAATTTTAAGTTTTAAGCAAATTGAATCTGCAAGAAAAACTATATCAAGAAAAATAAAAAGAAAAGGAAAAATATGGGTAAAAATTTCTTTTAATTTACCTTTAACTTCTAAATCTAATGGAACAAGAATGGGTAAAGGAAAAGGGGTTTTTAAGCAGTGGGGTGGTAAAGTTAAAGCTGGTAATGTTTTATTTGAAATTTGTGGAATAAGCTTAAATAATGCTATTAAATCTTTAAAAACAGGTAGCATGAAATTACCAATCAAAACAAAAATTTTTAATTAAAAAAAGCTATAAAATTTAAATAAAAAGATATATTTAATAAAATTTAGTGCTCAAAAAGTTGCAAACTTAAAGCTGCTTTTGACTACTCGCAAATAAAAGTATAAAATAATTTATGTTATTAAAAGCAGCTAAATATGTAGGGGCTGGTTTAGCAACAATTGGACTAGCTGGTGCGGGAGTTGGTATAGGTACGGTTTTTGGGGCTTTAGTTTTAGGTATTTCTCGAAACCCATCATTAAAAGACGAATTATTTAAAATGGCTATTTTAGGGTTTGCTTTAACGGAAGCCATCGCCTTATTTGCCTTAATGATTGTTTTTTTATTATTATTTGCACTTTAATAAAATTTTAAGACAATTCTCATTTCGTATGGCACATGCATCGTTAAAAATTTAAAACTTAATTTATAAAAGTGTTGCTACATTAAGAATAAATAGTTTTCAAATTGTATTTATATTTAAAAGCTCTATGCTCGGGTTTTCTATCTATATATATATATATTCCGTTAATGTCTTTAGGTTTTTTTCAAAACTTTTTAAGCAAACTCTTATCAACATTGTAGACTTCGTTAAGTCTCCTTCAAAATATGTCCTTGTGTGTTCCATTGGACATTTCAGGAATAAATTACTTGAAAAACTATCCGGAAGATTCCATAAAATAAGAATTATCTCTTCTTTTTTACCTTTCTGGTGGCTGGCTTGAAACATAACATAGTAATTGGCATAAACATCTACAAATGAATAAATGACTATAGTTCCGGGAAGAAAATGGCTGCAATTTGAAAACGCAAATATAAAAAAAAAGCCATCTGGAACCCCTCTGTAACAGAGTTGGCTGTACAAAAAAATTGAATCGTTCAAAAAAGTTAAGCGACCATTTGTTTCGTTCGTCCTTAGAAATGGATTGACTCACGAGAAACCCTGACGGTGAAAGTATATGAACAATTAGAAAAAAGAATATGTAGCCATGAAGTATTCGTGATCGAGTCCTAATAGATTTGACGCATTCGAAACTTTCTATTACAGTCCTACTCTAGTTGCCTCACCTCTACGAGTATCCGTGCATGCAACCGAGACCATAGTTTTGGCAAAAATGGCTGCAATTTGAAAACACAAAATATAAAGACAAAATCATTTGGGATCTCTCTGGCCCATTAACACATACGTTTGTATTCGACCGAGTTTTTGAACATTCATAGAGCAACAGAGGAAATCTTATTATATTAGTCCTTTAATACAGAAATCTTAACGCATTTAACCACGTTTGACATATTTTAAAATACCCTTACTTTAGATCTTCGTGTGCCCGCAAACGCGCCCAAGGCGTCTAAGAAGAGTCTCCAATCGTCTCTGTAACTGGCGGCAGCAATAATGTCTTCCAACTCTGGTTGTAGGGGGGCCTGAAGTTGACGCAGGTCGCGATTTTCTTTGGATTTTGAAAGAAGTTAACTTTTATTTCAAATTCTTCTTCAAAAGATGGGATGTCCATAAAAACCAATATCACCTCTAATGATACGGCTATGACACTGGATGATTTTTTTTTTATTTATTAAAGTAAAAGTGAAAACGTTTAAAATGTATTGCCATGAAAACAAAATACAAACAGTTTTTTTTCAGCAAAAAATGGCAGAAACGCCACTTAGTTGAGGCATAACCTATTTCATGAGTTAATAGGGAGCTGGGTTTTTCATTGTACATTCAAACAAGACATTTCCATAATCTACAACTACTGGTTTGACATTATAACCAATGAGAAAAAAAGAATGAGCATATCAGGTACCTTAGCAAATTTTTGTCATTTTTCAGACCAAACGGGTGCGATTATATAGCTCTGGCCCTTTAAGGGTTTGAAGGTAATCTTGCTTTTTGTCTTTCTTTGATTTAAACCTTTCTAATTTGTTATATTAGCATATTTCACAATTTTTGGGCCAAATGGTAAACTTGTATGGCTCCGTCTTAGGGGTGCTGACCTTTTTTAGCATTAATATATGATTACAGAAAACTATTACATACAATTTTTACTAAGAGTTTCTATTTAGCTGAGATTCAAAAGCCAAATACATGTATACTATTTGGATCTATTGTGCCACCTAGTAAGTAATATTTGTACTACCACTGAGAAAATCTTTAATTATGAGTTTATTATTGTTATACCAAATGGACAGTTGCTAGTGTAGTTCTGATTAGAAAATTGGAAATACAGAAAATATAAGGGACAGAAAGAGTAGCAATTAGATGTGGAAATAAAATTGAATATTATTAGTTGCAGCTTTATAAATGACAAAAATTATCTGCTTGTTTGGCAGAAAATCTTTAAAATTAAGAGATGGAAACCAAAGCTGCCAAAATGGTATACAGGCCTTCATGACACAGCCAAGGGGAGGGGTCCAAGACCCAAATTCTTCAAACGAGTGAGTTAAAATTATAGCTAAAGTTAGTATATTTTTAATTTTATTATAGTTGAACACACTTTGTATGTAGATTAAGTTTTAGGCTGGAAAATACTAAGGTATGATATAGTGAAAATGATAGCTAATAAGAATATCAGTCTTTTTGCCTCAGGCAGTTGGGCCACAATTTCTGGTTATAGATGGTAGATATTGGATATTCAAGTAAGTATCAAATAATATCGATAGTGGCTATAACGAGAGGGCAATATTATTTGGGCAAATTTTTAAATTGGTGGTATTTTAGCAGCAAAGGAGTTGATTGACTCCAAACTCTGCAGCTGAATTTAATATTGAAACGTTCTTCAACCACTGCTTCCAAATTTTACACTCTCAGAATAAGTGGGCCCCTCTTAAAAAAAATCATTTAGAAAAAACAAAGTAGTCTCAAAACAAGAGGAAATTCCTTCGCCTTAAGGCACCAAGTAGAGAACGCACTGAACAGAACTGAACACTGAACTGAAGGAAACACTGAACAGGACGCAACTAAACTGAAGGAACCACTGAACAGGACGCAACTGATGAGCCAAAAGTGACGAAAGAAAGAGTTAATACCGAGCTCTCAGCCACCATTTTCGGGCGATATGTGACAGTTTATAAGTGGTCACGGAATTCCTACGTTTTCTTAAAATCACATTTCTGTGAATGGGAAGCGGGGCGGCAGAGTGCATCCGGGACTTCGACGATCAATCACATCAGTACAGTTTTTGCTAGGAAAAGAATCAGTCAGTGATATTCCTTTGCCCCCTGGCATTGTATGGCCCTAGACCCAGGCTTAGTCGGCCTATTGATAAATCCGAGCCTGACCGGACGGCATAAATTAAATCTGATTGTTTAAATCGGTTAAGTGGAAATTCCAAAAACCATATACATCTTTAAAAATCCAAAAAAATCGGAAATTTGTTATAACAAACTGTAAGTAAGCAACGACCTGGCTCAAAAGTAACCGAAACTCTAGAAAACGGAAGTTTGATACCTATAGATGCATCAAAAGAATTGAATTTTTATGCTGATTTCAAATATATAAGTTTCAACAAGTTTAGTGCCGAAAGTATCGAGCACCGCGCATTTAGAGTTAGTATGTCAGAGGAAAATCCTATTTTTCTAATATTACCCAGAACATTTTGTTTTTCTGCTGCAGTAATTGATTAGCATAGGAAAACTAATGTTTTTGGATGCAGTTAATAAATTCCTATGTTGAATTCAACATTTTTAGTTTTCTTTATCGAGCTCCCAAAGACAAATGGTTGTGGTTTGTTGTGAATGTTGAAGTTTCCGAGGTCTGTTTTGTGTGTGTCGATTTGCATTGCAACTCTTTCTCTGCAAACCAGAAATTAGAATATTTCGAGTATTTCACTTCACTTTCAATAGCAGTATGATTTTTTTTTCCAAACCAATGTTCTGCATTTTAGTTTTTTGAAAATTTACGCTACAAAGCTAAATATGTAGATAATGTTATATTTTACTTTTCTTACTGTATTTAACGAATAAAATCCTTTTTTATTTAAGGTTACAATCCCTCCAGGGGAGCACACAGGAGCCCGACAGAAATTTCAAGTGGCATCGATCCTCGAAAAGCCTCGCTAATCAATCTACCCTACGAACCATATATTTTTCTGAATGAATTACACGAGGTGAAGGAAGGTGATAGTATCGACATTATATGCACAGTTTTATCTTCTACTAGAACTATTACTCACTGGACAAAAGTTAACGATCCAGAATTTCTTGAAGAGGGGACACGATTGAAACTTTCAAACATAAAAGTATCAGACAAAGGCAATTACACATGTCATAGCTACACAGTTTTAAACGGTCAAGAGCTATTTGTTTCCACATCAACCCAAATAGTTGTAAAATATCGCCCCGGGACTGCTATAATAGCTCCAGAAAGCGTAGTAGATTTGATTGGAAGTAATCTAAAACTTATTTGTTCTTCTAATCCTACTGGATATCCCTTACCTGTATTTAAATGGAAGAAAATTGGTAACAATGAAGTGATACTGGAGTCAAATGAAATGCAGTTTAAATCCCTGCAGCTTGTTGATTCCGGCGCTTTCTTCTCCAGCAAATCCCAATCTGGAGTCCAGTAGCCCCTGAACAAACCATTTAAAACCGACAGGCATTTCTGCAACAGGTTTACCAAGGTTTGATGCCACCCTGTCAATCATGGAGCTGGATACTAAAGTTTTCCCTATTTTCAAATGTGATGGCCAATCGGGCCTGTTTTGATACAAATAATTAATAGCGACGGCCAAATAATGATTGGGATTCATCAACCCCGAAGAACGGGTCACTATGCCATGTCTATCAAAGTCAGGATCATTGCCAAATGCCAGGTCGTACTGGTCTTTCAGATCAATTAACCCCGCCATGGCATAAGGGGAAGAGCAATCCATGCGTAACTTGCCATCTTTGTCACGACGCATAAACGAAAACGTGGGGTCGACACGTCGATTAACCACTTCAATATTTAGCCCATATTTATCCGCAATAACGTCCCAATAGGCCAAACCTGCTCCACCTAGGGGATCCGTTCCGAGTCTTAAATCAGCATCGGCAATTGCTTTCATATCGACGACCTGATCCAGTTGATCTATATAATTCTGTCTAAAATCCACTTCATGATATAGCTCTGAAGCAAATGCTCTGGAGGAAACAACCCTTTTAACCTCGCTGTTACCTTTGGCAATGATTTCATTAGCCCTTTTTTGGATAACATTGGTAACGTCACTATCGGCAGGCCCCCCGTTTGTAGGGTTGTACTTGAATCCTCCATCTTCAGGAGGATTGTGAGAAGGGGTTATAACCACACCGTCAGCTAACCCCGATGTCCTCTCTTCGTTATAGCACAATATTGCGTGGGAAATGACAGGTGCAGGTGTGTACCCCCTGCCAATTTGAGCAATCACTTCAACGCCATTCGCAATAAACACTTCCACAGCTGTAATAAACGCTGCTTCTGATAAGGGATGGGTGTCCATTGCAATATGCATAGGACCAGTAGTACCCGCCACTAGTCTGTATTCAACTAACGCAGCGAGACGTACAACGTGCGCAGCACCACGGAAACGAGCTCTGCCTGCCGGCTGACGCCGATCTTTGCTCGAGCGGATTTAAGTTGGTTTCGCACGGTAGACAGGCTGACTGAGCGTTCCACGGCAATATTATGCGGGCTCATCCCAGCCGCGAGCCTCTCGACGACTCCTGATTCGGCGAACGTGAGGCCGAAGATTTTAGCAAGACCAGAGTCGCGGTCGTGGAACTTCCGTCTTGGGTCGCGCAGGTAGATGACGAACCGAGTTTGATCGAGGGTCTGGTGCCGGCCTGAGGCATCCCTGGACCTTATGATTCGGGCAACCAACGGAAGACCGCAGGCACGCGGGATCGCAAGGGTAATCGACTCGTCCCAGCTATGAACCCGCTGCGCGTTATGAGTCCTACCAAGAAGCTGGCGAAGCCGTCGTTCAGCTCCGCGGTCTTGACAGCGCAGCACACCCTTCGGATCCGTAGTGATCGCATCGCCGTAGGAAAGCAGCGTTCGTCCAAACTGGCTTACGAATCTCAGCTGCCCATAGCCGTCCAGAATGAGCATGGCCAAATCGGCATCTTCGAGTACCAGCGACAAAGTCTCCAGGTCGCTTCGGCTAAGTGATCGCCCATGGACAGGACCATCCTGCGGCGTGACTTGTGCGCCGACTGGCCAGATCGTATGTCCATCTATAGGTGCGGGTAAGACCGTGCAGAGGTCCTCATGATCCTGCCGATGCGACTAATTGCTGGTGAAATTGTTCCGGACAAGCGACTGCGATTCCGTTCCAGGTCCCATGCCAAGCCCCTATCGCGTGCCAGCCGGGCGTCGCGGCTGGTCGGTTTATTTTCTCCAAGGTTCTCCGAGGGATCCTTCTGACAGGACGCTCAGATACAGCCTTGGTGTCGCTTAGGGATCCTAGAAGATCGCGCGTGAACTCAGCGTGAAACGGTGTCGCCCGGCTTTGCGACGCCAAGCAATCCCTTTGCCGAAAAGCCCCGTGCAACTTGACCTCGTTTATTTGAACCCCCGTATAACTGAAACCCCGTGCAACTGAACCCCTCGTGCGACTGAACAACCGTGCAACTGGACCACCGTACAACTAAGCCACTGTGCAACTGAACCATCGTGCAACTTATCCACCGTCCAACTGAACCCTCGTATAACTGAACTCGTCTTGAACTCAACCACCGTACTACGTAAAACACAAGTAAGAATCTTTACATGTTCAGCCTTGTTTGAATTGTTTGATTTTTAAAGTCATGACATGCTACCAAGATGATTAATAAGAAAGCTCTGTTTTGTTGATAGAAAAACAAAGAAAATCGGAAGTTCCAAACTGTTAAAGCCAGATTTATTTCTCCTCTTTTATGTCTGTTAAAGGGGATTCGCCCTGTAACTGTCTGGTGGTTTAGAATTTTACCCCCTCCCCTCTCACGCAGAAAACCCTCCCCTGGAAATTGTGCCCCTCGCCGAAAATATGGTTTCCAAATTTGAATATTTTATTTGAGTTTAGTTATTTTTAATTAACTTCAGAAGTGCTATGGAAAGTGGAAAAGAGGAATTAATATCCAAGTCTCCCCCCTTCTGTAAAAAAATATTCTTTTCATGAAAAATCCTCCAGGAAACCCCTTTCAGAAAACTCCCAAAGAAAAATGTTTTATGTTTCCCAATAATTAGCACTATCTATTAGCAATGGCAAATTATAAAACTTCTGCAATAGGGTTCTCTGATTGTTTTGTAGCTTGGGAGAGAAGAAGATACCTCAAAGGATGTATTTGAATGCCAAAACATCTCAGCTCTCATTGAACCTTCGGATAAATACAGACTTTAAGGGGGAGACGAGAGGAGGGTGGAGGTAGAAATTGTTTTGAAGTGGTAGAAACGGTTACCCGGTGGTTCAGTTACACCCACACTGATAAAGTTGAGATACCCCTGCTTACGACTGATTGGCTTTTCCTCTGTTTTCCCGTCTGAAACTTTCCTACTAGATATGTACTACACACTAGATATGTGCCGTATAGATACTAAATACACTTGCTGATTAAATACTTCAACGCACTTAGGCATACTGCATACATATTATCTCTCAAACATCTTGTGATTTGTTCATGATATTTAAAATTTTCCATACATCCTTTTTTCTGATCTCATTGAAATTATCAACTTCTCCCCCTGCCATGCAAATAAAAGTCCTATGTATATGTGTGACCAAATCGATTAACTCAGTTGTTTTCAAGATTTTAGCATCAAAGAATTGGGTAGTCTTTTTAATTTAGTTTGTTCACTAGGTATTTCCGTAAAAGCAAGGATTAATTAAAATGACTAATATTCAGGTCATTGGATGCAAAATATTTCTTTCAATTGGACATGCATACATACTACTTAATAGATTGTATATATACCTCCTTATTAAATACTTTGATATACATACTGCATGCATATTATTCATGTTCTTCATTCGTGTAAATATTATTCATTCGTGTAAAAGCACGAATATTTGCTTGGTCGTATCACTCCTGTGTAAAAGCCTGACAAAGCTGGGAGGGTAATGGTAAAAATTGCCCTGGACCCTAAATGTCTTTTACAAAAAAAAATGTTTATGCAACGACTTTAATTAAAACCCAGTGAATTCTTTTTTCACCTTTATGCCTGTCTTCTGAAAGATGGAAAATGTGAGCATATCCCACCGACGCATGAACCCAGAGGTTTTGGGCCCAGTCTTTTCAAACTTCTTGATTTGGTCGTAATATCCCTTGCTATATTCAAGCACTTCGAGAAAAATCCTTTGGACCGATCTCAGCGACTCTGCCTGTAAACAAATGACAAACTGCAAACTGCCTGCAAACAAATGAGTGATTTTTAACTCGTTTTGTATTTGTTATCTTTAGAAATTAAAGACTGGTTCACTGCTGGTTAATTTTTTGTGTTATTACTTGCCATTTAATTATTTTTGTCCCCATTAGGATTGAAAATAAAGAAATTTTTAAAGCTCTATCCCTCCTTACATTGTTCTTGAATTTACCCCCACTATCCCTGCCAGCTTTGGTGCCGCTGATCCCAGGAGTTTTTCCTCACTTGTAAATGTTCATTATAACTTCTCTAATGATGTTAACTAAACTAAAGGAAGTTATTTCGGGATAGCATAGTAGAATGCTTGGCGGGACATGTTGAACCTTTTATGAAGCGGGATCACCCAAAGATTTCAATCTGTAGTTGAAACTGACGCTGACCTTCAAGAAGAGGAGAGAAGGATAAAACATCTCGTATTTTAGCATAAAAATAAAAAAAATTGTTTAACAAAACTTCTATAAGGAGCCTGATCTTAGCAAAATCTTATCTTATTTTGTCTAGTTTTAATGAAATATTTGCTTTAGTATCTAACAAAATTGCCTTCTTCTATGAAGCGCAGCAGTCGGTGCGGAGACTGGAACCCTAATTTTTTCGAACAAAATATTTATAAAATAATTTCTCTATTAGGCACAGCTTGAAGAATGCGCAAGCTGTCCAGTCTTAAGCGTGTAAGAAACGTTCTTACCTAGTGTTTACCTGTCTTTTAATCATCTTTTTTATTCTTACAAAGACATTAAGAATATTCAAAATGTGAACATTTCCAACAGTAGAGCACGCAACCTTAAAAAAATCCGCCACCCCCTCTGTCAAACTGATTGACAAGGTACTGCTTTTTCTGACAGATTTCCCTTTAGTATTTAGCATATTGTATTTCCGGTGGTGTCACCTGTCCGCAATAAAAACTAAAACCATGGATGTTGATATCAGAATATATTATCATGCTTCAAACTCAAGAAAACGTAGTGTTATTACTTCTTTTTTTTCCCTCTTACTTAGTCATATAACCATGCTTCTTATTAATATTGTTCTTTCATCTAAAATCCATTTGAGACTTAGGCCGACTTTAGGGCTATATATAATATAGATAATTAATTAATAGATTAAAGCTTCGTAGTATTTTTTTTTTACTGGAAAGACCCACTTTCTCATGGAGTTGTATATGGAAATTCAAAGATTTAGCCGTTTGACCAAATCGTGTACCTTGGTGTTCCCATTGAAATACCATTTCTCACACTCGTCATCTCCTAACACCAGATATCAAACACCACACGTCAGCTTCATATGCTTGCATAGTCTCCGCTAAGCTTCGTTTCAACCACGGCTACCTTGCAACCCAGTACAAAACTGTTGTTCTCCCCCACATCCTCTACATGCACCCTTCTGGAAAATTATTAAAAATGCAAATTAATTGAAAATCCGCTCCACTCTCTTCCCTTTCGCAAAATACGTAATGAAATATATAATTTGGACACACGATTCGTAGCTCATCAATAGTCTTCACGTAGAAGATCTTACTACAGCCGTTGCTGAACTTATGAAGAAAAACAGTCAACACATTTCAAGACATGCGTGGAGCTGACCTCTTTATCTGGCAGTCATGTCATCTTAGTGTAAAAACCGACAATACGCGATGCAATAAAGACCAAGGTGTAGTTCTATTTTAGGTAAATCTGCACAACGCTCTGGCAACTTTTCATTGTTTCAAACTGAATAAAACATGAAAACACAAAAACCAAGTTTTCCAAATGAAAGCTGAGAGGGACAATAAAACTTTAACCAAAAGAAACGATTCAATACATGAGTGAAGCTTATTCAAATCTCTTTAAACTAAATCTCGTCTCTCCCCCTAAAATATTTCAAGAATGAATCGTCTGACAAAAGGTCAACGAGAAGGGGGCAAATTTTTTATTGCAATGCCTCGGAAACTGAAGGGTCTATTGACGTACATTCACTACTAGGCCACACGATCATAGGTGACGCAATAGCTGCCTACTCAGCTATTGCGCTGCGTAGTGTCAAAAGTGATTGGAGGGCAACCAGTCCCCCTCCCATGCCCCTTTTTTCCAAACAAATCAACACAAAATTTTGAGACAGCTATTCATATTATGTCTTATGCAGGACTTATATTGTTTGCAGTAAATTGCTTGTGCGAAATCCACATGCCTTTGAGTTGTATAAAAATTTATATCAACTCCAATTAAGACAACATATTTAAAATTCAGAATTCGGTAGTAAACATGTCCTCATTCTTCAAAAGCGGGAAAAAGAGGGAAGCTACAAACCCAGTTAAGATCTAGTAAAGCATAAAGACTCTACATGAGACCAAGTACCACATCTTGACCTACTTAAAAGGCAAATTCATCAAGATAGTAAATGTTGCGTGACAAGCATTAAAATAATGCCCGTCAAAAACCAAAAACACTGTTCTATCAGGAGATTAATTGCAATAATTATATATAATACATATGTTACATATAAGTGGTCAAGACATGATCTTAAAGAATTATTTCTTTCATGTTTTACAAAAAAATAAAATTTGCCTGAAAACACTGGAAGTTTAAAAGGTCTTTGAATTTGGCTAAATATATCTGGGTTGAATCCGGTTTGGCTAATTTAAGTTGAAAAAAAAAAACAACATCAACAGACGTTTTATAAATTCTATTAGGGCATCATTTTCCTACAATTTACGTGCAATATGGTAGAAATAGGAAAAATAGCGCCGAAAAATCGTCACTAAAAGAAAAAAATTGGTTTGATAATTTATCAGAAACTGTACAGAATCTTGTTTTAGAAATTATTTTGATTAGCGAAAAATTGATAATTTTTTGGCTAAACAATTAACAGCAGACCATTCGTAGTTGCTTATCGTGTTGTTTTTCTTTGACAGGAGGAAGATCTGGCTACAAAGCTTGGTGAAGCTTCAATTTTGATGTCACTCAGCACCATACCCTCTGCTGAAGATATAGCCAGGCTAAAAAGTCGCGTCGAATATCTCCGCGTCGAGCTTATGAAGAGGACGGAAAACTTTCAAGAGAAAATACGGGACATCAAGGCGTTCATGGACGTCCTCAAAGTTCAACCAACAATTCTAATTCAAAAGACATCATATGCAACCATGAACTACTGAGGGTATTAAGTTAAAACTGTCAGGGCATGTTGAGGTAGAAATTGAAAAGAGATTGGAAGTTAACCAGCACAGCACTCCTTGCCTTTGTTACATCCCCTCAACCATGACCAAAATTTTGAAATAGTAATATGTTTTTAGAATAGACAAAACTCCAAAAATTATATTTTCGGATATGATATGACCCCCTACAGCCCTCAAAGCTAATGTTGTAAATATTCAATTTGCCTTTTGTTTACATATAGGACTTGATATTAGGAAAATGGGGAATGTCTGATCCTAATTGAGTCAAAAAAGGCCAAGGGTACTAACGTAAGACTTCAGGGAGTGTTGAGGGGAATTTTAATCTAAACTAAAAGACACTGTGTACATCCAGGTTGTCAGAAGTTCGTATCTGCAATATCTTTGGAACGAAAAGTATTATAACTTTGAATCTTTCAGGACCACTACTGCTACTATTACTGCAGCTACAACTGCAACTACTTGTGGCAGTGACTGCAACTACGACTATATGCTACTGCGACTACTACTGACTGCAGCTACTTGCAACTTCAACTATGACTACTTTCTACTGCGACTATTCCTGACGGCAACTGATTGTGACTACGACTACGTGTGACGGCTGCTGTGAATGCACTTTGATTACAACTTTGTGACTGCGGTTAATTTTGATTATGACTACGAGCTATCGAGACTACTTGTAATTGCTACTATGACTACGTGTGACTATAGTAAATGTTAATTGGTTTTGCGACTGTAACTCCTTTCGACTACGATAGGACTTACTGCGACTGCTCCCGACAGTAACTATTTGCGATTGTGACTTATTATGACTTTGACTGTGAATTTGACTACTTACAACTGTGACTAGAACTACTTGTGACTATGAATGTGACCACTCTTGACTTTGATTACGTCCAGCTCCTATTGCGACTATTGTACTTGCGCATGGAGGGCTCGTAGCTCAGCTTGGCTGGAGCGTTCGACTGATAATCGAAAGGTCATGAGTTCGAATCTCATCGGGCCCATTTTTCATTATTTTAAATTTTGAGATACAGTCTGAGACCATTGTAAAATATCTTCAATTTTCTCAGAGGTCAAATCAGAAAGGATTTTACTTTTTTTAGACACTTTACCACATAAAACTAGTTTCATTTGTTTGCCAAATTTTTCTTTGATCGGATTTATGGAATCTGCAAAAAAGTTTAGGCCTTCATCAGTTTGAGCAAAAACCACTATAACCAAAATACCAGGTTTTTGTTTCCAGATTTTTCCTACTAGTTTTTGAAAGTCAAGATCAAAGAGGACATTAATTGCAGAGGACATATCTCCTAAATGAGAGACTTTCCAACCATCGGAATGATATACTGATGATGCTGCTTCTGAAGATAATTTACTTTTAGTATCAGATGCAATAACAACCACATTCTTTTTTGGATCAGAGACAACTTGAATTTGGTTAAAAATTTGAAGAGAGTTAGATATAGTATTCAGTAAAAGATTCTGTTCTGAAGTTCCAATTTTACCATCATCGTATAATTTCTGTACATGTGCAATAGATGGAAAAATCACTTCTAGTATCAGACGATTTACAGTACCTCCAGAATGTAGACAATTACGAATTAGTGAATAGACTTGATCTGAAGTGCCTTTTGTTAAATAATCAAGATATTGTGGAGCGACCTTGAAGTAATCATCTGGAAAATTAAATGACTCTTGTCCAGGTTCTAAAAACCATAAAGTAACATTGCCAATATTTTTTTGTCTGAGTAATCCTTCAGCTGCAAAAATTTTTAGATATTTTGACATAGTGATTCTATTGATATTGATTTTTTCAGAAATCTCAACTCCTGACATTCCTGAAACATCATCATCCAAAATAGAAATTAATTTTTCACGTATCTCTTCAGTTGAATATCCTTTTCCCATATTGCTCTTGGATGAAGTTTAGTACAGAATTTTGGTTGCACCGTTTTGTTGTATTTTTGTGAAAAGGAATTTTGATATTTACAACAAATTGCCAACTTGCCGCTCTAAGACGCTGATTTGTGTTTTATTTTTTTTTTTTTTCACTTTAGTCACCATTTCTCTTTTCGCTTGACAGATTTGTATGCTTATAATTGAAAACTGCCCAAAGGTAGGATACATAAGAAGAAAAACGAGTGTTTTCTCCTGTTTTCCTCACCATAAAAAAAAAAAAAATATTACTCTCCCTCCTTTAACGGAAGTAAAATATTTAAGCCTAAATGTGTTTCGAGATCCATAAGTATCGAATGCACAGAGAAGATTTTGCTGTCCTGCTTTACATATTTAATAAGGTAGCATAAGTAAGACATT
>JAAAKM020073195.1:158200632-158214400 GCA_010016025.2 Alatinidae sp. Z8VKAUB7J3 | reverse complement strand
CGAACATATAGCATATGTTAATATGAACATATCTTAATACTTTACATGCTAGTAAAAACTCCATAAATGAAACTATAGGCCTACTTATATATCCGGATATACCTTTCCGAGTATCTCTACTTTCCAGGCCTTGAAAGTAAACCATAGTTATCCAAAAGTAAACTGCATATAACTTCATTCTTAAATCGTCATCATCAACATATCATATAAAGGAGTACATTTAATTTCAAACAGAAGTTGCAACCTAGCGATAAGTCTGGATTAGAACTAAGCAGCTTAGAATCACTGAGTTCCACAGGAATACTTCAACACTAGAAACCGCGCGTAGAGCTTATTACGTCGACAATTGTGGCATTCTTGATAATGATTTCTCTTCATGTGTCTCCGTGTTGTCCACGAAATGAAAATTAGCAATTAAAAGACTCTAGCATAGATGATTTACAGTAGGATGTAATGCAAACCCTAAGTGACATTTATGCCGAACACAGCAGACGTATTATATAGCCACAAGAAATTGACATTGTTTATTCTGCAATTGACACCAGTTTTATAGGAATTAGGCTAAGTCTTCATTAAGGCAGGGCGCCGACCGCCGAAATTTACCGACATCGGCCACAAGAATTGTTTGTCGGGCATTCGCGATAATTGTGCGGGCAACCGATACTTCGCGAATATCGAAATCCAACACCGCCCCTTCCTTATCGAGCGCCGATGCGCCGATTACCGCATAGTCTGCTTTAAACTGACGTATGAACTCGACGGCAGCTTCGCCCACGACACCGCCATCCGACTGACGAACCGTTCCGCCAGCCAATACCAGTTCTTTACGCGGCGACCCGCTCAGGATGTTGATAACATTGATATTGTTGGAAATGACCATCAGGTCCTTGTGATCGTACAATGCCCTGGCAACTTGTTCGGTCGTGGTGCCGATATTGATGATCACCGAGCAATTGTTGGGGATTAGACCGGCGGCGGCCAATCCGATGCTTTGCTTTTCGTCCGCAGCCAATCCCCGCCGTTGTTCATAGGTGACGTTCGAAACGCTTCGTGCCGGCACGGCCCCGCCATGGACACGCGCCAACAAACCGCGCGAACACAGGTCGTTCAAATCGCGCCGGATCGTCTGAGGCGTGACGTCGAATTCCTCGGCAAGTCCGTCGACGGCTACCCGTCCACGTGTTCGTGCCGTGGCGAGAATCTCCAACTGTCTGGGGCTGTTTTCCATGGCTATGCCGTATCGGCGGCGGCGGTTTTGCTGTAATGTTGATTTCTCATTCTTTCATCCTGAAAGAATGGTTTCAATTCACTTGACACGCAACTCATGTTCATATGAACATCTTTAATCGTTAACCTAACAAAGGTCCAGGACGGGAAGACGCGAATGAAAAAGACCCTCATGATGGCCGCGGCAGCCGCCGCCAAGATGGCATTCAGCCACCATGTCCATGCCGGCATGGCTGAGGCCGAACAGTGGATCGATTCTGAATTCCAACCATCGACACTTAGCCGTGACGGCCAAGTTGCTGAAATGCAATGGTTCATCGATGCGGCAGCGCCGTTCGCGGGTATGCACGAAATGGTTTTCAACGTGTTGCCATTGGACTTTAAGGAAGCTATTTCTACTATGATTATTTGGATCCATGTTTCTTTTGACTCATTTGTCAACGTGTGACTTTTAGTACGACATATTCTTTTAAATTACTCCCTGAATTTGATTAACAGGAGTCTAAGAGATCCGCATAAAATGTTTTTGTTTTTTAGTTTTAATTGGTCGTAATTTTTTAAGTTCTACCCAAGTCTAGAATGAATTTCGAATGTTTTTGTGACACTAGAAGAGATTTTTTGTGTCACACCCTGAAACATAAGATGGAAAAGCATGGAACATACAAAGAGAAACTAGCAAGGGGATCATCCCCGCTAGTATTCAAATATTGTGGTTCCCCTCTTATTCTTTCTATATTTCAATTTCATTTGCCTTTCTTTTGTATCAGTCAAGTATAACGATTTTTCCCTAGTTTGAGAAATAAATCAATGCATACCTCTCGGAGTGCAGCTGAGAGGATAGCTTTTTGAAGACCCTATCCTTCCCCAGAGACAAAGTCTTCAAAATTATATTCTTTTATGCTTAGGTTGCCACATTTTTTTAAAAATATATTCTGCAAAGCCCTTATACTCATGAAAAACACTAGGCAGGATGGCCAGTGGCCCCATAATCACTGAAATTAGCAGTAGTAGGCTCTTATATGTTCCTGATATTCTCAGGGACACCGCGAGAAGGTTGTCGCTACTACGCCCAATCACTTCTAATAAGAAAAAAAGACTACCCGGACGTTCAGGACGCAATACTACTACTATTACAACTAACAACTCATGGCAGCGCCAAGCTGCCTGAGGCCAACATAGCTACGCACGCTCTTCATCCATCCCAGTCTATTCAAAGCCTCCCTTTTTACACTCTTTCAGGAAGTTCCCACTTCCTTTAAAACTTTCTTTATAACTTCCTCCCACCCAAGATGAGGACGATCTGCTTTCTGTTTACCCCTAGGCGGTTGGCCGAAACTTCAATTAAGCAGAAGATCTATTTTGCAAGGTTTCACTTTTATAACACACATATTTTTAAAGGTCATCAAAGGTCAAGGCCCTCTAGAGGGAGAAGGAGTGGAGGTAGTTACTTTAAAATACCTTCCCGGGACATACTTTAGTCTGTAGAATCATCCCTGAAAGTTTCGTTTTCCTAACCTAAACCCTTTCTGAGATAGCAAGAAGTCAATTAACTAGAATTCTACCGGCCTATGTACAAGCCTAGCAAATAACCTGCATATAACTTTAGGCCTATCCTCAGGGAGACTTATCAATGTCTAATTTTAGAATACTCTTGTTTCTGACAAATTTTTAATCAAATCCAGCTAGTTAGAGCCATAACTCAACTTGAGGCTAGTCTCATCTTAATTATTCAAGACACATGTAATTTCTGAGTTTGATCATAAGGTTATACCTTCCTTCCACACCTGGAAATGCAGTTTAAAAGGTCCTGAAAAGTTATGGTCAACTTTAGGGACCAAAATTATTATTCACCCTGCCACAAGTATTCTGAGTATGCTAACTTTTTTGCAGATTAAATTACAAAAAGTGCCCTGAATATTGACCAGCCTAATCAAATGCCTATGTAAGAGTCAATGGATCAATTATGTCCCATTTCTCACCAAATTCTACTCCAAAATTTTATCATCAAATCCAAGTAGGTTCAGTTAGCCTTACTTTCCAAGTTTCTTCTTGCAAAATCTGAAATAGGCATACAACAGGTCTAATTCTGGTAAATATTTTGTTGTTCACATTTCTGACTTACAAGGAAAGTCAACATACCAATCAATGGCTTTTTTTATGCTCTCTTTGAATACAATTGTTGCTTCTATAGCAAATTTAAGCCCTTTTGATGTCTTGAAAATGACCAAAATATTTCTAGTTTTTAGGTATTAAAAAAGACTAAATATTTGTTTCAAACTCACTGTTTTAATATGAAACCATTTTTTTGTTGTATAATTTGCAAGGGCAAAAATTGATATTCAGGGTTAAAAGTTGTGTGGCAGGACACTTGACCAACTTAATTTCAACCTACCTGAAACTACTGTCAATAGCCTCGCAAGGTTCCTTGCTTCCGTTGTCCAACACCTTCTGGTATTTTCTTATAAATTAAGAACTGATGATCTTCCCCTTTCTTTACCCTTTATTTCTCCTTAGGAGATCGAAAGAAGAATTGGGAAACAAAGGAAAACAAGTGTCTTCCCTCCAGATATCCCTTTTCCTTTTATTATTACCTTCGCTGATTCCCTTTCAATGACCACGTCCGTCCTTTTCATTACGACCATCGACTCTGGGTAATTTCTACAAATATAGAAGCAGGGTTTCATAAGCCCTAGGAGCCATTACATGGCTCCAAAACACTGTACGAGATTTTGCTGCCTTTTATGATAAAAAAATTGGTCACATTCGAACCAGATCAAGTGCCGGTGGTCCCTCGGGAAACTACTGCGACACATACTTACTGGTTAAAGAATTGTGTGTGGGATTTAAAAGTCTAGTGAAGAACAAAGTGTAGGCAAGAACTGTCCCTCAGCATTCTGTATCTATAATAGCACGTGAAAAGCGTTCTTATGCAGTGGTCGTCAAAAATAATCTATAACATCTTGACAACCCAGATGTCTGTAAAAATCTCCTGGATTCTATAGCTAGCAGTTCTATTTTAAGTACTATCACCTTAAAGTTCGGAAGGATGAATGGCGTGTTGTAATGTGTAACAAAGCTGACACAACTGAACTTGCTGAAGCTATAGTTAATTCTAGCTGTGGCGCATATGCAAAAGTGAAATCAAGCTCACATTCAACAGCTACAAAAAGCTATAGACCGTCCACCTAAGATTGGTTATGAGCAGCTACCCATGTCAGAATACAAGTTTCTCCACCCTCGGTGATACAGATGCCAAGTATTTCCCCAATTAGAAAATTGTTCTAATACAAAGAAATGTTCAAAATGTGCTGGTACTACCTCAAATAAAAACACTTTGATTGCAAAAATAAGTTATGAGCACATGTTGAAATGTTGGTGCAGGTTTTTCATTTAAGCCGGAACAAATCAATCGAAGTTAAGACATCTAGCGCTTTCTCAGATGTTGACAATTTGGGTCGCAGACCACAATGCCAGGGATGCTGCTTTGACTTCCTTGTATACTGTTGACTGTTGTTAGATTGCAGACCCGGTACGGACTTAAATTCTGACTTCTGACCACAATGTCCCATCGTGAAGGATTCTTTAGCAAGTCGATTAAATACAAATTTCAAAGATTACTGCCCTATATTTTCTTGTTGAAGAGTGTGCTTAATTTCCATTGGTTTATTTTTGCAACGTTTCTTCGTAAGCCAATCATGCTACTCCTTAAGCGCGTGTCTGATAGAAATAACAACAGCTTGTTTTTATCTATTGTTTTATCTATTGGTTGTTGTTGGGTTAAATTTTGAGTCAGGAAAAAGAACGAAAGATATTTAAGTCTTTTTACAAGTAAACTCTATTTTTCTGTGGTTTGTGTCTTATGCAGCCGAATTCAAGACATTTTATCCTTGTTTTAACTTCATTATTAGTGATCAAATATCTTTGTTTTTTAGACCAAGATATTGCGGGTTTCGAACGCTTAATAAAAGCCATAATCAGAACGCTGCATAATCAGGACTTAGTGGGGACTGCACAAGTGGGGCAGAAGTAGCTTACAGCCTCCAAATCTACCTACTTATTTGTTACTGTTTGTTTACGAGTAATGCCATCTAGGAAAACCATTGAAGCGTTGAATGTATTCAGTTTCACTGATTCACATCATTGAATTTACACTTACTTGATACAAATAAACTTGTGTTTCACTTCGGCGAACACTGCGGTTAAATTATCGTACTGCAAGAGTTTTTCTCCTTGCGCTAGTTGGCAGACATTATATGTAACCCTGGGATTGTGTACGACTAGTCCTGAATTATACCCCCTGTCCCAAACTTAGGACATGTTGATGCCATGACAGTCACAAGGGGCGATTCAGAGGGAGAGTAAACGCCCTTTGTTCTTTAATTCATAAACTAACTAAACTTAACGAAGGGAAAATGTTTGTTCAATCTTTTTTAAAGATTTGTTTGACTTAGCGCACTCTTTATCGCCATTCTTCCGCTCAAAACAGCGCTTTCAATTGTTGCCGGCAGGCCGGTATCGATCCAATCACCGGCAAGGAACAAATTTTTAAAATTGGTTTGTACCGTCGGGCGTAATTTTAGCGCTTCCGGTGTTTGTAGAAATGTAGCAGATTTTTCTTTAACAATTTTGTTAGCTTGCAAATGAAAACCATTAAAAATCCCTTTGGAAAAAAAGTAGATAAACTCTTTATCTACCAAACTTAGCAAATCACTATTGGATAAATTAACTTGTTTTGATGCAGCGCTAATAACGACTGTATATCCAAAGCCTTCCTTATTATCTGATTGATCCGGCAGCGGAAAAATCCATTGAACAGGAGAATTAACGAAAGCGATTGGATATGGACCATCGATTGATTTTTTGAGCCACAAATTGATGGTGATAATCGGCGAGTACTCAAATTGGCTAAAATCCTGCCGGATTTTTTTTGTAAGCGATGAATCGGATAAAAGACGTGATAGCGCATTCGGAGGCATTGCCAAAATAAAATTACCTGCTTTGATCTGCTTTCCATTTTGCGTTTCGATTGCAATGATGCTTTCGCCATCGGGGATCAGACGTTTGGCGGTTGTATTAAATTGAATTTCGCCATTATTTTTTTCGATAAAGCTTTGAGCGGGTGTTCCAAAAATATCGCTGAGCATCGCGAGCGGCAATCCCAAACCGCTGTTTTTGGCACTGCCGATAAACGCTTTTTCCAATACCTGGTGCAGCAAAAACGCGCTGGCCTCTTCCATAGATGTATTGAGTGTTGCTAGGGTAATTGGCTCCCAAATCAGCTTTTCGAGCACCTGCCAACGAGACGGATTCGGCAGTTCGGCCTTGGTGAAGAGTTCGTGATACACCTCAAATTGATCGATCAGAAATCCGCCCACAGTCACCGAATGCGCCGGACCTTCGTCCGCGGACTCTTGGTCGCTCCCCATCGTGTAGGTGCCGCCGGGAAGAAACACCATCGCCACCCCACTCGGACTGGTATACGGCTTCACCCCGGAACCCCCGCCCGGTCCGGCGGACTGAACCTCGATCGTCTGGGTAGTCTCAACCCCGCACCCCATCGACACCACCACCCAGCCCAAGGCCGCCCAAAAGGACCACGTTCCGTTTCTCATGCGATGGTTAGCGCGAAGATTTCAGCCAATCGGATTCCTTGTTGCTCGCCCCATTATTCGTGAGCGCCACAAACGCCCCTGCGGGCGCGTCGTTAAGATCAAGCTTCCCTTTCCCGCTCGCCGAGACGGCAATGATATCCCAACCCTGAGCATGCACACCGACAATCTCACAGGCCGCCGAGTGGGTACCGGGTTTGCTCAAATCCCCTTCGCCGCTCGGGCCACGGCTGATGCTGAGGAACTGACCATCCGGGGACCAATCCACGTGATAGATCTTGTTTACTTTATCCCAAACGCTCATCTGCTTCGGTCCCACCCGGGGTTGATCCCCGCTAAAATCCAAGGGCGCCACCGCGATCTCATGATCTCCCGGGCCCCAGGCCACTTTGGTTCCGTCCGGACTGAAACAAGGCCGGCATCCCGGAATCCCCAGGTCGTAGATGCCATCCCCCTTGGCCTCGATCGCGAGGATGCCATGCTTGAAGCCCATCCCTGCATGCACCGTGGATACGATCCACTTTCCGTTCGCACTAAAACTCGGATTGTAGAGGTGGTGCAATTTCTCCGCATTGGGATGATCCCAAGACTTGCCCGAAGTCACGTCCACAAATCGCATGCCCTTCGTGTAGTAATCCACCACATGGAATCGCTGGTACTCCTGGGGCAGGGAACGACGTAGTCGCGATAGAGCCAGGCATTTTTGCGATACAGGTTGGCTTCCGAACCGTTGGACTCCGCCCAGCGAATCACGTCTAGCCAGTGTTGGGCCCATCGTTCGCCGAAATGGGGCGAGCCGAGGAGTTCCTCCACGAGCGTGGCGTAGGCGGTGTTCGGTTCGGTCTTCGAGTCTGCGACGAATTGCTGTACCCGTGCCGGGAGCGGCGGTAGACCCGTGAGAATGATGGAGGCGCGACGAATCAAGGACCGGGGATCGGCTGGGGCGTTGGGGGGAATGCCGGTCTGATTCAGTTGTTGGTTCAAGAAGGCATCGATGGGATTGGGCGCCGTGCCGGGAACTTGGGGGCGACGGACGGGTTGGAACGACCAGTGATCCGTTTTCAATTCTGCCACGGCATCCATTTGCCCTGGCCAGTGGGCGCCGTCATCAATCCATTTCTCGATCAAGGCGATTTCGGCCTCGCTGAGTCGGTCTCCCTTGGGAGGCATGACTTCATCCGGATCGGTGCCTTTGATCAAGTCGATCAAATGGCTTTTCTCGGACTGTCCTGGAACGATAGCGGGCAGTCCGCTGTCGCCGCCCCGGAGGAGCTGCGCCCGTTGGTCGACCCGTAGCTCCGATTTGGCTTTCTCCGCTCCGTGGCAATCCAGACAGCTCCGCTGGAGAATGGGTTGGATCTCCGTGGCATAATCCACCGCGAGGGCGCTCGATGAGAGGAAGACGCTGATCGTGAGGGCGCCGACTGCATGGAGAGATTTCATGGGGTTCCGACTTCGTAGCGAAAGAAACAGGACGTGCCTAGGATAAAGAAGGTTGAAGTGAGTAAATAGAAATCAGAAAGCGGTAGGCTGGGCTTAGAGTTTTCGGATTCGGATGCTCTTGAGCTGGCCCTTGGCTGTAGTGATCGGACCTGCTGGGTAGGGAGTTTCTTGGATCGTGTCTGCGTGGACGCGGTGGTTGAGCCAGGCTTGGCTGCGTATGATAACTGATGTGTTAAGGCTTTACTGGTTTTGTCATAATCAACAGCTGAGACATTGATGTGAATCCTCTCTTCCATGTTATATTCACATATAAACAAAATAAAAGGATTACAGATGATGGTTATTCGTCTAACATATGACTGAAGTCTATGTCAAAATTCATCTTCATGATGCTGATATACGTCCGAATTGATTCTGGAATTTCATCTCCGCATGAAACTCCCAATTTCTTTGCGTTTAGCCATATTATCAGAGTCTGAATAATTGTTAAAAATCGATCATTCTTAATTGCAGGATCTCCAATTGCTTTTGTATATCTCTCAGCAAATTCCCAAGCAGTTACAAAATCTACACATTTGACCTTAAATATTGATAGTAATTGTTCTTGCATGTTATTTGCTTTCTTAAATGGGATTTTATTGATTACATATGGAAAATCTACCGTATCTGGAAGACAATTGGGAAGCGGTCCCCACACTGTAATTATTTTAGTTCCTGTTTTTAATTCCCTGAATTTCTTCATCATTTTATTGATTATTTTCTCATCTGCAAACCAAAACAATATAACTGATGCATCTGAAAAATCTGATTCTTCTATGTTACTGCAAATTAATTTCCCGTTTTTGTTTTTCTCTCCTAGATTTTTTCTTGCATCCTCAATTTTTCTTTGATTGTTATCAATTCCAACAGCTTTTTGTACTCCAAATTCTTCAATTGCTATTTTGATGCTTTTTTCATTACTACATCCTAAATGATAGAAAATATCATTTTGTTGTAAATCAACAAGTTTGAAAATTTCTAATAATGATTTTTCTGAAAGATGAGCATCTTCCCCATTGATTAAATTTGTTGGTAGAGTTTCTAAATATTCGTCAATCCTCAATATGTGTACTGGATTTTAACTGCATTTATTCTCTTATACTTTCCAGTTTTGATACTGCTTGCCACAATTGTGTTCTTACATAGGAAGGCATGTTGGGATCCTGTTGAAAAAAAAGAAAAAACACCCCTGTATTTCTCAATGGACTAACTCCCAGGCCCATGTGATGAAGTTGGATGCCGCCCAAGCGAAACGCCTTAAAAACTGAAGACGTCAGATAGTACTATATATATATATAGTATAGTATTTTTATAGTAAGTGATTATAGTAAGATGATTTGACAACATGGAAATTCTTCAGTCCTTCAAATTACTACCTCCCGTCCCAGAGGCCCTTGTCTCGCTCACTCCATTGATATGCATAAATAATTTATCTGTACCCACAAACTCTCGCCTGATTCATTGTCAACTTTGACCGAAGTGCAAATGGCTGGAAGCGTCCCAGAGGAAGACCACATCCCAGACAACCTGACACTATTTGCGGTCAACTCACTTCCTAAAAAACTGACCTACACGAAGCTTCGACCATCCATCATAACAGATCACTGGGTAGTGGTAGCAGACACTGACAGATCACTGATAAGTGGTAGTGACGTTTAGTTCTCGCTACGTTGGCAACCCATCCAAGAAAAGGCTCGAGGAAGAAGAAGAAGATATTTGGGGAGAAGGTCTTATTTTTTGGAATCCGAAATTTTGAGATATTGTTTCTGATTGGTTTGTATTAATGAAAATGAATTGTAAAAAAAAATACCTGCTCTCATTATTGCCCTTCAAGCTTGCATTTTAAAAATAAAGAAATAATAACGAATAAAAAAGCTTCCCCTTAAACATTACTGTGCTTTGCTAGTCACTAATATATATATATATGTTTTTGTTTTTTTTTAAGAAATTTCGATGAAACTGAGATTAAAAAGAATCTTTCAAATTGCATTTCGTTCTTTTCACCAACGAACCAATTAAATTTTTTTTAAGGCAAAATACAAGATTACAATCATATACTGCATACTCTTTATATGCCTCCAATCTTTGATCCTTAATATTTTGAATCAATTTTTATTTATAAACTTATTCTTGTCAAAAAAACAAACAAAAAACACGCCGCGGCCCTGAGCCAACCGGCCGGCCAGCGACGCAATGCGAACGGATAGCCCATGACGACGAACGAATTGGTGACCAACGGCACGAACGACGTATTGACCGATGCCAGTGACTGGCTGAAGCAAGGCCGCAAGGTCGCGATCGCCACGGTGGTCGAGACCTGGGGCTCGTCGCCCCGGCCGGTGGGCAGCCAACTGGCGGTCGACGATCGGGGCGCCATGATCGGCTCGGTCTCGGGCGGCTGCATCGAAGGCGCGGTGATCCACGAGGCCGGAGAGGTCATGGCCGGGGGCGAGCCCCGTCTGCTGGAATTCGGCGTCAGCGACGCGCAGGCCTGGGAGGTGGGGCTCTCCTGCGGCGGCACCATCAAGGTCTACGTCGAGGCCCTGGCATGAAGCGGCAGCTGCTCGAGCAGTTGCTCACGGCACGCTCGGAAAAGCGCGCGGCGGTCCTTGCGACGGACCTGAGCGACGGCCGTCAGAGCATCGTGATCGACGGCCGGGTCACCGGCGAGCTGAGCCTGACCGATGAACAGACGGCGCGGGTGGCGCGGGCCATCGCCGACGACCGCAGCGGCATGGTTCCCGACAGCCAGCTGTTTCTGCGGGTCTTCAATCCGCCACTGCGGCTCCTGGTCATCGGCGCGGTGCACATCACCCAGGCGCTCGCGCCCATGGGACAGCTGGCCGGCTACGAAGTCACGGTGATCGACCCGCGACGGGCTTGGGCCACCGACGCCCGCTTTCCCGGGATCCGCATGGCCGAGGGCTGGCCGGACGAGGCACTTGAGGCGCTGGCGCCCGATCACCGCAGCGCCGTGGTGACCCTGACCCACGATCCGAAGCTGGACGATCCAGCCCTGACCGTGGCGCTCGCGAGCGAGGCCTTCTACGTCGGCTCGCTCGGCAGCAAGCGGACCCACGGCGCGCGCCTCGCCAGGCTGCGCGAGGCCGGGATCCCCGAGGAGGCCCTGGCGCGCATCCACGGCGCCAAAAGACACCCCAAGGTATTTAATTCAATCTGTATTAATAATATTTAGTGATCCCACCCGAATTGAATGATGCTGGAAATGACTATTATTGTCAGCCACTAAAAATGCTGCTTTAGTACGTTCAATCTCTAATCCTATATCCCATAGATGTGAAATGTATTAATTTGTCCGATTTTAAAATTCTGATTGTATAAAATTGATATTAAATTGTCCGAAAATAACAAAATATCATCAGCAAATGACAAGTGGCCAATGTCGATACGGTCAATCACACATAAAGGTAGATAGATAAGATAAGAGATAAGATGTTTTTTTCAAAAAAAAATTCTATCACAAGTCCAAAAAAGGCCGAATTCGGACTTCGGAGTCGAAAAGTCATATGGCTGCACAAAAAACTGGCAAAGAAACAAAAACCATCAAATAGAAAGTCATAAAGTCAATAAAAGAGTTAAAAAGATAAAAATTGGTAAAAAACGGCGAACAAAAATAGCTGAATAACACAAAAAAAGAACGAAATATAAAACATATAAAAAGTAAAAGGGAAACCAAAAAACAGAGGGGAGAGGGGGGAATCTAACCCAATAAGTGCATAAACCTGTGCAGCACCCTTAGCCAATAGAAAAATAGATAAAAAAGGGAGAAACAAGTGGGATATTTTATTCATTTTTTCTGGGATGAAGGGGACAAACATTTTTCATATCTGGAAGTAACGCAGCGAATAGGGGGGGGGGACCAAAAACGAATGGGCTCAGAAACATCTCGAGGCAGTCGGAATCTGGATGGGGGGTGACATTTGGGGAAAATACATACCCTCCGAGGGTTTGTTATTGCATTTTTTTTTGAAAAAAGAGGCAAAACGAAACCCTCCTTCGCTCAAGGGTTTCCAAACTAGATTTGAATAGGAGCAGGAAGTATAGCCCCTTGCCTTCTTTGAAAATTATTCGCAAGGCTCTTTTTTTGATTGGTTCAATTTTTTCCGATTCTTCGGTAAAAAGACGAAATTTTCAAGGAATTTTGAATGGGGAAGGTGAACTGAATCACAGCACGCCCTGTGTATGCAGGCTGTAAAAAGGGTGCAACAGAAATATCTTAGGAACAGTTTGATGCGCAAAGTTGAAACTAACGGGGTTTGTTCTGAGGTATATTGAACTAACAAAAAGAAAGTTTTTGCATCTCAATGCTACCATTTTCCTAAGAAATCCTGATATTACTGTCACTACTACTACTGTTACTACTACTACTACTTCTATTACTACAACTGTCACAAAAGCTTAGGCTGCTACTATTAATTCTACTGCTCCTGCTACAACTACTGGTATTAAAACCAAGGGTATTAAGATGAAAAATTTGGGATATATAGAAACTGTATGGAACTAATTCGAAACAAACTATGGTCACACAAATTGTCAAGCGGATTTATCAGAAATACTTCAAAAAAGGTTGATGATATTAAGCTACAACTTTCAGCGCATGTTAAAGGGGATGTTGAAGAAACCAAAAGTGATAGGCGCATACTACTGCTATTGCTGCTACAACTACTGTAATTGCACAAGCTAAGGGTAGCGTTTTAAATGTTGTCCCTTTTTTTACTTTAATAATTAAAAAAAAATCAAAACTTTGAAGAAATATTACCAGTAAATGTCGATTAAACAGACAATTCACAATAAATTGTTTTTTTTCCAATAAAGCATAAACTATGTTCTGGTCTTGAGAAGGCATGGGGGTTATCAGCCCGCTTCATGTTAATTTTTGCTGGTTTGAGTTTGACTCGGCTATTCATTGTAATTTCTGTTCTTCTTAGGTTTCATTTATTTATTAGTTGTGACCTGTGGTAGTTTTACACTCTGAAGGTTATTTGACTTTGTTTCTGCTTATTTTAGGCTTAATGGAGATCTTTACTTTTCTTTGAAAAACTTGTTTTGTAGAAAAAGTTTCTTTTCAATTAATAAGAGTATAAAGGCAAATGAGTATTATGCTTGTTAAATGCATATCTTTGTAAATTCACAAAATGCCTGAAAAATCCCATCTTTCTCTATATTATAGAAATAACATTTGTTTGTTTTTCACGATAATTCTAAGAGACCAAGAGACAGAGAGAGGTTTTGAGCATAAATTTATGCACAGAATTGGGTTTAAGTTAGACCTATATTAACTTAAGTCAAGTTTTGTGCTCTGTTTAACTTTTAGATGATTCTTAAGACCAAAGGAATGTATTTAAGGAAACATCAAAATTATAAAATTTACTTAAAACAATAATAGGCTAAATACCAACTTAGGCAGAGACCACTTCATTTACAGAATA
>JAAAKM020073195.1:158024550-158200622 GCA_010016025.2 Alatinidae sp. Z8VKAUB7J3 | reverse complement strand
GTTTTTCTTTTTAATTTTGTTTTAAATGTTTTCAAATTTTACCCAAAATTTTCTGTCCCACCCCTTCTAAGGTTTTCTTCCAAAATATCCCTTCCCATGAAAATTATTTCCTTGAAAAAATCTTCTCGTTCTCACTGAAAATTCTCCCTTGACAATTGTCCGTTTCTCAACAACAAATAACTCACCAAGTTCAGTTAAAACTTTTTGAGACAGTCACCCAGCAGATACTTCTTTTTCCAGGGCAGTCACAAGAGGAAATATAGTGCATGTAGAGGTTAAGAAGGTGTTTAGAGCACGGAAACCAAGTGATCTTCCGCTATCGTCTGTAATCGTAATATTCACGACTCTCCATACAAATTCTCGACGGAGTGATGATAGCGGACGGAGCGCGACTTTTTCACAGCCATATTTAGTTTTGGCGTTGCGTACCATGCACACTACTTGGTTTCATACAATTACTTCTTGGTTTGCTTTATTACATGCGTAAAGAGAACTTCGTTCACTATTTTTAGCTTTTATTGAAGGTGCAGTCCAAGGTTTGTCGTATTCATTCATGGTCACTGTGTTTGTTATAAATATTTCCAGAAACTTATAGTAAAGTACCCTCGTTGAAGGTGCTTACCTTCTGCTCAAGAGTACCGTCTAAGGACACTCTACCGAACATGCGACCGTTGGCTACTTTATCGCTTCGTCGTGGCACTTCCCGAAACCAATCTGTAAAATGATTCGTTTTAGTCATGACATTGAAATCATTCAAAGTAAATTTCCCTCTGAAGTCCAAGCCAGTATGGCAGCGCTATTTATAGCTGAGAACCTGGTGAGACAAATACGGCATTTTGAAACAACAGATTGGTTTGTTGAACACAAAGATTGCATACTCTCTTGGCTGCAAATGACCAATGACGATTACGAAGAGTTAAAAGACGATATCGAATCGCGAATTAATTAACAGCCTTTAATTAAATGTATCACCACTCTCCTTATTTTGCCCTGTGATTCATTGCTCCATCAACACCAAAGTAACAGGAACTGCACTATAGTTAACGTCATATCGTGTGACAGATTTGGAGTTCATTATGGCTTATGTGGATGGCTTTGTGTTTGCGGTCCCCACCGAAAACAAACAGGCATACATCGATTTTGTGCATTTAATGCTGCCTATCTTTAAAGAAAATGGCGCAGTTAAACTCGTTGAGTGCTGGGGTGAAGATGTGCCAGATGGTGAAGTGACTTCTTTTCCGATGGCGGTCAAATGCAGAGAGGACGAAACCGTGTGTTTTTCATGGATCATATGGCCTTCAAAAGATATCCGTAACGAAGGTATGAACAAAGTTTTTGAAGATCCCCGCCTTAATATGGAAAACAACCCCATGCCTTTTGATGGCAAGCGCATGATATTTGGTGGTTTCGAAATGATTGTGGATGGCTAAACTGCCATCGAAAATGTACTAGATGGAATAGCAACACTCCTGCTCGCGCCGGAGTGTTGCAAGCCGACTTATTTACAACAGGTCTGGCAACAGTCTCCACACTTGCACTCGTTATTGCAGTTGCGGTCAGTATTACAGCAGCATTCCACTTTTTCTTGATTGGTTTCACAACATTGACATGCTTTACTCATAATTAGTCTCCCTTTGGTCGACCCAAAATAGTATGGTCACAAAAACTAAGAGGTTTATAAGGGATAAGATAGGGTGATCTTATTTTTAACGTATTTTCTTTAACTAGGTTGCATGGTTGCTATGCAAAATTACAAATCTAGCAACTAGATTACTAGGTCCTATTGTCTTAAACTAGATTGCATTGAAAAACGAGAGAGGATTGAAAACTAGATTAACAAAATAGTGATCAGACACAAAATGAAAACAATTAATTTCAAAACGTGTAGCTACTTACTGTATGTGTAAGAAATGTAGTCTTTATTTGCATCTTTATCTTGCAAATAATTTCTAAAAGTTTCAGCAACCTCAGAGCACTTGCACTGGAGTCCCAGCATTAATGCTGTTTGAGATTCTTCATTTTCAAGAGTAGGATCTGCTCCCAAACATAGCAGAAGCTGGGAGATTCTTGGTAACTCCATTAGAACTGCCAAATGCAAAGGTGTATTGCCACTCTCATCTCTTAAAATAAGAAACAGGCTTAGAAACAAGACTGGAGATGTTGGAAAACAAAGTGTATACTGAACAGTGACATAATACTTAAATTATTGTTACTAAAAAAGATGAATTTTTTAAATAACAATTGACATATAGAAGCTTTACATCAAAACTTCAGTGTCTCATCCATGCCTGCACATGAGGGAGAGGCAGATGTAGGGAAGGTCCTCTAAGATCAGTCTAAAAGACCTCTCTCCTAGAATACCTGAAAGGTAATGACATAAAAATATAGAAATTCCTCTAATATTCCCCCTCTACCTAAGGATTAAACCTGTGTAGAACTATGATCTTGGTAACCATAATTGAGCCCTGGATAAAGGATGAAACTTAAAACTGACAAGTCCGTTTGCAAGATGATAACGGACATGGTTTGTGAAATTTATTTGCAAGATGATGACGGACATGGTTTGTGAAATTTATTCCAAACATAAGAACCCAAACATAACTTTACAGAAAGAAGTTTCTAACCCCAATGACTTTTTATTCTCTTCATTTTCCTTTACTAGCCATAGACCCGTTTGCCACCTTTATATTCCTTTCTTTGTTTTATTCTAGAATTTCTCTATCCATCGTCGTAACGAGGATTAGAAATTTTGAGATTTCTAATTCATTTTACATTGGAAGATCAAAATAAAACGATAAAATTACAAAAAAATCCCAATTGTTTGCTTTTCCTCCTCATCTTTATTTAAAGGCAATGAATAGTACAATTTTTATTCTGTATTTATATTTTTCTTATAGAAAAGACTGCAGTCAAAGCTGTTACTTTTATACACGGATACTAACTAATTTGAAAAAAGACCAGTAAATAAAAAGCAAACTTGGCAATCTCATTTAAACTTACAGATAGGAACTATCTTCTCATACAAATTAACCAATCATCAAATAAATGAGCCATGAAATTTAAAGCCGGAAAACTACAAACAATAAATCTTATATAAAAGGAAGTAATTATTCAGCTTTTTCGTGCTGTTACCCATTCGCGATCAGCTTCAATTTTAATGCTTATGAAGCGATTTTTAGAAGTTAACGATTTCCCCTAGACATATAAAGAAAGGCTAAGTTCCCATCTTCTGAGTGACTCTCAGCCATTTCAAAAATCCACAGTTAAAGATGAAGATAATAATAAGCCAAAGGGCGCTAACTTTCTACCGTCTGGTGAACGTTTCTGAACGCAACGTGTGCCGCAAAGTTACATCAGTTTTTTCCTTTTTTAGTTTTTTCTTTTTTTTTAGTTTTTTAGATTTTTTTGTTTTTTTTTAGCTTTTTTTCTTTTTAGTTTTTTAGGTTTTTTATTTTTTTAGTTTTTTTTCTTTTTAGGTTTTCATTTTTTTAGTTTTTTCTTTTTTGAATTTTTTTTTTGTTTTCTTTTTTTTGGTTTTTTTAGCTTTGCACAGTTCTGCCACGCTTGACACGAGCCACCTGATGTGCATGATTTCTGGGTGACCCCTCGGAATAAGTAGAAGGACGGCCAAAGGCCGAGCCCGAGAATCAGCGCGGCGCGGCGCGCCAACGCTCCGGCGAGTCTAACGTTGGGCAAAGCGGGCCAGGTCGAGGGCGCCCAGGCTGGTGATCAGCGCGTTCAGGCGCCCGCTCAGGTCCGGCAGCCCGGGGCTGCGCCGGATCGCGCTTTCGTCCATGTAGAGCGCGCGGTTGATCTCGATCTGCAGGGCGTGCACCGATTCCTGCGGGCGGCCGTAATGACGGGTGACGAAGCCGCCGGCATAGGGGCTGTTGCGGGTGACCTGATAGCCTTGGGCCTGCAGCGCCACCTCCGCGGTATCGATCACCGACTGACTGCAGGCGGTGCCGTGGCAGTCGCCGAGCACGAAATCTACACGGTTGCGCCCGGAATCGGCCTCCATCGGCCCACCCACCGAGGGCATGGAGTGGCAGTCCACCAGGATGCAGAAGCCGAAGCGGGCCCGGGTCGCCTCGATCAGTTCGCGCAGCGCCGCGTGATAGGGCCAGTAGAAGGAGCGGATGCGGGTCAGCGCCTCATCGAAGGTCAGCTTGCTGCGGTAGATGTCGGCGCCCGAGGCGACCACCCGGGCGATGGTGCCGAGCCCGGCGGCGACCCGGGGCGAGCGGGTGTTGGCGTAGGACGGCAGGCTGTCGATGAACATGCCCGGATCCAGCTCGAAGGGCTCGCGGTTGGGGTCCACGTAGGCGCGCGGGAAGAGCGCGCGCAACAGCGGCGCGCCCAGGCGGGGCGCCGCCTCGAAGAGATCATCGACGAAACAGTCCTCCGAGCGCCGCAAGGTCAGGCGGTCGAGCCGCGACTGGGCGACGAAGGCCTCGGGATAGCGGTTACCGCTGTGCGGCGAGGCGAAAACCAGCGGCAGGTTCTGCTCGGCCGGCGCCAGCACCTCGTGGGAGGCTTCGATCTCGGCAGTCTGAATTTCAGCTTCCATGTCCAGGTCAGGTGTTCCCGAGAAAGCGGCCCAGGTCAATTGGAAACGGTTTGGACAGGTGCAGGTCCGGGTCGTCTTCCTGCTGCGTGTTGGCGTGGTGTTTGATGTGATACTTGCGGTAGCCGTAGATGGTGCCACTGGTGAACGGCCGGCTCAGAATCCACTCGCTGACCCAGTCATTCAGTTTGCGGTTGTTAAACAGCGTAAAGTGCGCACCGTCGTGCGAAAGCACACCCAATCCGAGCTGCCGTGCGCCGATGATAAATACCCCCGCGAGGATCGTCAGGGGATTGGTCCAGATCGCCACCACAATCCAGGTCAACAGAATCACACCCCAGCAATGCACCAACGACCAGACCGAACGCCAGTCCGATACGGTGCGTAAGTAGTCTATTTCTTCCTGGGAGAAGAAATCTTTGGGCCGCTGTAATACAGTCATGCCCCTGATTTTACACCAGAAAACACCAAAAAAATGCCATCTGAGAACATATCGCCTGGGGAGTACCTGCAGCACCCCGACCGGGATTTAAAGCTTGTATCCGTCGAAAATGCCAGAGATCTGGGAGGATATCCCACGCAAGCGGGTGGACTCACGCAGTGGCGGCGTTTTGTCCGCACTGCCGATATGCATGAATTGTCGCCCACAGACAGCGAAGCGCTGGCGGATTACGGTATCCGCACAGTCATGGATCTGCGCATGGCCAAAGAGGTTGAAGCCATACCTAACATGCTGGGCACCCTCGGACCGCCACTCGGTATCGAACTGGAACGCCATGATTTCTGGGGCACCCGTTTCGATGCCTACCGCTCTCCGGATAAAACGGCTCATCCGGCCAAAAAACTCGCAGACCTCTACAGTGCCGGGCTTAAGGATTCCGGCTTCGTGATGGGTGCAATTTTCAGCTCATTTGCGGAGGAGAAACCAGGCGGGTTTGCCTTCCATTGCCGCTCCGGCAAAGACCGTACAGGCCTGGTAGCCGCGCTGCTGCTCGATCTGGTAGGCGTACCAAGGGAGATCATTACCGCCCAGGAGAAATCAGTTTACGGTGATGGCAAGTCAAAGATTCGAAGTAGTGGATGTTCAGTTTTGGCTTTATTTCAAGCGCAACTCGAGAACTATGTCACAGCTACCTGCCTTTTTTAAGTTCTTGACTTTCTATCTGACTTGTTGCTAAGAGCTCAATTTGGCTTTAAAATGTATCTCCGTTTCTGTTTTTTGAAGTTTGTAGGCTTGGAAAAAACAGTTCAAAGACTGAACAGATGGCTAAAGGCATGTCTTTGATGCAATCCTTCACAAATTGGACCAGCTTGTCCCGTACATTTGATTCTTTGCCTCCCCCCACGCCCTCTTTTCCCCAAATGTAAATACAAATTTTGAGATAGCCATTTTTTTCAAAATGTCCCAAACATCATATAATAAGGCCTTTGGGGTTGACACAACCTCCCAGAGCCTGGGTAATGGTTATACGTTATATCCCAGGGGCATGCAAGGTTTTTATGGTTGGGGTGGCTGTGTAAAATTTAGAGGAGGCTTATTAAATTGAAAAATAAAGTTTTGGTTCCGTTTTCAGAGTCAAAAGTGATTTGAGGGTGACTAGCCCCCTCCCCTTACGCCTTCTTTTCCACTAACATATCTGCTAATAATTGCAAGATAGGAATCTTAAATTCCAATCTTAATTCCAAGAAAGGAATATAAATTTCTTTTATAATTAAAATTCAAAACGACTAGAAATGTGAAGTTTAGAGCGATATGGGTACAATGTGTTATTTGTTTATTCTTTTTTTCTTTTCTTTTTTTGGCAAGGCACTTCGTATAATGGAATTGTCGTATAAACTTTGAAAAGAGCTCATTTGACAGGAAATTGAAAGTTCTAGTGTATTTTTTAAGACTCAAAATTGATTAGAGGGCGGTCCAACTTTTCTGGCGTTCTGGAACGTCGCTTGATACCGTGATTGAACCTTATAACATACGCAAGAAGTACTCTGAAAAATGTTAACCCTGATGCCAATCATGCCGCCTCGATGATGCTTGCGCTGCTCGGGCTGCTGGCGGGCATTTGGGCCGATAGGTTCGACCACGTGTCGGGCATCACGAATTTCGTGATCACCCCGTTGGCCTTCCTTTCGGGCACCTTCTACACGATCGACCGTTTGCCGCCGGCCTGGCAAATCGCTGCCCGGCTTGACCCGTTTTATTACATGATCGACGGGTTTAGATCGGGTTTCATCGGCGTCGCCGACAGCAACCTTCTAGTTGGCATTCTGTATCTAAGCGGAGTGAATGTGGTGTTGTGGATCGCCGCCTTGGCGGCGGTCCGAACGGGTTGGCGCCTTAAGCCTTGACCGTATCTATGGCCAAGCCTCCGGTCGTCGGGGCTGCAAAACCGATCCGCGCGGTTGGCCGGTTCAACAAGCGGGGGTTTGCCACGTTGTTGCAGCGCGAGATCTGGCGCTATTTGCGCGATTGGATCGAAACCATCGTCGGATCGGCTTTTTCCTCGCTGCTTTATCTCGTCGTCTTTGCGCTGGCATTGGGACCGGCCCGAGAAACGCCTGAGGGGGAGGGCGCCGTCGCCTATGTCCTTCCGGGCTTGGTGCTGTTCTCTATCCTCACCCGCGCTGGTGAAACGCCCGTCTTTTCCATCGTCGCTGACAAGCTCGAAGGGATGATCGCCGACATTTTGACCCCACCGCTGGCGCCCGGCGAAATCGCGGCGGCCTATGCCGCGGCGGGAACGCTTTCAGGGTTGATCACGGGGGCACCCGTTATCGCCGTCGCGATCTTCTTTCTCGACATGCCGGTCGGCTCGGTCACAGGCTTTGTATATTTCTCAACCATCGGCGCGCTCATACTGGCTTTGACGGGCATGATCGTCGGGCAATGGGCAGATAGATGGGATCACGTATCGGCCTTTTTCGGGTTTTTCTTCATCCCGCTGACCTTTCTGTCGGGCCTGTTCGCCCCTATCGAGAAGCTTCCCGAGCCTGTGCAATGGGTCGTCTTTTCCTTGCCCGCCAGGTTCCAGATGCCGAAAAGCGCGCGCGGGCCGATTATGTTGTTGATACGTCCGGAAGCTTCGAGGAAACACGGGCGCAGGTTGATGCGATTGTCGATAGGATACTGGCTGACAGCGAATCATCGCAGTCATAACGTTCGGGGCGTTTGACTGACGTGCGGGAAATCATTTTCGATACCGAGACCACCGGGCTCGATCCGGAGCACGACCGGGTTATCGAAATCGGCGGGGTCGAGTTGGACAACAAGTTCCCGACCGGGCGTACATTCCATGTGTTCATCAACGCACAAGGCCGAAAGGTGCATCCCGAAGCGCTGGCCGTGCACGGAATCACCGATGAATTCCTGACCGACAAGCCGGTGTTCTCGCAGGTTGTCGAGGAAATGTCCGCCCTGTTCGATGGCGCCAAGTGGGTTGCGCACAATGCCAGCTTCGACATGGGTTTCATCAATGCGGAATACGCCCGGCTCGGTTTGTCGCCTGTTGATCCCGGACGGGTGATCGACACACTGGCCCTGGCCCGCCGCCGTCATCCGATGGGCCCCAATTCGCTGGACGCATTGTGCAAACGCTACGGCATCGACAACTCCCATCGCACCAAACACGGCGCCTTGCTCGATGCGGAACTGTTGGCCGAAGTCTATATCGAGATGAACGGCGGCCGCCAGGCGGCCCTCGGTCTGGTTCAGTCAATCGCCGGCGTTTCGGCAGAGGACGGCTCATCCCAGGAAACGGCAGTCGGCACCCGTCCGGACCCTTTGCCGCCGCGATTGACCGCCGAAGAAACGGCGGCCCATCAGGCGCTCATCGAGCGGCTCGGCGGATCTGCTCTTTGGAAAGCCTATTCAGGCTAGAGCAAAGGGCGATAAGTTTGGACCATTTGATGGCCGATATGCAGCCACCCTTCGGGCCGGGCGCTTTTGGCCCCTGGCGTCGTTGGCTTGCACTTGTGGTGGGATGGCACCACGGCGAGCAATAGGATCAGAGACCAAATCTATTAAAAATGATACCGCAAGGGGAATCCACCTTTTTACATATTTCCAATTGCAAGTGGTTTCTCATTGGCACCAACGAGTTAACATGAGTTTATCGTCAATCACCAGATGAATTATATCTTTTCCCTTTAATTAAAATATTGATAATAAAAAGCATACAAAATTTTGTGAAGGTTTGTTCTTGGTGAAGATTTTTCATTTCTAAGTCAACTTACTTACAAAAGCTAAAAAATTTGATTATTTTATTTCTAAAAGGGACTTAAAAAAAGTAAAGGGAAAATATATTTTACATTAGGAACTTTATCAAAAGAAGTTATTGATGAAAAAGTGATGACATTAGACAGTTTAAATAGTTTTCAGAGAATGGTGGTGGGGAGATGATGAAAATATATTGCTGCAATTCCACCTTATTTTCAGAGATATATTCTTTAGTTCGTACATGCGTTTCTTATTTACTTTTGTGTGCTTTTTTTTTTTTTTTTTTTTACTTGAGCAGTAATTAGTTGACTAATTGATCATTACCAAGAGTTTTGTTTCAGTGGAAAAGTAGACTGTGTTTCCAATAGATAGAGACTCTTGCTCTGTGAAGCATAGAGCAATGATAATAGTGGATAAAAGAAATGAGACCCTTTATTTCTTTTTTCTTTCTTTTTTTTCTTTTTTTTTAAATTACAAAAATCATGTTTAGCTATTCCATTTCAAATGAGCCCTTCAATAACTAACTAACTTTTTCTGGTGCCTCTCTTGTAGTGAAAAAAAGAAAAAAAAGGACGCGTCAGCGCTACCCAAGCAAAAAGTTTATTCCTTGATGTTCAAGGGGAGGGAGAGTGCTATAATTTTTGTGCTTGAAGTTTTTGATAAAGAAAATTCCAATTGCAGAGTTTTCATGTCGATCTGACGCTTTTTTGATTGTTTACATATAGCTTTAGAAATTTCCATTAATTTTTTTTTTAATTTTCAATGATATTTTGATGAACTGTTTGAAAAAACCATTTCTATACAAATTACACAAAAGTTTTTCTTATGTAAATCAGGGTATGGGCGTATACATTGCTGGAGGGGCTACACAGAATATCGTTTTTATGTCTATAGTTCCCTTCATAAGTAAACCTCGGTGCTCTAGTGCTGCATGATGAAACTGATGACAATAGAAAAGAAAAGAACGCCGCTTAGGCTATACTTGCACACAAAATTTTGAAATTCTCGTAAAAATATACTGATTTTTTTTTGGCATCCCAAAAGATGCACGGACTTTTCTTTGGTATCCCCGGAAGAATACAAAATCCCATTTTGTATCCCAAAAAACACACTAATTCTTTTCAGGTATCCCAAAAATGCACTGACTGTTTTAGGTGTCCTAAAAAAATGCACTCAATCTTTGACTACACAGTCCTTATACATTTTGAATTTGACTAGATATTCATATACACATTTAAAACCACAGTAATAGGAATCAAATTTCATGAATTCACAAGAACAATTATTAATTACATCTCATTTAGAATTGCTCAGTATTCTGTCATATGCTTGAGCCTTTGCGAATATTCAAACCATCTTCGAGGACTTTCTAAGCAAAGCTGAAAGTACAGAAATGGATTACACAACACTGCAAAATAAAAATTTGGTATTGCATGAAATGTTGGAAATAACCCTTTCTCTAACTTTAAAATTTTTCAGTACATACTGCGTCTTGATACTGCTTTTCAAACTCCTTGTATTAATTAGGTATCACACGTCTTCTACTGTTGCTGCTGACAAATCATCACAGCAAAACGACTCCCTTTCATTAAACTGTCATCAGAATCTCATTATCATTGATCATTACATTTTCAGATTCTCCCCCCTCATTCCAAAACGTTTGGACTTTTACGATGTAGTCCTTTAAATAAATATCTACATACCTTCAGCACTTTTCTGCGAACTATTCCTATACGACTGAAGGACATTTTAATTTTGTTTCTCAAGCGGGAGGGAGGCTGGCGCGAGGACCTGGTCTGGGATCCCGACGACCGCGACCTCAATCCTGGTCTCGAGCACCGACCGGGGCAGAACCCGGCCGATCTCTTTCTGGCGCGGCTGATGATTCCGGCCACCGCCGGGTCGCCGCCCGAGCGCAATCCCGCGCTGCCGCCAGAGGCCGACAACACACAGCGCCAGATGGCCTTCTCGGCCGCCGATCTTCTGGCGCTGATCCGAGCAGGGAGCTGAGCCCATGGCCGAATTCACCCCGTTCTCCGATCGCGACACCTTCAACGAGGCCGAAGCACTGGCACTGCAGGAGCGTGGCGCCTTGGTGGTCGATCCGCGGCGCAGTCGGCCGCTCTGGTTCGACGGGCGATTCCTCACCGCGCGCGACCTGCTGCGTGAGCAGAACTACTTCCTGACCCGGCAGAAGGACGTCGGACGGGCGACCGGCCGCGGTGTGATCGAAGGCCTGGCGACCAGCGCGATCCAGGAGGTCGGCAGCAGCCTCACCAAGGTTGCAATCACGGCGGGCCACGGCATCGCGTTCGACGGCAATCATGTGATTTTGCCGGAGGACATCGAGGTCGATCTCTCGGAGATCGCAATTGCCGATACGGTCAACGTGCGCCTCGGCTTGTCCGAGCGGCCGGCGCCCTCCTTGCGCAACATGAGCGGTCTCTTCGTGCTTTCGCTGCGCCCGGTGGAGTACACCGCCAACCCGGTGGCCTCCTATCCGACCAGCCTGGACGGTGAGCGTGGCCTGCACAGCAGTGATATCGTCGAGGCGGTCGCGGTCACCTTGACGCCTTTCTCGCTGTTCGACGCGCCGATCGAGAGCAGCCAGACCCGCGCCTATGCCGCCAAGCAGATTTTTCTCGACCAGAGCGAGATGGGACTGCCGGGCTTTGCTCTGCCGCTCGCCTTGCTGTCGCTCGATCAGGGCCGTGTCGATTGGGTCCCCGAGCCCCTGGTGAGCCGCGCAATAATAAGGGCAAGGAAATATCAGGATCAAAACAAACATAAACACGATTTCAATAAGATACATTTAGTGGAAAGAGGGGTAGTTGGGGGGAGGTAGTTACCCTCCATCAGTTCTGACTCTTAAAAGGGAGTTATATAACTTCTAATTTTCAGCCCAACGAAGCACTAAAATTTATACAACCATCCTTCCATAAAAACCTTATATGCCTCCAGGGCACAGCTTGCAACACTTGCTCAGATGGCTGTGGGGGAGTTGTCATCCTCATGAGCACAATTCTCGGACCTTTCAACAAGGTTGAACAAGATCTCAAAATTTTGATTGGATGTTGAAAAAACTTGTTTTTTATTTAATTTCTAAACGTTTTTGAATTAATGCATGTTTTGATTTTGGCTCTCCGAATACGAATAATTAAAATAAAATTTGTATATTAATTTATCTTTTTGGCTAGATGGCTTTCTCATAGTTTTGATCGGATGATTTTGAAAAAAAAGGAGCGGGCGAATAGGCCTAGTTACCCACCAATTTTTTGGTTACTTAAAAAGGCAACTAGAACCTTTAATTTTACGAATGTTTTTATTAGTAAAAATATACTTAACTTACGAATTAACTTTCGTAATGAGCTTTTAAATTCTTATGTTTTATTACGTATATGAGGGGGTTCGCCTCCTCGTCAGTACCTCGCTCTTCATTCACTAAAGCTTAAATTTTTTCCCAATTCCTTAAGAATGGCCCCTGAATAACAAAGGCCGTAGAATAAATAGTTGAAATTAATAAAATTACTTTTGCGTAAAGAGTGAAGTATTGGGAGGAGGTGAACCCCTCATATGCGTAATAATTTCTGTTCGATTTATGTTTTAATGCTGCTCCTTACTTTCAGTTGAAGAAACTTTTTATGGCACTTGGTATTAAGCAAGTGACATATAGCGATCGCAAATTCTGTCGGTCTGTTGGTATGTCTGTCCCGGTTTCGCTACTTTAGGCACTTCCAGGTTGAAAGTGGCATCGGCGACCGTGCAGGGCGCCCCGGCAAGCGATTCAAAATCCATATGGTCCTGCGGGACGTATTGCGCACACCCTCCACTGGAGTGGTCGAGGCTGACGAGGCGCGTGGGCTCGTAAAATATGCCAAGCCCGCGGGCGTGATCGCGTCGCTTATCCCGATGACTAACCCGGCCATGACACCTCCGGTTACTGGCGTTTCAGCCGCCAATGCGCGCAATGCGGTGATCTTTTCGCCGCATCCGCGCACGGCACGAACAACCTGCGAAATGGTTGACGTCATGCGTGCTGCCTGCCGCGCAGCGGGCGCACCGGAGGACCTTTTCCAATCGGTTCGCAACCCCTCGATTCCTCTGACGCAATATCTGATGTCTCAGGCTGACCTAACGCTGGCCACTGGCGGCAAGCCAATGGTGCAGGCAGCCTATAGTTCCGGCAAACCGGCATATGGTGTCGGTGCGGGCAACTCCTCGATTGTGATCGATGAGACGGCAGACATCGACATTGCGGCTCAGAATACACGCATCTCCAAGACATCTGATTTCGGGTCAGGCTGTTCAGCCGATGGCAATATCATCATTCAGAAATCTGTTTACGATCAAATGGTTGCCGCACTTGAGGTTGAAGGTGGTTACCTGTGCAGCGCTGAAGAAAAGGCGAAGCTGGAGAAGGCAATGTGGGATGAGAAAGGCAACCGCACTTTCCCGACCATCGCCTGCCGCCCGCAGCAGACTGCTGAGGTTGCTGGCTTCACCATCCCCGAGGATCGCAAGTTTTTGATGGTCGAGAACCAAGGCCAGATCGGGCCGGAGCACAAGTTCTCGAAGGAGAAGCTGACGACACTCATGGCGCTCTATCACTTCGAGACCATCGACGATGCGCTGGAGACCGTTCGCCAGATCTACAACACGGGCGGCAAGGGTCATTCCTGCGGCATCTATAGCCATAATGACGAAAACATCGACCGTCTGGCCCGTCTTGGAACGCCAGTGCCATCATGACAACGTTTAGGACTAGCGTTATTAGGCCGGCTTGCGAGAAGTAGGGAACGATGTTCGCCCGTTCCTGAAGGATGGCCCCGGCCAAGACAATCGCAAATAGAACGGTGGAAACCGTTCGTGTGATCGGTTCGACTTTGACCGCGGGACCAGGTGCCAACCTGCGCACAACCAGGCCGATGAGCACTGGAATTGCGACAATCACGAACACGCTTATCGCCGTTCCTGTAACCGATACGTCGTTCGCTGCATCGGTACCGAACAAATAGCCGTAGCAAAAAACGACGATGATCGGGATCGTCACGACGCTTAACAAGCTGATGATGGCAGTCAACGAAATGGAAAGCGCAACGTCACCGCGAGCAAACGACGTCAGTATGTTCGATGTCACGCCACCTGGTGCCGCAGCGATGATCATAACGCCCAGTGCAAGTTCCGGGGGCATCGGCCAAAGCCCGATCAACAAAAATGCGACCGCCGGCAGCAAAATAATTTGCGAGATTGCGCCGACGAGAAAGTCGCGCGGTTGGGTCGCGACGCGCGCAAAATCAGCAAACGTAAGGCCCAAGCCCAACGAAAACATGATGAACGCGAGCGCAACCGGCAAAAAGACTTCCGTGACGGTGCCCATTGGATGCTCTGCTTGTGAAAGAGAAAAACGAGAGAAAGCAAAGCGTTTATCTAAGCGCGTAGGCGAAGCCAGGGCAAGAACCTGCTCAACAGATTATATCCCAAGCCTCACCGGATCATGGCGCATTTGTGACTAACAGCGGTCCGGCGATTGCCTATGTTGCAATGCAACATAGATGTCAAACAGTCCCCTCATCCATCGCTATCACGTGCCGGAAACCATGCCCATAAAACCGCGCAAGACGTCACGACGCAGCAGCCGACACGAAAAATCGGTCAACATCGCGCTTCAAGGAGGTGGCTCTCACGGCGCTTTCACTTGGGGCGTGCTCGACCGACTTTATAATTTTTGCTTTTATTGAATTTTATTAATATTTTTTTTTTTAGTTTATTACTTTTTTTACATTGACGTTTTGCACTTGTTTCGTTGGTTTTTTCTTCAACATTTTCCTTGTATATATTATTTTGTTCGCACTGAAGAAGAGAGGCTTTCCTCTCGAAATATCCGCATTGTGTGTTTGTTCAGTATTCTTGTTTTCTTTATTTATTAGATAGTGACCACATTAAAGAAATAACTAAATATTAATTAATTAACCTCTAATTAAGAAATAACTAATAATTTTCCAAAGGGAATAGTTCCCCTGTCTGAAAAGGGTATGAAGTAGAACTACCAAGAAGGCGATCTCCCTCCCCCTCTGGACTGAGTATGAAGCAGATTAATCTGTATTTAAGACCGGTAAATCTTTGCTTTAACCTAGGAATAAATGTCAGTTTAATGTATTTGCTTAGCAATTGGAAAAAAAAATGTTTAAAGCTAGTGGAAAAAAGAGCAGTGGCGAAAGGCGTGTTGACGAATTAAAGAAAAAAAGAGGAAGCAAAAAAGGAGCAAAGAAAAAAAGAGGAAGATTAAAGAGGAAAAAAGACAGAACCTATAGTAGAAGTAAAAAAATCTTTATGCAATAAAAAGTGTTAAAATACTTCCGTATATTGCAATATTATATTATGTATATTTTGATTTCATATTATCAGCACAACTTTAAAATGAAATAATAAATTTGAATTAATTATCTTTAATACCACAATGTACATGTTCAAGTCTTAAATATTATAAAATGCATATTCTAGTTTATATAATATAATAAGAAACGTACGATTCAAGAAAAAATGTTCTTTGTAGTTCTATCGTTTGATGCAGTTTGTTTATAATATTTTTTCAACCACTACATGATACTAACTTACATAATATAAAACAGGATTATAATATATCATTCCATATATATTATAATATTATAACCTTATCCTATAAAAGAAATGTTTACTATACTTCCTTGGACCACAGGCCAGCGAGAAATATACCCGTCGTTGAATATGCTGCAACTGGCCACGCCTCGCCAGGGCCACATTCAACATCGCCAACAGGCTGACCACCGCGGCGAGTGTGGGTACATCCACAATCCTCAGCCCCCCCACAACCGCAACGATGATCATAGCCATGGCAAAGCCGGCCACAGACTGAATGTAGCTGCCGAGGAAAACGATGAACATGAATGCAATGAAAGCCATCCGCTATTCTACGCAATTTTGTCGAGCACATCTGTTAGGGTGTGCCGGTTGAACCATTAGCTGCTGAGAACGGGAGAATGAAAGGTGGATCTGCAACTTAACGGGCGCACTGCCCTGGTCACGGGCAGCCATCGCGGCACTGGACAGATTATTGCTGCCGCACTGGCCCGCGAAGGCGCCAAGGTGCTGGTGCACGGCTTGCTGCCCGGGCAGGCACAAACATCCGTCGACCAAATTGGTATTGGTACTCCGGTTACCGGCGACATTACCAACGAGGCCGGTCGGCAAGCGCTGACCGCGGAACTGCACGGCCACAACATCGACATCCTTGTTAATAATTACGGCACCGCAGACCCGGGTAGTTGGCAACAAAGCACCAGCCAGGACTGGATCACCGCCTACGAGAAGAATGTGCTGTTAGCAATGGGCCTGGTGCAACACTGTTTACCACACATGCAGGCCAGCGGTTGGGGACGTATCGTCAATCTTGGCACCGTGGGATCAAGCCGCCCCAACAGCCGCATGCCGGGTTACTACGCCTCCAAAGGGGCGCTGGCCAATATGACCGTCAGCCTGGCCAAAGAAGTGGCTGGCAGTGGCGTCCGCGTCAATCTGGTGTCACCGGGGCTTATTCTCACCCCTGAGGTAGAACAGGCTTACCTGCAGAAAGGTCAACGCGAGGGTTGGGGTAGCACCTGTGCCGAGGTGGAACCCCATGTGGCCAAGGACATTCCCATTCGTCGCATTGCCAGACGGGCCCCATCCCAACTATTCATGCTTAAGATTAACTATTATATTACTGAAAGGACGTGTAAAACAAATATAATCATTTGGTCCAGAAAGTGGAAACTGCAGCTCGCATTTCACCTTATTGACTTGGTAGTAGTGAATAGCTGGCTTGAATACACTGATATTCAAAGGGCCAAAAAGTTCTAGAACTCTATGGATTCTCTGGCTTTCCATTTAGAGGTGGCCAAGTATCGGATTATAAGCAAAGAGGTAACACTCAGGAGACAAGAAAGGCCACACTTGGTCCCCTTGAAAAACAACGAGGAAGACGAAATTGATAACCCTTTTGTTGGTCATCGAAATTATTTTGTTTACCAATTACCTGAAAACCGTGAACTGAATGTACCTATGTGCAATTGTGACTTTTGAGGGAGATTGTGAAAATTTTGTCTTTCAAAACTTGGACAGAAAATTTTATTATTTAAAGCAAATATGCTTTTTTCCACTGTAGAAAAATCGACTGTCGAAAAAAGAAAAGATATAATTTTAGTTTCTGTGTTAGGGCATTCGTTGTTTAGGTATTGAAAGTAAAGAGCAAATCTGAGAGTAAAGCCTGGTAGGTTGAAGAGTGGGACAATCACCCCCATACACAGGGTAAGTTCTATTGTTTTAAGTTTTAATATCGCTCTAAACTTTCATTCAAAATAAATTGGTTTTTTGACTTAATTCCATTTGGTGGATTTGCTTTCCATTGCCGTATTCAGGTGTATCTGACAGGAGAAAACGCTCTCACAATCCCTATAATCAGCTCCAAATTTAAAATTTTATATAACAACAGTTTGATAAAAATGGGTCATTTAGGTGTATCTATTTTCAAAAATAAAAAGTCATCCCAAATAAGATAATTTTAGTAAAACTATTTATCTAAATTCTTTAGCATTTATAAGAATAAGGTTTCCATTAAATTTTATTAGTAAATGTTTGAAAAAATATTGATACCATTCCACTGATTCAAACAGCTATTACCCTCGAAAACTAAAACTTTTGACATAGGAAAAGAGCCTTTAATCACATTCTTTACCATGTGCAATCAGCGAAATAGAAATCTTAATTACTGGCACCCGAGAATAGAATTCATCGTCTAAGGGAGCACTTGTAAAATGCTTACATGAAACCAATTTTTCGAACATATGTAACATATGTTGCATTTTTTCTCTTGTCAGTCACAAGAAAGTTATCAGTGGCAGCTTTAAGCTTCTACAACAAATTGCTGCCTTTGATGATACTTATTAATTAAAAGTTAATTAAGAGACATCTAATTTTAAGGCAAGACGCTTCCTCCTACGCAAGACGCATACATGTCTTTCATAACTGAGCTATATGATATCCAGTTACAGAAAACCTATAACCCTATCACTATCCAAGTACACGTTGTCTTTTTAAAGAAGAAAGTTCATATAACACGTCCCCGAATTACTAAGTGATCTTAAACCTTTGTTTGATGTATACGCTACTCAGTATTTGTCCTTCCTTTAAACTCTTAAACCACCTACAAATTGTTTTGTCAAACTTGTGTGTATTTCCCCAATTTGCTTAGAAACTTATGCACATAAGATGTTAATTTGATTATACTGTCAATATCAAATCTATAAAAATAACAATAAGAAAATTTCAGGCACGATTTCGCCCTTAGCTAAAAATTACCGATATGGAAGAAAAATACTTAATGTATTTTCTTATTTTCAAAGATGTGCACTCCTCAACTAATGGAGCATCTCCCTATTATAGAAATACCAATCTTTATAGTTGCCTTATAGTTTTATATACCGATTTTAATAAGTGATGTTAGAAATATAAAATACTAAAATTGTGTCATGTTTAAAGCTCTCACGAAGCAGTCAAGAACCGCAAATGTCAGGTCAGATGTTGAAAACAGCATTGTGTCAATGACCAATAATGATAATAAAGAAATGAAAACAACTAAACAAGTACCAATTTAAGACGTTGTCTACGAACTTCGTGCCACGTAGCTATCATGTTGCAAAGTAACAAGAATAAGGTAGGGCCTAGCTTAGTTCCTTGAGGTATACCACATGTTAGGGTCGTTGTATTTAACAGCTGGTAGATGCCAGCATTCATTCTGGCTGCATTCCAAGAGCAAGCTAATAATGGAATAAGAGTGTATATGTTACAGTGAGTATTCGAAATTGGTGAATTGTCGATATTCAAAGGCGAATGTCCGAAATACCTTTTTTTTCCTCCTTGGATTTAGTCACAGTCGCCAGTCAATTTTTTCAATTTTATGCAAGGTTTGATGGTGACAGGTTAGGTTAGATTAACTTAGGTTGGGTTAGGTTTTAAACCCATTTCTGGGCTTTATAACCTAACCAGCATAACCTGACCTAACTTAACTTTAACTCTTACCATCACAGCTTGTATAAGACCGAAAAAGCTAATCCGCAAAGAACTGAATCCAAGCAGAGAAAAAGGAATTTTGGACATTCACCGGTGAATATCGACATTAACCAGATTCCTGACATTCACAAGATAGTCTCTGAGAAAAAAAAGTAGACAACACCATCTAGCTTTACCAATAAAGATATTAAAAATAATTATAAAAACCAACAATTTGAATTAATTTAGTTAATCAACCCAGATCTTTTATCAGACTTTAATAAGTATTTATTCTACATATTAAATCAACTCTATTACATAACCAATAAAAAATAATCTAAACATAAAAGAATCTTTCTACCTCCACAAAATTTCTGGTTTAATCCAACAAAAAAAAACTTATAGAATAATTGAAAGCTAAGCCTTAATAACTAAGTATTTAAGCTCGTCTGAATGTTTCTCACCTCGCTGAGTAATACTGCAAAGCCAGCAGGGACGTACCCAAGTGGGTAGGGGCCTTAGCCACCACCCCATTGTCATGATTTCTCTAGAAGTTCTAGACAGTTCTTATCTAAATTAAGAATTTGAATTATCATTATCCAAGAGAGGATTTGAAATGTTAGTTTTGAATAGAACACTAGAGAAATAAAAAAGTATGTCACCACCGGGGATCGAACCGGTGATCCACCTAGCTCAGGTAGAGCGCACGCCGCGAAAGCGTGGGTCACGGGTTCGATCCCCTGTGGTGACCTTCTTTTCTATTTTTCTATACTTTTCTATTTTTCTAGTGTTCTATTCAAAACTAAAATTAAAAGTTATCGTGGTTACTCTTATATTCATGCTTCTTTTGTTATGATATACACAACATCTCTCTCTAGCGAGAGGGAACCCAAATACGTTAAATCAGCTGTTGGCTAAAGTAAATTGATTCTACCTTATCAAACCCTTGTCTGTTCATCTTATATCACATTGAAAGGTTAAATTATCTTCTTTATGTCTGGATAAACATACATAAACCTTCGAGGATCTTTGCAGTGGTCACAATTTTTAAGTTGCTTCCTTGCTAAAACTAATGAAAGTGTCTTGCTTTCTACCTAATCTTTCTTCTGCATCCAAATTTACCTTACCTTATCATTCTGTTTTAGTATTTATGGTGATGCAGAGTTCCCAGAATCCGGGGTAGGAAACACCAGGCATTTTAAGAAACTTTCTAAGCTTTATGAAGCTGTTACGGTAAAGTAGGGTAGGGAAACCACTTTGAAGTGTGTTATTACTAGTTTAATATTAGATATAAATGTACATGGAAATAATTTACAAATGGAAATGTGTTTCTAATTAATAAAAATGAGATAACAGAAAAGATCAAATCAATATGTGTCCGTTTTAGGATTCACTTGATCATTATTCAAGGAATCTTTTGCTTTCACAATTTTCAAATGGTTTGGAACTAATAACTTTATTTGTTTTTATGATTCGTGGATTCATAATAAAGCGTGGATGTTTATTTATGTACGTAATGGTGATGGTGATTGGGATGGATGGGGTTACAGTGTTATATGTGTATACAGAATCTAAGTTTTATTTCATGAAGGCGGACAAAGTTTGCCTTTAATAACTCATAAGTAAATCCCTTTCTCCGTAAAATAATCGGAATTTTTTGACCTCGTCGTACCAAAACGCACATGAACGTATTAGAATTTTAAACATATTTACAAGCAACATGTAAAGATTTGTACCCCACAAACGCAATGTTAACTCAGTCTTCCTCTCTTGTTATAAACAAAGATGTGCCCTTGCGTTACAAGCTGCATGTTCGGTCGGTCGGCCGGCCGGCAACTAGACCAGTCAGTTACTGGTATTATTATGACTACTACGACCACAGCCATTACACTACTACAACATTCATATTATTTTAACATCTGTAAAAATGAAAATAATGATACAAATTTGTGAGTTGGCTCAGTGTTAAAATTAGATATAAGAAAAGATAAAATGAACTTTTAAGTTGATAACATTAAAAACCTGGAATATACTATAAATTGTTTCAATGTTAAAACTTAAGTCTTACTCTCCTATACCTATACTATAGTTTCCGTATAGGGGAATTTCTTTGTAGCATAGACTATGCAGTTTTCTTCCACCGGGGTTGAATTCTAGAGCGACCGATAGTTAATTTATGTATAAAGTGCATATGTAAATATAAACTAACACAGATTATAAAAGTCTACGTTTAAAGTAAAATATCAAAATGTAAAAAACTAAGCTTCGTTCAAGGTGAGCCTTCGGAATACAACTCATTCTTCTGACTAAAACTATACAGATCGTTCCTTTATTAACAAGTAAATAAAACAACAAAAACAATGCTAAAACGTAAACAAGTGATAAAAGAATTGAGGCCTAAAATATCGACGTTGCTGGTTAAAAACTGTAAATATGAAGGTATTGTAAAATTCCCTCATTCCACTAAAATGCCAAAGACCCTCATTAATACTTACACATTGCGTTTTGCCATCCATTTCACACCAAGGAAGCTATTCCTTACAGACAAGCACTTTGAATTAGGGGAATCTGTTCGGACAGCCTTCCACAAACTGCAGCTCTGTAGTATACCAATTATCTAACCATTTTGTCATGGCTATGTATAACTGGAACTTATAAAAATCAAGGATTAGAGGAGGCAGAGGGTACTGTAGACGATTTTTGTTTAGGATCACTGAGCAAATTACACTCTTATTTTTTCCGCCCACAAGTTTATATAGTTCCATGGTTCTAGATAGATACATGTGTTTTACTATATACCACTGGTAGCACCACCAAAACAAAAAGAGGGGGCAGAAGTATAAAAGAAGCTTTTGTTTTTAATTCTACGTGACTCATACGTCATCCCTCCCCTTACGTTAAAGGATTACATAAATCAGAACGGTGTTGACGACATAAATATGATTCTGCTGTGAAATGATTAAAAGATCTCACATCATTTGATAGTTGATCACAAACTTGAAAAGAACATTTTTTGCGCCATTGATCAAGTTTTATTGAAACTAGTACATTTCGATTTTGCTATTATATTAAAAATGCCAAAAAAAGAGACTCTCACAGTCATGACATCATTAATAGTCTCAATTGGTTCCATTGGCCATGTTCGTCAAGTTCACCCTTATCAGTCTGTCTTCTTTTAGTGCTTTTAATTCTGATGCTACCGTTTTAAGGAATGCTGCCGTGCAACCATCGCGTCTCCACTGTTAGATGTTAAGCTCTATTAATACGTAATTTGTTTTGGGTCCCGAAATGAATGTCTGACAGTAACCAGATGAAGTTCATTCAAGGTAGACCGATTGCTGAAACTATCAAGCTAGTACTTATCGCCATTTTAATACTTGTCGTTATTTTGGGTCACCAGTGAGTAAAATGAGAATTTCAAGGTTGTTACAGGTGCATGTTATCAAGTAAACGATAAAACAAGTAAAAATGTATTATTTGATTGGTTCCCACACAGGGAATGCTATTGCGTTCCAAATTTATTCACATTGTTTGGAACCAAAATAAATAGTTCAAAAACCAATCTGACCATCTATAATATGATTAATATCATTGCAGCTCGTCCTTAACGAACCGCGTAGACGAAATCCTGAAAGACAACGACCAAATACATTTCTTCTAACATATTATTTCGTAATCTTAGACAAATATAGATATCTGCTGCTGGGGCCAAGGCAGCGTTCACATATTAAGTAATAAAGGAGGCGGCAGTGGGTTCTCGAATTGTTTTTGCTTGAGTACGTAGGGGGAGGGGGCATCAATGATGTAATCAATTGTAAAGTGTTGACAGTCCGTTTTTGTCAAATAATCTTGTCCAACCAACCTATCAACCTGCCGAAGTATTTTTATAACGAAATACAGGTCTTGAAGTTCTTGTAAAGGTCACTTTAAGAAGCTTAGCGGCATACTAATAACAAGTGGCCTTCTCATTAAGGGGGTGATAGTTGTTAATCCCTCATTGGTTACTTCGCGAATGACGTTTGATGGCCCTTTTATCCCAACCGGGCTTGCGCAAATATTAGAGTACATAAATGTGATATCACAACTTAGAGAATTTTAGAAGTTCGATAATTTTTTACACTCGTTGCATTCTTCGTATTGACATAGATAACCAGGTCAAATTTAAGAACGATGTTTTGAGTAATCGGCGAGATAAGCACTTTCAAGGTTAAAATCATGCCAATCAAAACCTTGTTATTTAAAACCCAGTTCATGACTTTATGAACTGAGCAAAATTAAAAGTATTTTGCAAATACAAACAACCTTTTCTCACAGTAGCTATAATCGATGTATTTATAATTGGGATTCCTCGAAAAAAGTTTATTGTGACGTCATTACTTTAGTACTGACTTCTGTTTGATAGCTTTATCATTTTTGTTATAGAATGAACAGCTACTATGAGAAATAGCTACCGAGTTGAACAAAGTATAATTTACATTGCGATGTTAAGTCTTCTTTGAAAGAAGGGAGGGGGGGGGGGGGTTAACCCCGTGATGACGTAATAAAGGAGGGGATCTCCGGTCCCTGATACGCCTGCCAAATTTCATCGTCCTAGCTTACCTGGAATTGCCTAGAGTAGCAAAACCAGGACAGACAGAATTTGCGATTGCTATATGTCACTTGGTTAATACCAAGTGCCATAAAAAGAGATTAAAGCTGAAAACTACAAGCAAAAAAATTCATTTACAAGTAAAACACCCGTCATTTAAAGCCAATAGCTTACTGTGTGAACCACAGCAAAGGTATAATAACAATGCAGTTATTGTATAATAATACAATAGTTATGCCCGTCCTATCTTCTCTACTGAAGAGTTTTGAAGCACATCGTCTGTCCCGCATTTCTCCTTGGCTCCTCCTTCGGGCATGCACAACGACGAGTTTTAGCGATAGCAGGTCACACATGCGTTGGGAATGTAGGAGACCTGTATTTTGGTGTTTTCTACACACAACTCAATTAGCAAACTTATAACTAAACTTTAAATGAAGAAAAATAATAAAAATAACTAAAAACTATTGCCTATGCTACATCCATTCATTTTTCTGCTGCCATTATTCATTAATCACAACAGCACAATCATACAACAGTCTAGAAAAAAAAATCATTTTGATCTTATTGAATGCCCAGTAGTGAGTGACGTTATTAGGAAATTAATCAACAGTTCACTCTACTGACAACGCCCGTTTGTGGCGGTGTGATGTACCACATTTTTGAAACCAATGAGCAAGACTAAATATATATACCTTGGCTGTGGCATGAGAATACAACTTACCGTATCTCCACAAAGTCTAGTTCGTCTGCTTTACACCTGACGAGAAAATGACCACTACAGCCTTTTTTAGTTATCTCTTCACGTAGCACCACACAATCAGCATCCCTCGTTGCTGCTAACGATTTCAGGGTTGCCACACACACGTCATAATCTTCTCTAGAGAGGGGTTTGGTTGTGCCATCTAATAAATATTAAAAAATAATAATATTGATAATCTACCAAAAATGTGTCTAAACTATTAGGTCTACCTGTGTACAAAAAGACCCCCAAAGTCCTTGTTAGCTAGGGTCAAGTCTTTATGCTGTTTCTGCATGTATAAATTGAAATTCGGCAAGTTATGTTATACTTTGGGAGAATTACTGAAACAAGTTGTCACTGTTGAACTAGTGATCTTCTGTCATTTGAGCATTAAAACTTTGAAATAACTACAAAATAAAGTAAGTAAGTTCTAACAAGTTAAAGTACATATTGGTCGGTAAAATGTAGGTAAAGCAATAAAGAAATAAACATGTAAATAAGGGTAAAGGGGGGGCTTGGGTTATTTGACAGCTTGTTTATAGACATCCATAGGATCAAAAATCTATAGTAGATTACCTTATAGTAGATTATCTATAGTAAATTAATCATCAGAAAATAATATACAGATTTGTTTAATCTTCAATCAGTGTTAGCTTGTGCCAGTTTTCCTTTGTCATATTCTTTCACTTTCTAGTTTAAAAAACTTCCTAGAGTTAAAAAAAATGAATATTAAATAGCTTGCAAACGCCTTATTTTCTGTTTCGTGTTTCAGTCTTCCCATTTTCTATAAATAGATTGGGCAAAAATTAAAGAATTAAATGCAGATAATAGATGTAACCAGTGTCTGGCAAAAACCTTTATAAAAACGCACACTCAAAATTACTCAACAAATTCGTAATTTCTCACATCAATTTCTTTCTTTGACATTCTCATGATAACATACGGCATGCAGTAATTACTGTTGCGCAGCACATTGGCAATAACAACATTACTATGATCGTATCTTGTACAGTAACAAGCGCTTGTATGGTAATGATCTTGGCCAGTTGACGTAACTTTAACTGGATAACTATCCTACATATAACGGCTATCATATAAAAGCCTCGTCTTGTCAGTAACCTTAGTAGCTAAGTTGGGATTCTGTGGTGGCCAATGAAAGAGAATCAAAATTTCCAATGATGAAGTTTTGTCTAAAACGTTCTTCAAAAGGAGAGACTTACGGACTCATCACACCGGAGGCCACCGCGGCCCTCCTCAATGACCTCATTCGCAGTTTTGTCCTCGGTCGGGATCCTGCGGATCGGGAAGCCCTACACGACGAGCTCTATGATCTCATGCGGGTGCGGGGTTACACGGGCGGATTCTACCTCGATGCCTTGGCAGCGGTGGACATTGCGCTGTGGGATATCGCCGGCAAGATCGCGGGACAACCCGTATCCCAACTCCTCGGAGGCGCGCAGATCGATTCCCTGCCCGCGTACGTATCCGGCTTGCCGAAAGCAACCCTCACCGAGCGGTGCCAGTTGGCAACCGAATGGTGGGATCGCGGATTTACGGCCTTTAAGTTTGCCCTCCCCGTCGCGGACGATGGCGTTGAAAACGAGTATGCCGCCCTTCGCCAAACGCTGCCCGAAGAAGCCCGGATTGCTTGCGATCTGCACTGGGCCTTCCAGGCTGACGAGGCGATCCAACTGGCGCAGAGACTCAAACCCCATCGCCCCTGGTTTCTGGAGGCTCCCCTACCACCGGAAGAGGTCTTTGGGCTCCAGCAAGTCGCCGAACAAGCCGGGGAAAGCATCGCCGTCGGTGAAGAATGGCGAACAGTTTTTGACGCGCGGCTTCGTATCGACCTCCAGGCTTGTCACATCGTCCAACCCGAAATGGGGCACACCGGCATCACCCAGTTTGTGCGCATCGCACGGCACGCGGCGGCCCACTCGCTGCCAGTCATTCCCCACGCCACCATCGGTTCGGGGATCTTTCTTGCAGCCAGCCTCCAAGCCAGCGCCGCCCTGGGGAAGGTCCCCTTCCACGAGTTTCAGCACTCCGTGTTTGAACCTTTCAGACATTTCACCGGGGATGCCTTGGTCTGCGAATCCGGCCATTTTCAGATACCCACCGAGGATGGTATCGGCGTCACGCCTAGCGAGGCGATGCGCGCGGCCATGCACCCGATTCCCGCGTAACCGATGACGGCCGGGACCCAGAGATCGAATCACGCTGCAGGAATGCACTGCAGGGCCGACGCAGGGACCTTAGTAGTCAAGAAGCGTCATTAATTCTTAAATAATAATAAAATAAATAGATCTTAGAATATGGACATCTTTATACAATTCTTTTTGCATCTTTTTGTAATCTTTATACATGACACTCTAAATAAGACCAGTAGCTACTTCAAAGTTCACTTTTTTTTCATTGGTTAGATGAAGTATACAAAATGTATCAAAGTTGGATTTAAGATGATAGCAGTAGTACGAAAACTGTAAGTCATAATGGACACATTAACCTACTATAGTGAATGCTATCTCGAGACTCTTTGACCCTAATTGCATAACCCTGGGCATGATACCACCAAGATTGAAGCGACGTTTTATCTGATATACCAAGGAATAAATTCAAGTCATACATTGGACAACACCCTAAATGAGGATAGATTTCCAAATGTTTATAAAAGCAACCCGAATATGGTAGTGTATTATCAATAACAGCAGCTTGGCAGAAAAGAAGCAATAGACGAATTTTTGCAACAACTTGATTTCTAGGTCTTTATAACTGGTCATAATCCCTTTTAATTCTTTTTTCATTATTAAGCAAATTTTTACGCGTTTTTTTCCGCAAAGGGGTATGACACCGGTTTTTGAAGCCGATATGTTCTCACTGTAAAGCAAATGCTGTAAACATTGTAGTCTATATTGAACCTGCATGGCCAATAACTCGAGATTAAATTCTAGAGGTGTTACCTAGTGAATAAATCTATATGCTGCGAAGAACTAGATGAGTAGCTAGTTTGTCAGTTTCACCACTTAAGTCTGCAACTTTCAGTGCCAAAACCATAGTTATACCACGGTTGCCAAAGGCCCACATAGGTCACAATTGCAGAGCAAAATAAGTAGCAACATCTATGGGATTAGACTCAATCTATGTAGGGGCACAACCAAAGTCGTAGCAATTAATACCGACTAATTTGAGTTTTGCAAAGAAACTCTTATCTCTACTCCCCAGTTAATGATCATAAAGGGGCATCATATCAACAATTACACCAAGGAGTATGAAAACTGATAATGGTTGTGCGCCATATAGTCAGAAAGCTGTCTATGCTTGTCAAATTTATTTGGTACATCTCATTCTGCTAATAACTCCGGACTTCAAAGTCCTTTCTCCTGTATTCTTATTTGGTTATGTTACTCGTCAGAATATTAGCCTAATACAAGAACGAGATAATGGAAAAATTAAACATGGATCAAATAGGAACTCTGAACAAACAAGAACTGGCCAGAGTCAACATTCTAGCGCATGGAATGAATAGTCGTACAAATCTTGAAAAGGGACTCACTTGATATGGAAATGAAATTTCTAGGGCACTTCTTAAGGGTTGAAGGTGATTGAAGGGCAACCAACGCTCTTCTTTTATGTCACAAACAGGCAGGGGTACTTTTGTGCTTCCTGGCATAGACAGTCTTACTTTTTTATCTGGAGTGGGCCAAATACATTGTCTGAAACCCCAGCAGTTTCTAATTCCAATAGGAATCGGTTGTGACATCAAGATTTCATCCTCGTCTATATTTTGTTTTCAGATTCTTCCTCCCTATTTTTTCTTTTATTTCCCTTATTCATTATTTTAAGTTTTCTTTGCCACACATATAACGCTTCGTTTCTAGATGTTCTTTTAATATTGTATTTAATCTTTAAGTTTTTATTTTCCAAATACCTTGAAATGTTCCCTTTTCTTGCAGGTAATTGACTTTGCGATTAACTTCATCGGTGGCATGAATCTATACCTTTACATATATGGAGTTATCATGTCTTTCTCCATCAAGAAAATAGGAATCTTCAAATTTATTTTATATATCATTGGCGCTATTGCATCCACCCCTTTGAAGCTAGTAATTGAAAACTTGGCAGTTGTGTACGGACTTTTGACAAACAAATACCGTTTTTATATTGTGAAAAAGGAGCATTCAATCCACAAAAAATATTAATTAGGAATAAATTAAGGGTTTTACAGAAATAGTGAATTTGATGAAGCTAATGCCATGAAAAATATTAAATAAAACAAATTCGTATATCCACTCAATCCTATTGCAAAATAAAGTCGAAGAATTGTTTAACAGCAAAGCAACAAGTCTTTCTCGTTTTTCAAAGTCTTTGGACGCAACCTAATTTGATGGAGCACTTTTATTTGCTTAATATGTTGAAACATTCACTTGTAATGTAATGTCTGCCGAGACAAGTTGAAACGCTGACCATTTATCACCTAGAGACTAGTATTTATGTCCGCCTATTGAAACTAAATATGCAACAGTTCAGGAGTTTCCAAAGTAAAACTGACGGCAACAACTTTTAGAAGAAACAAATAAACTGATGAAAATATCTTTTTTAAGTTAATTTGGAAAAAACTTGAAAGTCAAGTTGTTCCTTTCAAAACCCTCTACAAGTCTGTGTTAAAATTATTGAACTTTTGCCGTTTTCTTAGACATGTTGAAATTGCATTTGCACTAAAAAGCTTAAGTTAGAAAGGCCAGAAAAAAAGAAGAAGAAAAAAAGAAAGAGGAGACACAGATTATGTAGCTAGATCAGGGGAACAGCTAGAAACCAAAACCAATACCTTTTTGCGCCCGTTGTCGCCAGACAAGCTATAAATACTTAAAATGGAAGAGATAGCCGGGAAGTTTTCTATACCGTTCCCCCTTAAGCGCTTCGCGTAAGCACTGTTCAAACAGTTCGTGGTAACGAACTGTAGCAAAGAACGACCCGGCTCAATAGTAACCAAGATTCTAAAAAAAGGAATTTTGATATCAATAGCTACATCAAAAGAATAGTATTTTAATGCTGATTTTAAATGTATAAGTTTAATCAGTTTAGTATTATCCATCAAAAGTTACGAGCCTGAGAAAATTTGCCTTAATTTAGAAAATAGAGGTAAACAACCCCTAAAAGTCATAGAAACCAAATTTTCTTTTCATTTTTTCTGGCGTTGAGTATTCATAGCGTGGTTTTGGCTTTTTTCCATCAAAAAACAAGCCGCGAAGCTCAAATTTTATTAAATCAGGGCGAATCAGCTATTCGACTCACTTTGCAACCGACTCAAGAATCCTCTTCTGAAACTACGCAAGAAATTATCGAGCCCCCGAAAGCTTTCAACCAGGCAAACAAAAAAGCAATTAAAAGATTTGCTAGTGATATAAAAAATCATCTCATTAATTTTTCTAAATCTTTTGTAAAACCTCGGCGTTTCGACAGTGAAGAGTCTAAATTGTTCGAGAGAAAAACAGAAGTTGACAAAGAAATTTCTCAAGAAACGCCTGAGCCTGTAGATCAAAATCAGATCATTTCTCAGCCTCAAGAAGCCGATTTATTAACAAAAGGCGTCATGGCCAAGGCGTATTCAACTTCTAAGATCAGGCCTGTGTATCCTTTGGCTTCTAAAAGGCGAGGCGAAGAAGGTCTCACGATTTACCTGGTCGAAATCTTGGCCTCAGGAGACGTGAGAACGATTCAATTGGTCAAATCTAGCGGCTACAAAAGACTTGATGTGGCAGCCCTAGATGCCTTAAAAAAAGCAGATTATTTTCCTGCTTTACAAGATGGACAACCGGTGGCTTCCAAAAAAACTTTTCAAGTGAGATTTGAGATTGAAGATTTGAAATAGCTTAAATTAATTTTCTTGATCGAGTTTTATCTTTTCTTTGATTTCATTTAATGTCAGGCGTTTATTTTTTAAGTACTTGATCTTTTTTATACGTTGAATCATTTGGGTGCTGTAAAGAGAATAACCCGATGAAGTAGTTTCGGCGACGTCTAATAACCCTTCTTTTGTCCAGTAGCGAATGGTTGAAACGGGATCATCAGAGGCTTTTGCAAGCTCTCCAATCTTCAGCAGAGTCTCTGTTTTGAGAGATTTGGTCTTTTTTTGACCTCTGATGGCTTGCAAATTAATATACAGCTCTTTGTAACAGATGTAAAAACAAAACATTGCTCAAGGCAACACTAGGAAAAGCAAAGTAGTTTGTTTAATCACGATATCAGCATCACCCAAGAGCGTGCACTCACTGGCAACTCTAATATAAATGAAAACTTTGCAATAATAAAGTGCACGTCGCTCAGGAAGATAAACAAAACGACAAAAAGTATGTAGAGATTGTTGACATTTTGTGCTTATGCCAAAATACTTCAAGTTTATAAATGTTAAGTGGGACGCACCAAAAGACATGTGGGTGGCGGATTGGCTACCAATGCCATACAGAATATGTAGTAATGGCAGAAGCACGTAAAAAGAAAATCAAGGTGTAACGTGGATCATTCTCTATTTCACAAATCTACTCAGGTCTATATAAAGAGGAACTGCGTGACAACTGATTGACAGTTCTCTGAGCCCCCGTTTAAGAGGTTAATACAGAACACTACATTTATTCCTTCCTTTGAAAAAAAATAAATTACCTGAAAACCGAAAATACTTGAACTATAGTGAGTGTGATAATTTACCATCCGTCGAGGGGGGCGACGGTTAAGAAGAACGCTGGTACTATTACAAAAATCATTACTAACATTTGGATCATGAACAATAGCAAAATGCTCAGGAGAAACAAAAGACGCTAAACGTAAGGCATTCCACACTTTACCGTCATGTAAACGATCAGAATACGGACCAAAGCGGGCTGTTACGGGTCTAGGTGAACTATAATTTGAATAACCCTTACGAGAATGTGGTAATAACAGTTACACAAAAGAACCAACAGTAAATTTCGTAATGAATAGCAATGCCCAGCAAAGAACGCGCATGTGAAACATGTCGAAGATTCAAATTGAATCATCCTCAGGGTATAAGAAACTTGAACTGTAGGTACGATTTATAAGGACACAGTGGCCTACAAAATAAATCGTTCCTTATAAATCGTACCTACTGTTCAAGTTTCTTATACCCTCGAGCCAGAAAAACCCTGCTCCGACCGCCAGGAGGATCACCGGAACGGCGACAAAAATAAATCGGATAAGGGCTTTGAGGATCCGCCGCATTGATCTATTCCCTCCAAGGATCGTCAACCGCACTTTGCAGAAGGGCATATCACATGGCAACAGTTGCTTTTATCGGGCTCGGTGTGATGGGCTACCCCATGGCGGGCCATCTGAAGACGCGCGGCAATCATCAGGTCTGCGTCTATAACCGCACACCCGCAAAGGCACAGAAATGGACCGATGAATTCGGCGGTGCCGCAGCAACCACACCGCGCGCGGCAGCCGAAGGAGCCGATTTCGTCTTCTGCTGTGTCGGCAACGACGACGATCTTCGCATGGTCACGACCGGACCCGATGGCGCCTTCCACGGCATGAAAGAGGGTGCGATCTTCATCGACAACACCACGGCGTCGGCGCAGGTCGCCCGCGAACTGGCTGAAGAGGCGCAAAACCGTGGCTGCGGCTTCCTCGACGCCCCAGTGTCTGGCGGTCAGGCCGGTGCTGAAAACGGTAAACTTACCGTGATGCTTGGTGGCGAAGAAGAGGTATATCAGCGTTGTAATGCTGTTTTAAGTGCCTATTCCGCTTACCACCGGCTACTTGGCCCAATCGGCAGCGGCCAACTTGCTAAAATGATGAATCAGATTTGTATCGCAGGCGTTGTTCAAGGGTTAGCTGAGGCGCTTAACTTTGGACAGAAAGCCGGCCTGGACTGTGAAGCTGTTGTGGATGTCATTTCAAAAGGGGCTGCAGGCTCTTGGCAAATGGAAAATCGACACAAAACTATGCTTGATGACCATTATGAGCACGGCTTTGCTGTGGATTGGATGCGTAAAGACCTTGCAATAGCGTTGGACGAAGCAAAGAAAAATGGTTCCACTTTGCCAGTAACTGCGCTTGTTGACCAATTTTATGCTGATGTGCAAAAAACGGGAGGTAACCGCTGGGACACATCTAGTGGGAAATTATCTTCCTCTATGAGAAATTCCTCCGTGGAAAGATCTTCCTGCACAACCCCCTCCACCCGACCCCACTAGAAAAATCCCCCATGAAAAACGTATGTATACTTCCCAATAACCAGTACTATATGTAAACGATGGGCAAAATTCATAACTCCAAGCCCATCCCCCATTGGCTGTGTTGGAATAAGTCGCCCTCAAAGGCATAGTTATTAGATTTTTGACTATGCTGGACAAAATTGATATCTCAAAACTTTAATCCGGTGACTTTGGGAAAAAATGGGCGTGGAAGGGGGCCTAGTTGCCCTCCAGTTATTTTTGTCACTTAAAAAGGACACTAGAACTTTTAATTTCCGTTCGAATGAGCCCTCTTGCAACAGTCCAGGACCAGTGGGTCGTTACGATCACCCTAGGAGAAAAAAAAAACAAACAAAAAACAGCAAATAAACACACATCCGTGATCTTTTTCTGGCAAGAAAAAAATACAAAATTCCACATCTTTGCGTATAAGAACTTGAAACCTGTATAATAGAGTTCTTGGATGCGCTGAATCTGATGGTGAGATTTTCATTAAGATTATATGACTTTTAGGGGGTGTTTCCTTCTTTTTTCGAAAATAAGGGAAAATTTTCTCAGACTCGTAATTTTTAATGGGTAAGATTAATATTTAAAATCAGTATAAAAATCTTGTTCTTTTTATGCATTAAATAAAAAAAACAAGTTTTTTTAAAATGAAAGTAAGGAGTACCATTAATACTTAAAACGAACAGAAATTACTCCGTATATGAAAGGGGCTTTTCCTCCTCAACAACCCGCTCTTTACGCTAAAGTTTGGCTCTTTCTCTTAACTCTACTTTTTAAAACGGTAAGAAACCTTAGCGTAAAGAGCGGGGCGTTGAGGAGAAAAATAGCGTAAAGAGCAAAATTAGAGTTTCGTTTACTATTGAGCCGGGTCACCCCTTACAGTTCGTTACCACGAACGGTTTGATCCATGTATACTTTGACACATTCTGGGTTCTCAAGCAAGTGCTGCCATATGGCAGAGTCACATTGCTTAGTGGTGCTTTTGGTCTCTGAACCCAGTTGTTTCCTTTTAGGAGTTGATGTTTGCCGAATAAACGATGGCACATGCTGCTTAATTCAGTCGACCAACCTCAAAGTCGTGCGTCCAACAGTCACATTAGTCAGCCTCGTACTGGCATGAAAATTGATAAACTACAGAAAAAGAAAACATTTCAAAAACAGCATTTCAAATCCCAAGATATAAAGACGATCACAGTCTTTAGAAGACAAAAGTCTACGTGCGCCGGCCATACGTAATCTGAGAAATAAAATTGTCTCAAGCGCCATTACTTACTGGAGGACGGCCCAATTTAATTGAAGTGGATTGTGCAGGCGAGGTAAAAAGCAGTGCGAGTGTGATTTCGAATAGCATACCTGGGTGACTCCGGAAACAAGGGTTTCTAATTAAAGTCGCAGGTAGGTCTCTCTCTTGTGCTGCATTATGGTGATGCCTAATGCAAGTTCCGCGCTAAATTCGAGACGTTTGGCAGAGGGCTGCTGATTCGGCGAAGCCCACAAAAGGGTATCTCGGCCACACCAAAGAGGGTTATATAAAACAAAGTGGCGGATATAGTCGCCAAACTAATTTTTCGAATGTCTTAGTCAAATCAGGGAGAGGTGCTGTTTGAGTCAGTGGATGCAAAGCTTACGGCAGTTCAGTAACGGGTGTCTATTTAACCTTGTAAGAGGGATTGAGGTCTCATTGCCAATGTTGAATATATTATTCTACCCGTCAGAAATAATTATTCATACCTACTACAGTCTCTAAAATTGGTATTACAAAAAGCGTGATAATGTAACTCGTGCCTGTTACATTATCAACTTCCGGAAAGATAAAACAAGGAATCTTTGTATATAATATCGTAGAAACTCCAGAAGGGTAAAACTGGTCTCGGCACCAATTTGATGAAGAAGTCTCGCGGATTATGGAAAGCATCTGTCATCAATGAGAACAGATACTACATCCATTCCTTGCCAAAAGGCCTAGAAGCGATCAGCCGAGAAGCGATCAGCGATACTTAGCACCGTGCATAATTAAACGGTGCCTTCAAAATAGTATGCTCGCCTTATGATGCAACCTGTAGGCAATCTAATCCAATCTTGGTACCATTGTAGGTAATCACTTACACCATTCTTTATTAGGCTACCCGTGATATAGAAGAAGGTACACAGTAAGCTAGACACCATAAGGGCAAAACGTGTATAACCCCATGCGCTTATAGATGTTAAAATAAAAAGACATTGTAGTCAAGAGTCATATGTTAATAATGATATTCAAAATACATGTTTGAAAGCATACTTGCATTTTAAAGACCACAGTGATTTTTTTCCTAAGGGAGTTTCAAACTCACCTGTTAGTGACCATTTCCTCTTAAGTGCCCTTTGCAGCTTCCCAGTATCGCACATATATAATCTAGGACACCTACCCAAATCTCAACAAGCTCTAATTAAGCTCATGGGCTTATACATGGGTTGTTTAGGTAAACTTATGGTTGTTCTAGGCACGGATAACTAGCAAGCCGAAAACGAATAATAAAAACAGCAATTACAGTGGCATGCCTGTAGAAACAAACAAGAGGCGACGGAGGACTTAGGAAGACAGATCTTTCACAACAAAAGGACTTTACAAGGATTTCTAAATACATGGAAGGCGCGCTTCGTTACACTCTCATCAGTTTGTTATGTGCTGTGTTATGTACGCCCTCTTAAAAGAACTCGGTAGCAGGAAGGGACTGAGTAATAACCTACACATTTTATTTTACAAGAAACTCGATTTTCAGGGTCAGGCTGAATGAATTATGCTCTCCTCTGTTTGACACTTAAGAACCTTCTTTGTAAATTCTGGAACTCCAATAACTGATTTCAAAGTCTAAAATCTTGGTGGATTTCTTCTAAGTACTTTGGGGACGGCGGAAAACGGAATTTTCCCACTTCCTTAACCGCTTAGATTGCATTCCCCTACGATATTTTAGAAACTTCACCGTCCCCAAAAAATAGTAAAAGAGTAGCCAAGCAAGGCGTTATTATTCTGTTACCGTTCCCACAGTTATTTTGACTTTGGCCTATTCTGTATCAGACGCGTGATATGTTAGCTGATTTGTTTTGAAATGAAGTAGCTCTACGTCGGTACGTCTCTCGTGAAAAGTACCATTAAGCCCATTGATACCTAGGAAACGATGCAGACACCAAATTAAAGTCATTTCTGAGAACACTTAGCCGGCTGAGAATCCAGGCTGAGATTTGGTTCACAATTAAGGAATATGCAAAGTGTCCCTTCATTTGTGTACTTAACTCATTTGTGTGCTTAAATATGTGCTTCTTCAGTTCTTTGCCTTTCCGATGGAAGACCGAGTAACACAATTAGTGAAGACCCACTTGATAATGATATATTCTCAATTGTATGTTTGAGTTTGATGGCAGGAGTTATATTCAAACCAACAAGAGCCGTACTAAAGAGGAAGGGAGAACAGCACACTAATACATAACTTTCACTATATCTGATAAGAGCTGCCGTAACAACAATTATTGTTTTTGTTTACTCCCTGTTCTGTAATTCCATACGGTCTCATCTAAAACTTAGAATCGGTTTAATTGCATGTAAGCATATACGTTTGTCGTTGTTTTATCTTAATAGATGGGCAAGGATATTGCTCAAAATTTGCATAAATGATTTTCATTATTATTTTTCATTTTTTTCATTTATGACGTAAATATTTTTGTTTTAACAGCTAATTGATGAAAAGAGACAACTGGTGGCAAAAAGACAAGAGGACAGTATGCTTGATTCAGAAACAGATTTGCTGATGAAAATGGTAATGCTGCAGGACGAAGATTCAGGAAGAACACTAACCGACGAACAAGTATTTGGCAATGTTGCGACTATTGTTACTGCGAGGAAAGAGCTTGGGAATCGACTAATTAAGAGCAGCTAGTTATTGCTTCGTTAAAAGATTAGACAGAAAATGTGAAGACGTGGGTAGAAGAAGAGAAAACATTCAAAAACTATTCGTTAAGGGTGCGTGTGTAAAACGTCGTCAGTTACAGAACGTATCGTATAAAAATCTACTCTTCATTTTGTGCCGCATTTAAAATTCTATGTGGAATAACGAGCTGAAGGCGCTTGGTTTGACTAACAAGAGGTCTCTTGTGATGTCTGAAAGCTACAATTGTCAATACTCTTTTTTCGTCACGTAGCAGGCACGAACATGCGTGTAGTAACCTAAAGCGTTGGTGCTGCTCACAAAGTCACGTTTTTTTTTTGAAAATTTATGGTATAATGCAGCCAATTAGAATGCTAGTTACCAGCGCTTTCAATGAAAGCTGATATGAAATATCGCTCTTTTCGCTCGTCAAACCGAAGCATTGATCGGCGTTCGTAAAGTGGAAAAAGCACGTGTTCAAGGCACCCAAATAATTTGACCGACAATCCGCCTCGTACTCATACCGATGACACGCGATTCCACAGCCATAGCCGGTTTTAGCTGGGAGCTTTCGTGCGCATGCGCTGATATTGAGTTGGCCGGTTTTAGATGGTTTAAGACTTAATACCTCGGTCACCTTTCTTCGTCCGCAGTTATGGTCAAACGGCTTGCAACAAAAGATTCCTATTACTTGAACCTAATGAGCTGTTCCCAGACTTTTTGAGTCTCGTGCCAGTCCATCAGGATTGGCCGCCCGGCAAATGTCGAGTTTTCAAGTGGAATGGCAAGAGAGGAGAGACTACACGACTTTCTTTCCGCTACATTGCGGTGGCTAGTAAATTTAAGACCTTTATTGTTTTAGTCACGGCATTTTAAATAGGTCGTAGATATAGGCGGGGTCTCCTGCTTACGTTCTTCTCCTCCGCTGAGATTATCATATGGTCAAGCCAAGCGTATTTTAGGTGGTACCGAACTTTATTTAAGGGGCGACTTGTGTTTTGGTAAAAAAAAATATACAGAACTCCCAAAAAGAAGTTCTGGTAACAATATATACAGTAAAATAAGCTTACGACCTGTGGCCAAAGCAACCATATCGTATTTCCGACTGACTTGGGCCACTATCTCCAAACTGACTTTCCGCAGTCTTTTTGTGCAGCTATCTAGAGATAAAGTAAGTTTATTCATCTTCCTCTTTTACTTCTTCTTAAAGTCGCTGTTTCTAAGGTCTATATCAGGTTTAAGGCAGAATTAGAAACTCCTTAATTTCTGAAGCTGATCCAATAGATACATACAAATAGGAATCTCCCGGAGCCTTTTCCATTAGTACCGTCAATGTGACTAATTACTCAAAGCCGAACGGCGTTTTTATTGTGAGAATTTTGAAAGCGAAAGAAAATAATACTTTAGAAGATTGAAAAGATAGTTTTATGACCTAATTCAAAGAAAAATTTCACCGGATAGGTGAGTGATATCTAATCCTTTGGTATACTGAAGAGAAAAATAAAAATAGAAATAAGAAGATAAAAATAATAAGAGAAAAATCATGACAGATAACAAGACTGTAACTATCATAATAATCAATATCTTCATTCTCTGTGTTGTGCTGCTTTCGGGATGCGCCAATAATAATCGAAAATCAACTGCGGTTGGCCCATCTTTATCATCCACTTATTTTGAACCCAAACAAAAGAAAGTAGTCGATACAACGCCAAAACTGGATGTCATTATTCCTGTTTTTGATCCAGGTTTGCCAAAAGACCCAGACGATTATGAAGACGAAAATATCTGGCCTGAGTTGCGCAGAGCCGAGGCTAATCGTTTTGCCTACAAACTTAAAGAAAAACTCGAGGCAACAGGTCGATTTGGTTCGGTTCGAGTTACACCCGACAGAGCTGCAACCGGTGATTTATATGTTCTCGGCAAAATTAAAGAATCAAATGGTGAAGAGGTGAGAGTTCAATTGGAACAAAAGGATTTCTTAGGAATTTGTGTTATAATACTTAGGTAATTGGCGAAAGTGTACAAGACTTTTTAGTAGTACTTTAGCCCATTGGGTGGGCGAGGGTGGAAATAATGAAGGGTTGAAGATCATGTAAAAGGCGTTTGCAAACCAAGATTGCTGCCGTATTTCCTCTAATAAGCGCCGCGGCGTTTATTACAAATCCCACCTTTAGGATGCGGCGTTTACTACATAATGAAAAAATTATCAATTAAGTAAACTCCATGCAAAAATTCTTCATGACGAACTATTGAATCGGGAAAAGCAGTATTCGATTTTATCTCTATTTGTGGAAGAATATTTTTGATAGAAAACAAGTAAAACTCGGACAAATTATTTATTATTTCTTGTTTGGTCTGTTTTCTGAAAAACGCCGGTTTTCAAGATGTGGTGTTCATCAGAGGGCGGCGTTTATTACAAAAATATGGCCAGAAGTATAGCGTTTAATAGAGGGCGGCGTTTATTGGAGGAAATACGGTAAGTGGATTTTTTGGAGAACAAAAAAAGCGATTGTAGAAGGAGCAATTGCTATGCTGCGGCAGGAACTAACAAAATGTTTTGCTGAAAGCCATTTTCAATGACTCTGATCCCAGAGGATATGGCCCTGCTGCAAATCCTTAAACCACTTCAACATCTATAAATACAACAGGCAATCATTTAACGGCAAGCTATTAGTCTTTAAACATGCAGGAAGTGATAAGAGAGTTGCAAGAGTTGTAGATATCGCGAGCTTTCTAATGCAATCGTTGATAAAATAGGTAGAGAGGGTTCGTCCTAGTATAATAATATGTAGTGGAACAAAACGTAAGATATCTTATGTACCTTATATGCAGAACTTGCTTATAGAAACTACTTGCAACAAGACGATTTGTGTTACGAGTTCGAGACAGCCTGTGACCTCTTCATGGACTACGAGGGTGACGTAAGTTATGATAGCTTTCCCAGACCAATAGAGCTGGCTCCGTGCTTGCGCTGTCGCTGTAAAATGGTGATGAGGACGGTTTGGACGATGACGATTATGATTATGACGGTGAAGATGACAATAAGAGTTCTTGGTGTAATTTCTCTCTATGCCGAAAGGGAAATTGAGGAGTCACTAGTTTACTCGCATCAAACGCCTTGTCGTTTGCCATAGACCTGAATATGCATATATTGTTACATTACAACGCTATAACATTTTGTATTACATACGCCACTAGTATAATCGTCAGTAGGCTTATGCGGAACAGGTGGCCGACGAAATCGAGGCTACTTTTTAATCGTCACTCCAAAGGGCTACAGTCTAGACTGGAGGTTTGTGAATTTCCCTTTTCGATAAAATGTAACTCTTTCCCCTACAGGGTTAATGTCAAGTCCAGGGAAGGGCATACTGTTTTGTGAGTGCAAAAATGAAAAGCACAAAGACCATGGTAAGTCTGTATATATTAGATGATTAATGATTTTTAAGCAACAACTATGTTTAGGATCAGATCTCGATTTGACTAATTCTCGCATTTGAAAAAGCATTGAAGTTGCTTATTTTGTGCATGCGTGTTGGTTTAGAGTATGAAAGAAGGAGCGTTGTGACTATAAGAGATCACCCAAAGATTGTCCAAAGATTGTCCAAAGTCAGTAATTTGAGCAGATACATGCATTTCACTTGCAGAAATATACATGAATTTCACAATTAAACTGTTCTAGTCCATTATTGTACAAACGTCGGGTACTGGAGTCGTTTAAAACTTTGGTTATTTGGAGTTTAGCTTCTTGTTAAAAATTAGTGTATGCCTATAGTATTTATCATAACTTAGGTGCGTCACAAACAGTATATTTTCTGTGTTGATGTTAATTTGTAAGTTGGTAGTAGGAACAAGAAAGTATATATCAGTGCATGGACCTCAATCGCTAAGTTGTTTTGGTCTTGGACTTAAGCTACTTGCACACTGGCGTTTACTTCCCAGAGAAAATTGCCCTAAGCAAAAAAATTGATCAGAAATATTGAAAGTAGAAACGGCGATTGATCAAACTATCGCCTAACGCTGCTTTACATAAATCTTGTAAGCTTTAATAAATAAGTAATAATAGCTGCGTCCATTTTTGCCATCCGTCATTGTTAGCTCTATTAAGACATCCTCGGCTATACTTTTATATTGCGTTTTATTTCAACGTCACAAAATGTCATTTTAATCGGGAAAAACGCCTTATACATCTTAGCCAGACAAAACTTCAACCACAGATAGAGTATCAATCAGGCCGATATAATTTGCTACAGGGAAGAAAGTAACTCTGACAATAAACTTCAGCAGGAAAGTTTAAAAAAAGTCAATGCCGGTAGTTGGTTTCGCATGGTTATTATATTAGAACTTGGTGCTCAAAAGCAAAAACAAACCAGTGAAAGGGAGTATGATTCTCATTTTGACATTCTAAGGAATGACAAACTAATAACGGCCTATAAGCTCAGAATAAAAACTGATCTTTTACAAAAGAAAGGTTTATTAGCAGGGTTGCAGACTTCTCGGTCAACGTCTATGTCCTCCGAGTATCCAAAAACGAGTCATTTTTAGCAATATTGTTTCTATATTTTATCTATTGTATGTACATAATATGTCCATCCCGAAATCTCAGAAGCTAGTCGTTTTTTACCACTTGTGCTGTTGATCAAAATATGCTGTGTAAATCTGTTTCAAAGCGGATGCTCTTCATTCAAACATCTCTGGCTTCTTGACTTCAGTAATAAAAATAATATACCGCTAATCTTGCCATTTGTAATTTCAACTCAGGTGAATTTAAACATCTTCAATAATCATGGATCTCTTGATTGAAAGAAACTGTTTTATTATCCAATAAAGGAAGGAAAGGTAAGGAGAACAACCCTAAATATTTCATTCGAAGTGTGCTCCAAGAAAAACGACCTAGATGGCAATCCAGTCGAGACGTACTATTACCGAGGATATTCTGATATAAAATTATTGCTATTTGTGACACAGACGTGCCTCGGAAATGTTGTACAAAGAACTGTAATGAACACACACATATATGTGCTTCCCAGATGTACCACGATGGAAGGTTTCCGTAATTATAGTCATTGTTGATACACAATGTATGCTAAGTCAATGGCCTCCAGTTCTAACATCAGATTGCATGTTGCCCTGGCCTACTATTTAGTTCGCCCTGATTCTAAAGAAAGCACAAGGTAGGGTAATTTAAGTGAAAGACCTACAACTTCCGATTTTAATTCATTTAAACTGGCCCAGCCCCGGTTTTAACAGGTGGTCGACGTAAAAGATTACGATTTCAGGGACATGCAGGTCACAACTCCCTGTTCTTAAAAGGAGAGGAACATACAACGGGCAATATAAGATTTTGGCCATTTTTCATCAAGATTTATTTCAAGTTTACATGATAAAATCCCGAAATTTGTTAGCATCAAGAAATATAGGTGTCAGGGAACCAAGAGGAATATAATGAAAGAGAGCAATAGTGTGGGAAAAGAAGCTCATGTTCGAAGTGAAAATCCTGCATTTCGAAACCTCGATAGTATCATCGAGAAGAGAGGATTTGAAATGTTAGTTTTTGAAAAGAATGTGGCGACTAGAGAAATAAAAACATGTTAATGTCGGAGGGTGACCTAGCTCAGTTGGTAGAGCGTACGCCGCGAAAGCGTGGGTCACGGGTTCGATCCCCGGTGGTGACATATTTTCTATTTTTCCAGTGTTCGTTTCAGGAACCTCGATAGTATATGGATGAGGCTTCATTGAGGAACAGTATTCAAGTACTGTTTTATTTATATGTAGCAGAGTTTTAATTGCTCCCCTGTGTATATGTAACAATAAGCTATTGTTTACTTTATTAATTTGAAAATATTTAGTTGTGCAGATCTGTAGAGCATAAATTACTGATAGTTTTGAAAAGAACACTAGAGAAATAGCTTCTTTTACCTGGGGGTTGGGACATACTTTAGATTGACGGTCACGTGGTTCTCTTTGTAAGGGAGTAATGAGGCTTTCGTATGCCCGTAGCTTAACATTTGCAAAAAAATTGAAATAGAAGACAGATCTCACACTTATGCTGCTATTCTTGACAAGTTGATTTTTTAAAGAAGATAAAGAGTTAGAATGATTTCTTAACAAGAGAAAATACTTTGTATTTTTACTTTATCTACCTAGGTTTTTAAGAATTTTCTAAGCAGCTTTTGTAAACTAGGAAAACTGTGTTGTTACTTTGACTGTTGACTTAATTTGTTGTGATTTAGTTAACTGCTAATGACATGCATTGCATTATCTGCCCGTTTTAAAGAAAGCTGACAACAGTGATGTAATTTGCACAGGATAGCAATTTCCACGATGCTTGATCTGTAGATTTCGTAATACACGCACTGACACTTTACGACTTACACAAGCTGTTGGTAGTGATTTTTGTTGCTAACTAATTTCGCTGCCCGGATAATTACAGCATGTCGCTATCGTTGCGCAAACAAGTCAAATACATAGGTTACAGCACACATATACACGTAATCTATAAATCTTCCCATTAAAACCAATCATTCAACCTAAATTTGGTAGCTATCTTTATGGATACCCTTCCGTGCCTAATAAATGCCCCATCTCCCTGCTCGTAAAAAGTGCTCAAACGAGAAATTCATAAAAACAGTGACACAATTCAAGCCAGCCTGAAGATGGGAGACATTTCTCTCGAAACGTAGCTCCCTAGAAGATGATGATAAACACATGATACATACATACATACATACTAAATACATGATAAACTCTACTATCCATAAAAAATTGCCGTGTTTACCAACACCTTCTCATATAACAACCTCCAGGTTATTCATCTTTTTGGAAACATCCAAAGTATTTATTTTGACATATCAAAACAAGTACAGTAACACCTTTGGGCAGTTACCTACAGGTGGTGTTAAACTAAATTGCCTACCAGATAACCTCTAAACTCGGCAGGAGCGACAAGTTGTTTTCCAGATGAGTTATTGAGATTTCCTGAGCCAATCTCATCGTCGTCACCACTACCTTTGCATTGTCACATCCATTATCGTCAGGAGTCCTATCATGGAGTTTAAGTTATTTTTGCAAATTTGTTGAAATTTGTGTAAACTTTTACGACTCAATTTCCTTTGGTATCGATTTATTTGGAAAGAATTAGAAAATATTCTTCAAAAGTGTTGAATCTTAAAAATTTCTAAATTTAAAGCATGCACCCAATTAGTCCCAGTGTCCCATATCTGGGACGCACACAAATGGGTCCATAAAATAGATAATTAACAATATATTTCATAGTGTTCAAAAGTTTTGGACGTAATAGTAGTTGGTTGATATATTTAGGATGTTTGATATTTTTTACATACATTTCTTCAAAAGTAACTAATTTTTCAGGAAGGTCAAACATAAATCAAAACAGTTGCATTAGAAAAACTTATTTTTAACGCAGAAAAAACGGATTGCGTTGAAAATCAAGATTTCTTGAAAATACAAGCCTAAAATGAAGTGTCCCATTTAATGGACAAAGTCATTAATAGGTTAAGGGAATCAACCATAAGCGTAAAGTCGTTACCTTATTTTGTAGACTCTACATACAAGTGTAAGTTTTGTAATCTAAGAAAGTCATATTTAACCATGAAAACACGATGACGTAATCCTAACGTACAAACTGAGGTTGGCTCGCATAATATCGCAATGTCTTTCCACAGTTATTCTAGTGAGGTATTCTTCCCTCTTTAAGACGAACTGCCGTTATAACGCGAACTAATGAGATTGTCAAATGATAGTCATTTTCCTTCTTAATACTCAACATGTGTGAAGCATGCGTTAGCTACATTTCGATATCCTGGACGAATTGCAGAAAGGCTTGAAGGTGTAGTAGGCCCGTAGCTACACATTTCAGCTCATAACTAAGGTGGGCGCTTATTCGGACCTGGACGTTTTTTAAGGAAAGGAAAAACAGATAACTAAACATACATGACATTTGTATATAATAAATTGAAACATCACGTTCAATCAATAAATAAATACATCATCATCTAAAAACGTAAACTCATTTTTTAAGGTGGGAGTTTATTTGGACCTGGGCGCTTGTGAGAAATATTTTTCCCAAACTGGGCGCCTATTTGAGCATGGGCACTTATTTAAGTTCTGGGTGCTTAATCGGTAATTTACGGCATTCAGACATAAAGGTCCTAGAGAGCGGTTATCTGGCGCTTCTACGAACAGCAAAACGACTAATCTAGGCACAAACTCCTCCCATCCGGATTTGTTAAACTTGATAGACAGTTGACCCTTCATAGAGCCGAAATCTGCTTAAAACACGCAAACTTTTATCTGTACACAAATTTTGTTGGGCAATTCTATTCCTACTCTCAGTCTGCAGCTTGGAGTTTCACCATTTTAGAACTCAAAGTTTTCAACAAGTTTCTTAACGTTATTTGACATCTAGCGATGTTGCTTTGCCGTCGCAAAGTTCAATAAGTTGTGCAAATTTTATTTCCCATGAAGACCTTACAGGGCGGAGGTCCCACACAGGCAATTCAGTGGTAAATATGATATCTCACATCTTGCGAATAGAGATTTATAGATGCCGAAATAGAGCTTCCTGATATCAAGAATGGAAAAAGAGTATAAAATATGAACTCTCGAAAGAACGTATCCATCAATACTAACGGAGGTTTTCACATTTAGGTCATTTATTTTGCACAGTACGTACTAATCACATTCACACAATTGCACTCCACACAATATTAATTTACAACTTATATAAAAATCTACAATGCTGCATTTCTTGAACTAGTCTCTCTTTAAGTCAGTAATACACAAAGACATTTGAATTCACAGTTTTTATGTCCTCATTTCACGTAACATCACTTAAGATCAACAGTACTGCAGCATTCTTGCATCCTTTCAACGTCATATAAAGAACATTAACACCCCTACCTAACGAACATATTCAAATAAGCTATACATTAATTCAGAAAAATGTCCCCGATAGTACTCTCATTTTCTGTATGTAAAGGCTACGATATAGTCATACCAGAAATAGTAATAGTGATATTATAATAGTTATCCATTTAGGTCACTTATTTTAAAATTATTACTCTATCTAAATGCCAACAACAGTTCAGTAGCAGAAGATTGTACAAGGGAAATGAACGCCGGAAGCTTGAAACATCTCAACATTTAAACCAATACAAAATCTCTCAAAAATTATTCTGTATTCGGGGCAACCAGATTTATAATTGAAATTCCATTGCACCAACAACTGCTTGGGTTTTCTGCAAGAGGGGAGGAGATAAAATTCCCCGATTCTGACCCCCTACCCCCGATTTCAGACATTATAAAGAAATAATGACACCTGCAGAGAAGTAGTAAAGGAAAGAAAATAATGTCAGTACATATCTTAATGTGTCAAAGCCGCAGGAAAGTGAAAGCGAAACCACATCCCTTCAAGTTAGAGCACTTACGCCTAATACGTAATTATCAAATGGTTTAAATAGCCATAGCAGTCGGTACAAAATAAGAAGCCCTTTTGGGTGAGAGAGGTTTATACTGGGGAACAGAAGAACAGTTTAGTGTTTTCCAGTCAACTTGATCCGCTCGTTGAGATCTCAAATGATTTCAGAGACGAGATAAAACAAGATCGTTTTTGTTCGTTTTAATACCAGAAAGGGAGCTTAAATCAATTTAACATCGTATCTTTAGAGTAGATGGTATTCTTTTCTCTTTTGATGGTAGCTGTTCCCTCCATGTTAGTTTCAGATGGTATCAAACAATTGCCGTTTTTGTGGTCATCTGTGGCATTGTTTTTCTTTACAAACTGCGACGTATTTCCGTTTGTTTTCTATCATGGTGGGCTACAGGCATGATGAAGCGCTGAATCATGTTGCGATCTCACGCCACGTCAGCTGTTGCGCAAAACCTTAGTTGGTGGACAGCAAGGAGATGAACAATTAAAGCCAATTGCGTGTTAAAGGCAACGTGATCAATTTGTTAGAAAAGGAAGTCACATCTTCTCCTAACCTGCACCGCAAGTGTCTTCCACTCTCACTACTACAAGGAGACAGAAATATTTTTAAAGCCCTCTCGAAAATATTGCAAATTATTCTTACATGATAGAAAAATATAGATTTAATTACAGCCGAACCTGTCTATAGCAGACACCTGCGGTTCCTGGAAGAAATGTCCGCTATTACAAGGTGTCCGCTATGTGGAGGTTTTCAATATTTTCGCAAAGAAAGGGGGAGGGGGGAAGGTGTGTTGAATCCATTTCTTGGTGATGATTTGTTGATTTGCGAACGGGAGAAAAGAAATGTGTATGACAAGAATGCAGTGGTATTTACAATCGACGACTGTATTTCAAAGATAATCGTCGGGCACGTGCCATTAAACCAGAGTAAACTTGGCTCCATGTTTCTCAAGGTTCTCAACAGTTGTATCCGTGCCAAATTTTCAGGAAAGAGGTTTAATAGAGGTGCAGAACGTGGACTAGAAATACCAATGGATTAAACTTTTTATGGTGATGCTCGTGTGATACTTTCGTTGGAAAAAGCATCCAAGAAAATAACTGAGAACATAGATGCTAAAGTAACAAAGTGTTTGGAATCGTTGCATTGTTCCCAAAAATACTTATCATGAATTTTATCGCTTATATTCTTCTGACAACTCAGGGGCCACAGAGCCATAGGGCTAGGGGGGCTTAAATATGAGTAAAATAAGAGTGTCCGCTATAAAAAAAAAGTTAATTTAAGGCAAATGTTCAGAAAGTCTCAAGAAAATGTGTCCGCTATAACAAGTGTCCGCTGTAACACTGTCTGCTATGTAGAGGTATTTCTATGAGAGTTTTACCATGATTCAGCCCAGTCCAAAAAACGCGAAAGCACCTCCTCAAAAAATTGTCATGGGTGGGAGATTGCGTAAAAATTAATAGGCGGGGTGGTTGGAATAAGAATGTTGTGGGTGGAAAATTTTTGAAAAATAAATTACCGTGGGGGGACGTCTATTAGGTACGCAAGTGTAAGTACTGTACAGTTCGCAGTGCTAGAGGCTCAGAATTTATGGCTATGCAGGGAATTAGAGATGTGACAAGGAGCACCCTAGTGCTTTTGGCTTTGATGAAACCCAATGTATGAGCACGCGCACTATCTGCTTTCAGGCTTATGAACAACCTCCCGCAATTTCTTTAAGGTATAATCCTATAAGTAACACCAGATTGGATGCAACAGTATCCTTCATCGTTTTCTAAGTTGGTGGTAGTCACTTATAAGAATGAGCAAAATTTTGAGGGTCATTTCAACACATTTGTCACCCCTACGATAATTTCAATTTTTTCTTATTTTAACCGTTTCCATGCAACTTTTAATTTCGACTTTCGTTGATTTCTTTCGTTTTTTGCATTCACGTTACATCGTCGTTTGCTGTCTTATGTGAAGTTTAGATCCATTGTCCTCAATGATTATCGCGTAATGCAAAAACTGTTCAAAGGGATATTGTATGTTACAGCAACTGTTAACTTAATGGACATAAAAGTGTCGACGTTCTTCGTTTAAATATAATACTCATGTGTGCTAACCGCTTGTCCAGATGATAACATCTCCGCTTTTTTTATTCGATGTCTTACGCAACATTCAGAAAAGAGCCAGCTTTCCTGTTATGAACACTTTAAAAGGTCTTCATTAAAGAAATACAACATAACTGCGTTCACTTGTCAACGTTCCTGCCTTGTGCTAACGCCAACCTTTACCAGACCTCTTGTTGTGATTTAGTTAACTGCTAATGGCATGTATTGTATTATCTACCCGTTTTAAAGAAAGCTGACAACAGTGATGTAATTTGCACAGGATTGCAATTTCCGCAATGCTCAAATATATCCCCATGAAGTCTGGCAAGGAACCTTGTGGAGAGAACACATATGCCCCATCCACCCCTTGAAAAATCCAGCGTATTCTCTTGGTTTTAATGTATTTACTCTGATGATAGCCTCACGGAGAAAACTCGACGTTTAATCTTGACGTAGGGTAATTGCATTGCTTGTAAACGCTGAACAATAAATCGATTCAACTTTGGTCTCTAGATCATATCAGCAGGTTTTGACGATATTTCTTTCGGCATAATTGACCATTTCGGAAATTCAAGGATTTTTGATATGCAATGCATTGTGGGCTTGGCATGGGGGGCCAAAAGCATGAAAAAAAAAGCAAGTCGTGAACACTTGTTAAGGAGTTCATATCAGTGCTGTAAACAACGCACGGAAAGTTACGTGGAAAGCTACCTACAGATACACTTAGGAAAAAAAATTGAAAGAGGGCATCTTTACAGCTATGAAATTCTTTGTGGACCAAATGAATAAACAAATCTGGTGTCAAGAAGATTCTTACGACGTAAAAATTAAAGATCGAAGTATTACGACTTGGCCTTTACGAAATGCGTCGAAAGGAGAATAACGAAAAGAAGCAAAAAATTCTTTAATTTTAAAATGTTTATGTGAATTTAAAAGGACTATAATAAAGGGTTTGTAGAAAAAGCTAAGATAATGTTTACGTTCATCTAAGATTTCTGGAGAGTTCGTTGGGCAAAGTCATCACGACTATATCAGCAACGTTCTTTGACAAGTCACAGAGCTCCTGAAGTCAAAACAAAAGGTCCCTCCAAAATAAACTTTTTGAATTAAACTTAAAGAGATACTATATAATTTTCGAATGATTCACTGTTTATTCTGCAACGAGTCGAGTTTTGCCGAAAGAATCACTGTTTTTCCCTTACATCGTCCCTTCCATTCCCTCACTCTCGGGAACAATGTTTAGAGTGTCTCGAATACTTTGTCTTTTGATGTCCATTTTTTCGCTATATTCTTGTAAAATTCAGCATATTCTTCGGTAGTGATGTCATCAGGATTTCTGGTCCATAAAGGCTTTGTCTTGTTGACCTATTGAAGATAGGGACCAACTAGGGTTTAAAAACTGGATATCAATTAACATTTCTGGACATCATGCTGTAATACTCTTTTCTGCTTAATTGTAGGGGGTTGAATATGCAGGGGGTGAACATTACTCTAGAATTTCATAAATTGGGGGGGGGGGACCATAATAGAATGACCCACAGGGAAATCATAAATAAGCCCTCAAAATGGGGGGTTGAGCTTTGTTTTGACTCATAAATTGTCTACAGAAGACACCACTGTGCAATTTAATGGTCTGGTAGCAAATTTAATGCTCCAATTCAGAGTTTACAAGTTTGGTATCTTTTCAGTAAAGATGCTTTCAACATTTCCAATGAGTGACAATTTGATTTAGGCATTTTCATTAGAAAGACTTCTGCTTGGCACTAAACGGCTTTTGTTTTCTGAGAAACTTTATAACACCTACTATGGCCGATTCATAACAAAATCAACCCCATAAAATTAAACAGAATAAAGTAAGACACAAGGGTACAGGCGCAATTTGTACGCCTACAACAATCAACTGCCAGGTAGCGCTTGTAACGAGTATAACTTAAACTTCACCCCCCCCCTGAATTTCACATGATAAAGCTAAATTCTTTTTGTGCCGAACCAGGGGCACTTTACTGGGTAAAGTGGCTTAGCTCGTACTTCCACTTCCCTGTTGTGGTCAGAAAGGTACAGTGAAGGTGCAACATACACAAGTTAGCTAGTACTTCCACTTCCCTGTTGTGGTCAGAAAAGTACAGTGAAGGTGCAACATACACAAGTTAGCTAGTAGTACCAGTGTTGTGGTGCCATTTTTAACAATATACTTTAATACTAGTGTAAGGGTGACGGCGGTCGGGCGCAACAAGAAGCAACAATGATACAAGTCGCGGTTAGCTTTCTGTACCACTTATCAAATTCTTTTGGCAAAATGTTCCTGATTTGATACTCCTTTATCAGCGGTGATTGAGTGTTTAAAAATGTATTGGTGTAAACTAGGTATATATGTTTTCACTTTCGAAATTGTTCTTTAAACTTTACAAACTCTTTTTTGCAAAACTTTGTTCTGGAAATTAAAGATCCCCTCTAATTAAAGACCTCCCTTTTTGATTTCCTCAATTAATTATAGGCAGGTTTATAATTAGAGGAAAAGACGATAAACAACAGAAAACCTTTTAATTGAGATAAAAAAAACATTGTAATTTTTGGAGCCCATCACCGTTTTGTTATATATATACTGTATTATTGCCATGTCTTGCCATCCTGTTTTAAGTCATGGCAATCATGGTGAGTCATGGTAATGGGTTGCCCCACAGGTTCAAATGCTTTGCTGTCCATTAACTTTTGTTGCAACACCTTCCTCCATTCAAATGCCATGCATTGATTAGTATAAACCATTCGTTTTACATCCTGTTTAATATCTTAAAACATTTAGTTACACTTGTCTTTTTATCACTTATTGAACAGGCTGCTCAATATGGGGTACTGGAAAGATGTCGTCAGCTAGTGGAAGAAGAAGGAGTTGATGTTCGAGTTCCAGATTCAGAAAATGTAACAGTTCTACACTGGGCTGCTATTAACAACCGATTACCAGTGGTGGAGTAAGTTTTATTTATGATTTCCTGGTACACATTATTTTTTAGATTATAATATATCATGGCGTTCTTTACTACCATGGCGTAGTAAAGAACGCCATGTAATATATCCATCAACCATCCATCCATTGTTTATAGTCTGCCTTTTCCCATCTGTCATTGGGTTACCAACTTCGCACCAATCTTTGCCCATATTTTGATCATTTCTTTGTCTCTTCTTTCTTTAAGTCGATCTTTGGAGCATCCCCCAACATTTTGTCTCTCCATCTAATTGTTTGTTTTCATCAATCATTTCTTCCCTCTATTTCGTCCGCTTCATTTCTGCAAAGCGACATGACTTTCCTCCCCTTGCGTTGATTGGTTTTCTACTTATATACGACAATTAAGAACCTAAAAATCCTTTATTAATAATGATTTATTAATTTTTAAAAAATTGATAAATCATATTTCATATCCGACAAGCCTAACAAGCAATCAGCTGTACAAACTTTCGTTGATTTTTGCAAAGCCTTCAACTCTATCAGCAGAGAGAGAATCTTCAATATCCTTGCTGCATATTACGTTCTGTCTACTTCAATTTATGCCATTGGAATTCTTTATTCAAAAACAACGGCACAAGTGGTAATTGAAGATGATTGCATGGACTGCTTTGAACGTCAGTCAGGTGTTCTACAAGGCAGCACAGCTGAAGCAAATATTTTCTAAGTAATTGAGGACCACGGCATAAAAACAGCAGATCAAAGACAGCCAACAGCTTAGCCTCGAAAGCGGAAAGAGCAGAGGCAGGCATTACCAAGCAATTTAAATTTCTTTTCAAAATAAACCTTCCTAGTTTAGGCCTATTTCAGAATGAAACTACAAACTTAAAGACGACATTGAAGTAATTGTTGGTCTTATTTGAAAAATAATCTTTAAACGAGCAGGGTCGAGCAACGTGTATGATAGTTGTAGTTCATAATTTCTATCCATGTCTTTTATCACGAACACCCCGGTAATTTGAAGATATTTGCAAGGCTATAATTCCGTACGAATTTTACAGTACAGAAAGAGCATTCTTTTATCATTTAATGGCGTCTCGTTATCGAGTACTTTCCTAAGGAATGTTGTTGGCGCTAGGGAGAAGCCGCTGCTAGGGAAAAATTTCTGCCAAACCTTTTTAAGACATGGCGCTTGACGTCAGAGTAATACACTTCGTATCAGTATCCCAAACTTCAAAAAACTCTACATAGTCACATTATACAAAACATATCCTGAAAAATCATATTTCATTGACAAGGTTTTCATTTTCCTTTATCGATATATTATTCCCATGTAAGTAAGGCCTTAAAATATTCTATAACAAATGCAAACTCACGTCAACCAACTTTCTAAAGAGGACAACAAAGAGACCACGTGATTGTATGTGTTATTTTCATTGGCTTAACTTCAGATAGATATTGCTAAGAAAGTTACATAACGTAGATGTGAACTGCATTTAAGGGAGAAGCCTCGGCCATATCACTTATAGGAAGATGACAAGCAGAGAGACTATCCCATAATGGAACTATTTGTGAAAAGAAGCCTCAGCTAGCTGCTATTAGGCAATCCCACTATCCATTCAGGGAGTGAAAAGACGAAGCTTTAATAGGTAATGTTCATTAGGTATTTTCACGTTGTTTTGTGACGATAGCTTCCTGTTGACCAGGCATCATTGGATGTTGCCCTTCAATTGACAGTGAGTAAGAAACTGGTCTCTGATGTTAGCCTGACCTTTTGAACTCTGGATTCTTCCCTATGGTCGTCTGCTAGTAAAATGTTCCATGTACGCTAGGAAAAGGAAACTGTTTTCCTCTCTTCGTGACAAAATTAATGTTTCAGAGTTTCTTCTTCTGATTGTACTGAAAATCTATCTTTCAACCCAATGATAGTGCTGATATGTTAATTTTTACGTCTCTCCCAGCGGTTTTGTTCGAGCATAGCTCTTATATTGACCCTTAAAAATTCGTACAAAAGATTTTTATAGTATTATATTTTAATTTTGTTTTAAATTGACGAATCAGATCTTGAGTCCGCTTCTATTTATCATAAACTATTGGAAACTAATTTTAAGGATTGCGACTGTTCTGTTTGATTGAAATACCGTTTGTAAAACATATTGCTGTGGATTTTGATGTCGTGGGTCACTTTTATGTCGAAATGCTCAAGATGTTTCCTTGCAAACAAACAACAATGTTTACAACTTTATCCGTTGAAATCCCAGGCGGAACCTTCGTATCAAACACCGGCATTTTGCAGTAGTAATGAGGCATCTTAAATTAGGATATTTCTTCCAATTAAATATCCTTCTTTGAGACCCCTTCGATAAACTCCCCTTGCAGAATGACAAAACTATTAATGAAAGACCTCTCTACTTAACACGCTAACACTTACACAGAACGTATATTAATATACTTTATATTTGCGTCGTGATTAGATTTCGTTTGTATGAGTAGTGTTGAAACTGGTAACTTATGCATGTTTTAAGGTCTTGCTTCCAAGGTCTTCACTCACAAAAACAGTTAAGTAACCCTTACAAAATAAGTTCGTTATTCGTGAAAACCATTTACACAACTAACTATTGTATAACCGTCTTCAAAAAGCACCAACTAGGCTTTCTTTAATCTAAGCTACCTTACCTTCGCATTGGCGTACAGCTTAGAACAGACCAAGTCGTGACTTGATAACTATATATTAAGAATAGCCACTTTGCAGTAGATCAACTCCTTCCACACGATGACTACAAACAGGGATTGATATCCCAACTCACCAGGGGTGTCTTGTTACAGATAAAATCACATTACTAAAATAAAGTACATTACATGTACAATACTCCGTCAGTCATCCTTTCGTTATACTTGCATCCTTCGATCAATCAATACAGAGTGACAGACTGCATGCTCTACTGGACGTGGGGCATGACTCAAGATTGTTTATTGTGCTTATTACAAAAGAGGAAAAGGGTTACCTTTCTCTGGTTCGTTCGACAGAGGAACTCTCCTCGTTGTTCCTGTTCGGCAAGTCGACATTCCTGAAAAAATATATATTACGTTAAAGTACACTTGTTTAGCAATCGAGGTAGAAAAGAGTTAACTCACATCTAAAACACAAAAGATTAAGAGAAACCTGAAACAACTTTGAACAACTATCTATGCCCGGTCTAAATCGAAAATGTGAATACACGATCGTATTATTTATATTTCAACCATGTTTACATTGCATTTTATTTTCGAATTAAGAATCGCATTATCTAAATTTGGATTTCAGGCTTTACGTATTCTCAAAGGATTCTATGAAGTTATGCAACCGAAACAGATCTCTATTCTAACTTTAATTGAAAAATGGCAAAAGCAAATCAAGAAAGAAGACATTGTTAGTTCAAAGAGTTCTACAGATGACTTATTGGCGGAAAATCACAACGTCACTCATGCACTCTGATATCAGATTTGCTCTTTCTGCAAAGCGGCTAGGAAGCATTCGTTTGTCTACGGAGACAATTCTGAAGATCTGTGCCGGAAACGTTTAAAGATATTCTGTATAAGTCTTTAACCAGGGGTCTGATAGTCAGACAGATGATTGTTGAATTGTAAAGGCGATTAAGTTCAGTCGGTATAGAGCTGGTCTAGCAAACCGAAGGTTGGTGGTTTGGAGCCTATGCTCTACCTTCCATCTCAAAACTCTTACTTCAAACCATGTTTACCTGGCATTAGCTGGCAAGGATAGAAAGCAGAGAGGAAAGGGACAGACCACCCTACCTCACAATACCGCGGCTAAGGACTTGTGATTCTCTACCATATCATATCCCATACGCTCTGTAAAGAGTACGGAACTAACTTTCCCTTTACCTTTTATCTGTTGACAGGACGGTTAAGAAATTGCTTGTATTCAATTACATTTTGTTTCTCTTGACGATTATGATCACCAGGACTTAGTTGCCTTTGCCCATGTTCAAGCTTTTTCTGCCTGTCTGTACCTTTTATTCCTAAGACCTCGTTCTGTTTGCTTATAAAACTGCTAGCAGTTTCATTGCAATATTGACCACTGTCAACCTTGTTCGAATATTGAATTAAACATACGGCCTTCCTAAGTAAATCAGAAAACATTTAATTCACTTCTTATTTATAACATCTTTAGGTGATCAAATAGTTTCTTTGTGGTACAAAACAAGAATCCTACTACTACTACTACTACTACCACTACTACTACTACTACTACTACCACTACTACTACTACTATTACAACTACTACTACAAAAGTAGATCCTTTGTTATCTGTTGGATTCACAGCTTATATATGTAAAGGAACGTGTGAGTTTATTAAAGCCCTTTGAATCTATGAGACAGTTGAAAAGGTACTAGTTTCTGGTAAAGAAATCGTTATAAATTATTCTGACGGCATCTCTGATAAAGGACTTAGATATGTCTTTTTCTGATGATTAATGTGATCACGCGCGTTCTTCACCACCATGAGTATCTTTTAAGAGCCCGGAAAGGATCTCTGTACGAGTTATTTACGTTCGGCGACATGTACAAATATAAAAAACCATTGAGCTTATCGAAAAATCGGATTTGTTTTAAGTACTTTAGAGGAAGAATATAAAGTAACAAAACTTGGGCTTCATACAAGATAAACTTATTATTGGAAGTTGTGAGTATGTTCAGGATATGCTTACAAATACGTTTTCTTTCTGAAAAGCTTGAATGTATTTCTATTTTGTTAACTCAACCACATTACTTAACAAACATGTCCTAAGGCAATGAAATTAGATTAACAACAAGAAGCAGATAGAAGCAAAGTCTAGAACATTCTAGAAAAACAAAAATACGTCGCAGGAATTCAAGGGTAGAATCAGGACTGCATCACATGTTGCTGTGAAGACTGAGCTATGTAATGTCAGTAATAGTTTACAATCCCCACCTGGCTCCCAATCCTCCATCAGTAGATATCAACATCAAAAAATTTGTATAAAAGCCTCTCTCCTCCATGTACCTTTAAAAAATCTCGTCCAGTCTTTCAAAGCCTCTCGCAATTAAAGGGAATCAAATTCTTGACAATTTTTTAATATTTTCCTCAGGTATTTTCTAAACTCTTACTAAATACTTTCTGTTCTCATTTCTTTTTAGGATTAAATGTACGCCAGATCTCATAAGTGCTGAACTTTTGCAAGCATTTTACCTAATGCCTACATTTATTTATGTAAACGAGGGCTGCATGGCCATTGAATGCACAACCCCTTATCAATCACGAAAATGTCACAACATCTACAATGCACAAGATTGAATTTCATGTTTAAAATGATCTTATCACAAAGTTTTCTCATTTTCCAGACTATCTATTCTTCTTGAAATATTAAATGATCACAATTGAAAGTTGACGCCGATTAATCGTAACACATCATCTACTACATTTTTAACAATAGTAATTTTCCATTCAGAAAACGCACAATTTAGAAGGTTTGACGAATACCATAGTATTATAGAGGACATCTCTATTTGTAGGTTTTGTTATTCCAAATATTCCTTTAGAGCGACCTGCAAATCGGATGTTTTGATTTTAAACAAAATGGCTGCTTTAAACAACAGATGATCGATTACTATTCCGAAACAAGAGTTTAAATTCACAAGATTGCAATAATAGTTCACAGGCCTATAAAATGAGTTGTGTGCCTACCTCTGCAAGTTCTCCGATCTCTGTAGTGGTTGTCAGTTTACAACAAAAACTATGCTCATCCGTAACTGCACGACTACCCTACACAGCGTGTTTGAAAATACGTAGGTATAATATATAGTTTACCAATGCAATCCATACGACACGTTTCTGGTTTTGTGAAATGTAAACAATTGGCATGTAGTTCTTAAAATGAAGCCGTTCTTTTCCTGGTTGGCGTCCAAAAAGGGTAACGTTTATTAGATGGTATACCAACGTGTCTTCTTTTCTACGACAGTACGATGTTTATTTTCTGAGTTGAAATTACGTTAAAGATATGTGTATGGTTCATACTTTTGCCCAGCTGCAAGTAAATATTTTGGACGTTAAAGAAATTCGACACACATCCTACGAGAAATAAGGTTGGAAAGTGGCTATAGTTAAAGCACATTCAACTACTGCTGTTTTGTTTTATTACAATATAAAATAAAGATACGCACAAATAATAACACCTGAATAAAAGCCCTTAAAACTTTCTATTCACATCAAATGATATTTACAGCATTGATATTTTGTATAAAAAATGTGCTTAAATCGACAACAAGATGAAGTACTATCAAAAACGTATTGCCTGAACAGTTTCCAAATGACCGGAATATATCTAAATATGGTTAACTACACCAATATGTTTGCTATATTTATTTATGGAATCGTGAAATAGGAAATCAGTAGCAAGGTAGTTCGTAGTCCAGAAAAGTGCATTCTACCTTGCAACACCTGTAGAGAGAGAAAGCATGAAGAAGCAGTTAATTTATGTTTACCCCTTTATCGTTTATAAATGTAATTACGTCGTCGTTACCGTACAGACAACTCTTGCCAGTAATAAGTAGCTAGTTGAGCAAGGACTAAAAAAATATCTCCGTTATTTTTCATTGGCTTACCAAGTAGTACCACCCTCAATTTTGTTCATAAATCGTAACAATAAATTTCTTGCGTTTATTTCGATTTCCTAGTTATCCTCTAGAGACAAAGTAAATCAGTGCTGTTTGAATCAAATGTGCCCATCTATAACTAAAGTTTCTGAAAGAACTTGAGTAATCTGTTAAGCTCATGATGTTGCTGTTGTTTTCATGTGCTCACATGCGACAAATTGTTTCAGGCAGCTGGACTATATACTGGTAAGGACGAAATGGTGAAACAGTGTGAAAAATGCAGAAGCTTACAATTCCTTCAACTCCTGGTAGTCAGATCACAGGGTAGTGTCGGTCAATGTTCTGCTAAGCCTACGAGTGCCAAAGGCTAAGGCCCGAATAAAGTATGATAGACAACAGTCAGCATGTGATCCAGAAATGCAGCATAGGTATACCGTAGCTGTCAGAAATCGTTTCCAGTTCTTGGATAACGGGGTGAATGATGAGGAGTAAACAAAATTCGTTCAGGCAAACGAGGAATCTATGGAGGAATGTGTACCAAAGAAGACAAGGGTGAAGAAATCACTTAAAGCCAAACATCCTGATATAGTAGCTGCCAGAATGGAGGTAGAATCAGCATACTCCAAATTCATAGAAAGGCCTTCAACAAAGTTTTCTCTTGAAAAATTCAGAGTTGTTGTTTTAATAAAAATGCCGTAATTTTTAGAAAATGAACTCTGGATCAGGCAAGTCAAGGGTATTAATTTGGTTCTCTTTCAATCTTTGGATATGCTGGAAGAAAAGGAAGGTACTTCCAGCAAAATATTCAAGCATTTACGAAAGATGCGTGATGAACTTACAAAGTACTTTCTGAATATGGACATGACAAGAGATGAGTAAATATGCAGCAGGAGTCCATTCAAAGCAAATGTTCATACTGTTCCATATAATTTGCTGGAGGGATACATAGAGCTACTGTAAAGAATGGTTTGGACCTCAATATTTGTGATGTGTACCAGAAGTTAACAATGGAAAATTTTAGCCAGCTGTGATTCGCGGCTAGCTAAATTTGTTATGCTATCAAATGCTTTTACCATTTGCGTAACCTTCATGTGCAAGGTGGATTTTCAAGTTTATTGCACATTTAAACAGAAACAGAGGAATCGGTTTTCGGTGGAAAGCGATATTCTTTGTGCATGATGAAGCATCACTCCTAACATTAAAGAGGACCTAAAAGTCTGTTTTCGGTGTAAAATGAATTAATCGAACTGAAAATAAGTGTTAGTTGTAAATTATTTCAAGGATTTTGCGAGGTACATTTTACATCAAATTGATAGATGAACATTCATTCCATTCTAAGACCTATTTCTTGAGGGGAATTTTCGTCAGATCAAATTTTAGCTGGCAGTTCTTTTAGAACGTTTCTTGAAAAGTTTTAAAGAAGCGTATTTTAACCCCAAATGTTTGTTTTGTATGCTTACCTTGTTCTGACTCAAAGATGGAATGGTACACGATGTATATTTTCTTAATTGGACTGGTGAGAACAGCTGTTCTGCGAAGACTCGGTTGCTCCTGGTCTCTGAGCTGAGTCTGCTTTACACCATGGCATAATCGGGCCATTGTATATATATTTGCCTAAACACAGGGCTTTAATTCGGAAGACAGAGAGATACCAGAGGATACTACTAATCCTTAAGAATTCCAGACCGGAATTCTCACTTCCCGATTTTAAGTTTTCTGTGTTTGTACTAGAAGGAGGTGTACTAGGGAAAAAGAAGAAGCAGTGCAACTTTCAAAGGATTTGAATATGGTAACCAATTACTGATGTGCGATTCCAATTTGAAGAGCCCCAATTAATACTATGGAGATTCAAGACGACAAATTGTTTATTAACATCTTATAGTAGCAATGAAGTACATTCTGTGCTTGCTTTGCAAATTTAATACGTGGGTGCAGGGCATCGGGTGCCAATCCTACGCACCTTTCCAACATATTTACTGTAACAGAATCTGATATTGAGTACAGAAACAAACCACAGCCCACTTCCTAAGAAAGTACAGTTATTAGCCTCCCCACACCTCTTTTACTTGATGGCAACTGCGATGGAAAAGAAAATGTTGATTATTATAGTACTGTCGTTGTTGCAGGAGCTATTGCTGATGCTGCTGCTGCTGCTGCTTAGAAGGGTGAGGAGCAAAAGGAAAGGTCGGTTATTATAATGATTTTGATACTCTTGGTGCTAAACATGATAAAGATTATGATGGTGACAATAATAATGATAGAGATGAAGATGATGATGATGGTGGTGGTGATTATGACGACAAAGATAATAATGATGATAATGATGATGATGATGATGATGATGATCACGACGACAAAATGGATGATTATAATGATGATAATGATCACGACGATGATGATAATGAAAGTGATCATGAGAATGATGACGATAACGATGCAGATGACAAAGGCGCTAATATACTGTAGATGATGATGATAAAGAAGACGATAACGACGCCGATGATGATGATGGCGATACTGATAACCAACTTACATTTGTCCACACGCTGCTGCATCAAAAATAGGTTATACATTTTTATCAAGGACTACTTTTGCGAGTAGCCACTGTTCTTTGAAATTTATATATTGTTGACAGACTGCAGCTGCCCCCCTTCGCCAACCTCTTGCAAGGTTTCTTTATCTGATTTTCTGTCCACCCTGCTTATCTTGAGCACTCTGCGCTGCAACAACATTTCACATACTTGAAGTCTCCGTTCATCTACTTTCCGCAATCTCAGCTGCATGTAGCAACACACACCACACTACTCATAACAACACGCTTCTTCAGTGAGATACTCAAGCCTTCTGTCAACAGTTCTATTCTTCTATTGAATGTTGATGAATGCTGATTTGGCCAATCACAAGCTTTAATATACTTGAAGCAATGGTCAAACAAATCAGCATAAAAGAGCTTCACAAGCCATATCTCACTTGACTATAAACTGCAGAAGAGTAAAAGAAACGCAACAGCACATCTTCTTACCTCTTGCTCACTTTGTGACTGCCTCCCCTTCTCCTGTTTGACACTAGCAGCTTTCTTACCACCTTTAGCATTCCCTTTTCCCGCATCAGAATTTGCCCCCGCTCCTAAAATAGCAGAAGATGCCCAAACTTCATAACACAAAGAGGAAATTAAAAGCTGATTCTCATCAACGTATTGATTATTTTTTGTTCCCACAAACAAACGTATCATGTAACCATAGTTGGAAGAATAAACTCGTTATATATTGGAAGAATAAACGAGTTTATTCTTCCAACTATGCTATAACTAAAGGAAGCTATTTCATAAAGTAAGTTACATAATCCTAGCTCACACGTGAATCTAACTTAACTGCCTCCTCCACTGAGTCTTGTCCTGTAATACCGTTCTTGTAACAAAGACTTCACCAGGACCTATGTCTAATTTAAGTACGTTATCCATGTAGTTGTTCGGAGTTAAGCCTCTAACCGCACCATTAAATGGCAATCTCTTCAGCAAAGACCCCTGATGTGCAGTGGGTCCGACATTGAAACTACCCTAAATAAACCGAAAAACCACCAAACAAGTTAAGTAATAAATAAAGGGCTGTAATGGCATAGATTTATGAAAGTCATAACAACTATGGAATGACATAAAATGCTTAAGATATCAAAAAAGGATAGTCACAAGAATTTTAAAATAATAAATAGGCCTATATAATGCAAGAAAAAGTACGTAACATGAAAGAGTAGAGAAAGCACACCAAGATACTGTTTTCCTGATCTCACTAGCTCTTGTGGATTAAACGTTTTTGACAAATAAATTTATGATTGCATCTAGCTAGGTTATATACATTAATTGGCAGACTAGCCATACCTCAATCGCCTGTCTCCTCCTTCTCATACGTTCCTTCAATGCACTGAAAGATAAATTTGACATGATCATATAGCTTATATAATAGACCCAAAAAGCTATACATCAAACAATGCATCACTACTTCAGAGTGGAATATAACTAAACTAATCCGTAATTACAAAAGTACGCTATCTCTTGATTTAGTTAATGCAACGCTTTACAAGATTAAAAAAAACATTCACAAGGCTATACGCTATCTAGTTTTGTATTTGTAACTTGACATCACGAGTAGCAATAGTGTGACGTCGTCAGAAACCGTAGCAGATGAATGATGTAATGATAAAGGTTTCTCATAGTTGTAGAGTATTGATAAGCAACCTCATACAGTCTTCCAGGTCTGCGCAGTCTACCCTACTTCAATCAGATAGGCGGGATACGTTAGATAGGACCAGAGATATACACTTACAAATGCATTAAGACGAAACATAAATAATTACAGGAGCAGTTTGACCGACCATGTACCTATACCAGTAGGCCTACACAGGCTACAGTCTGATCTACAGTCGATACAAATATGTGCTCTATTGCTGCACTGAATTCTTACCTGTCAGACATTTTCCCTTTTTTTCCTCCAGACACCAAGGTGAAGTTGGGTCAATGGTTTTCCAGTTGACGATCTTTCATCGGTAAGTTATATTTATTGCCATCTCTATCTCCACTCTAGTGGCTACGATAGTATGAATTCCTATTCAAAGCTGGCTTCCAACAACGCCATAGAACTTCATGACGGTTCTTACAACTTACGTGGAGGAATTTTGGAGACACACGCGACAGAGGCCGGTGGACCTACCCATAAGCAGTCTTTACTCAAAGGAATACCGTACATCGTCGTAAGCCCACTTACACACTTTATTCCAGAGAAGGAACAAGGAGTTCTCTTCGTGTTGAAGGAAATGTGATAAGATATGAAGTGAAATATCACGAACTCCAGTAAAGCCGTACAAGAACGTAAAAGTATTTCATTAAGCAGGCTGCCCTTTATCACCGACTTGCGAACTAAGGAACCAAGAATTTGTTGGCAGAGAATACCTAGGAAAGCTAGAAATAAGGTATATACGCATGAGACTGAGATGGTTCTAATAATTCAGACCCAATCGCATGATTATACTGTAGGGATGATGTAGTATACAAGAAAGAGAACTACAGTATAACATATCAGAGAAAGTAAAATAGGAGTAGGAAAGATCATATGGCCGATGGATCGTAAGAAAGTATGACGCTTGGTAACTAGAATAAAACGACAAATAGGCCAAAGGAAGAACAGGAAAAAAGAGATACAAGTTGATGTGGTGGTAGTAGGAGTAGTAGAAATGGCACTGAAAAAATAGAAGGAAGACGAGGAAGACGAGGAGGACGAGAACACGCAACGAGAGACGCGGTACAAATGACCTATCTAGTCGAGCTAGATCGAATATCCACGACTCTCTTTCTCCAACTATCCTTATGGTCAATCGCATGCACAATGTCTTCTGCATGGCGTCCCCAATTAAGAGGGTCGGTGTAGATGCACCAAGGGGCGACCTACTTAAGGGTAGCCATAAAATAGGTGATGAGATCGAAGGATCGATGACCAGTTCTTACTTCGTGTCGGCAAGATGTCCAGCTGCTCGTATGCAATAAAAATATAGAGTGATAGGTAAAATATATAAAGGAGACGAGTAAGAATAAGAAACAAGGAAGCAATTTGCAGCATTAGTTTCAATCATGAACTGAACGGGGCGTTTGATGGTGAAAAAGTCGATTCAAAAGCAAATGCAACTGTTTACTCATTTACGTATAAAGGCTACATCTACAATAAATTAATTATAATTTATAAAATCCACATTTTATAGATAGTTACTAATTGGTTGTATACTTTTGCCCCTTGACAGCAGAAAGTCAACTTGGTACATTTTTGCTTGTTCAGCACTCTGTTAACTTTATGATTGCCAATACTATGACTTCAGTGTGTTAAGGCGACTCGTATTACTCCTTGGTAAGAAACATTCAACATTTGAGCGTCGGGTGCTGGTATACGGAAAGGTTAAAGTCACGGTATATCAATTATTTCATTGTATGTTGTAAGTTCATGAAATCTGTCCATTTTTTTTGGCATCGTGAAATACCTTACCCACCAACGAACTACGGTATGAATCAGTTATTTTACCATCGTATTATAACACCAACGTATCTTTTTATGTATTAACGTATCTTTTTATGTATTAACGTATCTTTTTATGTATTAACGTATCTTTTTAAGGATTAACGTATCTATCAATAAACTACCTTATCTTTTGACGTACTACCGTACCTATTAACGTACTGTCGTATCCGTCAATGTTCTACAGTATCTATCAACGTTCTATCTGTCTATTAACGTACTACCGTATCCATTAATGTTCTACCGTATCTATCAATGTACTATCTGTCTATTAATGTACTGCCGTACCTATTAATGTTCTGGTGTATCTATCAACGTACCATCTTTCTATCAATGTACTGCCGTAACTTTTAATGTACTACCGCATGTATTAACGGAATACCGTATCTATTAACTAGCTACCGTATCTATTGATTTACTGCGACATTAATTAGAAAACTTGCGTATCTACAGTTGTAGTATCGCATGCTTAGATGTAAGGCCGTATCTATAAGGATCAGAATTTACTCACAACCAAGAGATCCATTATTATGAGTTGCATAATCAATGAATGGCAGAACAGATTGCTCGTGCTACAAATGGCAGAGATCGACTTTGATAAAAATTTTACGTATGACTGGGTCGTCTCAGCATGTACCTCTCTCAGTTGTTATTGCAATCATTACAGTCGGTTTTATGCAGACGTTATTCATATGCTGTATCATACTGTATTTTTTACGCTTTTTGGACATATCATGGTTCCTAGAAATTGACAATGCGTCCATTCAACACAGTGAGTTTTTTTGCTAAAATGCGCTTCAAAAAATTATATATATTTGTTTCCGTGTGCTTTTTACACCCATTGTCTCAAAAACACAATTTGTGTGGAGTTATTTAAGTGCAGAGCTAGAGGTGTTAATATTATCCTGTCACTGAACACATAATGAGGCACCTGTTACCCTCGCGCTATTCCTTTCGACCTAGCTTTGCAGTACTCTACAATTTCGTTTGTTACACCTCAGTTCTATTGAAGTCATACTGCCATTTCTTTGTTAGAGTAAAGCTTGCCTTGTCTATCAGTTTTATCAGAAGACGACTTGCACTAGTTACGTTGGTACTCGATTTAATACCTATGAGACAGAAATTGCATAACATTTGCTGCTCATTGCTCAAGATAGGGATCTTTTGTAAGCTGATTTCAGTATTGCACCAGGCTCCCTCCGAGTACCATCTGAAAATTTTACAAGCAGTCTACAGTATATCAGCTTAAACTAGTCAGAACCTTCTCCCGCTAAAACTATTTTGATTTTGAAATGGGTTTACAGTTATTCCATTTAAGCCCGTAGTAGTTTTAACCAGTCGTAGTTTTCTCCTTTCTTTTTAACCAAGGTTTATTTTTTGACTTAAGGTTCTGAAAAGAGTCGAACGAAAATAAAAATTGCAGCTTTTCATCATAAGTTGCATGTGAAAGTTGATTCGTAAAGATGAAAGTTCAGTATTTTCGACTGATGAAGAAAAACATATTCTGAACCTAATTGTATTGTCAGGGATAAATGTCTTCTTCTTGAAAAACCTCTCTAGTTCCAATTAATTGCTATACCCAAAAACAACTAATTATTCTTAAAATGTCTACCCTCTCAAACAATTGATACCCCTCCCCAGAAAAGGCATGAGTATGATAATAATAAAAAGGAAATTAAGAAGTTCAACAGAGAAATAGTTGAGCGACTCTTTCCAGCGATACAGTTTTCTAATAATGTAAATCAAGTCTAACTGCACAGTTTTAAGATGTTTCCTTTTGCCAACATTTGCTTCCTCCGGTATCATGTAATGTTTCTTCCTTTACTCTGACTTTCACCAATCGATTATGATTTGAGGGTGTCTCCATCAAACTAAGCAACAAAAGCGAGAACTAGCAATTTATAAAATTGGATTTCCGCAAAACAGGTTTCGCGAGTTTTTGCTAGTTTTTGCTAATTCAGTCTAATCCTCTCTTATTTTTGCTACTTTAGTCTGGTTTTCGCTACTTTTCGCTATTTCTCGCCAATGTTTGCTGGTTTTTGGTATTTCTGCTAGTAACTAGGAAACTATGACAAGCTTGCCTTGACTTTAGCACATCACCCGCGTCCTATCTTTGCACACCTCAAATCCGCAAAACGCCTTAAGCCATTCCTTTCCCTCGCTCTTCTTTGAAACTGTACAATGGTATGTAATATGTAGCCAATGTATTCTTGGAGCATATCAAGTCATTTCTTTGGGTGTCAATTGCATGTTGTATTGTCAGGAAACTCATTTGAACTACATATAAGTGCATAAATATTGATGACGGAAGACTTGAAATGGAGACTCCTTTGCTGATGCAGGTTTCTTCCAGTGTTTCATACCAGTCTCCCTGATAAGTAGGTTTCTTCCAATTCATTGCCTTCCAGCTACGATAGTGAATGCGTAATTCGAATCAGTAGAATTCGAACTTTTATCAATTCGAATAATATCATCTAACAAAAAATCACTATAACTTGTAAATTGATCATATGTCTTCTTCATTTATGTCTCGATCGACCCATGTACATGCAGATATTCACACTGTAATCGTTCCTTATCCTGACTGTACTTTTTGAGTTTTTGAGTTGTTTAGCAAGAGAAATAGGTAACTGCAGTTCTTTCTGTACGAGGAAGTATTTCTGAATTGCTGATGTTACTATAAGAGAAGCAGGAAACAACATGAAAAATGCTTGCATTCTTTTTTGTCATCTTTGTGCCCTTGAAGGCGTTCTTGTTTGGAATTTAAGTAGCTGCCCTGAAGCACAAAATACTGAAAATCTAGTGCCTCCGTCTTGAAACATCTATTCATAATTTTAAGCTGATAATCATTACTTCAAGGCAGAAAGAAAAGTGAATCGGACGGGAATCGAATCTTGACCTCACTAATTGGTACTTTCCCAAGAACGCGAGAACGCACGGCAAGGGATTACTAACTGTATGCTTAAGTCGAAAGTTTTAGCCTATCAAGATTACGAAGTTTTCCTTTTGACCGCTGAAGATAAAACAACACCTTTTCTGTGTGGATGCTAATCTTTATTCGAAATCCGCCACGCATTTTTTCTGCAGCTTTTCTTAGTTCTTCTAGAACATTTTGCGCTAATATTCCTACTTAAATCTCCTGGCAAGTTCGTCGATATCCATACAAAGTAATAAAATATCAAATCTACTTACTTGTTTCCAATTTTGATCGGTTAGATCTGTACCAAGGCAATGAAGAAGTATTCAAGCACGTTGCGGTCCCTAAACTGTGGTCCTTCTGGACAAAACGTATAACTTTATGGCCTTATTTTGGCCTGTTGACTCACGTTTGATCTTGGCTCAGTAATCCGCTGCTCCGTGTTACTTTACCGAGTAACCTATAAAGGAACATTAAGTTCTCGATACAAATGATATACCTGAGAGCAAGAGAAATGTAGATACTGCCCTTGCAATAAACTGTCTGGGTTTGTAGAGTGTCGAGTGGCTGAAAGACGGGAAGTTCAAGTCTCTCAATTGCAATTTTAAGCCTTCTAGGGATTGTAAAAATTTTCCCACCCAAAGCCCTGGTGGGCTGGCTTGGAAGGAAGGAGAGGAGGGAAGAGGTTTTGTTTTGAATTTGCCCCCCCCCCCCCAATCAAAATTTGACTTGCTGCGTGGCTGTTATAGGTTTCGAACTGCGTATTTGGTGGGTTCATACAGTACACGTACGGGAGGGTCTCCTCGTGGATGATCTCCTCTAAGTGGTTGAACTCTCATATTGGGTGCAATGTAAACAGATACTGTACATGTGCTTGTGAGCGACTGTAACCCAATGACTTGACAAATGCGCCATTAACTGAACTGATACTTATACCCTGTAATGCAACATAACATAACACCTAGATTCAGGGACGGGGGAAGGTAAGGCGGATTAGGGGGCCAAATAGGCTGGGTTCAAATTTATTTTGTCACATTTCACCAAGGCACCTTTGGTTATTCTGTGGAAAGGGGTGTTTTGTGTCGATATTCATATCTTGCTGTGAATGTGACACAATGTCTGCCGCAAGCTATTTCAATTTTGATGAAACTGAGAAGTGGCCACGGACAAAAATAGAGATTTGGCAAATCTTTGGGGGGCATGGCCCCCTCTCCCGCCCTGTTCCCCCGTCCCTGAGACAGGATAGTTTTGTTTTCATTGTATCTTTAACAGATAGTTCTTCCTTTTGTTGGATCAAATGCATAAAGCGCAAGGAGCAGATCTTCCAAACACAAAAAAACGCGAACAAACGCGAACTAGAGAAAGGGAGCTCTAAATAGCCCAAATTTGCAGCGTGAATAATTTTTTGAATGTTTAACTACAGAAATCCCGACAGGACTCACAAAGGCAGATATCTCTCCACCAACACTTGACCGTCTTTTTCTTCAGATTGACATGAGAAGGCGGAAGGATTTTCTATGACTGGTGTCATCAACTTGTGGTCCCCGCAGCCCACAGTGAGTGATGAAATTTGAAATTTGAAGTTATGCCCTTTTGGATAGATTGATGTTGATCATTGAAAAAGACAAAATGTGTCTAGTTTTTGCACTTTGAAAAATAACAGAGTTTTGTATCCGTGCGGATGGCAAGAGTCAATTGCGAAGGTCAAGAAAGGAGTGGCAAAAATGGCCTTTAACTAGCACATATTTTTGGAAATAAACTATGTGAGCTAAGTTCTAGCTTCCGATTTTCCTTAAGCTATAAAAGCAATCTTCTTTGCTGCTTAATGCTTTAATGAAATATGTCTTGAAAGCGTCTTCGTTGTACCAGATAGTGATGCCATGGAGTCTTGAACTCTGACCTGATGGTAAGATGAACCATGTGAAGGTTACTATATTATCCACCTTCCATATTGTGGTAGTAACGTGAGTCATGAAATGTATTCTTTGTTATGTCCGTTAATTAAGCAATCCAGAAATGATCATTGGCGCACGGCCAAAGGGGCTGAGCGGGGCTGCAGCATCCCACAGTTTGTTAAAATGTTATATTATGTTCGGGCCCTTTTATAATTCCTTGATAAGAAATAAAAATGAACTAATTTTAATAGTTTACCTTATCGCCCTTCGATTCAACCGTCTGCAGAGCCGTCGATTCATGTCCCAATAATTTTCGGGCAGAGGAGTATTTTTTCGGGAAAATAATCCATCCCCCCCCCCCTAAATATTTTTGGTCCATTGCGCCTGTGGAAATGATGACCTGATAATCAACATTTTCTTTAATTAGCACACTAGCTCCCAATCCTCCACTTGCCATCAACATTCAGACCTACTTTCCTGTGGTAACCAGCCTCTCTTATCCGTGTGCTTGACTATGGACTAATCACCATCTTGCTATCAGAATGCACCAGTATAGAATGAATGTCTCTCTTTGCGATACAATATGCAAGTGCAGTTATGCAGCAAAGCAATGAAGTTGACTGCGTTGTGGTAAAACCAAAGATTTAAGGAAAGAAAATAGTTACACAACAAGCATTTGCAAGAGCGATAGCAATTGATGACAATAAATCAATTTTAGAGTCCTTAAACCTTGACGCAATGGGTGAGACAATCTATAATCCATAACTATTCATATTTACATGTTGTTACCATTATACTTTTATTCGCTTTCAATATTTACATGAAGGTTTTGTATCTTGGGTCTCATAGAAGGGTATTCCTAGTATCCATAGTAAACTATAGGATACAACAGTAGGTAAAGTGTAGAGAAATGTAGGGCCAGATCCCTGTCTCCAATGAACCTTCCTGGAATCAAGCCAATGTCATTTGGCATTGAAGGGCAAGTGAACTTTCCACTGGGGTGGACGAGCACTGCATTGGCATAAGATGATATTATTAAGATATAGATTGTTAAATGTGAGAATAATTACCAGGCTACCCCTGTGGACCCCACCCTTGAGGCTAAGGGGTGAAATCTACTTGGCAGGTTATAACATCACAAGGCAATATCAAAAACCCAATGGCCACCAGTGTTTATGAGCTCTTGCTTCATAGTTTGCTCTTGTTATCAATTTTGCAGCTATTTCTTTACTTTTCTTTTCTTTCCTTTGTAACTTGGTTGCCACTCCAATGGTAAATACCACATGAAACAACTGACTCTATACCTACAATAAATATTAAAGTTATGGGTGTACAAACAGCATCATACCCTGCTATTCAAAGTACATATTTTGAGCTAAAAGTACATTCACAAAATTTGTTGTAAGGTTTAAAGTGGCCCAGATTCAATTATTGAGTTTTGTTTGTGGAATGGATGCTCAGGTGTTAACAGAGGCCTATCAGTGTTATTGTGTTAATGTCCCCACTTCTAGAGAATTTGTAATTTCATTAAATTGGTTGATCGGAAAACTGTTCACAAGTTGAACAGCCATTTTCTACCCTACAAGAAATAATACATATTCTCAGAACCCTTCAATTTAGATTGTTATGCTTTTGTACACGATCATCGACGTAACGAAAATAGACAAGTGGACGACTAGTTTTATCAAAAAGTTTGTTTTCATGGAAACCGACGAAAAATATTGGCTAAAGTTGGTCCGAGGGGAAAGCCCAAAGCAACTCCGTCAACCTGTCACCCTAGCACCAACATTAAGAGAGAAGACGCTTTTACTGAATTTGAAATTCTTTTCAATCAGTTGTCAAAACACAGACCGATATTTATATTATGTCATTGTAGATTTCAAGGGTGAACTTGGAAACACAATTCAGCAGGCAACTCATTTTGATCGAAAAGCTTTTCGTCGATTCTCGTCAGTTGATATACATCAGCAATGAGTACATACATAAGAGACTATTAATGCCTAAGGAATACAATAAAATAATAGTTACAATCAATGCTGACGTAGACAAAGTTACATAACCTAAGGTAAAGCGGCGCTAAAACGTTGATAACTTCAAAGCAAACAAATTCTTTTTGTCTACACACGAAAGACACGAAATGAAACAGATTCTCAAACGGCTAAATGAAGCTTTAATCGTACCCTACCTAAACCTGAAAATTTTCGTTACGGTAAATCTTCGCGAAGTCAGTGTTTTCTATTAGACGGTCCTGTATTGCTGATCTGGTTGTTGTTTCCACAATAACTTTAATGTTTACTGACCTTCCTTGTTGTTTTCAAGGGACGACATCTCGACTTTTACTTTTTTCAACGTGGTACGTGTTGCTTGATCCTGTCAAGCAGCCTTTGAAATTTACGGCCAAAATATATCACCCACAGGGACACTGGTATTTATATATTAGGTGATTTTGTCAAGGGTGGGAAGTACATCCTTAGGGACTGCTAGGCAGAGTGAGCGACACCACCAAAACATCTGTCAAAGTCTTTAGCTTGTTTTCATCACCCGCTTCGGAAATAATCATGGATCTATACCGATTTTGATCTCAAAATTAATCTGGGTTCAACCCATGTGAGACCACGCAGATACAATCTAGTTTGCATTAATTTATGTCCAAGATTGTTGGTCCATGCTTAACTTTGCAGTGCAAGGTCACAAGTTTAAAATATAGGGGTTGCTGATTGCTCTTTTTTTTCCCGAATTACTATATGGTGTACCGAGACTCCAGGTGGAGAACTTGTCTTTGTGTATTATGAGCCATTTGCAGTAGGATTTACTACTCTGGATACCGTCTTCCAATGCCAAGTCGAGTGTGCCAGTAGGCCTGTCCGAAGGAAAGCAGTCCTATGGGTATAGGTATTCTAACAAAATTAATAATTTACCGCTACCATTAAACAATTTGTTTTAACTTAAATAGGAAACGGAGTGGTAAAAGACGAACGAGTTAGCCTTGGCATTTGCTTACAGCTACAGTTAACGAAATTGTGTTTTGAAATGTAATCAGATGTAATTATTTACTATGTATCAGATGCTCTTACCAATCGTAAACTAGGCCTAGGTGTTTGAACGTCTCGTTTAAACACGCATATTCACTCCAATATTACCAATTTTACAAAGCTAGTGAATAGAAAACTTTTATTCCTGTTTATTGCATAAATTTTTGTAGGAAATAAGGACAGATACAACGATTAAAGGTAATCAATGTTCTGCCAACTGATGCCCTTTTCATAGGCAAATATTGCCAACGTTTGTCTGAAGTTTTGAATTGGCTGCCGTTTTCAGAGGGAACGCTCGCTGTAAAGCATGTACCGATTGAATCAGGTTTCATTGAACGTAATAGTAAAATTCCCTACGCTATTGGATGTAACTGGTTTTGAATGAGAAGAGAAGCATTGGGGTATTACAATTTAGTAATCATTTGTTTTGCCATCATTTGGAGTGTTATTATCTTTCGAGGGAGATATTTTCCAGGGAGACCATTTTTTCCATTATGGCCTAACCTTGGCTACGGCCCTGGATCTCAATAACATGATTTTATCTTGCACTTTCATTTGTTATTTGAGTCAAAAGATGACATTACACATGAATGGTCACCGGCGAGGGCACGTCCTCGGGGATGTAGCCCGTGGCCCCGTTGACCACCAGGCCGGTCACCGGAATTCCGGTGAAGTTGACCTGGAACTGGTAGTTGTCCACGTCGGCGTTGTCCGGATCGAAGGCCTCCACATCGCCGCCGCCCGCCGAGCCGCCGGTGGCCGCGGTCGCCGCCTCCGCGGTGGTGGTCTGCACGGAGATGTCGATGGCGCCCGCAAAGCCGGCCGGCGGAGTGACGCCGAAGCTGTCTACCAGGGACTGGACGTCGGCCAGGGACAGGGCCGAGGTGTCGAAGACCCAGGGGTCGCCCGGGTTGACGGGCGTGGTCACCACGGCGCCCGCCGGCGCGGTGAAGGTCAGCGTGCCGGCGCTCAAGGTGACCTGGATCGCGGTCACGCTCTCGGAGCCGTCCACGTCGCTGCCGCCTTGGGACTCGAAGGGCGTCTGTCCCGGCGTGCCGCCGGTGGTGGAATCGCCGCCCAGGTCGATGTCCAGATCCAGGTTGACGTTCTGGCCCGCAACACCGGAGACCGGCGCCGCCTGGGTCACCTCGGAGCCGTCGACCACCGCGTCCACCGGCACGTCGTGGGTTGTCGGCGTGTTCATGGCAGGGGTGCCGCTGGTCGGGTTGACCGCGGTGGCCTGCACCTGGACGTCGGACAGATCCACGTCGCTGTTGGCCGGCGGGGTCAGGATCAGGTTGCCGTCGAAGTCGGTGACCCCGGCGCCCGGATCGAAGGTGATGGTGAGCGTGCCGCTGGCGGCATCGAAGCTGGCGGCGGTCACGCCCGGGATGCCGGTGAGCTGCGAGGTGTCGACGGTCCAATTGCTGCCGGTCTGCGGCAAGCCGGTCACCACCACCTGGGTCAGCACGTCGCTGGAGCCCGCCGCCACGTCGGCCTGAATGGTCACCGGCGAGGGCACGTCCTCGGGGATGTAGCCCGTGGCCCCGTTGACCACCAGGCCGGTCACCGGAATCAATGTTTACAGGCATTAGAGTTAAGTCTTTCAATGGATTGGTCTTAAAATGAAGCTGGTAGCTATATGTAAAAAGTTTAACAACAAGTTTTAAACCATGTTCTCATGTTCTCATATTCACAAAACTACGAATAAGAGATTATTCTTAATTTGTATGGTTATTTGGTCGCTACAAATCCTCTACTTTTTCTACACTCGTGTGAATATTTAATAATAGTGCATGGAGTAATCAAATCTTTTATTTCCGAAGACAACGTATTTGTTCTTTGATTGAAGTATAAAGTTAGTGGGTCATCAGTTACTATCTTTTGCGAATGAGATGTAAGCAACAGTGATCCACTGGTGTTCTACTTGAATACTCTCTTACTCACTTTGCCTCAAAACATCTCCCTATTTTCTAGTTGTTTCTATTGTATAATATGCCTCGGAATGTTCACTTTCTCTCTACCTACGCAAACATTTGGTACCCTACAGCAGATTCATGTGATAAGATATCCTCACATCTAGTAATCCAAGAAAATGATCCCATCCTGTTAAATGCCGAGAGCACTTGTTAAAGAGTATATGTTTCATTTGAAATAAGTCCGCAAATTGCCTTTCTGAAAATTACAAGATGAAAGATGGATTTGAAGAAATAAAAGATTTTCATCTTGTTCATTTTCCGTATCGTGTGTTATTACCGCAAACCTTGTACTGTTTGGTGTCACCATTTCGTGAAAGCGGTAGGTCCTATCACATCGATTTCCGTTCTTCTATGAATACGACATGGTGGCACAAGAAGCTAGTTTGAATTATTAGCTGCAAAAGGTAGAGTAGAATAAGGTAGGATAATGTAGGAAATAGGGTAAAGAGTAGGGCGCTAATACAGATCTGCACTCCCCCCCCCCCCCCCCAAAATCATCGATAACGTATTCGTATTTAAATAAAATTTATAGGGTTTGTAGTTTATTCTATTGGGAATTTAAAGAAACCTAATTCGTATTTGTACCGCAATTATAACGAGCGAAATGCAAGGCGGAAAACGTAATCTGCTTATGAAAATGACAGCCAGGCTAAGGATCTTTAAGGAAAGAGACATATTGATAGATTTTTTCTTCTTTTTAACTAAACTAAACTAACGTTTCTTCGAACTAAACTCTTGACATCTTCAAAGAAACGGTTGAGGAGGAGCAGAAAACGCACGCGGTTCCTTTTGATGACGCTCTTTACAAACTAGATTCAAAAATGGAGCTGTTGGCTGGCCAATCATGAAAGGTGGTTATATTTTATTGTCACTGAGTTTAAAAGGTGCTCAACTATCTTGACCGCAGTAGATTATATTCTAAAATTATCAACAACATTATTGCTACACATTGCGGCAATTATAACGAGCGAAATGCAAGGCGGAAAACGTAATCTGCTTATGAAAATGACAGCCAGGCTAAGGATCTTTAAAGAAAGAGACGTATTGAAACATTATTTCTTCTTTGAACTAAACTATCGTTTCGTCACACTAAACTGTTGAGATCTTCAGAGTAATAAGTAATATTAACTGGATGTTACTGAGTGGAAGGATAATCTATCAAGAGGTAGAGAAAAGTTATCTAAAGTTAACACTAGACAAATGTAAACAAACAAACAAAGGAAAAGTTGGAACGTGGTAATAATTAACAGTGGACAAATTTTCAAAATAAATACAAGGAGGCAAATGTCAAATTATAGTTGAATATAGGACTGAGATCGTTATTTCCTAACGTCTCATGAGTCAGCAATTCACTGCTTAGATTGGTAGAAGGCAATCTCTCAATCAAAAACCCCTCAGGAGCAGTGGGTCCGACATTGAAACTACCCCAAATAAACAGAAAAACCACCAAACAGGCTAACTAATAAATTCAGGGCAGCTGGGGCGTCCAAGGGCAACACCCCTCAATTTAGGCTACTGGGCAGAGAAGCAAGCCATGAAGCAGGCTCAACTGCCCAGTAGGACCGCCTCTCGCGGGGGCTTGACGGAAGCATCGAGAAGCACTGAAGACTGGATGAGATGGAAGACAGATGGTCATGTGCGGATGCACCAACAGTCTCCACGGGGGCTACGGTCATAATAATGATGATGATGATGATGATGATAACCACTGTTTCCTTTCGATAGGTTTATCTTAACTTTACAGCAGCCAATCCAAAGAAACGTTGCAGGGACCAAATTCTTCATCTTCACCCAAAATTCAACAAACACACTAGCTTTGCTCATGCAAAGAACAAACTGATCATAAAGGGCCGACTGCTACCGGCAGCCGAATAAGCACCTTAAAAAAGGAAACGAAGAGGGAGAGTTTCAGTCTTCTAATAAGCTCCCTATAGGCATCACGAAAATTGAAGCGTAATTTGTAAATATTTCAAATTTACAAATGCACTTTTCCATAATTTCAAGAGATTATGTAAGGTCTCCACTTGATTCACTTCCAAAAAACTATCTTAGTAAACGGATTAAAGCTACAAAATAAGCCTCTGGGAGTCACTTACTCCATGGCAAAAGTCAACTTCAAAAAAAAAGGTGGGGTTTGCAGAGAAAAGTATTTCCACTCTTCTATCAATTACCATCGTGAAATCTTGTTTGCATACATTTAAGGATAGGAGGCGTACAGTTCAGGTGGTGGGTTTCTGTGTTCTGTTGTTTTTGAAGCACTCATCACGTCTTCCGCTTACGGGAGAGAAGTTAATAGTATGACGTTAAGGAATTGATAATCAAGAGTGACCAGACTGCGGCCTGCGATGTCTTCTTGTCTGCCCCACCTAACACTCAAAATTAAATTGTATTACGGCATATGCAAAATGATCGAGTGTATCTTGACAAGTACATACTTCAAGACTATTGAATACGAGGAACTGGTATTTCGTTGAGTACTGAAAATTACAATCTTTAATTTCAAACACTTTTAATGACTGGAAATAGACTCGACTGCAGTGAAAAATCTGGCCTATGACATAAAAAATAACTTCCCATGCAACATTTGACCCTGAAACAGTTGCTAATTAGTCAATTAGTACGATTTTTGTCCTCATGTGTGCCATCCTCATTTAAAACTTTCACGAAATCGAGACTGGAGTTCAGACCTCCCGTCTATTTGAACCCCCCCCGTTTATCAACTTTAGACCGTAATGATGCCCCCCCCGTTTATTCGGCACTCGAGAGTATAGATTGGAGGTGTGATTCCATACTGAGTTACATGTTATACCCCAGCTGTTACTTTCCTTGACTTTTATATTTTCCAGGTTTCGTGTTATCCATGAGTTGCAAAGTGCATATACGGATTCAACTTTTATCCTCTCCACTTGCTATGCTACTTTTATATTAATGACATACTAAAATTCCATATTATGAAAAGAAAAATTAATTAACCATCCTTATTCCAATTAACCTTTGCGACTATAGCCGAAGATTTTGGACTCAAGTAGTTACGGTATATTTAGCACCGTCACATTGTTCTCGTGCATAATGTTTACCATGTGATTGGGCACATAAGGTTGTTTGGGAGAATGCTTTGACTGGGCTCACCAGAATGGCGATGACAACAAACAAGGTCCTGTTTAAGAGCATTATCAACAATCTAAACTTTCCCCAAAATCTGCACGTATCTGAAAATGAGAAATGGGTTGAAAAATCTTCACTGGAGATACAAAGAGGTCTAAGTTCCCTTATTTACCGCTCCGTGCTCTTAGGGTTATTCTTAAAAAAGATCTTAAAAAATGCCACAATTCATTTGAATTTGGCTTACGGTTATAAAACACTGCTTTCACTGTCAGATTCGTACTTTTGAGCTTGTTGCAAAAACTATTATTAAAGGATCGCTGAGCGAATATTCATACTTTACATACGAACCGATACTGTAAAAGAATCAAATCAATGGTATATCTAGGTTAAAATATGTTTTAGAATAGCAATAACTCGAACTGTACCTGCGAATTCCATTTCGGGTTCAAATTGAATTTTTGTAAACAAAGAGCATTTGGGACTTGAGACTTCATACAGAAATCTGGAGTTGTTACAGTTCTTATGCTGATAGAGAGAAATGCTTCATTGCGTCTATTTGTAAAGCACTTACCATTGTTGTTTAGGTTAAGTAAGTTCTACTATGTTACTAGTCAGTGGCAGGATTGTCTGAAAAGTTGGGGTAGGACAGATTAATTTTAGAAGGTCCATTTCAGCCCAAAATCTTTTCTTCAAAGTCGGACTTCAAAGGACATGCTTGTATACACTTGTTATTTTGGTTATTTTGCACTGTTAAGCAAACATAGGTGATTAACATCACATTTTTCCCCAGTCACCTATGGTTGCTGATGTTGCTCATGGTTGAGCTTTCTAAGCAGGCATTACACCATGCCCCTACAGTCTACCACTGCTGCAACACATAAATTTGAAAATTTTGAAGTGCAGTTGTCTACAGACGTTTTCTACAAGTGCTTGTGGTAACTTCCAATTCATATTGATCGTGCATATTTTTTCCTCTGAGTTATTATGACCATATATGGTGTGTCCGACACTTCAGGCTGAGCTTTATGTTCATAATTGTGGTTCTGCTTGGTTTTCATGATTTTTGGTGTTCGTGGTGCTGTTGTATTGTTGAAATGCAGTGATGTCTATGTTTAATTTTCAAAGGCATTTTATTGTAAAGTTGCGCTTCCTGGTTAAAATGTTAACATGGTTTCACCCACCCCCCCCCCATGATTCTGGGGGACCTAACTTTTGAAATCACTTATTTTATGGGGGAACCTACGATTTTGGGAAAAAGTGGGGGGACCTGAACTTCTGGGGGAGCTGAATAATTCTGGGGGGACCTGACACAAAGAGTTGATAATTTCCACAAGCACAGTGTTTTGTTGAGAGTCCACTTCAACTGACATTTAATTGTTGTGTGGGGCCTTCTGCACCAAACAGAATATCAACACATTTCTCAATGATGCCCAACTATACGTAATTCTTCTCACTGGACCAGGTAAGGCCTCATTATCACCACCATGAAGACACAATTCTTGAGGAACGGTCCAGGATGGTACAGGTCTTGAGGCAGCTATTGCAGAAAACGGAACGCAACTTACATCGGACGACCTTTCCCAATAGTCCTTTTCACTAATGCGCATATTACAGCCGCCCCCCCCCCCCCAAAAAAAATGCAATCCCACAATTTTGGTCATCTCCTCTTTTGTACATTGAGCCCTTCTTTATTTTTGTCACGTCACGCATACAAACTAGTTCGACTCAGAAATAAGTCTATTATACCATAAAAACTATCGTTCAATCATACCACTCGCACACAGTTACTACTTCTGGCTGCTCTTTAGACTGGTTTGCACTGGCATTCTTATCGTACTCTTAAATAACTAGGGCTGACCTGACGAATCATCGTAATGAAGCATAGCGCTGTATTTACAAAGCAAGTAGTGAAACAGTGAATGATGCAAAAATAAGATAAAAAATCTTCCAGATTTCCAAAACCAAAACCAAGGAACTGGTAAGAACTGAACAACTGCAATCCCGTTACAAAATTAACATTGTCCAAAATATGTGAATCTCATTCGCTTGTCCGTCTTAATAGTATCATGCATGCTCCAATGTTAGAACGTCAACATAATACACCTACCATGCTATTTAGGGGTCACTCAATAATTACGTAGCCCTACAAATTTTTCAGTCCCACTGACCCACTGACCCATCTGTAACACAGCGTCATTGATAGCATAACCACACCCTCCATTAGTACGTAACAGTCTGAAAAACACCCCCAATATTTCAAAAAGGAGACCTGACCTGAAACGTTAACATAAATGTTCTCATGAACCCTTGCACTTACCATAAATCAAGTTTACGGGAAATAACCTAGTTGAGTTCCTTTTCACTCATGATTGCTTCATAAATATATCTCTCGCAGTCTCCTTTCAGACCTATTACATTAAACATAACTCACTAGATATATAAGTATATCCATAGAATCTAGTCGTTTAATTGGCGCCGACATTCAAAATATGGATAGATCATTTCAATAAAGATTTGCTCAACACTGTCTTCTCGTCGTCTCTCAATCAAGACCCCTGATGAGCAGTGGGTCTGACATTGAAACTACCCTAGATAAACAGAAAAGCCGCCAAACAGGCTAACTAATAAATAAAGGGCAGCTGAGGCGTCCAAGAGCGCCCCTTAATTTATGCTACAGGACAGAGAAGCAAGCCATGGGGCAGGCCCAACCACCCAGTAGGACTGCCTCTCGCGGATTATGGAAAGCACATGTCATTAATGAGATCAGATACTTTATCCATTCTTTGCCAAAAGGCCGAGAGGCTTATCGCAACGTTTTGATCAGATACATTTTAGCGATTATTTTGATCATTTTATCTCCTTGGGCAGGTTAACATTAACTTGACAACAGCTATGACACACCCGTATTATCGCACATGTAAAGTAACCTTCCCAGTCTCATTTTAAGTGCGTATTTTGAAGCTGATCTTGTTGTAAAGAAAGCAGCGGATTTGCCACACAATAGTAATGCAGTTCTCCTATTCAGCTACGAAAGTAGTTTTTTTTTGAGATTTGACTTGCTGTATATTGGAAATAGAGACGCTAGGCAATGCAGGCACTTTTGGTTACGTTATGTGCTGATGTATAACACGGATTCATTATAACGACGAGATAAACCCCATCATATTTCTAGTTCACGTCCAGCATGAATATTTTCTAACATAGAGCGAAATTATGACTTTGTTCGATTTGAGAGACGCAATTTCTCAGTGTAGTCCCCTGATTAGCGCGGACGCTCCTACTATTGCGCACAAAGAAATATTCTTCTGACGTTAATGGACATTGTATAGTGCATTTACATAGGAAAATACGCTAATAAGTGCTCGATCCATTTCTTAAAATTGTGCGCAAGAAATAACTTGTTAACTAAATAATCACAGCGGCTTCAGAGGATTCAGAACGCGGCCGCCCGGCTTGTTTTCAAGAGAACAAATTTTGTCATGTCACACCATTACCTAGGAGTCTTCACTGGTTACCCATTAAATATCGCATTGAGTTTAAGATAGCAATAATTACTGTAAAGGCTATCTGTAGACTCTCTCCATCGTATATTTCGGATTTAATATCCATAAAGAGCAGCAGTAGGAGATATAGTTTAAGGTCAAATAATAATGGTATAATTCTAACCGTTCCTGCATGCAAGTCTCTTCGCACCTTTGGTGATGAATTTTTTTACATAACCGCTCCGAAGCTGTGGAATAGTCTTCCATTTGAAATACGCAATTTGCATAGTTTTAACACCTTTGAGAGAGCATTGAAGACATCATCTCATAAAATAGCGTATTCCAATCAATTTTAGACAGTTATACTTATATTTTTATTATACATATTCATACATGTATTTTAATCTTGGTTTCCTAATTTAGAACTTTCAGCATGATGGTAATGCGCAGTTGAAACAGAAATGTTGAAATCTGCGCAACATACATTAATCGTAATTTCAAAAAATTTGTAATTGAGAAAAAGCAACTTAGATGTTTATTCAATTGGTGTGAAATTTAACTTTTACTCAAAATTTTGTTACAAAACCCCATCCTACTAAAGCCAGTTTCTCAAAATTGTAAAAAAGGTAGTTAAAAGTAACCAGCGGAAGACGTAAGAAGCATCATTGTATATTTCTCTAAAATAGGTACACGTTGTTTTTTTTATAAGCAACTTCATTTTTGGGGTCAGGCCTCGAGTTGCTTAGCAATTTTGCAAAATCAGGCCTGGAGTTGCCGAAGTAGTTGCTTAGGTATCACTACCTATGAAATACCAAATGATGGTTGGATCTTTGATCTCTTTGCTAGACATATTATCAACAGTGTGATATTTGTTATATATCAACAGTTTGTAATCAATTCTTAATGAAAAACGTTTCTTGATAGTATAACTAAAGTCGCTTTTGTTAAGGTAAATATTTAACCTGATGGGTTAAATACAATATCAAATGACGTAAATTCCCTTACAGTTGCCATGCCATTTAGTATGCTATTCTCTGTTCAGACCTTTAGTCATCTTCTGCCGTTCCCCACCAAGATATAGAAATGCTATTTGGCCTTATTGGTGAAACTGCACTGAAATTGCCAAACTTTGGCAATTATCACATACAAAAACATTCTGTGAGGCATGGGTACCCACCCCATTTCTTAATATTTTTTATATATCTGCAACATGCCACTTTTGTTCAGTCAACCACCCATAAGAATCAGTTAAAACCAGTTAAATCGATCATTTCCAATGAGGATGTTAAAGTACATTTCCTTAATGCTGCGATTTATGTTTAGTACAAAGACGTGATCAAAAAAAGACCCAGTCCAGTTGTATAGTTCTATTTATGCTTTATGTGTGTTTCATTTACCAGTAATTTTGCAAAAGTTACATCCTCATGCACTAAATTGCTAATAAATACATATTTTCAAAGACCCCTGTCATATCACTTAAGCCCATGCCTTGTTCCAACTCCCCTGCTTTTTCACACACACCACTACTATTTGATACTGTAAACCAGGGCTATTTAATTAGAATCTCAGTCTGCCTGAATTGGAAAATGAGGCCATAAGTCATGCCAACCATATTTTGCAATCAAAGAGTAGAAGGCACCATGAGGTTTTAAAGCAAGACGATTAAATATAAAAAAGTGACAAATATGAATCAAAAAAGACACAAGCAACAGTGGTTGGCAGAGTTTATCAGGTCTTGAGTCTTCATCATTTTGCAAACTGCACGAGGGCTTAGATCAGAGCTTTTAGCTCGCAAAAAGGTAGAGACTCCAAACATGATCAACTCAACCATCTGTGTCGATGAATTAGTTGAAAAGTGTTAAAATATTTAGAGCTACTAGAAGTAAGGCTGTAGTGCTTCACCTTCACTTTCAACGTGAAAATACGAGTTAATAAAGTAAAACTAGAACAATAACATATACAACAAACAATAGTAAAGGACTAATTGCCCCTAAGGAGGAAAATAAGTGATAAGGGGAGAAGCAAGGGGAAAATGATGTGTTAGAAGGGAGAAAGGTTTATTGAAGAAGACGTTAGGTTGAGGCTTGGTTTAAGTTTAGACAAAAGAAGGCTTTCTTTAAGAAAGTGACCGAATTCAGTTGAGGCTGAAGTAAGAAAGGTAAAGTTTGAAATGGAAAAGTGTGTGTTACAGTCAGTGCAATGAGAGCAAATATTAGAGATAGGAGGGTTAGAGTGTTTTTTTCCCAGTCAAGGCTGAAACACGCAGATGATCCGAGAGACGTCTGTGAAATTGACGGATCGTTTGACACGGTAAAAGTTTAACTGGAAGCTATTAATCCACAACAATAAACCGAATGCTAATTATACATTAATAGACTAGTGCAATTTTTTTCAACGTTTGTGTCTCTATGTGCCCCTCATTTTTAAGGATGCCCCTTATACCCCTTCTAGCACATTGTATAAAACAAACATACATCGTTTATGCCCATTATTGTCAATATTTAGCATCATATTTTTCATCGAGAAGAGAGGATTTGAAATGTTAGATGATACTCTCTAACTTAGGTGATACTCTTCTAACTTTAATGGGCTTTGGATTGATGACGGGCCGGAGGGCAGTTCTTCCTTGGTCAAGTCATATGGCGCAAAGAGGCTGGCCTCCAATTGCGTTGAGCTGGATGTCGATGTCCACCGGTGGATGATTGGGAACTAATGTGGCGACTAGAGAAATAGAATTATGTTGACATTGGAGGTCACCTAGCTCAGTTGGTAGAGCGCACGCCGCGAAAGCGTGGGTCACGGGTTCGATCACCGGTGGTGACATTCTCTAGTGTTCTTTTCTAAACTATCATTTTTTTATTGGAGATGACTAAAACAACGTATTGCTAAGTTTGTTGCGTTATTAAGTATCTTTAGATCACCTATTAAGGAACCTTTGCGCCTGTGCTAGTGATAACGATTGGAAAATAGCCAGTAAAGAAAACCAGCCAGATGGACTTTCCATCAAAACATGTTATTCTCGCTATTCTACGAGAAATCGTCAAGATGGCCAGGCCGTATTGTGCAAGTAAATGAATTCGAAGTACGGAAATTAAAGACCGACTGCTCTATCAAATTAAGTTAAATGTACTTGTGTGTGCAACAATAACGTTTGACTCTTTTAAGTAGCAATGTTGCGAACGAAGGAAACGTTATCGTATTAAATGAACGAGCTTGGTCCCGAAGACACAAGCACAAGTCCGTGCGATACGTATTCATGGAAACAAAGTTTCACTCAAAATATACACTTGTTAGGGAAAGTGTACATGAGTCACAGTAAGCGTAAGTAAGGATTTTACGGGACAAAACCGTACAAATACCCGTGGAACCGAGCCACGAACTAACTACTACGAAGTTCACTACACCAATACGACGTCGAGGGTCGTGTACAATGGGCATCAGAACGAACTGAATAACTTAATTTCGAAAATTTTCCTGGAGTGCAACCCGATGCCCACCAGATATAAAAAAACTCGTAACATCTGATAAAACTTCTCACAATTAGGGCCACGTAAATCGAAATTTCACAAGGCCCCGTGCACGTTAAGACTGAACTAGACAGAGCTATAATGACAAACAGGTCTAGCATATAGCAGTAACAACATAGGTTGCGGCTTCTATGTATAGACATGACAACATTTAGTGATCTGCAATTGCTGCATAGAAAATAAAAGCACTACCACAACGTACTATTGCAAATCGTGTAAGCTTGAGCTACAGAAACTTCCAAAACTACATACAATCCAAATTCCATTATATTGGATATCGTATCCTGCAACTTCTATCATTTTTTCGCCTTTGATTTATCCTTCTCGAAATTTTGTTTGCTTCACATTCATTTTAAATCATCGAGGACATCAACGATTCCTATCCAGGAAAAGGCAAAGCCTTGTTTCAGGTCAGTGTCTAATATTACGCTGCGTATTCCCCATTCTACCTTCTACATACGAAAAATCTCCTACTTCTTATTTTCGGGCTTTTTTCCGAGCTGTTTCGTCATATGATGTTGTTTCGTTTCTCAGGAACTTTGGGCCCTTCCTGAGAACAAACCAGTTTCGACTGCAAAATGACCTTTTTAAAGAATTTCAAAAAGTTGGCCACCAAACGTTTTGAACTATTATATCTTCTGGGGGTACCACTGCTTTTATATAAAAGTTAATTGGTTTTTAAACTTTAAGTTTTGTCGATATTGCTTTCTTGCTTCGCCGACACGCCAGCTACCCCTTTAATTAGAACGAGAGCGTGATGCACATATCAGAATTATTTCCCCCAAAAGGTGCTGAAACTTGACTAATTACGGATATTGGACTATTCTTCGAAGCAGTTTTCTTTGGGTACAATGTTCGATTTAGTTTTTCCATATAATCTCAGAGCGGGTGTAAATCATTTTTGCACGTACCAAATTGAGGAGAGTGCACGAAACGCGACCTTGGTTAACCTATGAATCCCTTAATGAAAGTTATTTTTAAATTTTGTGCATTATTATAGCGAAAGCTAATAGAACTTTATGTTCCGTGGTTTACACAGCCGACACTGACACCTCCTTTTTTAGCGCATGTCCGCTTTTTTTACTTAGTTGCATGTTCTACATTTTAAGATGTTGTCATACAGTCTATACATTATTCTCTTTATTGGTGTTCATACACTGCGTCAGCTCCAAGTTTATCATTTTGTGATCCTCTTTATTATGCCTGGTATTTTAACACATTGCCTAATATCGATATTGTAGGTTAACAACTGGTTGCAGTGGCTTGAAACTGCAGACGTTGAAGAAGGATCCGAAGAGGATGACTAGACAATTGCCGCATACACCGTGCGCGTTCATCTCCGTCGGAGGTGGTCAGTAAAAGTAATACCTCGAAAATGCCTCTCGTTGCTGCTTTCTTTCAAAGAATAACAATTGAACTGTCATCACCCGGATCAAAACTTGCGCAGGCAATGGAAAATTGAATAAAACTGGGAATCGATATAACAGATGTAAATAAAGAAAATTGTGGAATGTTTACAATTTCTGGTCCGTGATGATTTTAATAAACTCGACGTAATTAATAAATCTAGACATTAAAAATTTTATATAAGACGACCAGTTTTGTACATCTAGTAGCAATTTTTGGAGCGATTTTGGAAGCGATTTTGGAAGCGATTTTGGAGCATTTTATTGCAATTTTGGTAGCAATTCGTAGGGAATAATGAATGATAATCTACGCCGCAGCTTAGTATATATCTTTTATATGGCTCATTGTCAAAACCAAACCTTTTGTTTTTGAAACAACGAAGTGTTTACAAATTTCTCATCAAGGCTTTTGTTTTCTTGAAATTTAGGAAATGGCTTGTATGGCATTAAGTTGGAATATTAACAGAACACTCCAGCAAATAGTTAAATTAATAATAGAAGATTCGACTGTGGTACTACTTATTTTTATGATGTAAGGAAACAAACGTTAGCCGGTACAGTATCAATAAAATCCTAGATTGAACCTTTCGGTTCAATCATTTTACACTATTGCTAAATTTGTAAACGTTACAGCTGGAAGCAATTTCTAGCAACCAATTGACTTTTCCAATGTATTGTATACTTTGCAGTTGATTTCAGTTTCCAATTGTTTGATTGATCATAAGTTCCACTCAGTAAAGCCTTGGAGCTGTAGTTGGTAGAACACAGGCGCTAATAACTTTTTTGCGTACGTTTGCAGAAAATTTAGAGCGTTTAACATAAAGCTATTAGGATAAACTTTCCCAATATAGGTAGTATCCATCTTTTAACTTTCTAGAGTAGTTTTTTAAATATGGCCTAAAATAAAATGGAAAACCGTGTTATTAGGCAATTTATATATACATACATACATACATACATACATATATGCATATATACATACATACATACATACATATATACATACATACATACATACATACATATGTGTACATAAGACTAAAAACCTTAAAATTACATTGAAATAACAAAAGGCAAAATTCCCATTGGAAATATAGGTAGCGTTTTCTAATACGTTCCGATATTACCTCAGTTTCAAGATTTTATCTACGCGTACTACAAAATGTGCATTCTTTAAAATTTCCATAATTTTTGTACGCATAAGTGAATGAAGCCTACTTTTTACTTAATATACATCTATTTACATATAGGAATCTGTGTTAGAGTGAATACAAAGTTGGAAAGTGAAAAGATGATCCTTTGTAATGCAAGCTTAAGACCTGGAAACGAATCTGAGATTGCCTGTAAGTACACAAAACTGCGTACGTGATTATAGTCACTGAATTAGACTTGACGATGTAAGAACACCGAAAGTAGAATTGACGGGTCACTTTTTCAGTAACAGAAAGCACCATTGCATGTTAATAGTGAGATGGCAAATGATTCACTGTTTTTGGAAGTACGGTGTAGAGACTAGCTTCCGGGTATCCGATATTCATGCAGCTTTTCCCAATATTACCAAAGCAATTTTCCGGATCGAATGAAGCAATTGTCCTTAGGTGCGGAATTCCCGCGGATAATGACGCGTTGTTCACGCAAATAACCATTTACATGAACAGCTTTCTGTTTACAACGGTATTTAGATCCCTTGTTAGAGAATAGGAAATATTTCTTATTTCCTAGTCTGTGCCCATGTTCAAAGATAGTGATCCGGGGGCGATATTTCTTATGTAACCTACTTTCTGAGACCACATGAGTACATCATGGTTGGCTGTTTTATTCCTCATGGGTCGCGACTAAGGGTATGATGCAAAGTCCATTAAATGCATCATTAAAAAACATTAAAAAACTTTAATTGATGAAATTTCGTTTCCCTAATAGATGTTAGACGAAACGTTGTCAATAAAGTTTCTATATTTGGCGTTTTACTTTTGATAACTTGTCGGTGGACTATTCACCTTCATTCATAAACAATCTATTTGACATTCTAAATTTAAAATATAGATTTGGAAAAATTTCCAAAACAACCGTTACCATGTCACTATACAGCACACTTCTAACCTTGTGGAAATTTTGGCATGACTTTGTAACAATTCCCTTTTAATGTAATGATATGTATGGATCTTTGTAAAACACTGATCTTCAGTAAGGTACCTGATTTTTTTGGAAATTTTTAACCAGACCATTGATTGGTTTTTGTTTTCGTATAGCTCTTGCACGACGTTTTCAAATCTTTCTGTTTTTTACTGCAATCCCCTTATTAAAATGAAATATTTGCTTTCTTGGTGATTTGGTGTGTGCATCGTCCTGGCCATTCGTGGTGATGCTGTATTTTCTGAATTTTCAGTAGAATCTGTAATATGTGCATAACTTGAAATAGATAATGAAGAAGTTTCAGGTGAATACCGCTCCTTAGGAGGTTTTCGTGACTTCTTTTGACTCTTAAGATGGCATAAAAAGTCAAAGTTGCTTAGAACAGCTGTTGGTTTTAAATATTTTCCATGCTGTGTACCTGCGAAAATATAATCATCTGGTGTAAAATACTCCTCGCACAATAGTCATCTGCTATTTGGAGTCCAGTTTTCTCGTTTTACTGCAGTCAACCACTTGGCAAGTAACTCTGAATTTTAAACTGAAAATGTAGGACAAAAATTTTCTTTGCTTACATACTGAAGAACTAAATATTACTAACATTGGTGATACGAAATGTCCAAAAGTATGAATAGACATTGATGTAAGTGCATACTGTAGTGTTATTATAAGACGGTAGTTTTATGTTTTATGCAATTTCCTGCATTCACACTGTTAGGTTGTGAGCTGTTAAGCTAATCGTAGATTCTGTCACTTTTTTTTGCAAGTGGTTTGTGTCACTTTTTAAACTTAGAGAGAAATAGTATCAGCTCAATGTGACTCATTAGATATAATTGAGAACTTAGAAAGGATATTACAACAAAACCATTTTTATACTTCTAAATCTCATAAGCTTTGGACTATGAGACAACTGCTTTGGTCATGTGGCCATGCTGCCCTCAAGTGAAGGTGTTGAAAGCAGCATTATTTGTTGGATAGGTTCTCCTTGGAGAAAATTTAGAGTTTTACTTCCTCAGTTAAATAACAGAGTTTTATTAACTAAGGTTAGGGTTGTATAAAGCCTGTTGCAGAAGTGTAATGTTTATTGGAAGGGAGACATTGGCCCCGGAAGTTTAAAAATACTGATCCAAGGTATCTAATGACCACAGTGGGGTGTTAGATCAACTGGGGTCTGAGAGTTTAATGACTAAAGAAATGAAGTTACAGACAAATGAGATAGAAGGCTAGAATTTTAAAGGTTAAATGTATTGCACTAGTCTATTGTAATCAGAAAGTATAGCATAATAACACAACATTATTTTGGGTTCGAATTATTAACAGCAAAAAGTTTCTTAGATGCTACTGGTGATGCAAGATCATTTTCCAAAATGGTATATTTATGTTCAAAATATTATTATCTGCAAAAGAAAACACAAAGGAGTGTTGTAATAATAAGAGCTTATTTTATTTTTACTGTGGAAATTTAACAAAATTAAGAAATTTTTATGTTGAGCTGTTTTGACACATACATTTTACTCTGAAGTAAAGAACCATCTCCTACTATTGCAACAACCATCAGAATATATCCCTGGTTTATTTTTGGCCTCAAATTACATCAACTGTCACTGCACAAAATGCTTTTTGTTCAGTTTTGTAAAGGGTCTTTTAGTTTCTTTTAAAAGTGGGTCATTTGATGACATTGTGCAATTGTTGTAAAATTTAAATATGGGCCATATAGAATGTTTTTAAACACAACACAGCTATAATTAGGTCAAATCAAATTTTCACAATATCCCTTTTGTAAACATGAAACAAACACGAATTACACAATTAGTGATAGAACTACCCTGATTATTTGTGTTCCAGAGAATCCTTGAAATACAGAAGAAAATTGAAGGAAATGGTATGATAAATTTTATTTTAATGAAGTTTGTATAAAATTCTTTTAAAAAAATCTACGATAGCATTGTTTTGATAATATATATAACAAGTGATTAAATTCACTCATTTATGCTGTAGTAACATAGTTGCTGCCATGGAATGGAGACTTTTGTCATCACTTTCGCGATCGTGTGTTTTTCACTCTTTTTGTTATGAACGCGGAGCAAATTGAGCTACTCGGCCATCTCGCTTCTCGGCCTTTTGGCAAGGAGTGCATGTAGTATCTGTTCTTATTGATGACAAATTCTTTCCATGATTCACGAGAGGTTGTCCTACTGGGCCGTTGAGCTGCTCATGGCTTGCGTCTGTGCCTGGTAGCCTAAATTGAGGGGCGTTCCCTTTCGACGCCCCAGCTGCTCTTTGTTTATTAGTTAGCCTGTTTGGTGTAATTTCTTTTCATTTAGGGTAGTTTTAATGTCGGACACACTGCTCATCAGGGGTCCTTGATTGAGAGACTGCAAGTTGAGCTGCTTCGACAAGCTTCTTTCTTGTAGAACACTGCTTTATCTATTCGTCCATATCGCTCTCGTGAAATGATTATGAAAAGAATTGCTTTTCAAAGCTTTAATAAACTTCCAAGTGCATGCATGACTCTCGTTAAATGGTCTGGAAAATCGGTTATTTATGGGCGAAAGACCTCTACTGTGTACTTTCCATATTACGTGAAAGAATGTCAATGATGATATTCTATGACGACCAAGCAGACTAATATAAATAGAAAATACTCTAAGATAAGTTGTTCTTGGTTACCTCCGTAATTAAAAGGTTCATTATAGATTCTTTTCTTGTATTTGCTATTGGCACCAAGCTTATTGTTCTTATCATTCTTACGATGACCTACGAAATCTCAAGGGAGACGGTAGCAGGAGACATGACGGTAAGGGACCAAGGTGCTGCTGCAGCCTACCCAATAATTCTTATATGTAGAAAACCAATATCAAACTCCAAACATGCTTGCAATATGACAGCAAACAGCATATACAAGTTTCTTCTCCTTCCAAAACATTAATAATGATAATTGTTATATTATCGTGCCTTCGGCCCCTGAAACATACATCGGGGCTACAGAGCTATATTGTGTGTTCATTGTACGCAATGAAGACCGACATGGCCTAATGAATAAGACAATGGTTTCGATCATGGTGTATGGTATCCCGATGTTACATTTGGTAAGTCACTTTGCCTCAAATATCTCACGCATACAGATGTGGCGAGCCGCATGCGAAATACAAGTTAGGTGTACTAGAAAAAACACCGCCTCATCTTCATTAAAATGATGGTTTTAAAAATTTTAAAAAATAGTAATGGTGTCATTGGTACGCTGTGAACAAAGAGCGTTTTGTGCCTTTTTCTTACAAAGGTAAGTGGTGTATAAAATCATGTCTATCACTGATATCAACGATGTATGATCCGAACGCATTCATCGAAAGGGAGAACATAAACAATTTTTATGCTTGAAGGTGCTAAGTGGAGCATTTTTTACGAAGATGGATATCCATTAGGCCAGTAACCCTCGGCTTCTTTATCGCTGCGGGCCATTTGCGCCTCGAATGGTGAAAATAGAGTAAGACAGCATCCTACTTAATTGGCTCCACTTTTTGTTCAATATGTTACAATACTAAATTTTTCGACAGTCATAAAATTGGCTGCCCTATTGATTTCGCCTTGTTTCCTTATTTTCCTGACTGTTAAAGATTGTACGTAAAGACTACAGGCTTATAAATATCCTCAAACGGTCACATAGCAAATACGAGTATATGCTTTCAATTATACAGGCCTCCATTTCCGTTCCAAATATCGCATAGTCTAGACTTGGCAACAAAAGCAAACTAATCTACCAAGTTTCTAATCTATCAATGAATATTGGTGTAACCTAAAATCTACAGATATGGTTTGCAAAACGTAGCACTCATCAATTTTTTCTTTGTCGAATATGCAAAAGTCACCCCCATCAACTAAATTCTGAAGTGAAATGCCCCATGTTGGTTATTTCTGCTTGCAACAACTTGGTTGTGCATGTGAATTAGTAGAAGTGAAGTATATAAATGTTCTCCTTGCTTGCTGCTCGTTTCAGATCTAGTGACATATTTTACTTGCATTTGAACCAGGCTTTAGACATACATAAATTGTTGTGAACTTGATATGTCCTGGGACTGCAACTGGAGCAGAGTTCAAAAAACATAAGTGTAAAGTTCTGAGAGAAAACTGTCAACGACACTGATTTACAGTGTATAAAATTGGACAAGAATGAAAAGATGGGTGTCAAGGATTCCATATGACAGTAACAAACTTTTTTTAGTGTTTTTAAACTAATTGGGCATACAAACTGAGGGATTCAACTTTAGGAAAACATGTGGCGTTAGCAAATGTGTATTTTTTTATAGTTTGGCATTTTCTTTTGAGCCAGCTTCAGTTCAGAGGTTTTCCAAAAAGGCCATTAAATGTCACCAACTAAATTGCTATATGAACTGCTTGAATGATTTTTAATGTAACCAAACAAGTATATATATGAGCAAAAAAGATCATATTTAGACTGTTTGGACAGACTGTGCATAAACTAACTTGGGAAAGCGGTTGATCTTGTCATAATAAAAAAGCCATGACAATAGAGCTGTTAAAATGTGAAGATCTTACAATAGAGTTTTGTTCAAGGCAAGACTGGGAAAGGCAGCAGTTTGACAACTGTAACATAAATTGCAATAATGAGGTGTGAGTTTCTGAGACAGATAAGCAAAATGTTAAAAAGGATACAGACACTATCCATTTTTTATGTTTTTGGACCAAAATACTTTAGCAGACCGAGAGTCTATGCCAGCTCTTGACCTTGTGCAAGATGCATGACGTTCGAAATTTGAGTCATTTGAGAAGCTGAATAAAAGTCGTTAAGGAGAAAATTGTCTTCACTGAAGTGGACTAAGTGTTTAAAGGCATTCTAAAGTGGGATATATGTTCATTGGGTTCAGACAGACAGAAATACAGCTGTCTTGAAATCGACAGAAAGAAAACAGTGATGATGCAAAGGAATATCATCTGGCAGTGATTTGCCAGTTTCATGATATTTCCCTTAGCCTTTGTGGTCCATTTGAAGACTCCCTTTGAAACAAATATATAGACCCTATTTTTACTGAGTATGCCGGTAATTTATATACACCACTAAATCTTTTTATTTTATGAAGACGATTTGCTGGGATTTACAATCTTACAGAAGCAAATAGGGCAGGTATTCCAGCACCCTACCATGATTATGCAATATAAATGATAGATGTCACGCACAGGGTTGATGTCCTAAATTTTACTTTTAAGGGTATATATTTAACTTAATTCTAAACATATACAAAATCATCTAACTCAATTATTATTGATACAGATAGCAACAAATATCAATTAGACATCCTTATGCGTGTGCATAATAATTACCCTTCACTGCGTAAAAATTATCCCGTAACATTGGTTAATTCTTATGCACATAAAATGTTATTTATTCCTTTAGTTATGGTAGGAATAGAGAAAAACCAGTATGGGTATAGTAGGTATATGAGACAGTTATTACCTAAACTAGTTACATTTTGAATTTAACTTTCCAGCTCTTTTCCAAAAAAAAGTTTCCAAAAAGTGCATAATAATTACCCTCCGTGACTATAGTTCCTTTAATGGGGCACTGCCTCCTACACATATTTACTCAGCTAGATTCATAGAATCATACTGCTTTGCTCAGATTTAAGTACAAAACACTGAAACCAAATAGGTCTAATATGATAACACCGAAGTTGAGTTGTGCATCAGTTGGCATTCTTTTCTTGTTTTTCATTCTCATCGGAAAATACCAGACAACGTACAATAAGGTAAGAACGCGATCACAGAGAGAAAAAAGAGAGGAGGCAGGACACACACATGTGTAAACAATTTATAGATAGCGCTCTCCGAGTCTCTGCAAAATTTTCTCACATCATTAGCTGATCAAGTGTGATCTCATTTATGAAAAACACATATTTTTAAAACAAAAATAACATTTACCATTGAAGGGGCGTTGCTGCAAACTATATGAATAAGCAATTTTAGCCAGACAGGAAAACTTCGGCTAGTTTTTGCGAAAGAGGGGCAAAGACTGTAACAAAGCTCTTCCTTCGTTCTTATCTGAAGGGCCGACTTTAACTTATGGGCGTCTCTTGGCCCAGCAAAGATGAAAAACAGCAATAGCAAAGTCAGGAAATAGAACAATCAAAACTTAGCTCTCACGAGATGTAGCTATTTAAGGTAACTTTCATTTATGACGTCAAAAAACCTGCAAAATTTCCAGCCTCTCCTCACTCGTTGTTGCCAAGAATAATTCTTTTGTCCTATAATAGTAGGCTACTCCCTATAATAGAAGGAAGGTCGACGGAGAGGAGACGATAAAGAACAATAAAAGAAAAAAAGCCTCCTAACTTTTCCAGCATTATTTGCGCAGTGTTTACATAAACTGAGCAAGAAGTCCGTCAAGTTTAAAGGAAATCGCGATTTGGATATTGAAAAGGGTTGTCAAAACTTGTTGTGGATTAGGCTACGTTGCCAATACTACCCCCTTTAATGACAGAGATGGCATGGTTATCCCTCCTTCAAGTAACATCTACCCCTTATCCGTCCTACATTGTTATTAATCTAGCTAATTTAAGTTCATGAAATAGATGATTTAAGTCAAATCGTCTATCTGGGATTAAATTTGCTAGACTCTGAGTTTGCTCGATATATTTTATCGAACACATAATAAAAAAATATTACTACATCATCAAATGTAGGCATCTGTGCCGATGCAATAAGAAGAAAGTCAAGGAATTTTCAGAAGTTGAGGTACGTACTTATTTCTTTTTTTTTATTTCGTCTGTTGTTTTCCATCTCTCCAGACCCTCCGTCGTTAAATTTCTCCTTCTTTAATTTTTGCTTTCTTTTGTCTCTTCATTCGTTCTCTTTCCTTTATAATGCTTTTATGCATCTTTCTTTCTATAGTTGCTTCCGTTTGCTGCTTCGTTCTTCACTTCCTTTCAGGTTTTTTTCACTCTGTTGTGTATATGTTTTTCTGTACAATTTTCTTAAAAAATTTAATATCGGCATCACGTGCTTCTAATGCCTAACATCCTTGTACTGCAAAGGGGCCCGTAATAAGCTACTAACAAGGTGGGGATGATTGAACTGAGGGCATTTAGAACTCGAGTGCTTTAGCATACATAGTTGCAAAACATCAGCAATTTTTGTAGGGAGTTAAAAACACTTTCCGGAGGTGGCATTCCCCCTATCCCCATTTTGGCGGAGAGCTCTGGGTCGAGGGGACCCGAAATCCTATTAAAGTAACAAATTTTTTCTTTCAAGGAGCGTGAAGACAGAGAGCTGCATCTTACTACAAGAGTCATAACATTTCCTAACCATGGAAAAAGTAGAACGTTAGGAGAATGTAGCTTTTGACTGACGATGAAAAGATTTTAATGCAAATTTAGCAATTGAAATCGTTTTTTTTTGCGTTAATGCATTCGAACTACTTATTCGCCGTAATTTAGCAACGGAAACTTGGTTTAAAACGTTGTAAAACGTTAAAACGAGAATTTAGAGTTTCATTGCTGATTTTAGTTTACTTTTCGTCTTTATTTCGGTGAACTTTTCTTTGGGAAGAATGGAATGTAACTATGAAAATCAAAGTAGTAAGACGTCAATTTATACAGCTATAGTAAAAGTAATCGAAAGGGAAATACTATAGTAAAAGTAATCAAAAGGGAAATACTATAGTAAAAGTAATCAAAAGGGAAATACTATAGTATAAATTTACTATACGTGAACAATCTGCGTTAATATGAAGGAGACGGGACTCTTATGAGATGATATGTAAGATGCTGCCCAACAACGGACGATGTAGAGAAATAGAATTGCAGGCTTATGTCTCATCCGAGATGAAGACCATAAGTAAGTACGTAATCTACATACACATTAATCAGGCCCCCAAAATTTTACTTTGCACTACCATTAAGCAAGAAAAGCCTTTGTTTCAACTTTGAACATCCTTTGTTGCTCCGAAAGTTTCACCGCATAAAGAGCGCATCTACTCTTAAAAGCACTTCTGACGGTACGCCGCATTAGCGATTTTTCAAAGTTAATACCGCTTTGTAACATTGAAGACAAGAGAAAATGCGGTACTACTTGTTTGCATCAAAGCCACCAAGGGGAGGGTACAAATGTTGAACATGGTCCTGTCGACACAGTATAACATAAAGGACTTTGAATTACGTTCGCCAACGAACACCGCTTCGTGTAAAACAATAGAAAATATTCTAAAGGGAAAAGTTTTATGGAGTTCATTGGTAATATGATGTAATTCCCTGGGGTGTTTGTCGCATGTGACATCCCGTCTAAAGAAAGTTGAAGTTGTTTTTACGTTATACTTGCCACATTTTGGCACCAAACCGCAGTATCATAATTGTGTAGCATCATCTCCCAGTATCTTTTGGTCTATCAAACGCTATTTAAATAAAATTATTATTTATTCTCTACCTCAATGATTGTAAATGACGCTGCTAGAGAATTTTACAGCCCTTTTTCATTGGCAACTAATGATTTAAATTTTTCAGAACAGTGCATCGTCGATTGTCCTAACAGCATCAATTTTATGCAGATCCAACCCGTTTGGATGAACGAAAAAAGTCGGATTACCGAGAATGAAAATTTTATCTAATACTTTTTCTGCTCTTGGTTATGTCCCATATGTAGTAACGGGGTATTAAATCATAAAAGTATACTGTACTGGTTAATCAGTTATAAGGTCAAATGTTAATAAAATCAGAGTAGATGATAGCCTCTTCAAGATTTTAAAAACACAATCAAGTGCATATCATGTCTGGATGTCAAATCAACTGGAAGTTGAATAGTTCTATTATGTAATGAATCTAAGACTTGGTATCACCACCAAGGCTTAGTTAGGTAGGTCTTGGGACACTTTCAAACATGTACGTTCACATATAGATTATGACAGAAGTATGGAAAATGATGATTCAAGTATGTTGCGCCATTCTTTGATGTCATTCAGGAGGGTCAGATTTCCCTGACATGTTTACGAGGGAATGGATTTCCTTGACATTTCCCTGATTTCCCTGACATGACAGACACCCTGTATCAAATACCAAATCGCAGAACACTTAAATAGTTTTATGCCAAGTTAAAATATGAACGGACTGAAGAAATGAAAAAATGAAAAAAGAAGACAGAAGAGAGTTATAGTGGCCAACAGCGAGAGAAAGTAACCTAATGTTTTTCAGGTTAAGGCAAGTTTTGTTTTCCGCTCCCTTATTACTTCATGCCTATTATTATTATTATTATTAACTAACTGATAGTATGTGATAAATGAAAAATTTTTCAGAAGCATAACAAAAAAATAAGAACCTTTTAATGGAATCGTCCGCCGCACGTAGAAGTCTAACTCAAGTCATATCTGAACCAAAGGAAGCCCTACGACTCAAAGCGTTTGAGCTATAGAGACGTAATAAACAGGGAGCTAAGAAAAGGGGCGTAGACTTTCAAACTGTTGGTTGTTGTTGGTGGTGCCGGAATATGGAACTATGGCTGTCTAACTCCCATAGTATTTTGAATGTGCATAGAATGATTCTATGGCCAAGACTGTGACTTGGACATACTATGTACCAGTAACGACTCCTGTCGGCTGATCACATAAAACTTACTTCACACGAGTCACATGCAACAAACACAATAGTATAAACAGCTAATATTACGCTTAGTAGCTATCAGTACCGGATCCTCTTTTCATCATGCCGCGTTAGAAGCCGCATTTATTAAAACAAAGAAGCCGATACTCTGTCGACAAAAATAACTTGTTTACAATTTACACTTTTTGACGATGTGAAGATTATCCTCGAAAGGTTTCGCAATCTTAACATTAACGGATAGTTGTGGCTTTTCTAGATGAAGTTAAACGGTCGTATCGTTGGCCAAAGTAACCAGTTCTGAAAGAATCTGATTTGGCAGATCATGTATAAACTGTAAAAATAAAGTTGGACCTATACAGAGCCCTGGGGAATACCACCCTTTAAGAAGTAGCAAGAGGAGCGGCCACCCAGTAAAACCTTTACAAGACAGCCGCACTGAAAAAATAGAAGTATGGACCGAATTTTCCTTGGCAAACCATATGCCTTGAACTTTACAGATACAATTTTCTGGCGTAGGGGGTAACATGCATCAATCAATCAACTTTTATAAAGTTAAGAGACTTATTTACATGTTGGATGTTTTTGAAGAATTGCCTTAATGACAATGAGTGTAAGAACATATTGACTAGAGGACCCATTAAGGAACAAGCTAAGAGCCACCACTTTGTGTCTGGTAACTGCAACATTAACTGCAACTAAAGCTAAGCAATAGTGGTGACCTCAAGCTTGGCCTACCTGTAATACATAGAAGGACATACAACGGCACGAAAAATCGCACTGCATATACCCCTGGATTATGCGATTGCGGATGAAGTAGCCTCCCTCAGAGCTACCCCGGAGTTCAGGCTCCTGTATTACCAGCCGTGCAGTACGCAAAAATTTGCTTATTCTCGACCCCCAACAAAAATGCCGAAGCCCGACATAAGACGAATCTTCGATAACCGGCATTCAATTGCCAGAACTGAAAACAAGGTCATGATTGGACCCGGTAGAAGGAAATCGACACTGACTCCACGCCAGACCAATAGCCACGTAAGAGGAGCTAGGTTAGATGATAGGCAACTCTATTTACTAGACCACCTGTTGAGGCAAACCATAGGAAGAAAATAAAGATCTGAGAGCAGTAATGGTTGATTGAGCGGTAGTGCTATACATGGGCATCACTTCTAGCCATTTAGAATAGCTTTCTACCACTTATAAAAAATCTGTCCCTTTTATTCCAAAAAATCAACATGGAGACGTTGCCAAGGCTCTGTAGCCCATGGCCAAAGTAAAAGAGGTGCTTTTGGTGGTAACCTTTGTGTGTCAAGACGTGATGTACAAGACCTGACTGTATCTTCAATGTCTTGATCCATACCTGGCCACCACATATATGATCTAGCTAAGGATTTCATACGTGTCATTCCTGGATGGCCTTCATGTAATTCATTTAACATTTGCTTTCGTAGTTTCTCAGGAATAATGACACGTCTTACCCACAAGAGACATTTATCTTCGATCGATAACTCCTGCCTTCTACACCAATAGGGGTACAAAGCTTGGTTAGGTGAAGCTTCAGGCCATCCTGTCAAAGTGAAATCATACACACGGGATAATACTTGATCTTTATGTGTTAGCTTTCCCACCTCTAATGCAGTAACTGGCAGTGCTTCTGCAACAGTAAAATACAAAAAAATTTCATCTGGATCAACATCCTGATAAGAAGATACAGGTAATCTGCTGAGCATATCAGCACTAGCATTTTTCTTGGAGGAACGATACTCAATATCGTACTGATAAGCAGAAAGCAGTAAAGCCCATCTCTGCATCCATGCTGCAGCTAAAGCAGGAATACCTCCCTTTGGCCCAAAAATCCTGGTCAAAGGCTTGTGGTCTGTCAGCAGTTTAAATCTTCTATTATACAAATACAGGTGAAATTTTTTTATACCGAATATGATACTTAAACTCTCCCTCTCGATTTGTGCATAGTTCCTTTCTGCCGAACCAAGAGTGCGTGAAGCAAAGGCAATAGGCCTTTCGGAGCCATCTGACATTATGTGGCTTAACACAGCTCCAATTCCATGCTAAAGCTGCAAAAAATACGTCAACATTGGTCATAGTATTACTAGTAAACAAATTACTTAGACTTGTACAGCAATATACAACAATGAAGCGAATCTGTACTGAATCCAAATAAGTTAGCAGACGCAAAACGATGCCTAAATTTGAGTCACAAAACAAACTGGACGGCAATAACAAACGGTAGTGTGACGTGAATAGGATAGATATATAATACACGAAATTATAGAGTAGGTCAAAGATAGGTCAAAAGGGGTAGCGTGAGGGTAACGGGGGTATCATACTGGGTGTATAGTAACCGAGTCACAGTAAGAATAGCTTATACCTTTGACACCGTTCTTCCACTGGCATGAAGAATTCGTGCCATTCTACGATAACCGGCATAATTAGCAACGTCAAAGAGCACTTTGGTTAACTGTTTGTATGTAATGAGTTTACTTTACTTATACAGCAAAATCTTACTTTCACGCAAATAGCCATTTTGCCTTTTTCTGTTTTCACTAGTCACCTTTGTTTAAAAATTGCATATTTTGTACGTTACACTTGCAAAGAACTATTTGAGGAACCACGATATACATGTTTATATCAGCACTTACCAGAGTATCTTTGGGGAGGAAGAATAAGATAAACTGGCAGAATCGATGCCATAATTAGACCTCCAAGAACTAGAAATGGCAATCTAAATCCACCTGCCTATGGGAAAGGTAATTAAGAAAGTTTCAGATTAATTCCCAGTTCATGACACTTCCTTATTTAAGTTTGGATACTAAAGGCTAATTCGGCAATTTCGTTGAAAAAACTCTGAGAATATCATAACAAGCACCTTAATACTAATGTGACGTAATAACTACATGTGGCCGTGAGGGGGTTTGGTGATGCTTTCCTTCAATTTTATTGATGCAACAATTCGCCGTTCCCAAGTGTGAATTATTGTTTGCTATGAACCAATCACTTGGGTCAAAATCTTTTTCCCGCGAATTTGACGAGCTATACGCATTCTTGACATATGGTACAAGAGAACGAGTGAACTACAAAAAGCAATGATGGAAGAGTGCATTCTTGACATATGGCACAAGGACTCTGGCCTAATTGGACATTGCCATAACCTCATCAAATTCATGTCAAATAGTATTCAAGAGGTCCCCTCAAACTAAAAATGGTAAACTTCATACAGATTTACGTACAGATGTAAATTTCAGTAAAATGTTTTTGAAAAGGTAATAACAAGGTTTTTTGCTCACGATGTAATTAATTCGAACAGAGGCTTAGAAAGGAAGGCACTAATTCATACCTTTTAAAAATGGGTATCAACCTGTAAGAGAAAAGCATGAAAGCAAATAATGTCGTGTCCCTTAAGGTAGTAGCTATTCATCACGTGTATTTGGACAATTTCAAAGCCACACCTATCCACACTGTGCCTCGTAATAGTGGTTTAAAATCTCCAATGTAGATCATAAAAAAATTGGCAATTAACACACACTTACTTAATAGATCTTTTCAGAAGGTGTTACCATTTTGTTAAAATAAGTTTTAACAGTACACGACGCTTAACTACCTGGAAATGGATCAAGGGAACAGGTTTCCCCGTTTGTTTTTACAGACAAGATAAAAAGTTTTGGAAAGATGGATGAGTAAGAATCATAAACCAAATACAAAAAGGGGCAATATGTTGTAGTTGATAAGTTATAGAAGTCGACTCAGTTAGATACTTTATCCCTTCCTCTGTTACATTTATAGAAAGGTTAGAAAGGATATTAAAAAGATAAATATAATATACATTTGTATATATATATAAAATGACTTAAAATGCCTTGAGGCGAGCTGCAAGCTTTCGGTTAAAAAACCTTTATCAAGTAAACAGATTGGGAACCGTTGCTAAAGCTTAAATATGAAAATGAACGAAGAAATATATAAAATCCCACTGATAGTATGCTACAAAGAAAAGAAATAACTCTATCCGAATATGCGTGGCTGAAATTGGGCATGCGTACTTGTGCTCAAACCACTAGCTAACGTTTCCGTTTCGGTTACCGTTCTGCTTGCTTAAACTGCCTAATATAGGCATAACGACGCAACAAAATCCAAGTTGGCAAAAATGTCTTAATTCAAAGAAATTTGAACGCAAAAAATCCTACAACTGAGATTTCTTTTCAAAATTTTTATAGACTTCGCCATTTACATTCCAATACAACAATCTTCCATTTAAACATCATTTGACATCGCCCATTCACATATTTTTCTCTGCCCTGTAAACTAGGTACTGATAAAAGAATACAGAACAGATAAAATTATTTCATCAAAATTTACAAATTTTAACAAGGTCGAAGAAACACAAAATTTACTATTGATTCCAAAACAACAATAACCACTTAACTCTGAGTAGCATCAGCTGCAAAAATTACAAAGAATTTGAAAAACATTTCGATAAATATGTATTAAAAACAACGAAATTTACACACCATCCTCGCACCGAGACTTAAATTGTCTCGCAATATCAATATCTATTTTACAATATCCTCTTGACAAACAGTCGTCGGTTATTTCGGGAATAAAAACAAGCGTAAAAAATAGTAGTCTCAAACAAAAAGCCAATTTTCATCGCTGGAATACTGACTAAAAACAAGGATATGCGTACTCTTGGGTGCCTAATAGACGGGGGGTTTGAATAAACGGGGGGGTTGGAAAATCCAAAAAACTTAATAAACGGGGGGTTGGAATAGACCGGCGGTTGGAATAGATGGGGGGTTGGAAAATCACCAAAAATGAAGTTAAGAATCAATATTTAGAATCAACTGCAACTTCCTGAACGTAAGGTAATACAACACAAACAATAGTCAGTCATTCGAAGTCATGGCAGTCTCCTACATGGCTTCCAAGATTTTAAAAATGTTCCACTCGTCCTCCTGCTCAATGACAGTATTATTGCTAACATGTGTAATGTTCGTCTTCACACTTCTTTGAGCCTCGTAAACACCTATCCAGGGACCGGAGAAGATGGCACATCATGGTCGCCAACGTCATACGACAAGGCACTTAAAGAAGAAGAATATATGATATATAGTGAAAGAGAACATCAATATTGAAACTTTTGGTAGAATAAACATGCATGTATATGTATGAAGTCTCTAAGGAACTGGCACCACGTCAAGTTTGTCAGTCTGTTTCTCCTCAAAGACCAGTCACACTAGGTTGTGCTGGTACGTTTGGGTTGTAAAGAATCATGAAGGCTCGTCTCTGCTTATACTGTTTGTAGAGAATGTCCCTTGTATTGTTCTCCTCAGCTACAAAAAAATTTCTGGCATCATTTTAACAGAGGAGACCAAAATTTAATCCAAGAGGAGATGGACCTTGTAAAGTTTCAGAAAATCATACCTGTATACAGCAGTAAACTGCAAATTTTCTATTAAAATTTGCCACGCTATCTTCACTGGATAAAGCAAGCACTCTTGTTGTTTCAAATATTGTACAATAAAAAATCTCTTAATACCCAATACTTTTCTGGTATAAGCAATTTAGCTGCACACTAACACTACAGAAGTAAAGTTGCAAAGGTCCGACCTCAACACATATTTGCAATTAAAGAAAGGAAAGTGCTTCTGTTGCAGGATAACGGAACCTGTCATCCTACCACACTTTGAGGTGGATTAACCACAACTGACCGAAGCCAGTTTCTGCCAAAGAATGCAACCTAAGAACTTGCTGTAATGTTGTGGTGCGGTCCTACATTATTCAAGATCAGTTTACTAAAAAGTATTGCTGTTGCATGTCAATTCTTGTATAGACAAAAGTATATGGAAATCTATAATGAAGGAATATATTGTTTGATGTCTATTAGCTTGATGATGAATCCATAGCAAATTTTACAAGAGGAAACAATAGTTGGCTGTCTTGACTTATGTTGGTCACACCTGATTCCATATTCAAAATAGCAAAACTTACCACAAATATTTTAAATTTTTGCACTCTTCCTATGCCATCTTTTAAATAAAGCTTGAATGAGGTTTTATGATATATTCTACTTTGGAATCGCCGTTCATTTTAGCCCCTTTGTCACGGAATTGCCATATCTGGTACAGTGTTAAAATGCGCGGGGACGCTTATAGATTCATAGTTCCTTTTGTGTGGCTGTTTTGCGATGAAATAACCACGCCAGTCAGAGCTTTTCATGGAGTGACGATTCCCACTAAATGTTCAACTTAAATCTTCTTTAATCGCGGCTGTTATGTTTATTGACGTCAGGAAGATGATATGTAGGGATGGAGAAAACTCCAAAGTAGTTTAATTACTCACAAGACATCCTGAAAAGACCTTTCCTTTGTTTGCTATGTAGATAAGGAAGGAAGCAGTAAGTAGGCCTTCACAGTAGAATCAGTCACTAACAGGATTATCGTAATTATCGTAACTATATATCGTAATGTCACTAAAAGCAATTACAATTGTGGAAGAGAGTATTAATGATCCTAATAAACGTGTCCATTTGTTCCATGACTCTGCAATTGAAGTCGTTTTACCGGCTCACGGGCCGATAACTTCCGTATGACATTTTAAAGGTCTGTGAGTTTAAAGGTTCAAGTGAGACGACAAGCACCTAGATAGTTTATAGAGGGATTACTAATCTTGTGGATATGTATATATGGGACACTAAAAATCTTCTCCGTAGCATTTGGGCGTGATGGTCCAATGGTTGAGGCGTTGGTCTAGTAATCATGAGGTCGTGGGTTCGCACCCGGTTATCTCCCTAAATTGCAAGCTATTGTGATTGATCCTTCACCCTTTAAGAATTATATATAATTGCAACGTGTCTGCTGAGAATATTTATATGTTCGGCACTAATGAGGGCTCAAAGCCGAACACAATGAATATATGTTTGTGTATATATATATTCTCAGCAGACACATTGCAATTATATATAGTTCTCAAAGAGTGGAGCGTTACCACAATAGCTTGCAACCCAAATCATCAATTAGAATTAACACATTAGAAAGAGAGAGTTATATGGAAGCCTCCCTGCAGTTAGAGATACGATTACGGCCTTCTCAGTACGCTTCGAAGGACGCTTGTAGGAAAATGCAGAACCATCGGCGCTTACTGTATCATGGAGACTATACCAAGGCTGTCGAATGCCTTCCGCCCAGTACTGCCTTATGCAACTCTTCTTAGGAAGAGACAGGTCTTCTAATATCCGACCTCTAGAGGACAATTAGTAGCAAGGAACTGCAAAGTGTGCTATTCATGCGTACAGGTGCGCTCGATTGAAAATGATTATGGCTGCACCAAACGTTTTGACAAATGCAATATCTGCTGAAAGCTTACAATCACGGAGTCACCTGATTCTGGGTGTATTGCACTAGCCCTTCTCCCCGTTGCATTCTCTCAAATTCTGTGCCACAATGCTGCCAACCTTCTGTCCTCCCTGGAAGATTATAAAGTGGAAATACTGATTTGATGTTTTGTATCTTCTGTACAGTTGGTCAGGTCATGTAATTTAAGCAGCTTTTAATAAATTTCGAGACCGAAAGTGGCGGTTACTCTGGAAGGCTCCTGGCCAAACGTGAAGCTTCTGATAAATTCTTCGTGCATAGTAAGAGGCCTACTTCATTACAACAGTGGTCCGTTCGAGGCACAAATAACGTTTGTAGACTCACAATAACTCGTGGAAATAACACAATTAAAATTCAGAGCAGAACTTCTTACTTTTTCACGACGGCCATTCACGATGTACACTATCTTGTCCTTCGTTGCCATGAAGACTGGGTGTTCGAGTGGTACGAGTTAGGGTTCGTATCTCAGAGTGTTTGGTTTATGTTGTGCTCGGCGCAGTCCCCTTAAGCAAAATATTTGATTTTGATTGCATGGAGAATCTTCGGATATTTAACAACGGGGCATGCATTTTTATATAATAAAAACTTCGAAAAAGTGGTTGCCCTCAAATAAAACTAGCCATTTCCTGAGCCATTAAGGTGAACTTTTCTCCAATGTATGCTGATAGATCCCATGACATGGGGTTTGCAGCATCTGATAAATGCCGTAGATCAGATTTTCTCAACGGGAGGCCGTGGGCGCTCTTGGGAGGAATATGCGATATTAAAAGCCGTGAAGTTGAAGCAAGGGGTATGTTTTAATTAATATATATATTGAATCGTGTCAGAACTATATTCTATCAAAGACACATTCTTCTCTGTTCTTTTTGATGTATATTCTCATCAAATAACGTACGTAAAATTCCAGGTAAATTCTATAACCGAAGATTCCACAACTCATAATATCCTACTACTTATTCCCTGGGCTCTATGGTCTCTCTCTACTCATTCACCATCAGTTCAAATGCGATACAAATTTATCGTAACATGGGCGTGGCTTACACTATGTCACTAATGCCCAAACTACGTCCAGAACGGGGTACTACAGGGATCAAATGTGCAAGGAGGTTACTGAGATTCTCAGTAAAATGCTTTTTAGGGACCGAAATTCCCCTACAAAATAGTTAATTTATCTCTGATATTTTCTCTGATATTTGATGACAGAACCCATGACATAAGGCCTATGATGACTGCAACGGTTTACTACAAGCTGTTGCGGTCTTAATTGCTGCGGAGGCGTGGAGCTAAGAATAGGATTAGCGCCCCTGTTTAAAAGTGTCTATTGCCAAAAGTTGCATCAGATTGTCTTTTGACAAAATTGTAATGCCTTGAAGGGATCAGGATGATGTCATTGATTCATAATGCAGGTCCCTTTCTGTCCACCAAAACCGTGGGGCCTGTTCTGGAAGTAGCCTGGGCATGATTGACGTAGGGTAAGTCACGCCTACGTCAGACTAAATTTGTATCGCATTTAACCTGAGGGTCAGAGATTGAGGCCTACTTTAGACGTCGAGTTTGTCTTAGATTTGTGTCGAGTCAAATTCAATTCCACAATTAAATCCATGATAAAGAAATTTGAACCGAATTTAAGAGAAATTGCAGTAATTAATTGTCATCCAGTTGGAGATATGGTGCAAACGCACTCCGATCGAGTTATATTGGAAGTAGGATCGCATTAATGACCATGCAACCAAGCTCTTTGAATTGCAACTCCGTATTACCACATGTAATATGTGTTGCCATACGTATAGCATGTTGAACTTGATGACAACTTTTGGAATCGTTACGGCGCACTGGAACGTACTACGCGGGGCTATCCCGTTCCCGGCCTCTTGGTAAGGAATGGACGTAGTGTCTGTTCTCATTGTTGACAGATTTTTTTTATAATCTGCGAAAGGCGATCCTACTGGGCGTTTGAGCGTGCCTCATGGCTTGCTTCTCTGCCAAGTAGCCAAAATTGAGGGGCGTCCTTCGATTCCCAAGCTGCCCTTTGTTTATTATTTAGCTTTTTCTGTTTATTAAGGGTAATTTCAGTGTCGTACCCACTGCTCATCATGGGTCTTTGATTGAGAGACTGCTATCCCGTTCTGTTACCTGCGCATGCTCCATGGTGTGATTCGTGTTGATCCTCGCATTATATTTTAAGGTGGGAAATTCGCTTCAAGGAGCCTTGTATTGAAGATCCCCTGACCAAATAATGTCACATTGGGAGTATTTTGACAGCGGATGATGTACTTCCAGGGATTAGTATGACGTCAGAGGGATTGGAATAGTGTGTCTAGCTGTGACCGAAAACAAAGCAACAAAAGGGACTACAATGTTCCATGTAGTAGTAAATCCAATCGGATCAGAAGGTATCCCGGCTAACAGAGGCCCCTTTGAGGGTGCGAGCAAATATTTTGCAAAGGAGTTACGCAATTCGTTAGCACCTACTACCAGACACTCAGGCATCCAAGTGACATTCTTGGAATAGATTTCCAGATGAGGGTCATTTATTTATGATATCCATAAGTTTCGGTAATTTCAGACAATACTCGCGCTTGAGAAAGCGTGGATCTTTAACGACAAAAATTGGTAAAAATTTCCCTTTTGAAGCACTGGGGAGATGTCTTGAAATGTCTTTTGAAATATGAAAGCCAAGTTCCCACCTTCCGAAGCCGAAGCAGAGAAGCCTGTAGTGACATGAATTGATTTAAATGAAAGAAATAGATATCTAAATTTTTAAATATGTTAAGACAAGAAAAATCACGACGACATTTACGTTTATTAGACCATGCACGTTTCAGGGTCTCCATCTTCAGTAACGGAAATCTGAATTCCATCACTTCATTTTATGCAAATATTTTGATAAAATATTTTTATGGGCAGCGTTTGAAGGTATACCCAAAAATGTTAAGATAAGAAAGGAAAATAATAACGGGAAAATTTTGTTGATGCAATAGAAACAAAGAACATACTTCGAAATAAATGACTCGTGTTGTAGGCTGAAAACCGTACAAAATACAATTACAAACAAAAGTAACGGAATGTAACTAATGTAAGAAAAAATCCAACACTCCTAAGGCGCTGAGGATTTGTAGTAGATCTGAAATGGGGCAATTACTAAATTGAGATCGAAAGTTGCTGTCTAACAACGGCTATTCCTGTACGTTGGTTGACCACATCATCGAGATGTCATCGTCTTATATACTTGAGGCTGCCCTAGATTGGACAACAAGCAGAAAGATTTGAACGAAAATGAAACAAGCCATCGAAAGCACACGACCATCTTGTCAGCAACGGGTCATCTACCAAAGCCGGAAAATTCTAGTAAGCTTTAAGGAAGATGTACTGCCGACTCTGAGAAATAGTAATGTAATTTATCGGTACCAATGTCTGTGCGGAGCTCGTTGGCCGTACATTATAAGTCTTAATTACAAGAATTAATCAACATGCTCCAGCTATGGTCCGACGTGAGGACCATACAAAAAAAGGGAAAGTGGGAAATTTGTAGATGTGACTCTGCCATTGGGCAGCATCTGCTCCTGAATTCTCAGTGTTGCAAACTGCCGTGGGCACCCATCGATGATTTTAATACACATGCTCTATTCAAAAGCTATGTATACATATTATACATGATCTTTATAATTTTCTTCTCTTGATTTTTTCCATACCCCCGCCCATTGTGTGCGTCATTTTTGCCTTCATGCCGCTTCATGGTATCGTATGTATTGTACTTATTAATGATTTGCGACTTTTTGCGCATTTATACCTTTATATAGTGGAATACCTGGTCATTAAACCTTGGATAAACAAGGCGTCTAGCCTAACAAATGGTAGCTGTAGCCCATGGGAGAGTACTAAGAGATGTTTGAACATCGGACATCGTGGGTCAGGAGCGTCATTCACAGATGGAGTTAAAAAGTAGGTGATCCTTATTTTATATTAAATTGGAAATGTTAATCTCTTCCCCGAGACAGCCTTTGTCAAGGTACGCGTTCCATTTATTTCCTGCATGGCAAATTAGTGTGCCTACATGTGCAGACTACGTTGCCCTACCGATTACTTTGGTAATGGTCGATGAATTAATGACCTGTAGAGAGACTGAGTGAACACCTCTTGCAAAGTTGTTGACTCATACTTTCTCTTAGCGAGCTATATTGAGACTTAGAGACTTCCAGTTGCAGTTTTGCAGACTAGTTAAAGCAGTCGTCCTTGCTAAGGTTCTTTTATAGACTGAATATACAGTACTTATTTATACATTAACTACTCATTGCATAGGTATGCGAAGGATTCCCTGGTGGTAACTTATTTCCTATTTCTCAAGTGTCGTTTCAAAACTGGCATATAAAATCTTCTCTTCCACGATCATACTTTCTAACTTTCAATGGGCTTTGCACAGATACACAGGCCAGATTGCAGTCATTCCTAGGTCCAGTCACATGGTACAGAGAGGCGTGTCTGAAATTGTGTTGAACTTGATGTCGATGTCCACTTGTGGATGGTTAGAAGCTCATGCGGCGACTAAAGAAATAGAGTATGTTAACGTCGGAGGAAAAGAAGTGAAAAAGGTATCAGAACTAGAGACAAGAAGTGTAATTTGACTGTTTGAGCTTTTAAACGTGGGCCAATTTTCACTTCAAAGTACTTAACTAGTTGAAAGTGCAGAAGTCATCTGGACATTCGTATTTGAAGGGAAGAGGTCAAGGGAGAGATACAGAACAAGTTATGGAAGGCAGCTGGGGATAACGAAGTGTAAAGCGTCAGACTATTGTCTACGATTGCTTTGAGCTTGCGCCAAATGAGTTCTGTTTATATATACCCTTAACACTTAAGATCTTAACATTTTTTCTAAAGACTTTAGCACTAAAGATCTTAGCACTAGAGATCTTAGTACCTAAGATCGTAGCACTAGAGATCTTAGAACCAAAGATCTTAGCACTAAGGATCTTAGATTAAAGAAGTTAGAATTGACTATCTTAGCGATCTTAATGATCTTAACACTAAAGATCTTTGTATTGGTGATCTAAACACTTTCAACACTTAAAGTCTTACCATTATAAACAAGTATTCCATATTTAGGTGAAATATTTAAAGGTTACCAGACATTTTTCGTACCTTTTGCTATCGCTTTGAAGAATTACCTAAAGACCAAGTGTTTAATTTATCCAACTTGCGTTAACGCTAATTAATAGGCACTCGCTAATTAGGGGTAATGTCATATTGCAACTTTTAAACTTTTAACATTCTTAATATAAAGTTAAGTTCCCGATACATGGTGCGTAGATGGAAACATCTAAGGTTTTCGGTGTATTCTTTGACCATCCTTGGATCGTATTTGCTACTTTAAAGGAAGAAACTGTCGCGGGAAGAAACCGTCGCGAAAAGTCGCGAATGCTTTGCTTTTTTTGTGTGTTAACTGTCGCGGGAATTAACTGTCGCGAACGCTGGAAAATTTAATTGTCGCGGGAATTAACTGTAGCGAATTGCTGGGCGAGTAACTTTTTTGGTCTCTTCTCTCCGCAAATGCCGAACCTTAAACAAATTCTACTATTTTAAAAGTGATGTTCGTTGAATTTAATTAATCACTGTGGAAAGACAGTAGGAGTATTCAAATATATAGTATTCATAGCTTTTTGTCGGGCTACTGCATGAGATGGCTGCGAGTTTAAGGCTACCATTAAACCTGACCTCTAAAACAGAGTAGTATTTTTATTTATCCTGTAGTTAACAGAGTTTCTCGAAGTAAAGAAGATACACCGGCACTCTTGATATTCAAGTTTTCTTCCTTAAACATCAATGCCCTTTAATAAATGATAATGGTATCATTTGTGTACTTGTTTCCTGACGTATTGAGTACAGGCAGTCATTGTATTTCTTTTCAAGTGTCTACATGAAAAAAGTAGTTGAAAAATTACATCCAAGCAGATCTTGAGATACATGCCTTGTAGTTTATTCTTCGAACATCGAAGCCGAGACAGGAGCCTCCGCAGAATGCGCTCCTTGGGCAACGAGGTGGTGGTATGGATTTTGAAAACTGATCGTATTAAATAATCCATTGGCTGATATATTTACATCTACAGAAAAGAAGCAGTACTGTAGCTGGCTTTAGAAGGTTGCTGATCTTGACTATTGACTCAAATGTCTAGATTCATCCGCTCAATATCTGTGCTACAGATCCAGCTGACTTCAAAAACAAAGGTCGTCCATCTCCGTACACCCCCATAAACAGTAACTGCCAACAATGATCTTACAATCATAGCTATATACTTGCCGTTTCTAGGTCTCCGTATGTCAATGAAAAGAGAAGTTAGCATTACGGGAACATCTTTCAATAGTTTACAAGCTGCTCTGAGCTTGGAGTAGTGTACACGTTTTTTTTACAAGCAACTCAGTTGTTTAGGTGTGAGGCCTCGATTTGGTCCAAAATCTAAGCAATAAGCTAAGCAGTTCGAGGCCTCAAATTCAGGAGGGACAATTTTTAAAACGCCTGAAAAACAAATCAAGAAACGTTTTTCGGTAAGAATTGATTACATCAAGAGTGCAGAATCCGATTATAATTCTGGTATTGATCACTCTTCAATGGCTTATTATAAATCGATAAAGTGTACCTTCTGATCCACTTTAGTGTTCGCATCAAGAGTGCAGAATCCGATTATTATTCTGGTGTTGATCTTTCTTCAATGGCCTATTATAAGTCGATAAAGTTAATTTTCTAATGTACTTTAATATGCGCATCATTAGTGCAGAATCCGCTTCTTATTCTGGTATTGATCATTCTTCAATGGGTTATTATCAAGTGATAAAGTGTATCTTTTTATGCAACTTAGTGTTCGCATGAAGAGTGCAGAATCCGATGATAATTCTGGTATTGATCATTCTTCAGTGGCTTATTATAAATTGATAAAGTGTATCTTCTGATGCAATTAACTATGCACATCAAGAGTGCAGAATCCGATTATTATATTGGTATCGACCATTGTTCAATGGCTTATTATCAAGTGATAAAGTGTATCTTCTGATGCAATTTAGTATGCAGGTCAAGAGTGCAGACCCCGATTATAATTCTGGTATCAAATCATTCTTCAATGGGATATATTAAAATCGACAAAATGTATCTCCCTGATACACTTTAGTATGGGCATCAAGAGTGCAGAATCCGATTATATATCTGGTATTGATCATTCTTCAATGGCTTCTTATAAATCGATAAAGTGTATCTTCTGATGCAATTTACTATGCACATCCAGAGGGGAGAATCCGATTATTATTCTCCTGTGAATCATCCTTTAATGGGTTATTATTAATCGATAAAGAATATCTTCCGATGCTCTTGAGTACGCGCATCAAGAGTGCAGAATCCGATTACTATTCTGGTATCGATCATTCTTCAATGGTTAATTATAAATCTATAAAGTCTATCTTCTAATGCACTTTAGTATGTGCATCAAGAGTGCAGAATCCGATTATAATTCTGGTATTGATCACTCTTCAATGGCTTATTATAAATCGATAAAGTGTAATCCTATCTTACTTCAGAAACCCCTTGGTGAATTTATTCTATGTTCCTGTAGCATGTTACGTACTTTAGCAATGCTTCACAAAGGTCGGTCGAATTACTTGCTTTGTTGCCCCTTCCCCCCTCAACTTTTGAAGACTGCTACTGCACTGTCAAAGCTGCCTTTCTAATGGTCATAGCACTACAGTTCATACATTTGACAGCAGAAACCTTCCAAACAGTGAGCTAATAACTTGTCAAAAGCAACCAATCGATTACTACTATCACCGCAATTCATTATTGACCAATACAATTTTGAGAACCGTTGACGTAAGCAAAGGCGTACAGGAAGGCATAACCTGAGATGGATATAAAGACTTAACCTGAAACTTAAGAGAAGACACACATGAAGACATGACAACAACTGAAATTGCAATGTACGCGCTGCATCGTGATAATAAGTCTACTATAGAGATGTTATATAGCAATAGAGAAGAAAACAAATCAAGCCCCTATGCCAAAAGAAGAGACCCACCGATATAATACGTTGCAAATAATGTTCACGTTGTTCAAGAAATATCTTCCACTATATCAAGAGCCCGCTTTAAAATTATTTGTTGTATTCAGAGAATTTGACAACGATTTGGCAATTTATATGAAGATCTGTCCCACAAAGCAAGACGTCCTCTAAAGAGCATATCTGCAAGAGACAGATTCGACTCAACATCACATGGGGATTGCTATTGGCGTGAAATTAAGAACCGGGATGTAATGCAGTTAGTAGTTCTTACATGCCTCTTCGGTGTATTCGATACCAGACTATTTACATGAATTATAGACTAATCTAATGAAAAGCATTAGAGGTATATAGAAAATAATCACCAGTAGCTTAATGTAGAGTCCACGCAACGGCTTCTAGAGCTCCGTTAGTATTATTATAATAAGAAAATCCCTAGACACGATTGTAAGAGTAGTATTATGGCAGTTGTTTACTAAGGCAGGAAGAGGGGCGATTAATTTTCATGAATAATTAACCATTATCTTGCTTACTTAAGTCAGATTGTCTTGTTACAATACTCTTTATGAACATTTTATTCAATATCCTTCTGTCACTTTGCTGCATCTACTTATACACATTACGTAGTTGTTTGCAATCTACATCGACCTTGGATTGGGTAATCTTCTGTTGCTAATGTACACTATTTTACATGACTGTCTTCATAGCAATCAGGACTCTGCGTGTTAAAGTTTTAGACGAAAAATTTCAATAAAAATATTAGCTGATACCATTTACGTGTTTTTTTAAACCTTTCAGGAATCTGTTGATGGTCACAGTAAACAAACTTTTTGAAGACTTTGCAATGGAATTTCCAGGACCATACTTGCGCTAAAATCTTCCAATCAAAATATCTGCAAGAGCGTTCCAAAATCACAGATTTTAAAGAAAACAAATCGAAAGTTGCAATGCTACGCGACAGTGGATTACTTAGTATTCGGTCACTGTTTTAACTTCTGTCGTTCTTTTCATTGAATTGTTGATATATTTGTATCTGTAGACGACTTAAAATCATATCTTCGATACAAAGCACTCCGTACTAGCAATAAGTTAGCCGCAAAAAGGCGATTAAAACCGTTCAGAGAAAGAAAAAACCAGAATACTAAATCTTAAGCAAATTCGACAACCTCTGCTTCAGGTTTCATATAAGAAGCACTTTAGTTTAATAAGAAAGAAAATCTATTACCTAATCTAGAAAATTAATATTCAAAGAAATATTGTAAGACAGTTGGGAAGGGAAGTTACCATGAAAGCAAAAGCATAATAGGGAACTTGAACCTGTCTTAGAACCTTAAAAGTCATCTTTCCGTTTATGCTTTCCAAGATGCGAGTGCGAGTGGATTGGGGACGATCACGATTAGATGAGATGAAGGAGGACATGTTTCACACGTTTGTTATATTCTAAAAAGTTTATCTAAACAATTTCTATTCTTAAATCTCTAACTATTAAGAACTAGCGTCAGGACGAAAAACATACCACACGAGACGAACATCGTATTAGAATAGAATAGTAATAGTTACAAATGAAAAATACAAACCAAGTATGACGTACAGTTATGACGTACGTTAATATAAATGTATCATTGTATAATGATACATCTCTATGCTCGTACGTCATAAATGAACAGTGCCAGACTGACTACTATTAGAACTAGCATCATGATGAAAACATAGTAATTGTTACAGCATATAAGCCCTGCACAACAAGACATGTGTATGATAATAGTAGAGCGCAAAACGGACTTTGGCATAGGGTTTGTTTAAGACGAAAAACGTAACACAGTGGCAGAAACAACTCGTAAAACCCATACATCATTGTAAAACCATACCCTGACGTTGTTGGCCAGTGTCATAGTAATAAATAGAAATAGAAATAACACGCTAAGGTTGCACGCATATCAAGGCTTTACTGTGGGAACCTGACTAATGGAAGAGGTTCAGGAATAATGAATACATAGCAGACGAGAAGTACGTCGTACAACAATACAAGAGTATTGATTAAAAATGAAAATAACTGCCTAAGGATACATGTACATTATGACCGAGCCATGCAGAGCTGACAACTGTGGAGGGCTTGTTCACGTTCCTAAACATGCTGCACAATGAGAAACAGCTCACACCATCCAAAAATACATATAGAACTATACCTTGAGATTGCATGTCTATACTATAGCAATAAAAATAACTAAAATAAATCTCCAAGGATGCAGGGATACACGTATATCCATGTACATTATGACTGAGCAGGGTAAAAACAGGCTAGCCGAAGAGCTCTTTGTCATGACAAATAAAACATACCGCAGACATTGTATAACAACACCACATTAACAATAAAAAATCAAAAGCTTTGCCAAAGGTTACCTCTTAATCATGACCAGACAGTGCAAAGCAGACTACTGTATGGGGTTTGGGCATGATGACAAACGAACCACACAAAAGAACACTAGAGAAATAGAAAAGCATGTCACCACCGGGGATCGAACCCGTGACCCACGCTTTTGCGGCGTGCGCTTTACCAACTGAGTTAGGTAACCTACGATGTTAACATACTTTCATTTATCTAGTCGCTACATTAGCTCCCAATCATCCACCGGTGGGCATTGACAGCCAGATCAACGCAATTGGAAACCAGCCTCTCTGCACCATGTGACTTGACAAAGGATGAACTGCCATCCGGCCCGTCATCGATCCAAAGCCCATTAAAGTTAGAAAGTATCATCGAGAAGAGAGAATTTGAAACGTTAGTTTTGAAAAGAACACTAGAGAAGTAGAAAAGCGTGGGTCACCTTGTCGATCCCCGGTGGTGACATGCTTTTCTATTTCTCTAGTGTTCTTTTCAAAATAAACAACTACTCTTCACATTTGATCGTCAATTCTTTGACACTACAACGCGGTAATACGGCATCCTAAGAAATCAAGAATCGGATAAAATGTCACTTTGCTGCAAAGATAGTATAAAGTGAATCCAATATTATTCCATTTAGCGTCTCCACTGCTGCCTTCTCTAAAAATGGCAGATAAAGATCTTTCGAATACGTACGTTTCCTCTTAACAGGCATGCAACAGTTCTACAATATAAGGGTTATTCTTCTAAGCGGATAGCCATTCGATAACTTGTTGCGCAATGTAGAAAGCTGTCATGGCTGGTATCAACTAAGGATGGACTAAGGACTCTTTGGACAGGGACGGTCAGGTAATGGGTGACCTGTATATTTTAATATCACGTTCAAAGGCCAGTCCTGGCAACGACTTCAGAACTTTACTATCTAAACGTTCCGATACGTAGAAAGTTATGAGCCCATTAAATATTATTTTATAGATCCATAATGGACCCTTGAGAGAACGGTTCTGCCATCACTACTCTACGTAGTGCCTCAGCTTTAAGATGTCATGGGTTATAATATTTTCACATAAGTTGGAAACGTGTGTGTATGTGTGTGCTTTTGCGCGTTCGTGCGATTAGGAGATCGTCCGTATTTTTGGTCACTTCCGTTCAGCTGTGATTTACGCTGAAGTATCACAAAAGAATGAAAAATTATTTCTTCAAAGGATTCTGAAAGTGATGAATATATGATTGATATCTGGTGGAATTATTTGACTGATCTATAAATACAAGCATGGGAAATATATTACTGACTATTTACGCCGCTAAAGAGGAAATAACCCCATAAAGCATAAAGTTCAGCTTATAGCACAAGTTTAATGCGAAGTTTAGATATTTAGAAGTAGATCATTTAATTTCACATTTGTACATATTCCATTTTCTTCGTTAACTATAAAAGTTAACCGGTCAAAATTTTCAAAATCTAAAACTACTGGGTTTCAGGATTTAGCCAATTAGCCATATATGGACATCTTGGGTAAATTTGGCCAAAATTGATATATATATTTGTATAAATTGCCATGAAATGTCACCATAAGCCAGCTGTGTGCCAGTATCAGGTTTTGAGATATTGTCCGTTTCTCATGGAGGGGATCAATTTACACTCCCATTTTTTGAAGGAGGTTACGTGCACTCTCCGACTTCGTAATTACCGCTGCCTATTGAAATTTTTCTTGTACTGCACTATTGCAAACTTAAATCCGACTATGTAGATTGTGAAATCTATGTAGTCAAGTGTATTTTAACGTTGTATAGAACATTATCGTTGTTCTGTGCTCCTTCATGTGCCCTACTGGATACCAGCCTTTTGACCTATGCTTTTGTTCACACAGGTTATCCTGGGTGGATCAGTCATAGGCCAATTTGGGAAAGAAGCGGATGACACGTTCAAGCAAGATTTTCAAAAGGTAACGATGCGCGGAGTTTTAAAGCCAGTTATTGTTATCAGAAAGACTAGAAAAGTCTTTCTAGGATACCAATTGGAGATCTGGTAATTTTGCACTGTAGAATGCAAGTACAGAGGAGTCTGTATGAAATGATGTAGCACATAAGCAACACACAAGAAGATAAACAACACATACCAAACACATAAACGACACATAAACAACACATAAGCGACATACAAGCAACTCACAAACAACACATAAACAACACATAAGCAACACTTAAGCAACACATAAGCAACACGTAAACAACACATACCAAACACATAAGCGACACATAAACAACACATAAGCGTCACATAAGCAACTTACAAACAACGCATAAGCAACACATAAGCGACACATAAGTAACGCTTGTGCAACACATAAGCAACAAAAAAAAACACATACCAAATACATAAGTGACACATCAGCAACTCACGAGCAACACATAAGCAACACATAAGCGACAAATAAGCAACTCTTGAGCAACACATAAGCAACACAAGAACAACTCATAAGCAAAATATAAGCGACAAATAATTAACACATAAGGGACACATAAGCTACACATAGGCAACACATAAGCAACACATAAGTGACATACAAGAAAATCACGAGCAATACATAAGTTACACATATGAAACTCATAAACGGCACATAAGCCACACATAAGCAGCACATAAGCAACGTATAAACAACACTTGAGGCTGAAATTTAATGCTGAAAAGCAACGATTAAGGTTTGACTGAATGAAGTATTTCTGATTAGAATAATAAGTGTGTAATGTTGAAGATCGAATACGTAAGCTCCTTATCATCCTTGCTCTGGCTTGACAATTTTAGATGTCCATACTCAGCTATCCTATTCAGAAATTCAGAAATGAAGGACGGCGACTTTGCTATCCTCCTTCTCTCAAAGTGACTACCTTATTCCTTTCAAATTTCATCTCCCTTTAACTTTCGCCCCCAGGGGGGGGAGGGCGAAATTAAAGGGAGCGAATTGGAGAGTCAGCAGGAGGGGGGGCGAAAATTAAAGGGAGTAAAAATCAATTTTTACAATTCAGGAGGGGGGCAAAATTAAAGGCAATCAGGTAGGATGAACATGACAGAAATTATGGAAGACAATTAGTAAAGAAAGGGAGTCCCATTTGTGGTATTATACGCTATCCGCCCCTCACTTCCTATCAACAAGAATGTGTGACATGCAAGTCACCGAAAAAAAGATTTCAAAATTCATCGTTTGTGGGAACGGGGGTTAGGCCAGTTTGCATTAATTTATGTCCGAGATTGTTGCTCAGTTTGCAAAGCATGCGCCGCCAAAACGTGGGTCATGGGCACCAGCCTTGTCGGTGACATATATCTATGATCCTCTAGTGTCTTTCAAAACTGAAATAATTATTTCACTCAGTACATTATATTACAGCTGAATAGTTGAAATCACAGACTTAAGTATCTAGAAACCTCAACACAATATTTGATGAACAAATTAAACAGGATTTCTTCTATGTTTTAAATTTAACAAAGATTTCCAAGTTATAAGTTCCCGTTTAAAACCTTTTCGAAACAGGTATAGCAATATGTTCATTACATTATCAGATGTTTCTTTATCGATAAATTTTAACTTGTTGTTTTAATCTACTCTCTACACTTTGCTTTCTCATCGTAAGGGTAGGAAACGTAGACAAAATAAGGTTTTGCTTTTGAAGGAATTAATATCATTGTCGTTTTTATATTTCTCAATTTTCTCTACAGCCTAAAATTTTAATATCTTTTATAAACCTTGATTCATTCAATTTCTTGGAACATTGAAATTTACGATGATAGCATTTCCTACATGCAGGTGAACTAAAAAGTTTTACAAACTTTTCAAAAGATGTTTTACCACCTTGCCTCTTCTCCAGGTAATACTGCCATGACATTTTGCATTCAGCTGAAATGTGTCTTTTCATCCAGTTTACAGTACAATCAAATCAGTACAATGTACCCGCTAAACACTAGTAGCCTTTTCGTATCATACTTCACATAGTATTTGAGACGCTCCCATTCCTAAGGAGCAATCTTTCAGTGCTTCCTGTCCATATCAGGTGTAAAATAAGTACCAATACAGCACAAAATAAGGAGGCATTGTGGAGTACTACTATATGTCCCCACTTTCCGGGAGCGGATCATAAAAATCTACCAGGTTTGAGTTGCCGCGTATATGCCTGTTGTAAAGTGACTCTGAAGTTGCAATCACAGGCAGGGTTTTATATAAATGCAATGTAGTGGTTACTTAGATATTATATGAGTTCAAACACTCGACAAAGTATCCCTAAAATATTGTAAAATAAGTCTTCTCCACACTCTTCAGTAACTGCAAGCAACTCCCATCCAAGGCTGCTTGTTTAGTAATTATGTACCACAGTATGCACGAGTAATTATATGTATATTGCCCAAGTAGTCACATTTCCAACTACACTGTTTACCACATTCTAATAAACAAGGTTACAATATAACAATTACTAGGACGTCAAGTAAAACTACTTAAACCACGAAATGTCTAAGATGAATTCTTTTTGGTGTAAAAGTTCAGTGTCGACGTTCCATAATTTCGTAGGCCTCTGAAACTCTTTAGCAAAGATTTGGTCGTACTTGATGTAGAACAGAGACAGTTCTATAATCTTTGCAGCACTGAGCGGCAGTAGATGCTGACAAATATCGGAATTATGTCTGACAATTCCATTCCTAGACACTTCTAGTAGGTTTGCCATGACGAACCACAGCTGGAACAAGCTGGGAGATTCTGCTATAATTTGACGCAAGGACGACATACCGAGTTCAACAGCGGGAGTGACGTAGTCAGGGGGATGCTTGGTATGCTTAGCATCCTCTAGAAGTAGACTTCAAGGTAAAATAGCATCCCCTAGTTCGTGGTCGTCTGTCCTAGAGCTTTGAAATTGAATTGGAGTTTTGGTTTAAATGGTGAAAAAAGCCTCGAAAGCTGAATTTCTGACATACCTTTTCTGGACATATCCTTGCTGAACTACTTTTCGTTGTCTTGAGACAACATCCAAGCTTATGAAACAGTCTATTTAAAGAGAATTACAAGAAGTTTTGCAATCATTTTTGTCTCAATATTTCGTATCTTCACTAAGATACATATTCATGAGATACGATACATATTCATGAAATGGTGTCTGAAGCACAAACTGACAATAATGAATTCTATATGCCAAACAGAAAGAATACAACGTGAAATGTGGTGTCATGCAACAACCGGAATGTGGAAGCGTATTAATCATATATGCACCACTGATTGGGGGTCTAAGTTTGTAAGATCCTGTCGAGTGCATACAAAAGCATCTTCTCCACATGACAGTGATTACAGACTTGCCTTGACTTACTTGACTTAGTTGCACACACCAGAGAGCCTTGCCACATTCCTCCGCATTGATTCCCTCCACTTTGCTCGATCCTGGCAGTTTCGCTCGGCCGTCAACAAAGGCGATCCAGTGTCTGCCCTTACTACATCTTTCCATTGTTTGGGAGGTCTTCCTTTTGGACGCTTTTTGACGAAACTACTTTTGTATGAAATTTTGATATCGGCTTTGTCATCTGATCGGTTTACATGGCCAAACTATTGCAGTCTCCTTTTTCTAATTACATTTGTTATCGTTTTATCGATATTCAGCAGTTGCATAATTTGTTCATTTCTGTATCGATCTCGAAGGGAGACACCAAGAATGCTTTTCAGACATTTAATTTCAAAGGCGAGTAATCTGCGCTCATCATCTGCGCGAAGAGTCTATGTCTCACTGGCGTATATTGCAATAGGCACAATCAAGGAACGATACATGCGAACTTTCAATTGAAGTGATATCCCTTCATTGCTCCAGAACCTTGTCCTGAGACGACCAAAAGCAGACAGTGCAAGTCTAATCCTTCTTTTAACATCAGTTGAGGTTCCTGGAACAACGGAGCCAAGGAAGATGAATTCATCCACTATTTCCACATTTTTGCCATCAATTTGAATGTCATTGGAATCTGAGGAGATTATCTTGCATTTAGCAGGATTAACTTTCAGTAATGTTAACTATTACATAAGTGCATTTTGTAACTCGGTATATCAGACAGGTGATCAATTGACAAGCTTGTGATGAAATGAAGACCTATTCCTTTTACACTCTCATCCCTACAGTCGTTCTGTTCATTGGTATTCTTATATACATGGTAAAGGGCTGCGACCAAGCAGTATGTCGTGCAGGGCAATAGTTGTTATCAACCGTCCCATTTTGCTACCATCGGTGGTGTTCAAGTCCTGGCATTATCAAGTTGGTTTAACTTTGGAGCGCCTCAGGTCGAAGCATTCTTTAAAAATTCTGTGTACATGCTGCATAAGAATAGAATAGTTTCATGATTCTATTGAACATTGTCCAAATTTTCTTCCGTGACAAACCCCACAGTTCACTTTTTATTTTCCTTCCCGTTGACTGTATCCACCCATATCTTTCTGGGCTGGTGCAACTCTTTCATCATTAAATTATTACTATGAATATCATATTCAGGGTGTTTAGTTATATTGTTATTGACCATAAAAAGCTACTGGCAATGCCTAAACAGCCTGTTCACGCAATATCCAATGTATGTTTTGCTCCAATCAATTATTTATTACTCAGATTTCAATTCTAAGATACGTACTGCATTCTCATGTAGTCTGTTGGCACTTTCTCTTCTGTCCACCTTTGTATTCGTCTTTGATATGGTTAGCCACACACGTCTGAATTATATTAAAATCGTACCGTATTTGTATGATTCAATCCCACTGAAATATTGCTGTGTCTGTCGAGCAATTTTCAAAGAAATACAAAGACCAATTTTTGTGCGTCATTTTTGAGGTTTGCTATTGAATCCCCTAACATGAACAACACTCCAATAAAAATTAGTGAGGTCATACTTTTTGTGTTCTCAGTTAGGTAGACAGGCTTCGTTCTCCTTATAAATTTTTGGCATGCAGTTTTTATGGTCTGCTGCCATTATCAACAACAGCCCTCAACAATCAAAGTCAAACCAAGATTACCTTGAGAAACGGACTCGTTTTGCTAAACGTTTTCGCCAGACACTGTTCATGACAATCGTCTGACGTGAAGTAGGAAATGCAGTATGATTGTGAGTGAATGTAGAAAAGCGTAAAAAATGTTGCCAAGTCGTCTAAGCAAAACCAAGTCAACAGATTCAAAAACAGAGTCGAGAGTAGGGCAGTATTTGCTCGGAAACCCAACATATGCCGTCAACTACCAAGAGGATTCGTTCAGGGTATTAGCCAAAGTCTGATCTCCGTTTCATCTTTCCACTTTAGAAGCCGCATTTATCAAAATAAAAAGCCGTTGCTTAGTGGACAAAAGGAATTTGTTTACAACTTACGTGTTTTTAACAACATGCTTGACAGAGAAAGCGTCGCTAATGTATGTGCTATTTTTTGTGGCGTGATTCGGTCCTCTGGCTTCCTATGCATTCTTCGCTAAAAGATAACTTCACTCTGGACGATTGCTGAGGCCAGTGCCTGGCAGAAACGTTTCGTAAAATAAATCCGTTGCTCAACACATGATTCAAATTTTGTACCACTGTACAAAATATTAAAAACAGAAGTATTGAAATTGTGTTAAAAAGTTACCTTTTTGGTCCGAAAGTATCATCTTCATTGTCACCATGACGACAACAAATAGATGTGATTTCATCGGGGCAGTCACATTAGGAATCTGTAAGGAGAAGATTGCAAATGAGGATTTAATCATCATCATCATTACCATCATTAAGTACCTATTAGAATAAACTCTGATTTGTTTTCATACATAGCTAGAGTGCCGTTCAATATCCACGACTTGGCCTCTGTCATGCTTCCTTCAATTGAGGAAAGAACCTCTTGTTAACTTTCGTCCTTATCAAATACCACGTGCAGTTGAGTATCATCAGCATATGAGTGAACCGACGGCAATTGTCGTTTGACACTGTCAAAGAGAGGAAAGGGACAAGATATGATAACCACGGTTCAAAGTTTGATAGGGAACTCTTGTGGACAGTAACAGGTCTGTTGCTCTCTAGAAAGAAAAGGAAAGAAAGATTGTAGTTGCAATCTATGAACCAATGAACTCTGATGAGCTGCCATTTATCTATTAGTTTTGAAACAAACACTAGAAATAGAAAACATGTCACCAGTGAGAATCAAGCCCATGACCCACAATGATGCTTTTATCTATAAGTTGCCTGTTTAGTGGTTTTACTGTTTATATATTTAGGAAAAGTTCAATATGAGGCCACTGTAGTACCCAAGGGTGGTACCCCTCAATTTGGACTACCACACAAAGAACTCAACTGCCCAGTAGAGCAACATCACATGGATCATAGGGAGTCGGTTATCAATGAGAACAGATACTACACACTATCCTTGCCAAAAGGCAAAACCCAAACTGCAATACCTTATTTAATTTTGCATCATGTAGTTCTTCCCGGTGTGTCAAGTGCAATCATCCTCCAATAGAGATTTGTGGAAAAGTATCAATGGTGAAAATGTAGTATCACAAACAGCCAAGCTCTGGCCCTCACCACTCAGAGAGAGAAGATCCTTTCCTTTTGCCTATCCATTTGTCAGATGTTCTTGGGTCTCCCTATGGGTTATCAATAATCAGAACAGTACCATGATCATCCAGTGTTAACTTCCACCCATGTAACAGTGAAATAGATGCCAAAACCATCTGAGCCTGTCAGCTCAGCAAAGACACTGTTAATTGACAGGTGAATAGTCCACTGACAAATTATACTAAACAAGATTCCAAAATAAGGCACATTTATTGGATGTTTCATCTTATGGAACATTTGCTTAGCCAATTTCCATAAACTATTTGTAGTTGACTTGAAGACATCTTCCAGAAGATGAAACTTTGTCACTGAAGTTTTCTTATTTGGTGTTTTGTCTAGTACAAAAATGATTGTGCACCCAGTGAGGCATACCACTATGTAACATATCCAACTTTGCACTGCTTTTATAATTTTTATCAGTATATAACAATCAGATTCACCACGTAGTAGTTCGACAACACATAGTCTTTCGACAACATCCTCAAGATATAACATTCAGATTCAACACATAGTCTTTCGACAACATCCTCAGTATATAACAATCAGATTCAACACATAGTCTTTCGACAACATCCTCAAGATATAACAATCAGTTTAATACACAGTCTTTCGATAACATTCTCAGTATATAACGATCAGATTCAACACATAGTCTTTCGACAACATCCTCAAGATATAACAATCAGATTCAATACACAGTCTTCCGACAACATCCTCAGTGTATAACAATCAGATTCACCACGTAGTCGTTCGACAACGTCCTCAGTATATAACAATCAGATTCACCACGTAGTAGTTCGACAACACATAGTCTTTCGACAACATCCTCAAGATATAACAATCAGATTCAATACACAGTCTTTCGACAACATTCTCAGTATATAACAGTCAGATTCAACACATAGTCTTTCGACAACATTGGCTTTAACGCTATTTCACACTCTCACACAAGTCTTTCCTTGGTAAAGTCACATAATGCAGGTAGGCTGATTTCCAAATTGCGTAGCGCCGGATACTGTTATCCATAGATGTATGATCGGGAGCTTATGGTAACTAAAGAAATAGAATATGTTATACAGCCACGCAGCCAGTCAAATTTTGATGGGAGGGAGGTGGGACAAATTCAAAACAAAATCTCTTCCCTCCCCTCCCTCCTAGTTTAAAGCTTAATGTTTAATAGAGATCTCTTTGGTTCAAGGAGTGCATGTCCTAAGGGCCTCGAGCAGATTGTGATATCATGGGGCCCCCAGCTCATCTATATAATTTTTTATTTTATGCGAAATTTGAAAAGAAATGACAAAAGTTTGGTCGCGAAGGCATAAATGCGATTTTTTCATATTTATCAAAAATCTTCAGGAGAGCGAGAAGAATCTAACGTCTTAAAATATATACTTTCTCTTAAAAGCGTGGGTTAATGACGATACGTCCTTGCTATTTTTGTAATTGGAAGTGTAGTAAAACCGTCATGCATTAAGAATCATCATCATCATCATCTTCGCTTTTACTATTTTTTTTATCGATGGTCTTACTATATATAGCTACCTCCGTCTTTTCTGTATTCATTCCGGGTTTTTTCTCGTTGTTTAAATCTTACAGGAGACTTAGATACATTTTCAACTGCCTGCAGTCAGCGGTGAAGGAGAAATGGCCTGAAGAAGAGCTGATTAGGTGTAGAGTCGTCAGGTAATTCCTCGTAATTTGTACATGCATTCTCTTCTCTTCTTGAATGCCTTGTCTGATTCAGACGTTGGCTGTTGCCATCCTCCACTCTGATCTTCTGCCTGTCTTGTCAATGACTTCCATGCTTCTTATGTTCAATACACCAGCTAGATCCTCCAGGTATGTCTTCCTCAGTCTTCCCCGTGCTCTCCGTCCTTATATCTTTCCATTTGTTACCAACTTCTCCAATCCATCCTTCCTCATCACATGTACGAAAAACTTCTCCTGTTCAACGCTTTCATCATCTGTCTTCCTTCTCCGATCATCTCCAAGACCCTTTCATTTGATACATTCCTCACCCAGCTAATTTTTAGCATTCTTCTGTAGAAAAACATTTCCGTTGCCTCCAGTCTTTTCCTCATGAACTTAAATACGAGTTCCGTTAACAAAAAGATGGTACTGATTTTGGTGTAGGAAAGCATAAAACGAAACTGGAGTGTCCATTTTAGCTGCGTCTGTCGTTCGAGGGAATTAAGCTGAAAACTAACGAAAATTGAAATATGTAAGAGTAGGTTGCCACTTTGTAATGCGATATAATACATACATTAATAAGTATATATTCTGTACATGTACGTGCATTTGTTATTTGATTTCATCTGTATATTGAATCATGTAGTATTCATTGTGCACTTAAAAGCTTTTTCATCTGACACTCCTCAGAGTACTAACGCCAGAACTTTGTTCTTAGCATTTTTCTAATAAAAATTTTTCAGGATTTCTCATTTACACTACTTGCTCTTGGCTTTTAAAAGCTCTGAGGTTGTGATGTGTTTCTGGTTTAACCACACCTTCAGGCTTCTGATTGTACTATTCCGAGTTCCTTCTGCTCCAGCAGGACTACATGCTGTCCAGTGTATAGACCGCGATACATTATCGTGGAGTCTTTTGTACTCACGCTGAGCCAGTTTACTACACTCAACTCACATAGTGGGCAATACTTTCACACTTCTATACTTTCTTCACACACTTACATAGTGATAATTCAGTCTACTTATCCCTGTTTTATTTGACATAGTTTATCTGCAATACATAGCAAGGTTTTTGTTACGCGTAACGAGCTAGGTTTTTTGTATGTGTGTGTTTATTTATTACTATTATCATTATCATTATTTTAAATATACATATTAAACACTCCTGTATACCGAAACCTGCTGTCCCATGTACCATACCAGGTAAAAACAGCGGAAAATGGTATTGTATTATAAAGATTACCAATAAAGGTACTGAGTTTAAAAGGATAAATTATGCCATGAGTGAAGTTGATCACATCCTCTGCTGTCTCTATTGTTGAACGGTTTAATAGGATATACACCCGGAGGAAAAGTGGTATTGTACATCAGGATTGAAAAAAGGCAGTAACAATTGTGATTCATATAAAAGGCTTCACTTATTTACCGGGAAAATGTCGCCCCATAACCCTTGAGTCAATACCTTTTTAAAGTTTTAGATCAGTAATTACAAATAGATGGCATTCATATTTAGAAAGTAATATATTTATTAAATTTTCAATTTAAAATGGATTTATTAAAAGTATTATCTGGTACATTTATGCGTACAACACATTTATCTCAAGTTCCAAAGAAGGGCAAACTTAAAAAACGATCTGTAGTCGTTATACTTATTGAATTTAAAATGCTTTTGGTGAAGTTGATCATTCCTTGATACGGGGAGTTCCAGGCAGTTTAAATGGGTGTGGTGCCAGGAATAACGGTGGTGGTCGGAAAGACGGGGGACTATTTATAAGTGAGGTGGCTGGGATAAGCAGGTGCAACCAGAGGGATCAATCATGAGATCCAAATCTTAACTTTGCGTAATCCCTGGTCAATCAAACAGAAGGTTCCATCATGCTGAAAATAGAATGAAGGATGAAAAGAATGCGCGGTCAGACGAAGATGGCGATTTTCATTGTTTTGATTATCGGTGGAGTGTTTTGGTGTTTGAAGACCCGCTTTGGCGAGTGGAATTAAATCAGGCATGGGGCTTAAATAGGCGTGGTGGTGAGACATGCCAGAGGTGGCTTGAATAACAGAATTGTGGGTGGAAAATAATAAAAAATATAATTGCCGTAGCCGCACGCCTACTCGGGACGTACTCTTGGGTGCCTAATAGAAGGGGGTTGGAATAAACGGGGGGTTTGGAAAAATCCCCAAAACTTAATAAACGGGGGGGCTGGAATAAACGGGAGGCGGTGGAAAATGACCAAAGGTGTAATTGACCAAAAGTGTAAAAGATGAAGTCAGGAATTAATGTTTAGAATCAACTGCAACTTTCTAAACGTAGGGTAGTACAGCACTAATATAAGTCGGTTATTCCAAGTCATGATAGTCTTCTTCATGCCTCCCTAGATTTTAAAATGTTCCCGTCATCCTCCTGCTCAATGACGGTGTTATCGCTAACATCTGTAATGTGCGTTTTCACACTTCTTCGCGCCTCTTAAGCGGCTTAATGCGTGGCTTTCATATTTTAATAACGATATTTTCTACTTGCCTGCGAAAGTATCTCCTCAAAACATTGTCATGGGTGGGAGATTACTTAAAAATTTAATAGGCGGGGGGATGGGGGAGGATGGAATACAAATGTCCAGGGTGGAAAATTTTTGAAAAATTAATGAGCGGGGGGTGGGAGGGGGGCGACGTCTATTAGGCACCCAAGAGATGTGAAGCAGGGTATGCAAAGCTGAGATGAATATAAAGGAAAACGAGAAAATTGATAAATAGTCAAGGCATATTGAAGGAACCTCCAAACGTTCAAAAGTACAGGAGCATTGAGTAGGCAATGACCATTTTGGACAGATTCAAGATAGCATCAAATTACAGTGTACAAGTTGTTGTATAAAAGGAAGGATAGAGGAAGTCAAGAAAGAGGCAAATAAAGAAGATAGCACACACACAAGTATAGCAGGACATGCAAAGCTGAGATTAATGCAAAGATAAGGAAGCAATGAGTAGGCAACGACCATTTTGTAGAGATGAATTTTAATATAGAAACACAGTAAGTAAATAGCTGTAGAAAAGAAAGGATATAGTTAATCAATGAAAAAGGAAAGCAGAATGATAGACCTCATTCATGTGAAGTAGGATATATGCAAAGCTGAGATGAATACAAAGAAAAGGTATTAATCTATAAATAGTCTAGGCATATTGAGAGAACATACAAACGTTCAATAGTACAGGAGCATTCAGTAGGCAATGACCATTTTGGACAGATTCAAGATAGCATCAAATTACAGTGTACAAGTTGTTGTATAAAAGGAAGGATAGAGGAAGTCAAGAAAGAGGCAAATAAAGAAGATAGCACACACACAAGTATAGCAGGACATGCAAAGCTGAGATTAATGCACAGATAAGGAAGCAATGAGTAGGCAACGACCATTTTGTAGAGATGAATTTTAATATAGAAACACAGGAAGTAAATAGCTGTAGAAAAGAAAGGATATAGTTAATCAAGAAAGAAGGAAAGAAGAATGATAGAACTCATTCATGTAAAGTAGGATATGCAAAGCTGAGATGAATACAAAGAAAAGGTATTAATCTATAAATAGTCTAGGCATATTGAGAGAACATGGAAAACGTTCAATAGTACAGGAGCATTGAGTAGGCAATGACCATTTTGGACATATCACTGATAATATAGAATCACAGTATTATGTATAATTGCAATGTGTCTGCTGAGAATATATATATATATATATATATATATATATATATATATATATATATACTGATGAAGGCTCAAAGTCAAAACACAATAAATGTTGATTAATTAATTTCCCTGTACCCACTTACAGGAGGAGAATTTGCGAAAGATTGATACTAAAAATCTTCTCCTTAGCTTTTGAGCCCGATGGGTCAATGGTTAAGGCATTGGTATAGTAATCTTGAGGTCTTGGGTTCGAGCCCGGTCAGCATAAATTGCAAGCTGTTGTGGTAATGCTCCACTCTTTGAGAATTCTATATAATTGCAATGTGTCTGCTGAGAATATGCATATGTCTGGCACTGATGAAGTTTCAAAGCCGAAACACAATAGATATTAATTGATTGATCTCCCCGTACCCACTGACTGGAGGAGAATTCACGAAAGATCGATACTAAAAATCTTCGCCCTAGCTTTTGAGCCTGATGGCTCAATGGTTAAGGGGTTGGTTTAGTAACCATGAGGTCGTAGGTTTGAGCTATCATGGTAATGTTCCACTAGTGGAGAAATATATATGAGTTGCAAATATGTAAAGTATCATATATGAGTTGCAAATATGTAAAGTACCGTTGCTACCATTAATACCACTGTGAAAGTGTTTAATTCAACAAGGTAGAGCCTAAAAATTATAAGGATTAGAGATAGTGCAACCCTACCATAGTGTTGATGTGTTACTTTGATTGTGTTATTACATAAGTTGGAGAGAATGATACTTGCCCTAGAGATATAGATAAACTTACTGTTATTCTTACTTGATTCCACAATGCTATATATGTAACTGCTCGAGTAATGCTTAGAAGCTACATCTTGAAAGGAGTTTAAAGGTAGTTTGTGTTGTCTCTTAACTATAAATCTGTGGAAAAAGTGTAGGATGCAAGAGATGTATGTTGTATACTGGACAACGCTCTCACAGCACAGCTAATAGTCCAATAAGACAACGTTTGTTTCCATTGGAGTTCATGTAGCTCAATTGGTAGAGCACACGTCGCGATAGCGTGAGTCAACGGTTCGATCGCCGGTGGTGACAAATTTTCTATTTCTCTATTTTTTTTCTTGTTTAGAATTGTGTTACATTGCGGTGATAATGCATATTTTAGGTTCCAAATGTTAAATATCCTTTCGAACTGGCACAAGCAGTTTATTTTTATGTGATATGTTAACGTCAAAGGTTGAAGATACCTAAAGTTTCGTTGTCCCATGTCGATGTCTGTCACCCAAAATTTATCGAGTTAAAGCCAAATAATGACACCTATTTCAACTGGTAAACAGTCCCTTGTAATGTACAGCATATGGTATCAACATTGCTGGCCGAGGTGTTATTGTTTGCGAACAACTTCGGGGAACGATAATCAAGTTGTTTCCAGTCCGTGCATAACTAATTTTCTTTTCAAAGCAAGTGCAAAGTTTCTCATAATCACAATAGATTTTCTACTGAAGCATTTGCATCTTTTAATATATCTTGATTCGGTGTTGACTTCCTTGCGCTTTTTGAATTGGCAGAAGAAGTCTTCAATTTTACGAAGAAAACCTTTTCAAGTGGAAGGATAGATTCAAACTTTCTGTGACTCTACAGGTAAGGAGAAATAGTTTATATGCTCACATCAATCGTATCTGTAATGATTTCTTTATCCCTTAAAGTCGTTCCCTAGTTTTTCTAATGCTTAGTTTTGTGTACTTGATTGGTCGAAAGTCGCGAAGAGCGAGTAACAACACTCGGGTTAGAAAATGACAAATTTTGATTTGTAGCACACGGTTTGGAAGTCAACTGCTTGCCTTAAGCAAGCATTGGATATTACTTATTCATGTTGATCGCTCTCATAAACGTATTCCGAAGCTTAAAGAAAGCTTAAAGCGGAGAACAGGGATCTGCGAATGGAAGAAGTTTGCAAGGAACCGATATTTTAGAAACCAGTTTCTGACAGCTTGAAAACAACAAAACAAAACAATCTACCTACAATTCAACTATACGGCCATTGAGACCATTAGGAGAAAAGCTGTCTCACTCTAGTTGCCAAAATAACTCCCTACGTCTGCTCCCACTATGTAGCTTATCTATCACTCTAACACTGACGTCCTCTAAGAAACCACTATGACTTTCTTCCTTGAAATGTTGAAAAAACTTCCATGTCGGGGAGGCTGTTACCTCTACCAAACTTCCTACTAAAAGACTTATAATTGTTAAACCTCTGCATAAACTTAGCGTATATGTATGTGTAGTGCTTAAAGAAAACAGGTAGAGCTTAAGACTAATAAATAATAATTAGTGATACAAGTAATAAAAGACAAATCAAAATACCTCAGTTATCCAATGTTTCACTCCCAACGACATTCATCAGACTGTAAAGCGGAAGCGGGCAAAATGTATTTATTCGCCGTTAAGAGATTTGTAACTATATCAGCTAAGAAGAATAATTTGCTAAATAAAAAAACCTAACCCGTTTCGGATAACCGGCATAGGAATACTTTTTTTACAAATAAATAGATAGAAAGCCTTGCCTCCAACTGGATGGTAAGGTAGTTTATAGATACTAGCATAATCGAAGAAGTCTTTCGCTGTCTGAAGAATGTCGTAGGACTTGTAACCTAAGGTAAGTGATTATTTTAATTTTTCTTTTGTCATCACTGCTTGTTAGTATACATGTACCATGGCTTACTTTGTATACGTGTCTATAAATACATAGAAATATATAGAATAGCTTTAATTTTGACAAAACTGTTGAAACTTTTCGAGTAAAAATGGAGACGAAGAGTGAAAATACATCACAATAGTAGCCACGGAGCAGACGCTTTCACTGCTGTAATTTCGTTGCACCTGGTCTATTGCTTGGGGTATTATGGGGCTCTGGAACACAGCTCTCTGAAACGACTGTTTTGAAAATGATCGGAGGGGCAATGCTGGACAGACCCAAAATTCTCTTTTAATCTTGCCGGTAGTTTTACCATTTTGTTATGGATTAAGACCCTTAAGGAGTTGGGGGAATGTTTAGGTTTGTCGGGGGAATCCTTGGTTGGGTTTATCAAGGAACAACAAGAGAATGCACGGGAAGAACGGGAACGTGCACAGGATGAACGGGAGCGAGAAAGAGAGGAGCGTAAACGTGAAAGAGCATTTATGTGGGAACAGAAAGGGAGGGAGATGGAGGTCTTACAACTACGCCTACAGCTGACGGAGCAGCAGAGCGATGAGGGAGGAGATATGGCTCGGTCTTTTCGCCAAGCCACTGCCCCTGGGGTCTGGATGCATACCCTTAAAATGCCATATTACACCGTGGGGGAGGATATGGACCCATACCTATTAAGGTTTGAGTGATTTGGGTCTGTTCAAGCTTGGAATCGAGCCGATTGTGAAACAAGTCTCAGCATGTGTTTAAAGGGCGATGCATTAGAGGTATATGCACGAATGCCCCCGGGTGATTCGCTTGATTACGATATATCAAAGCAGGCCTTATTTGTGCGGTTTCAATTGACAGAGGAAGGTTTCAAGAATAGGTTTCCAAATGCAAAGGCCAAAACGGAGGAGACAACCATACAAATTTTATGGGCGTTTAACAAATTACTTAGACCGTTGGATTGACTTCAGCCAAATCGATAAATCCTATGATGCTCTCAAAGATCTTTTTATCCGAGAGAAATTATTGGCCACGTGTCGTCGGAATTAATTGATATACCTTAAAGGGGTATTGTAATGGGTTTGGCATATGCTGCCAATAACACAGCCACACACCCCACACCCCTACGTAAGGTTTAGGACGGCACTCCTGGCCTCAATGGCATGGCACTAAGCTCTTCAACAGTTGTAATCGGCTTCAGTTATATCCCCTTAAGTTAAATGTGTAGAACAGCCAGAAACAACCTGTTGATAATAGTATTAATAACTATAATAAGTATGATTAGTAGTAATAGTACGTGGAATTTCTCCACACGTGGCGACAGTAAACTTTCAGATGCCATGGCCATATCAACCAGTTAATGCTACTACTACCTTAGAAGTCCATAACTCAAAACTCTAAGATTATTTCCTTCATGTAAGCTCCTGGGCTCACAACCTGATAAACTTGGAGCTAACGCAGTGTATGAACACCAATGAAGAGAATAATGTTTAGACTGTGTGACTACATCTTGCAAGGTAAAACATGAAACTAAGTAACAAAAGCGGAAATGCGTTACAAAGAGGAGGTTTCAGTGTCGGCTGTGTAAACCACGGAACATAAAGTTCTATTAGCATTTGCTATGATAATACACTGACTAACAGCTTCTGTCATAACTGTTTCGAACTCTGACGTCAGATCATTGGTATCTGTGAATTCAAGAAGTAAAAGTGGTCCAAACTTTCCACCGATGGTTGCTTAAACTTCACTTAGTATTTGTGGATCTTTAAGCTTATCAAAGTTGTATTTTATCCTAGTCAACTTGTCATTCATTTGTGAGAGTAGTTTCAGTTTTATTGTAGACATTAGCAGTTCGTGGTCACTGTTGATGTCTGCTCCGGGGAAAACGCGAGTTCTGGGACCATTAAGACTAGACTGCTATCGTTTCTGTATAAGAGTGAAGTCAATTTGGTTGTGGTGCATGCCTCCTGGTGAGTGCCATGTTACTGTCCTTGACTTCTTGTATATATAGGGTGATAATTGTAAAGTTGAGAGTTGATTTGTACGTTTGGAGTTACTGTTTGTTATAAAGATACAGATGTGCCTCGTATCAGGGCATATAGTGAAAACGTTGCTTTTATTATTATCATCATCCTTATCGTTCAGCTTGCGATGCAACAAAATGGACCAGAATATTAAAGGTGTTTAACGTGTAATAACTGGGAAAACAAGGATGGCGACAGAAGCAACGACATCTAGTGGTAGTAGAGTAATTTACAACAAACCATCTGCCTACAATGGGGACTTAATGTTGTAACGTACCCTACGTAGGTCAGTGTTGCCACACCATTTATCGAAATTTGTTGCCTTTTTATATTTGTCCCTTGATAATATTCATTTTCACAGAGCATTTTTGAAAGGTCAAGATATGTAGTATTTAGGTGTCTTACCTGTGACCACTTTGCATGTTTTAATGAGATTCCTAATTTACTACTTGTGAAGTTCAACGGCGTGACCGGTATTTGATTACTCGGTTCTTGGATCATTAGTATAATACGCTATTCGTTTTTACACGGCATCAGTTTCATCTGTAACAGAGATCTTCGAAGAAACGGATGTTTGGGTAATGTAGACGCTAAGTGATGGTCCCAAGTTTAGATACCGTTAAGTGAACCCATCAACTTTGTTGTTTGTAAATATTTCGTTAAAGCACACCGACGAGGTGTCAAAAGAGTAGGTTAAACGCGAACAAGGAAGCAGGCACGCAGCCAAGGGCGAGCGCGGAGGGGGCGCGTTTGCCCCCCAGAAAAATCATTAGATGCATTCAAAAATGGATCACTTTTGTATTTTAGACGAGAAAGACGAGAAGTCTGAGCCTTTTAGGGACTATAAAAATTCAAAATTTTCAAAGCCAACAAAACCACGGTGGACTTGCTTGGAAGGAAGGATGGGAGGGAAAGGGTTTCGTTTGGAATTTGCCCCCCTATCAAAATTTGACTGGCTGCGTGGCTGCAAGGGAGGTGTACTTTAGAACATATTTCGTATCATTTCAAGACTTCGTCAAGTCTTTTAAACATCGATTATCAGAAGGCTCAACAGAGGCTGACACAAACGCACGAAAGTTCCTGTTACTAAACGCGATAAGCATTCGGGAAATAACCACGATGGCATGGACATCGAAACGGGGCCACTACGATGAAGATCAACATTACTGTGGGCACCAATGGTACAAATAAGGATATTTGGTAAGTGAAAGAGACGGACAAGAAAATAAAACAACTAAACCTTGAAATTTTAATGATGTGAAAACTACAGTGAGTGGAATGAAATGGTGTGCGGGTGTCGTTCTGAAGGATTTGTCCCTTAAGTACCTTGCTAAGGTTTAAGTTTTCCAATGTCGACCCAGAAACTGCACTTCGGAACTAAAATATTTAAAACATAAAGGCCTTTCAACATTTAGCATTAAGAAGGTAAAAAGCTTTTGAAGATGTTTTCTTCAAATATCTAAGAACAGTTTAAGTTTTGGCCATTCGGAATGTTCTTTCACAAACACTTGTATGAGTGAAAACGCTCTCATACTACATGTTCTTCGGTTCATGAAGCCACTTTAATAAGGAATAAAATGAACTATTCTTATGCAATAATACTACTGGAGTTATCAGGTTACGAAATGAAATATTATTTTTTTCACCATGTTTGCAGTATCTAACATACAAAATTTTACAATGAAGTAAAACTGCCTTCGTTCACAAGAGTGTCATAAGATATTTTAAGAGACTCTATAAAGAGCTTCACACCTCATATAATAACGAGTTAAGAATATCTAATCCATCTATGAGATATTCAGTCGGCGTAATTTGGGGTTACCTCTTGGTTATGTTACGTGACCAAAAGGAAATAAATGCTTTATCAAGCGTGACTTACAATGCTTGACTTTGGAACTAACGCCTACGATGTCGTGACAGTAGCTGGAAAGCTTTATTGACAACCTGCTCTTAAAGACAATTACAGATACTTTCCTCATGCCTCTTCCGTGATATTTTACTCCCTTGCTCACACTATCAGGACCTCAAAGCCTGTACAACTCGGAAGGTTGAGCTTTGACTTTTCATAAAAATATAACGTATACTCTCTTTTGAGATCAGCATTTCTTACATGGGAGTTTATTGCAAAAGTAGCATATTTTGTGTATGCGCAGATGCCCCTTTGTAGCATTTCCCATATGTTGTTGTCGTTCCACACATTTCTACCTAATGATGATTTTATGCGACTTACTTTATCTTCACCTAGTGAAAATTTCAATTTCTGGGGCGCTTTTGAAAAGATTTTAAACGTATGAGCTATTGAGTATCAAAAAAGCCCCTTTCTTCTTTTTGTTAGTTCACTTTCAACGCTATCGATAATATCTATAACAGAGGTCATCCGAAGTGGTTTTTCAAAAATTAAGGGGTGTCGAAACTGGAATAAAGCCAACAATCTGTTAATACTTAGAATGTTTAACAATTTTTACATCGAAATATATTTTTAGAGGTTCTTCAACAGTATAGCAGATAATATATGTGCTGAAACTACATTTATAAAAGAGTTCTAAATTAGAAAAGTAAATGAGATGAAACTATCAACAACAAAAGTGAACAATGGCGGAACTGCAAACAAAAAAATACACGAGTAGGAAAGATGATGTTCAAACTGCAGAGGACTGAGAAAAACTGCTGTAAAACGTATGGGTTGTATATTTGTAATTATCAATTCCTGTTAGTAATAGGGGACAAAAGACATTGCTTTTACAACATCATGATTTAGTTGCAACTTTGCTGAGCGCAGAATTGGAAAGGCATCAGTTCACCTGATAACAATAGCAGCAACAAACTCAGTCACACACTGGCAACCTTGAGATGAATTGAAATCTTGCAATAGTAAGATACAACTTGCTAAGATAGATCAACAAAAGGATAAAAGGTTGCAGGGATTGTCCAGTTTTTGGCCCGAAGTACAATGAATTTATAAGTGTTAAGTGGACCGCGGGTTGGCCACTTCTGTGTTAGAAAAACTTAATTAGCTGAAGCATTTTACAGAAAACACTACTGAACATCGTATGAGACTTATTGGAATACATGAGCACACCGAAACCAAAAGTGACTAATAGCTTCATCATTTCAAACTATTCGAAGCTTTGTCATTTAACAGTTAGAGAGAAGAAGATTGATTGTGATTGTGAATCACAATTCTGCAATGTGAAGACAAAAAGTGCCGATTTGTCAATTGATTGCTTGTCTCGTCTGGATTTCCAACGTCACTACTATAACGCGTGGGTGTTCGAAGTTTCTACCCTTTCAAGATCCTGTTTCACCTCATTTCACGACTGAAAAAACTTGTGTTCCTTGTTTCGTATTTGTTGATAATCTTCTACTTCCCAGTTCACCGCTAAGGTCTCTTGCATTGCGTGGGCCGATGAAAGATCTTTTATTTCATGGTTGACAAGTGCAGTCAGACGTGATAGACCAACTGATTGATTAAAAGACGGAATTCTTGGTTTCGTTTCATAGTGGCAACAGTTGAGGGTTTGACCTGAGAGGTTTTACCTTGCCATTGTTATTAATTCTTTTCAAAGGGCCAGTATAATCATTCAGACATGTTAAAACGTAAACAACAACTGCCAGTAAGGGGAGATTGTTGCTGTTCCGAAGACACACGTGGCAGGTCTCAATTTATGTGTTTGACAACTGAATGTACCTTTGTTGCTGATAATTTGAAACGCAGACAGGGACCGTGAAGTAGGTTTGAAAGTGGGAGTGGGTCAAACCAACAGAACTAGGGTTGGGGGGCGTTTGGGGGGACAAAGTCACGAAAAATTTGCATTTCCCTCCATCAGACTTGTTTAGTGTTTAATTTTATAATATAAAACAAGGATTACAGAGTTGTAATACTTTTTAATAATATAAGTATTTCTTGGACAATGCAGTTCAGTGTCCGTTACTGAATCTTCTTTTTTCAATCCACTAGGAACGTCTTTCCAGATAACATCATTGGAGCATGCGTCAGCCAGGCAAGTCAATTGCTTTATTAAACTTATATGTCACTTGAGTAAAATTTTTGTTTGAATTACAAAGCATAGAAATTGGCAGATGCAGTTAAAAAGGGTTTATCTATAAGAGGCTAAGAGATTTTTGTTTCAGAAACTCTTAGAAAACGCAGGGAAAAAATACTTTCCCGTAATAGATGCTTTCTTTTATCTCTCACGTGTTTGATCTTATGATCCATGTAATCCACTGAAGGCACGTAAAGAGTGGACATTTTAGGGACAATTTTATAAATTTATCTACGGGCAGAATTGAGTCTCGGGCAAACGACATCAAATAGATGGGTGGTCATCCTGCTATGTGCGAAATGTTACTTGACGACCCTTTATGCAATTGAACTATCATATATAATATGCATGCGCGCGTAATATGCATTTTTAAGGATTCGATTAGAAATTGTACCAATGTGAGTGACATTTCTATAGCTTCCATTGTTTATACTTTGGAAATCTTGACGTAAGTGACCAAAAGTCACCACTTTATTCTTCCAAATTTTAATAGGTTACGGACCAATGCTTTATGTTCGCTGATTCCTACACGGTCTGTTCATTGTAGGGTGCGGAGCACTGCTCTAAGCGGTTAGAGACTTGTAACTGAAATTTTCTCTTTATTGGAAACTTTTCAAAGTACACCTGACATCTTCTGTAAACTTTCAACGTCCCAAGGAACTATATTTTAAGAGGAGTAAAGAGGGCTTTTGACGCTGCGGCTTGTGATGGGGCTTCTGGATTGATTCCTCTTTTGTAGTTTAAATGAACGTGTCATAAGGACGCTGTCCAATTCGACCCATCGTTGTACGGAGGAGATGGGGACTGTGCCCGCCCAATAGGTAAAACTCGCCCATGTTTGCCCCCCCTCCCCAAAAAAAAATTCTTACGGGCATTTAAAAGATGGATCACTTGTGTATTTCAATTCATTTATGCAATGAGATAAGAAAGACAGAAAGCCCAAGTCTCTCAAATGCAGTTTTGAGCCTTCTAGAGACCGCAAAAATTCAAAATTTCCTCAGCTATTAAACCATTGTTGGCTGGCTTGGAAGGAAGGAGAGGAGGGAAGAGGTTTTGTTTTGAATTTGACTGGCTGCGTGGCTGACTGACAGGTGCGGTTTTCTTCTAGTAAAAAGATTGGTTTGCGAGCCCTTGTGATCCCAAGGATCAAAATATGGCCCACAACGGAAAGCAAGCTGTTGACCAACCAACAACTACAACAATATTTGCAGCAAAGGTTTTTTTAAGCAACCACAGAAGAACAGCCTTACGCTCTGCTTGTTCAATCAACTACTCACTGTACAGGACGAGCGTTACATTGGCCGTCAACGTATACTCACATGTGGGTAGTCCATCAGTTCCTTCAAAACCGCAAAGAAACTCCCTTTTACTGGCAAATAAGGTTTCCGGTAGGAACATATCTCATGCTTTCGATTTGCCATGTTCGTTGCGACCGAAATCGCCAGAAATGACCCAGAATCTTTACCTGAGAATCGCGGAACAATAAGTCAAGCCAGATCGACGCAACATTCGGACCATGCATATGGTCACCTCATGAATATCTGAAACTACTTACAATATTTTCTGACCTTGTTATGTAAGTTAAAATCAGCCTACAACAGGTCATTCGAACATTGTTATGCATTTTACTACTCGCGCATAAAAGAACCGCTGGAAAGCACAAATGGTATATATGTATTACGTCATCTTTGAAAGCGACGCTACACTTAGAGACAACTAAAACAATGTCATGAAAATGTCGTTTTTCATTATTGCATTTGGCTTTCTTCTGTATGGTTCACGTGAAAACCGTTTCCATAGAGACATCACAACAGAATAACAAAGGCATTAGACATAGCTGCTCTTGTTGAACGATGTCATCGTAAAATGTTGACAATGATTAGCTTCGGCATGAACCGTTCACTGCAAATAGTCATCATTAGGATTCAGTTTGTTAAATAATGCATTGTAGGAAAACTAGCACTGGACGATATATGAACAATTTGAAATGTTTAGCTTCCTGATTCGTGAGGATTAACCATTGCATCTGTCCCACTCAATACTGGGAATTGAGAGCTGGTGCAAATTTTAAAATGATTTAGTTGTACATTAATGACTTCCTTGGTCACATCTGATATCTGTATTCATTAAGCAAAGTACAATTGATTGACTGTTGCTACAGTCTTCGCCTCTGCAGTTTCAACAAGCCTGAACACAGTGAATTCCATTCCTTTTGCAGGAGCAAGTGTTGGTGCTGCACATTTTCGTAGCTCTACCCTTGCAGTTGCAACGTATGAACTTGAGTAAGCTCTCGGGAGCTGAATCTTCGTCTGTTGGTATTGGTAGTAGCAAACCATCAATGTAGCGCCATCCCCATTCCGTTGGATTTAGACAACACGTGCTCAGCAATTCCCACTGTCGCACTTGAAGGTGGATGCGAAGTGTATGAAGTGGGCAGCCCGTTCTCTTGGAGATAGCTTAGATGGTTCAACTCCAGCTATGGCTGCCATCTCCATGTACTTTGCGAATCAAAGTGATGCCAAAGAGTCATTCGCCCTTGGTAGCTAAAATCAAGAGGTGGGGACAGTTCTGTGATTCTATGACTTAATATTAATATTATATTTCCATATATATATGTACGCATATCGTCAGGCATGGGAATTTGGCCCAATCGTCAACAGAAGTGAATAATCTAGAATTTAAATAAGTAAATGCAAAATTGATACCTTTCAATGGATATACGAATTCCATTTTCCCGATATCATATGGAGTTGCTTCTTTACTCCCAAATAACTTGGCATCACGACGAACCTCTGTGGATTTGTTTATCAACTGCATGATGCGAAAAGACATCACGCGTAGAAAATTAAAAGCTCACTACTCTTGTTTAGCTGTCTTCAAGAAGCCATAGTATAAATAATGCTATCACTTTTATAAATATACAGGTCTAAAGCTGCCCGGTTAAATTCACATGATGCACTCCTACGTTTCTTTTAAGCTGGCAAAATGTATGACTGCTCTACTGTCAATTAAATGCTGGTCACAGGTCACAATTATTAACCTTTTTACTGTATAAAGAGCCCTCCAACAGTCTCTAATCCTTAAACATTGTCCATACAAACTAGTAACAAAAATTTAAGGAGAGTAATTTACAAGCTCTTACAATTCTTTATCCAAACAGGTGGCGTAAGCATGGGCAGCTCCTTAGGACCGACGTTTGCGAATTTTTACGTGGGTCATTACGAAAGTAAAGCGCTACAAGGATTAACAGAAAACGAAAGACCGCTTCTATACTGTCGTTACGTAGACGACTGCTTCATCTTTTGCAAGAAACCAGCCATGATCACAAAACTAAAAACACTGCTAGAAAAACACACAGACCTCAAGTACACTACAGAGGAGGAACAGACACAAAGGTTGCCATTTCTAGACGTATTGATCACCAAGGACAACAAAAGCCAATCGGGCTTTGCCACCAACGTTTACAGGAAAGAGACAAACAGTGGACAATGCATGGATTTCTTCGACGATTCTCGAGATCTTTACAAAAGAGCAATAGTAAAGACGTACCTTCACCGTGCATTTACTATCTGCTCGGACTGGAACAGTTTCCATTTGGAAGTGGAAACCTTAAAGCAGATGCTGGTGAATAACAATTATCCGTTATCAATGTTAGACCTAATTATCAAGAACTTCCTGGAGTGGATCAACCTATACTTTAAAGGACAATGGACCGCCCAACACCAAAAGGGAAGAAAAGCTCCTGACAAAAATAATTCACAACCATGTCGCGCCAATAAAAGAAACCATGAAAGTTACACTCAGTATTTACTACAGAGGGAAAAAATTATCGACGATGTTACTGCCACCCAAAAACTGCAAAGCCCACGACGTAGTGTACCAATACACGTGCCCCGAGGCTGGATTTAACGCCAGCAAGTATATCTGATACGCAACGAATGATTTATCTGTAAAGGCCAAGCAGCATTTTTACAAGAATGCGTAAAAACAGCTATAAAAGAACACGTAAAAGAACATACAGGAAATGAATGTTCACCTAATAAAATAAGAAACAACATGAAGCTTTTATTTCGTTCCAAGGATGCAACAGAACTTTTAATCGCCGAAGCTATTTTAATTAAAGAAAGATGAAAAGCCAGACAGGGTTGAATTTTCCAGGAATGACTGAAAATAATAAAAACAGTGATGATTGGATTAGACTTAGTATCGGGCACACAAGCATAACTCGTCTTTTCCCAAGTATGTCTGACAAGGGACCAATAAATAGAATCGTGGCCATTACCAATATTTGTTGTGAAGCAGGTATTACCGTCAGCCATGATGATGCGGCTTCTTGTACTCGATTTTCCTCCATCTTGTTTTTGCCGTCCAATGACTGGCATATGGATGAGTTATACATATTGCCACATAATTTATCTTGAAGTAGTTGTGGTAAACTAAGAACGTTTACAGTGAAGATTCCTGTTTGTAGGAATAAAAACGGTTCCGAACTCAAAACCAAACATCCTGGCATATCTAAAAGACTTCCTGTAAACTATCTGTTGCTCAGTCGGTTCTTCATCGAAGCAAACAGAAATAGTAATGTCTGCCCTCCGCATAAACGAATAGTCTCTGTAGAGTATAAAAGACCCATTTTATATTAGTAAGAGAAATGTATAAGTCTAGCGTAAAGTTTTATTGTGCAAGGCCACTGTGTAGCACTAATGCACAATGAGTAATATCGTGTTTTTTTGTAAGTGGTTCTTGTTTTTCTTCACACACGGTATATGTACACAGTCGATTGTCTGGCTTTTCAAGTTCACGCTCGGAGCATTCTTTGCTTTGTTCCAAGGGGACAAAGGGCTTATCACATTCACCGCTAATACTTAGTTGCTTATGGCTATTATATATTTCCTCAGGTTCTTACAGAAATTGTATTTATGTTCATATTATCGATTTAACTAACAAAGGAATAACAATACAGAAAAGAAAGTTGAGCGCCCTGGCGATGTCGTCATGCTGTTCGAGTCGTAGCTGCTTTATCTGTTTTCGGCAAATACAGCTTGAATATTTTGCAGGTAATTTAATCAGTGTACTGCTTGAAGGATATCGTCCTAAAGTATACAAAATGTTTGAAAAAGTCTTGAACTTGACAGTTCGTTAAGATTAAAAGAGAAGAGCTTGTTGGAGAGTTTCCTTTCATGAATTATGGAGGGTTTTTTGCTTTCCTAATGTTTCAGGTCCTGCGACTTTGCTTCGGGTTATTGTGCACATGCAAGTGTTTTTCTCGTGTAAGCCTCTGTTACTGTTCGTTTCACTTGGTAATTTTACGTTATCAGATGGCTTCACAAAAGTAACACAGATAATGTTGTAGGCGGCGTAGCATGTAAGTGATGAAGAAGGGTCAATGACTGCTCTGTGGTAGAGAAGACTTCATACTTACTCAGTAACTACGTTATGACCACATCATGATCTAAGTATTTAAGTGCTAGCGAGAAGTAATAAACGAGGATCTATAGGTTGAACTTCCCTCGTTAGGACGTTATACGTCTGTCATTAACTTGCAGTGAGCGTTGACATTTCGGTCTTCGAGCATCCTTATTGTCAATTATTTCTATACAAGGCTCTTACTCTGTTTTACATATAATGTTGGTTCTTAAATTCTCAATATTGTTGCACCCTTTGCTGCCAAAGTCGATGCTTACCGCTGCCAAGATACTCGTAGGATGTAAACTTGATATTGGTCGGATGTATGTTGAAGTCAGTTAATGAAGTAGTACTAGAGGCAAGCCTTTTGTAATTTAACACAAACCTAGAATATTAAATTACAAATTGTTAAATTGATGGTATAAAATATTAAACCAGTGGTATAGTTTTAGTGTCAACTGTAACGTGTGCCGAATGAGAAACGTAGACGAGCATTTAATAAAGGACTACAATCATTTTTACCGCCGAGCTTTTGATGTTTGAGTGATGATAAGGGTGAAGATATGGAGTTGTTTAAACAGGTATTTTAAATTATTACCTACCCTTAAAAATCCAAAGGTTTGGAATTTTTGGAGGATTTTGTATTCTTTTACTGTACAATTATCAGACGATAACTGCATCATAATGTTATGTTATGTTATGCACTCACAAAACTGAAAGGTTAATTGCTGATAAACTATATACCTGATATTCTACTTGCTTTGTACTTTCTTACTTTTCTTCTTTAAAGTAATACCATACTGGATTAATGCAGTGCAGAACAAGATAGTACCTAAGACAAGCAATATACTGGTAAGTTTTAGAAACGCACATTTTCTCTTGTAATTATGATAATCTTAACATGCATTTGCCTCTTAAACAGACCTTAACATAGGTGTTCATTGAAATCGATAAGAAACACCAAATTTACATTGGACTTTATGCAAGCTTTCAGAACATATTTCCTTGATCAGGTCAGATACGAAGTTTCCAAAGTATACGCAGATCACAATCTCCGGTTTAGTGTATTATATTTTCTACTTTACGCGTTTGACTTCTTCTATTATTACTACTGATTATGGTTGGTCTATCAAATGATAGCTGGCCATGAAATAAAAAAATAAAAATTACTCTACCTTGTTCAACATTTGAAATAAATTGATTCAAAGGCTACTAAAGTTTTACAAGGGACAATCATTGATAAAGACAGAAAAGTTTCAAACGGGCAAAAGGTAGTTCACAACAGATATAAAATGCTTTCAAATATTCCCTGTAATAAATAACGAAAGATCAAGAAACATAGACGAGTGGAATTACTTTAATACATTGCTATTACAGTATAATTATAACATGGTGACATTCCGTTATGAAACTAATAATGATTTTGCTGCAAAGGGAAGTCAGATAATAGTATGCTTGGCTAATTTCCACCTCCCTTCCCTTGTTGCATACTTTTGTCGTTGATCTTTCCTGCCATCTGTCTTCGTTCCCACCAGACGTTTTACTGATATTTAATCGCTCATAAATACACTACTTTAAAAAGTAGATTCAAACCTCGGATACTCGATCTTCGGTCGGGAGTGAGGTGGGTGGAGTAATGAGGGGTGGTGGTAAGAACGTGGTCAATGTAGCAAGTGCGCGATATAGAAATTAAAAAATCACCAAAATCGAAAAAAAAATCACAAAAATCACCAAAAAGCACAGAAACCACAGTAAAAATCAAAGAAATTGCAGTGAAAATCACATAGATCACAGCTGTTGAAAAGGCAGAAGATAACGCCATTTCCTTTTCCGAATTCTGTGGAATGAAGCTGAAATGTTACGACAATGACTACCTTGTAACTGTACATGTATCTGATAACAAGGAAGTATCTTGGCAGCATCCTGATGATGAGGTTGATATCGAAGAGGAGTATGAGACGTCAGTTACAGGTGACACTCGATTCACTCACAGTGAACAAATTGCCATCAGCAAGGATTTGGTGCATTTAAAGCTCACCAAGACTTCAGTAAGTGGGATGCCAGTTTACGAACCAACAAATAACAAAATTACAGAATCTAGAGTGTTCTGCCATTCCATCAACCGCCAATCCGCATTTGTAAGTACTCGGGGGAAAGTATAGCGGAAAAACAACGGCTCTTTTCTTGGTTTGAGAAAATTCGAATCTGTCAAATGATCGACTTCTGCTGCTTCGTCTTGATCAGCCAGGGCATATTTATTCGCAACAATCATGGGCAAATTCAGCAGTAGAGACTCTTTCATCAGGCGCAATGTGGTTTTTGAAGGTGTAGACAATATACAAGAATATGTTTTGGACAGAACGGTGCAGCGTTCTTACCTGAGGAGTACAAAAAGGCCAGGAACAGTTTTCCGGCTTTTTTTTTGATCTGCCCAAAAGCAGCAAAAGTTGGCGTATTCTGCAACTGGTATGGCTTTGTTGACACAGAAGATGGTTGTATTCGTTTAAACCTTTCAACACCTTCATAGCTGGGCACATTTCATTGGAAAATTACCACTCCAAGATCGAAGAAGGTCCATTACGGTGCTACGACTTTTCATCACGCGACAATTCATCACTTCGACAATTCATCACTTCGACAATTCATCACTTCGACAATTCATCACTTCGACAATTCATCATTGGAAGTTACCGTACCATTTTGAGTTAGCCTACACTATTTACTGTCACGTGATAATATTGAGGACTGGTTTGCATATTGGTCTCTTTTGAACCAAAGCAAGGGAAATGAGTTGTGGACCGTTTCGCAGCAAAACACTGTCCATGTTTCCACCGTTTTGGGAAACCAACAGCATCTTCTTTGGTGATAATGACAAAGAGCGGAACTGGGTCATTCTTTATCTATTTTGTGAATCAATCACAAAATTTAGTAAACAAGTCGGTTTTCCAGAAAGCTTAAAGTTAATTCCAGTTCTTGACTCGAGAAAGAGGCCGCCGAAAGTGATTATATATATGCCAACCCTTATCTTTACATCGAACAAAATTTGACAAGCCAAAATACGAAGGATGGAACTACACATTTACAACACAGGGAAAGATAAATTCTCTGACTTAGTGCACGCCTTACCCGCCTCGTTACATCGTTGCAGAAAGCGCAACTTTCCTGCTTCCCGCATGTCATAATTTAAGGATCTTTATATGGTTATTGTTAGGATAGGAAATGCAACTTTCTCATCACTTTTAATAAATTAGCGCATGTTGTTTAAGTGCATAAAACTAGATAGCGATCCACTGCCGGCCTGAACTTCAGAGCACCTCAGGGTGGTACCTTCGAAGCACCTAGATATGAGACATAGAACCGAGAGATTCAAAAAATACAAGAGATTAAACAATTAGTAGTAGTAGTAAAATTTATGAATACGCCAATCTTATGTAATATTTTCTTCGCATCCAGTAACCGCAGAGGGCGTCTCTGAAAACAGCTGCTCGTGCCCTTGCCAATCAACAAGTATCACGGGGCTGCTATGTCTCCTGAAACTTTTACGATTCTCTTTTCAGTAATCAATTTTGAAGTGTGCCACTACAATGGGAAAACAGAATCTCTTCTGGTAGGAGACTATTGTTCGATCTACGAACCAATAGAATTTTCTGGTCCAAAGCTACCATTCTTTTACGGTCGGATCAGTTTCTCGAGTGGCATAGATGTGGCACGTCGCATTTGCCACGTGGCATGCCATTTTTATGTGAAAGGTTTGACACTGGCATTGGAGGACTAGGGTAAACGCTCGCTAGTCTAGTTTGTTTAGAAGGGTACTTAACTGTCAACTATGGGCAGGTCTAGAGTGTTTGGTTATCGACTCTAGTTGAAATTTTCAAGTTGAACAACTTCCCTTTCACCGAATTGGTTTTAATCATGGTATTCTCCGATATTTCGCACAAGGAAGTGATAGGGAAACTTTTACCATTTCTCCTTTACCTAGGATAATAGTCTGAATAAGAACTCTCATAGTGCTAGTGAAGCTTTTCGCCGATTCTCTTCAGACTAAATACATCGGTGTACAATACATTGTTATTGTCGAAATTTACAATAGGTGAGACATGATTGACGGAAAAATGCGGACGTCAAGGAAAAAAGTAAAAACAATTTTAGTGCTTCGGATAATCATTACGAATAACAGCTGATCTAAATACAAATTCCTTTTGTTTTTCCTTTTCCTTCATCTCTCCGTTTTAGAAGCTGTACATATAGCTCTACGTAAGCCTTCTCTTTGTAAACAAAAGCAATTTGTATTTAGATATGCTGTTAAGATGACCCATTTCTTCTTGTCTAGTGTCGTTTAAGGGCTGACAATTTGAATTCTTTTTTACAGTCAATGCTTATTATGCCGGGTGCACAAAACAATCTTTTTGATGGCTGATGTGCTGACTCTAATTGAGGTAAACTTAATTTATGCCATACGTAATTTTATGTATCATTGCTTAGTGTCACTAGCATATTTCTTTAAAATCTTATCAACACTGATTTATTTCAACCCTCTCTTCCTGATAGTAGTTGACAGTAAAATCAAGTTTTTACCTTACCTCTTCACTACCTTCGCTGGCCAAGGAACGTAGCGAAAGTCGTGCTGGTATTTGCTTTCATAAATTGATGGAAACGAAGGATGTTGCAAGTTCTCTCTTTCTGTTTATAGATCCTTAAAGAAGAGACCTAATCGGGTGATATCTTCGGATGGAGAAAGACTCATTAATCTCTGGTATATTCCACACTACACTGAGGTAATTCGTAATACCTAAATCTGCTGCTTCCTTTGGCAAAAATTAAAACGGTGCTTTGAATCATTGTACGTCTGTCTGTCTTCATGTCTGCTATTAGTGATTGGTGCATATAAGGTAGATATTGGATTGACTCGAATTTACTGATGTTTCGTGTATTATTGGGCGCTTTCTCATCTTTGACTTGTTATTAAGACTTCGGGGCAGGCTAGCCTTAATTTTCTATTGGCTTTTTGTTCAAATTGGGACGAAATTCAAGCTAGTGTCCATGTAAAATTATTCTTAGGACGGACTAGTGTGCGTAATCAAAAAAATAGTTTCCTTATTGCCTTTTTACTCCAATTTGTCGGTGTTACCTTGACCACACTATTTACAGGACCCTTTTATTTGACATTTTCTCTAATTCAAATGTCGTAATAGAAAGAGGCTGTGTGACCATGTATCTACTTCCATTAATATTGTGCACTTGTCATTCATTACGCTGTCGTATGGTTTTGGGTAGGATACCTATATGAAATGGATATTTTATGTATCAGACTTCGTCATTACAGGTATTGGCATATTTCCAAAAATTGCCCGAAGATGCCTGCTTGCGATCACTAAAAGTAATGCTGGTAAGTAACACATATCACTCACTTTGTGAGAATATTTGCTGTAAGTGATGTGGTACATTTGTATTCACATAGGGGTGTCGCACATCCTTAATATTACCTACGATACTTTAAATGTCTCACCGCTTCCCCAACGAACCGTTTTATCGGGGTTAGGTAGGGCAACGGGATGTCCATCTATCTTTCCTTTTTCTGCTTTCTCCGCCCGCCGTTTAGTTTCTAAAGCGGCGACTTATGTTTTTGGGTTACACGAAATAGCATGTTAGAGAGAGAGACTGGTAGTGGGGTCAGGGCGCAGTAGAAGCTGCGCGATAGTAGGCGTAAATTACATGGCACCCCATGGGGTTTGTCACTGTTACTCTCTCACACTCACACTGTTGCGGCAAACTCACACACACTGCCGGTTTAATTTTTTTAGATCGTTTTGGCGTTTTTAGAGATACATAACTAAACTATGTATAAGATTATTATAAACTACTTGCAAAAAGCAGATTTCCAGCTGCACCCTCCTTGCACAAAAACGGGACGTGGACAGTGGTGGAAAAATGCTGGTAGATGAGCGAATTGGTGGTTTTGTTGTAAATCATTTTTCGAGCTTCATAGTGCTGCGAGTTTTGCAGCTAATCTGTAGTGTAGTGGAAGTAGGATTGTTCAATAATAACCTGTATCTTGTGTGCCATGGTAGCATGCTTGCCATTGTGCGGCACGTTACTTATTTCAGTAGTACCCATAGGTCTTGTGACTATGGTAAATTATTGAATTGGCGCCCAACCAAATGAGTAACTATTTTTATAAGAAGCATTCATATTGCTTGTGTCCCTGGTGGCCCATCGTTACTTTTTTTTCTTATACGTGGGAACATCTGTACTGTTATTTCATGTTTCAGGTTTTATTGTGCTACTTCTAACGGAAACATATGCATTTGGTCTTGGAGTTGACATTCCTAGTGGTGGATTAGATATCTTAAAGGGTACGTTGTTTAAACTGTGCTTTTGATATATGATTCTTTTACTGTTTGAAGTCATATTTCCAAAAAGGGGAAAGTAGTGTTCAAGTGTTGGTTAACATTCTAGGAAATCAGTAAAACACTCATCAAGAATTCAAAGCTTTAATAGCAGCTATGTTGATTGTCAAACCCTATTTATTGGTTTTAATGAAGGGGAAGCTTAGGTGAGGTAGGCTGTTTTTTGCAAGGAAAAGCTATGTTTGTGTTAATTTGTTGTATAATAAAGTTGTGCAAAACGTTTCGGGTGTGCTGTATAGGGCGAGGTAGCATCCCACCTTAGTGTACTTGAAGCTGTAGCCGCCAAACTGCTCACCCCTGATATGTATGAGTAGAAGACTTTGTTTTTAAGACAAAGCTGTTTTAATATTTGCAGTGTTTACAATTGTTTGATAGTTATATTGTAATCTCTAAAGAACAGGAATGACGCTACATAGAAAAAAGTACAGAATTTGGCTTAAACATCTCTGGATAAAACAGAAATATGCTCGGATCTTTAACTTTAATGATGTTTAATGATGTTTTTTAAATTCCCATGTTCTTCTAGTGCTCGGAGTATTACTTAAAGGCCTATCGGGGAAAACAGAATACCAATTCATTAATAGCAGGTAAAGTTATGCTTTCAAGGAATTATTAGTTGATTAATTTATCATCATCGTCATCAGCCATCCATAACGCTTCTGGCAGGTGACGTCCACACTTTTTTCCACTCAATCCTGTTCTGCGCTTTTTGTATCCAGTTGGTGCCAGCCTTTTCCTTAATCCCGTCTCGCAATCGTTTCTTAGGTCTTCCTTTTTTCTTTTGCCCACCTATTGCTTTGCATTCTAGCTACATGACCAGCCTACTTACTTGTCACGTCTTTCGCTGTCTGAATGATGTCTTTGACTTTTATATCCTCTCTGATAACTTCATTTCTTATCCTGTCTTTTCGACTGATATTCAAAGTTCTTCTCTTCGTTCTTCTTTGGGCTGTACCTAATTTTCTTGTTAAATGTTTGTAAGTGGCCATGTTTCCGCACCATAAGTTAGTACGGACAGGAAAACCGTATCCATGATGATCAAATTATTCTCCATTATTATCCATAAAACCTAATCAAATATGGACCCCAAAATCTATATTCGATTTCTTGCAAACGTTAATTTTGTGATTACGTCACACCACGTCACTGATATGGAATTAAGTTTGCAATGTGCCTGATGGCCTTGTCAATGTAAAACGAAATTGTACACTGAATACCCTCGTAGATTAAACAATATCGTACGAAAAGATAGTTCAAGAGCACAAGCTTAAAATCTAAAAGTTGATCGTTGGTGTAAGTGCACTCGTAAAAGTGATCGGTTTTGCATCAACATTTGCGGTGTAGAAATTTTAGGTTACGTTTTAACTGTTATTTGGTCGAGCACTCCTGCTTAATAACGCAATGATATTGAGTGGATCTAATGAATAAAAGAGAATAGATAGGGAGAGGGATTTTTGTATCGCAGGGAGGTGACCAGTTTTCTAACTGTAGCTTTTTCTTCAAAAACGTACTTTTAAATGTTGTTATCCTTATCATTCCCTTTATCAGGTTACAACCATGCCTTTAAATGGAAATTTTTTAGACCAATATTGGGATCTAGGGGCACGTTACACAGGCCTCGAACAGTTCAGTAATATTCCATCTCCTCCTAATATTCAACAAGAATTTCAGGAAATATCCAGAGGTAAGTGCTTTTTTCATATTCTGTGAAGTTTTTTGCCTTGTCGCTTAAAAATAAAACCAACTATTTAAGATTAAGGTAATTCGTTACAAGGGTCAATTTAAAGGTACACACTCATGATTTAATAACATACCCATTCTGGATTTAATTAGTAACACAAGACAGTCCTGTCAGTATTTTGTTCAAGGAGAAGTTTGATAGGGATACAAAATACTGACCATTTTTGCAGTCCATCTTTTTCTCTGTATAATAGGCCTTGAGTACCGTGCAGGACAGAGCTAACTTTTAACAGAATCACAATAAATTTATTAACTGGTGGAATTTTTAGGGTAGTTAATTGATGTTAACTTTTCGACAAGTTGTGTAGGTTAGTATCGCTCCGCTGATTACATTGGTTATGTTGTTTAGTGTTTTCGATATAATAGTACGTTAATTATACTTGTTAATAGAATAGCTTAACGTAGACTCAAAAGTTCTAGGTAGGTACAGTGTTACGCTTTACCGTGGCATTAACTCCACCATACATTATATTTTAATTTTCGTAACTTGCTGCACTAGTTTCACGATGGTTCCTATATATGTATTTTGACGATATTTTACACACAATTAAGAATGAAAGGGCTCACGCTAAACCAACTTGCATACTTTACAACACCCAAACACAAACAGAAGATCTGATAATGCACTTGCTGCAAGAATTGACTGACTTTGTTTTCCTTTGCCAGAAACTGTCATACAAAGATGACGAAAAGACAGATCTGCAAAACTCGAGATTGAAAAGGATGTTTTGAGGAAACAGCAAGTTAAGATAAAATTTAAAAAGTGTCACAATTACCACCTAAAAATGGATTTTACTTAACATTCATTCTTTACTTAGATTTTCATGGAGTAGGTAAGGGATTATCAAGTCTTTTCTTTGCATTCCTTGATGTACAAGTAAAAATGGATTTTACTTAACATTCATTCTTTACTTAGATTTTCATGGAGTAGGTAAGGGATTATCAAGTCTTTTCTTTGCATTCCTTGATGTACAAGTAAAAATGGATTTTACTTAACATTCATTCTTTACTTAGACTTTCATGAAGTAGGTAAGGGATTACCAAGTCTTTTCTTTGCATTCCTTGATGTACAAGTAAAAATGGATTTTACTTAGCATTCATTCTTTACTTAGATTTTCATGGAGTAGGTAAGGGATTACCAAGTCTTTTCTTAGCATTCCTTGATGTACACGACGGTCAGATTTCCCCCCCCCCCATATTATCTTGAATCTGGGTTATTCTAATGTTCAGATTTACCCCATTTCGCCATTTATGAAGTGAGAATGTGAATATGTAAAGTGGATTTGTACAGCTAAAACTTAGGTGTGTTTTACATTATGCATTGTAAGGCAATTCCTATTGATGAAATACATCTTTTAAAGTAATTTGTCAATGAATAAAAAGCCTTCTTCTTGCTAAACTTAGGCCAAATTTGAATGGAACAATAAGCTCTTTGGCACTTTCACTATTCTAATTTTAACATCAACCTAAAAGAATGGAACAAGCATAACAAAGAACCGTTTACAGACTATCGGTCGTGTTGGCCTTTATTCCGAACAATAACTCCTGCTTGAGATTTCTCACAAACTACAATACTTTTTTCTGGCAAAATAACGCAATAACAATCACGCGAGAATAAGCGGGCAACCAAGTATAAACGGCTATGCCTCTTTAAAAAACTTGATATCGTTATTTTAAGAAAACCCTGGAAGCTTCATAACCCACTTTTGCAAATGCACAAGCGGTCAACATAGTCTCAGTTATCGAATGAAAGGGCAGGGCGTCAGTTACACTGTGCGGATAACTTTTGACATCTGGAAGGCCTTTTAGTTTCATGGTTCCTACACTCGTTGATTCAAACTTTACACTGCCTAGTCCTGGAATTTCTCCTTTCGTAAAGGTGGAACAGAAACGTACAAGATACACTTTAGAAACCGTGTAAATTTCACTCGAACCTACCGTGTGCACTTTGCGCTTCGAAACCACTCTTCTTAGAAAGAAATCTTTTGATATCTATTAATCGTTACGTCGGTTACAATGGTTATATATAGCAGCGTACGTAGGATGTTCGGGTGGGGCTAGAGGGCATGTCCGCTCAAAAAGGTCTCCTTTCAGCTAGCACACCTTCCTCTGAATCAGATTAAATAGGGTCATGCATACTCTCATTTGTGCAGCACTGGTAAATAAAGAAGGGTTGTTCACATCACAACTTTTTCTATTTTCTCCAAATGTTTTAAAGCTTTTCATGAAGAGTATATGAAGGTCTCTAGGTAAGCATGGCACCACAGTTATTCTGCATCAGTACATCTGGGCTTGTATCAGCTGCAACATCGGAAAGATTGTACAGTGTCATATCGATGGGAATGGCGTAAAAAGTTATCCAGTGACGCTAATGTATCAAACCAGATTTAGTTTCGGATACATTCAGGTTATCTGGCACCCAAACCTTTCCCGTACTGTGTAGCTACAGGGGCCCTTCTTATTAGGTGGAAAACACCCTTGACTCAACCAAACTGCCCTGAGTGCCTCGCGCCAGAGAATTGAGAGCACGCATTGATTTGGTGCGCATTGATTTGATGCATTGATTTGGTTCCACGGGGGTTTGGTAACTGTTAATTCCCCTTTTCGAACATATATTAGGCTCTTCATTCCTTCCAGTTGCTCTAAGTTTTTTAACCCCCCCCCCCCCTCTCCCACGTCAAGCAAACGCATGTCACTTTACAATCATATAGTTAGACCTGGCTCACATACAAGTAAAACACGTCGCCTGACTAGCGTCTGGTATGTTAAAGGCAGGTTTACTTGCATGCGAACGCTACTACTTGGCTCTGAAAGTTTAAATTTGATTGACATATGTTGAAGCAAAAGTCGTCGGAAAGTAACAAAAAAATAGTTATGGAGAAGGAGAATGATGTTGTTGTGATAAAGGGGTACAACACTGACTTAAGCCCTGGTGTTGACAAGAGAACGAGTGCCTGCGTGTTTGTCTCTCATGTAAAAAAAGGCGGCTGCTAGTTTCTGAGCCACGCGTCGCGTTCAATTTCTGGCAAAGTCGGTTCCCTGGAGAGGTGGTAAATGAACAGGGAGATGAACATTTCTCAGCAGAAGCCCGGAAGTGGAAATGGTACGAGCAGAAATCAAGTGGCGGCAGGATGAGTTTTGTGAGATAGAGTAGAATGCTGAGATGGAGGGCTCTGAGATGTGAGTGAGTTGGGAGAAGCTTGAGGAATACATTGTGATGATTGAGTGGGTCGTGAGCAGCCCATTGACTGAATTTGAGCAGTCAAAGCTTGAATTTTGGTCACGGAGTTTGGTCACGGAGTTTGGTCACTGAGTTTGGTCACGGAGTTTGGTCACGGAGTTTCACTTCGGAATCGCAATGACAGAAAATGTGTACTCACCCGCAGCAACAGTAAAGACGTCGATCCAAAGTAGAATAAGACGGGAAAACAGGATCCGACAGGAAATACACTTGAATCAGCAAAAAATAGCTGGAGCACGACACAAGGTCTCAATACCTACAGACAGCTAAGATAATGACGTAGAAGTAGCCATGGGAATGCTACAATTAAGGAAGTGCTACTTCCTTCATATTGATGATTGAAATATTCCGTTCAGGGGGCTGACACTCTCCCCTCCTTAAAAGAAGTAATGCTCTTATATAGTGAAATTATTCACAAGTACTGGTAATAATGATAAATGTCATTAATTAATGGTTATGACTAAGCTATAAAATTTTATAATAGTAATAATAAGGCTAAATAACTATTGAACAAGTAATAAATACTAACATATGTAATAATTGTAATGAAATTGAAATCCAACTGAGTCTTGCAGTGTTCAACTCGAGAATAGGTCTTCGCATGTCCATGAATAAAAGTACAATACAAAGTCAAGTAATGTTCCTTGTACTTTTGATTTTAATCCACATGAACATATCAATATAATAATCCTATGTTGGTGTGTAGTAACTTAAAGGTAATCCTTGTTGAAATGTAGGCATGTAATGTTGTAGTGGAGCAAATGGTATTAGAGGTACTTGATAAAATGATGGGTAATAACAAGGTACAGGCTGAAATCGATCCACGTGAGTAGGTAACAGGGGGTAATAGGGTGCATAACCAGTATTGGGTTGAGGAAGACTGTCATTAGCTTGAACGATAGATACTGTTGGGTTTCCAAGTGTGTTGTATGTAAGAATTCGTCTAGGTTGTCGTTCTCGTGTAGGTCTGAATGATGATGTTTCAATGGGTGGTGATGTGTTGGGTGTTAAAGGTGATGGTGGTGAAAATGTGGTGGTGTTGTGTAATGTTGGGGGATTGGTGGATGCAAGATCGATTGGATGAAACCCTTCAAATTCATCTGCTGACTCTGTGAGCTCAGCGTCTGGTGTAACCTGTGAATGAGTTGGTCTGTCATGATAACTTGTGGTTTGTGTTATGGGTGAAAACCCTCATATTACGGGAAAATATACTCGCCGGGACTCGTTTTGCCCTAAACTCGCAAACCAATCTCATCGCAGTTCACCGTGCTCTTATCATTTGCTCAAAAAGCAAACTCGATGAGGAATTAGCCAAAATTTAAAGATTTTTCAAGAAAACGGCTACCCAGAAAATGTCATCAACATTGTCATTTCTAATTGAATTGCCACGTTTTCTTCTGAGCCAATCTATGGCCCTATACACTCCCCAGTATATTAGCGACTACCGTAGATTGAAATCTTTTCTTAAGTTTTGACAGAAGAATATAAACGGCCGTGGCCAACAGTTTTCTCACGATACAACCCTGTTTCGTTTATTCCACGTGTCACACATAAAAGTTTATTAGTTGATAAATTGAGTTGTCGCTGTGCGAGCTAATATATAGGTCGTGCGTCGTAGAGCTTACACAACAGAGTCGCGCAACACGTGCCGGCCTCACATTAGTAGAGGCAGTAAAGTTTCAAAAATTTGGCCGAATCGCGTAAACAAAGTCAAGTCAGCAGATTCCAAAACAGACTCGGCAATAGAACAGCATTTGATTGAAAACCCATCATGTGCTGACAATTATCATAAGAATTAGTTTAAGGTATTAGCCAAAGCCCGATCTCCTTTTTTTCTTACCGCCTTAAAAGCCGCATTGATCAAAGCAAAGAAGTTGGTACTCTCTCGACAAAAAGTTTTTGTTTACAATTTATGCTATTTTCAATAACACGAGTGGAAGAAAAGGTGTCGCTCTCTTCACTGTTATTTTGCACGACGTGTTTTGGTCTTCTCGTTTCCCATAAATTCATTGTAAAAGCTTTTTCACTTCATTCCTTACGACGGCTCTGGTTAGCGTATGGCAAGAACGTTTAGCAGCATGAATCCGTTGCTCAACATAGTATTCAAAGTTAGTTAACTAACCAACTAAACAACTTTTTAAGATTAAGAACTTGGAACTATCTCAAAAAAATGTAATAAGGGGTGGGTCCCGCACGACGGGTATGGGTAGAATCATCCCTATTGGTTCTCCTTTTATAATGTGCTTCAGTTAATTGTAGAAGGAGCATTACTCGAAATGTCTTTCGTTTTACTGCAGCACCAGTTACCTCTTTAAAAACATACGTAAGAATTAACAATGGCTAATTCTAGCAGCTGCCAAGAAAACTCTTCCACCACTTCAACGATCGCCTGCCAATTGTATAGTAACACAAAAGCTGATCTAAATGATCCACCCCTCCCATGAATTTATTGAAGTCAGCAATGATCATGGTCTTCACCTGGGATTTTGGGCCCTTTGAAGTAGATTGAATGTTTATGCTTTTATTCCCATGTATAGTGGATAAAGCGGTTACATAACGTTTGTCTTTTCATCGCACTGCAGTCAAATTGCCTGACTTCCTAAATTCCATGTCACCTCGTTTGAATCCATCACGATCTTTTGGCTTTAAGTCACGTGGGTAACCTATTCGATTTACCCTTACAATTCCACAAGATAAAATTCCAAGTCTAAGTAGATTAGTGCATAACTTAGACGGGTATAAAAATTGTCAAAATATAAGTGATGCCCTTTGTTATGAAAATCTTTTGTGATGTCATGCGCAACCCTTGCAATATCCATTTCTGCTGTCTGACAAAATCTAAACTTTGATACCAAATTTCTGTGGTTTCTTTAGCATGTACTGCAAAATGATATACAGCACATTGTACCAATCATTTGTTCATCAACACAGTTATTTTACCCTTTGTTATGAAACTCTTTTGTGATGTCATGCGCAACCCTTAAGGGTAGCCCAACATCTGTAGCTCCATCAACTTTTCCGGTGTAAACTTGAAAGCGACTACAATATCCATTTCTGCTGTCTGACAAAATCTAAACTTCGATACCAAATTTCTGTGGTTTCTTTAGCATGTACTGCAAAATGATATACAGCACATTGTACCAATCATTTGTTCATCAACGAAGTGCAAAATTGTGAAAAATTGTACCTCATTATACCCCATAATGCCTTATTTTGATACCTAAAAAGCCTAAAGGATACCTTCCAGAGAAGCTTGTCAGGACCGCCCTAGTCTGCTTCTACTCTTCCCCTACCCCTACATACAAACGCGCACACCTGCACTTAACTCCGGGACTCATTGTAAGTTTTCTTATTTCTAACAAAAAGTCGTGTAAGATCTAGGCACAGAGGGTAAATTTTAGCACTGTATTCACTTCCATATTTCTCACGTAAGTCAATAAATACAACTTGAGACTGTAAAAATGCGTAAACTGTACTTCTGCTTATGAATTCTGAAGGGCTGTCCCAAACCTGACCCTCGATTCAAAAGTCCTTTACATTTTATTGTATGGTTGGCGTTCCTACAGCACTCACTGGAGATGAGACTACTTCCACAATAAAAATATTGTTTTATAACTAGGTTCGCAGGTAGTGCTTAAGGCTTAGTCAGGTGGTCCAGATGCTTTTGTAGTCCTTCCATCAACCACAAGGAAAGCTTTTCTATTCTTATATAAATTAGATAAAACAATATAAATTTCGCAAACCACCGAAGGTCACACTAAAGAAAGGATGACGAGTGTACGATTCAGCTGACGATTCGATATTCCCTATTGCAGTTTCAACAACATTACGCTCTATTCTCTTGAATAACCTAACGTTTCCTGTCTAACTGTCACAAAAGTCTTCTTAAATACAGGCAGAAAATTGTATGGGTGAGAGTCGAAGAAAAGAGAGAGAAAATTCACTACATAGCTTGGGTACATAATTGTTGCGTGTGGGCCACCATATTGTTGTCTTCATTTCACTATTATGACGCATGATCTTCAAAAAATAATAATTTATGCAAAAGGTAATGCGCCGAAAAGTACCAAGCTGTCCGGCTATGTCAGCAGAACACCAGCCAATGGCATGTAAGAGCGGGTTGATTGCAAACTTGAAAACACGCTTTCACATATACATATACATATACATATACATATACATATACATATACATATACATATACATATACATATACATATACATATGCATATACATATATATGGAAATTTTTACATTCTCATGCGTCATTTCAGATGGCACCAATTCTTAACTTATATATTTCTTTAATTATCATAAGAGTGCTAAAGAGATATAAATAAACCGTGAGGAAATTTTGAGGACTGTTTAGATCAAACTAACTCCACAACTTCAACTTTCCGCAAAGATCTACTTCGATATTCTAATGAAAATCTGACGGAAGTTCATAAAACATATAAATATGAGGCGAATGTTTTCCTGATAACCTTTACGACTCTGTATAGGTTTGACAATTAGAATATAATAGCTTTTGTACATTAATCGTTTTATTTAAATGAAGAAATTACTATCCCTTTTACGTAATCAGCAAATACTTTGTCTGTCGTACTGTCCTCTCCCCTATACTCTTGCCAAACATGGACTCTATACGGAATATATCTATAATTCAGCTTCAGGCTTCACATACCGTATTTTCTCTTATTAGCGCCCGGGTTGCTAATTTTAAAAATTCACCGACAACCTGCGGTGCTAATTAGTTAGCGACGCTAAGAAACGGGCAGCGCTTATACAAAATTCAAAAAAGTTATGAGCCTGGGTTTGCAAAAATTATGAATCTTGCCTGGTTTCTGAGAGATAAAAAAAATCAAAAGCTTCAAAAGCGTATTTTATTGTGTAGTTACCCTTCAGTATAGTTTTATTGCCTTTCTCTAATTAGCACCACTTTTTCTAGGTGCCACGCTTACTAGAGGGGAGGCGCCAATTTGAGGGCGGCGCTAATTGGAGGCCGTGTGCTAATAAGAGGAAATACGGTATGTGCCTTCGTCGCATTGCAAAATTCGGTGGCAAGATCGCGTCCAAAGTACTGCTGTCTTACGGAATTGTGGAATAACTAGCATCGAAGCACTGCTCATTAACTCACAATCTAATGTATGCAAACTCTGTCAAATATGCCTCAAAAGCCTATTATGAACGCTTTGTGCACCATGGAATGTACGCTACTTGTGTATGCAAACTATGTCAAATATGCCTTATCAGCCTATTTTGAAAGCTTTGTGCACCATCGAATGTTCGCATCTAGTGTACGCAAAATATATCAAATATACCTCATTAGCCTATTTGAACGCTTTGTGCGCCATGGAATGTACGCATCTACTGTATGCTTAATATGTCAAATATGCCTTATTAGTTTATTTTGAAGACTTTATGCACCATGGAATGTACCCATCTAGTGTATGCAAACTATGTCAAATTACCTTATTAGCCTATTTTGAGTGCTTTGTGCACCATGGAATGTACGCATCTAGTGTATACAAACTAAGTTAAATTTGCCTAGTTAGCCTATTATAAACGCTTTGTGCACCATGGAATGTACGCTTCTTGTGTATGCAAACTATGTCAAATATGTCTTATTGGCCTATTTTGAACGATTTGTGCACCATCGAATGTTCGCATCTAGTGTATGCAAATTATATCAAATATACATCATTAGCCTATTTTGAACTCTTTGTCCACTATGGACGCATCTACTGTATGCAAAATATGTCAAATATGCCTCATTTGCCTATTTTTTACGCTTTGTTCACCATGGAATGTACGGATCCAGTGTATGCAAACTATGTCAAATATGCCTTATTAGCCTATTTTGAACGCTTTCTGCACCATGGAATGTACGGATCTAGTGTATGCAAAATATGCCAAATATGCCTTATTAATTTATTTTGACCGCTTTGTGCACCATGGAATGTATGCATCTAGTGTATGCAAACTATGTCAAATTACCTTATTAGCCTATTTTGAACGCTTTATGCACCATGGAATGTACGTATGTAGTATATGCAAACTATGTCAAATATGCCTTATTAGCCTATTTTAAACGCTTTGTGCACCATGGAATGTACGCATCTAGTGTTTTCTTTTGATTCTTTTTTCTATAATTCATTACAACATTTGCTGATTTAAAACATTGACATCAATACGAAACGTCCACTCTCTAAGAGTAGCACATAGGGTCAAGCTACGCACATGAGTTCCTAGCACAGAATGTCCGGTTCAATTCATTACTTTTGATTCTTTTTTCTATAACTCATTACAACATTTGCTGATTTAAAGCATTGACATCACTACGAGACCTCCGCTCTCTAACAGTAGCACATAGCATCAAGGTACGCCCATGAGTTCCTAGCACAGAATGTCCGATTCAATTCATTTCTTTTGACTCTTTTTTCTATAATTCATTACAACATTTGCTGATTTAAAACATTGACATGAATGCGAAACGTCCACTCTCTAACAGTAGCACAAAGCATGAAGGTACGCACATAAGTTCCTAGCACAGAATGTCCGGTTCAATTCATTTCTCTTGACTCTTTTTTCTATAATTCATTACAACATTTGCTGATTTAAAACATTGACATCAATACGAAACGTCCACTCTCCAAGAGTAGCACAGAGCATGAAGGTACGCACATAAGTTCCTAGCACAGAATGTCCGGTTCAATTCATTACTTTTGATTCTTTTTTCTATAATTCATTACAACATTTGCTGATTTAAAACATTGACATCAATACGAAACGTCCACTCTCCAAGAGTAGCACATAGGGTCAAGCTACGCACATAAGTTCCTAGCACAGAATGTCCGGTTCAATTTATTTCTCTTGACTCTTTTTTCTTTAACTCATTACAACATTTGCTGATTTAAAACATTGACATCAATACGAAACGTCCACGCTCTAAGAGTAGCACATAGCGTCAAGCTACCCACATGAGTTCCTAGCACAGAATGTCCGATTCAATTCATTTCTTTTGATTCCTTTTTCTATAATTCATTACAACATTTGCTGATTTAAAACATTGACATCAATGCGAAACGTCCACTCTCTAAGAGTAGCACATAGGGTCTGAAATTTGGGGGCGGGTCAGAGCATAAAAGGAGTGTATAACCAAAATTATACTGTTGATGTTCGCTTTTGATTTGATTATATTTTTTTTTTCAAACATTCAAAGTGAAATCGAATGTACGATTTCTTAAAAGAAGTTTTAAATTCTAATAATTCTCAGGTACATTTGAAGTAACGTGAGGTATATTTGGTCATATAGCAACTGAAAATAGTTATATTGGTACTACACTATTACTATATTATTATGATTACATGTAAATATAAGAACACGGCACCAAAGAGGGTTATATATATATGTAAGATTATATAGAGGTCTTAATGTTTTAGATCATATTTTAATAAAAAAAAATTGAACCTCCAATGCGTGATTAGTCGAAAAGTAATACATTTTGCATCATAGCCTTTCAATTATCACGCCTTGGAACGTTTTTGTCTTGGAATAGATCAGCAAAATTACAAGAGATGACCTCTTAAATCTCTTGCACATAAAAAGATAGGAACGAATTTTTTCGTGCTTGTTAGAGGTCTATATTTACATAAAGATTTTCTGCCAAGAGTATTTTTGATGTATATGCCAAAAAGTAATACAGTATGTTGTATCATAGCCTTTTAGCTGTTATACACCAACAATATTTCTACAGTAGGGAAAGGATGTTACGTACGGAGAAAGACCTCTTAATTTCCCCGGATTATTACATCCTCCCTGTTAAAATGGCTTAAATATCATCAGGAGCAGTAGGGTTCAATTGATGCATCTCTTGTGCCTCAATTGCATCAGTATTTATCCTTTTTCTCTTCAGTATTTTCCCATAGTTAATTGTTAGTAGCGCTCTTATTGTTAGTGAAATAAGAAATACCATGAATATTGTGATTATAATATTATACCATGAGTTTGGTGAGAACAAACCGTATTGGCTCTCCACGTATTTCAATCTTTGGTCTTCGTTAGTGAATAAGGGTATTTGCATATCTAACGCTTCCTTTATTTTCACTTAGCTTTATCTGCTAATGCTTTATCAGCCATGTCATCGGATGCAGACTTATATTTGCATAAATCAACTACATGAAGGAACAGAGAGAAGTTTTCTGATCTTTGGTATGCATCATGACACGGGTGTTTTTTACGCGAATCAGAAAAATGGAAGGAGGATCATCAATATAGCAAGATTGATCAGTTTTTTCTTTATGCAATAGTGCACCGATTCGGGCTTGGTGTTGGGGCATCTAGCTTTATCTGCTAATGCTTTATCAGCCAAGTCATCGGATGCACACTTATATTTGCATAAATCGGCTACATGAAGGAACACAGATAAATTTCCTGATTTTTGGTATGCATCATGACACGGTTGTCTTTGGCGCGAATCAGAAAACTGGAAGGAGGATCATCAATATAGCAAGATCGATCTACGTTTTCTTTATTCAATAGTGCACCGATTCGGGCTTGGTGTTGGGGCATCTAGCTTTATCTGCTAATGCTTTATCAGCCAAGTCATCGGATGCACACTTATATTTGCATAAATCGGCTACATGAAGGAACACAGATAAATTTCCTGATTTTTGGTATGCATCATGACACGGTTGTCTTTGGCGCGAATCAGAAAACTGGAAGGAGGATCATCAATATAGCAAGATCGATCTACATTTTCTTTATTCAATAGTGCACTGATTCGGGCTTGGTGTTGGGGCATCTAGCTTTATCTGCTAATGATTTATCAGCCAAGTCATCGGATGCAAACTTATATTTGCATAAATCAACTACATGAAGGAACGTAAAGAAGTTTTCCGATTTTTGGAATGCATCATGACACGGGTGTTTTTTTACGCGAATCAGAAAACTGGAAGGAGGATCCTCAATATAGCAAGATCGATCAACGATTTCTGTATGCAATACTGCACCGATTCGGGCTTGGTGTTGGGGCATTTAGCTTTATCTGCTAATGCTTTATCAGCCAAGTCATCGGATGCAGACTTATATTTGTCTTCTATCACATAACATTTTGGTTTCCAATCTGTTGTAAGTTCCCTCACTGTGTTGAAAGCAGCTTTTGTGTTATTATGTTGACAGGAGCTTTCGATAGCTTCGCATTGCTTGTTTATCCATGCTTCTTTTGCTGCTCGTATTTCTCTGCTCAAGCTGTTGTTGACTTCTCGATATTTCTTGGCCGACTCTTCATTTCAAATCTTGTTTTCTCCAGTGTTCTTCTTTCGTCACATTTCTGGAGCACGTGGTCTGTGATCCATGGTTTCTTTATTGTTCTTTTTCGTCCAAGGTGTTCAGTAGCTGCTTCTGATAAACTTGGAGCTAACGCAGTGTATGAACACCGATAAAGAGAATAATGTTTAGACTGTGTGACTACATCTTGCAAGGTAAAACATGAAACTAAGTAACAAAAGCGGAAATGCGCTACAAAGAGAGGTGTCAGTGTCGGCTGTGTAAAACACGGAACATAAAGTTCTATTAGCTTTTGCTATGATAATACACTGACTAACACTCCCACTCAAAACTATAAGAACTTTTGTGATACGACAAGTCTCTTAAAAGTCAAAGTTATCAATCGAAGATTGTCATTCCCATTCGATTGCACAAGTTCATAAAACGTTCTTTGCTGAGCGGTTTGGTAAAGATATCAGCGATCATATCCTCTGTTGGACAATGTTCAATCTTGATCTCCTTTGAATCGATCTTGTTGCGTATAAAATGATATCTGATATCAATGTGCTTCGATCGAGGGGTAATACGTTGGTTCTTAGCTAAACATATGGAACCACGATTATCTTCATAAATTAACAATGGCCTATCTTGCTTAAAAGATAAACTGTTAAGTAATGCGCGTAGCCAAATGGCCTCTTGGCAAGCCATACTACTAGCGATGTACTCCGCTTCGGTTGAAGAAAGCGCCACTGTTCTCTGTTTCTTACTTCCCCAGCTTACAGGACCACCACATAGCAGAAATAGAAATCCTGTTTCAAGAACTTTAAATACGTGTCTAATTGATATTTGTTACTTTCTGTATCAATCATGATGGAGTTAGATGATTTTGTATGTGTTTAGAATTAAGTTAAATACCTTTAAAAGTAAATTTAGGACGTCGACCCTGTGCGTGAAAGCTATTGTTGATATTGCGTAATCATCGTAGGGTGCCGGAATACATCCCTATTTGCTTCCGTAAGATTGTAAATCCCAGCAAATAGTCTTCATAAAATAAAAAGATTTAGTAATGTTTATTAATTACCTGCATACTCGGTAAAAATAGGATCTATATATTGTTTCAAAGGAAAACTTCAAATGGACCTCGGAGGCTTAGGAAAATATCACGAAAGGGGCAAATCACTGCCAGATGATATTCCTGTACATCATCGCTGTTTTCTTTCTGTAGATTTTAAAATAGCTGTGTTTCTCTCTGCCTGAAGCCAATGAACACATAGCCCACTTTAAAATGCTTTTAAAACACTTTGTTCAGTTGAATGAACACAATTTTCTCCTTAACGACTTTTATTCAGCTTTTAAAATGACTCAAATTTCGAACGTCACGCATCTTGCACAAGGTCAAAACAAGCCTTATTATCTGTAAATAAACTAAAAGAAAAGTCAAGCATATATTGCAATCGCTAGTCTCTCTGTAAAGTCATGTAAAGTACCAGTAGACGGACTGTGTGAATGTTTATGAATGTATTCCACTTAGCGTTCATAAATTTTACGATAGGCCAAAATCTACGAGTGCTGTCACACAATGGATTGATTCGAACGAAATCACGAACGACGAGTTTCTCAACGGATGATGATTATTCTGTTGCCTTCTTCAAACTTTGATGCTTTCATGATTCATTTGCTTTTGGTATTTCATTCTTAAACGCTACATTGATCAGTATAAAACACGCCTAGCTGAGTTAATCTTTGACAGAGGTGGTCCCCTATTAAATGATCTATTATTACACACTGCACCTTTGAACTGTATCTTCATTCCTCCATTCTCCCTCGCATCCTTTCAAAATCTTTGCGTCATTCTTGTTTTTGTAGGGAGCTTGTTGTTTTTACTGTTACTGTTTCTTATTCAGTCACTTTTGTTTCAGGAGCCATCAATGTACACTGTCAAAGGAATAGCCATTCTTGATAATGATGGCAACCGACTCTTTGCCAAATACTATGATGCGGATGGACTCTCAACTTTTAAAGAACAAAAACATTTTGAGAAGAGGTTATTTTCTAAAACAAGCAGAGCCAATTCGGAAATTATCATAATTGATGGATTTACTTGCTTATACAAGAGTAACATTGATTTGTTTTTCTATGTACTAGGCGATGTCAACGAGAATGAGCTGCTTCTGTCAAACGTTCTAAACTGTGTATACGAATCCATCTGCCTAATTTTGCGCAAAAATGTGGAAAAGAGGAATCTCATAGACAACCTTGATGATAAAGGAACAATTCTTGAAACTGATCCAGAAGCTATTGCTCAGAGGGGATCAATAAGGAGTTAAGGGGCCAAATGTGTGAGAACTAGTTTCGGGAAAATTGACACTTCAAAATCATAAATATTTTATCATAATTACTAACAATAACTGGAAAAAGCAATGAACTGGCAACGCTTCTTTGCATATTGTTTATATGGAAATTCCCGTACCCTTTTTACAAATCTGTATTGTTTGTCCCTCTTCAATATATTAATGCTAAGATTTTATGGCACCGTGACTCTAGAAGCTAACTACGGTATATACTTGCATAGAATGCAGTATTTTTGAAAATTAAAAAAAAATATTAAAAAAATTTAAAATTTTTAGCCTAAAATTTTTTTGCTAAAAGTATTTCCTGTCATCCTTCATCATTTGATCAGTTTGAAACAATAGATTTAAGCGGTGACGAGAGAAAAAAAAAGTTTACCAAAACGCAAAAGATTGGACGTGAGTTTCTTAAAAAGCCATAATTCCCTTTGCTTTTCTTCTTAATCCATCGAATTATCGAGACTCGGGTAAAATATACAGTCAAACATGTGTTGTTTCATGCCAATTTCAATGCAAAAATTTTACCAGGATTGAAGAACCACAAGAAAAGCACAAACAAAAACACATTTGACCTAACAAAAACTGGGAGACCCCCCCCCCCCCAAAGGAAAAAAAGTCACTGTAAAAATCAGAGGAGGGAATTCAAACTCGAATTGCAACAGCGTTCTTTTTTTGTCGTAATAATCAGGGATAGATTATTCGAGCGGAAATTTACAGATCGAGTAACTTTGTTAACCAAGGAAAGAGCTTACATAACAGTACAAGGTCACTTTATACCACTCAGACCTAAAAAAAAGACGATTTCGGCCTTAAAAGAGCCGAACTTGTATGGGACAAAATTCCTGACACAATCCACCGATCTGAATATTTCGAAAAGCTATACGGGATGTCTTAAAGCTTCGACATCATGGAATTACACAGCAGCAGATTATACCCCAATACCTTTGAAACAAATCAAATGCAAACAATTTGAAATACTTACTTGAGTCTCTGCAAACCGCTACCCCCACCCCCCTCACAAAAAAATATAGTTTCTCAAAGAAATCCTCCGGAATTTGAGATATTTGGACGAAAAATGAATTAGGCTAACAAGTATAATGCTTAGACGCTTAGGAATTTTCTAATTTCTTTTTATTTCAAGTAGAAAATAATTTCCTAGTACGTATAAGGGGTAACGGTGCATCAGAGCCCTATTTATGTGAGGTAATTTTTTTAGGGGGATTCAATCGTTTTTTACTTGTATTAATACAGTAAACGTCTTCAAAACATTTTTAAAAAAGAAGTTAAGAGCGATCTTTAAACCTAAAACACATAAAAATGAAATCATATGAGTCAAAGTTAATAGGAGCTGAAATAAGTATTGATGAATAATTGAAACTTAAAACGAACAAAACTTAAAATGAATATCTCCATTCAACTTAAAAATAACATTTATTAGGCTAGATATAAGTGAAGATGAATAGGTAACGTTGGATAATGAAAAGATTGATCAGATGGACAGCTTCACTAACCTCAGTCCTGCTATTGGAGATGGGAGCACTGAAGATGTTTAAAGTAGAATAGCCAAGGCTCAGGGTGTTTTTTCACAGTTAAAAAAGATTGGAAGAATAGGAAGACAAGTCTTTAAACCGAGATTAGAATATTGGAAGCTAAAGTGATGACAGTGGTCAAATATCGCTCTAAAGCATGGGTGCTCAAAAAAGCGGATGAAGATTTGGTAGATGCTTTCCAGAGAAATTGCCTACAGATTGTTCTGGATACCTGGCTGACTGACTATTTCAAACCCGTAGGCTGCACCAAAAGTGTGGTTCAGTCCCACTTTCTAGGGCTATAATGGGAGAAAGGTTGAGATGACTAGCGCACATTTTGCAGACGAAGGATGACAGATTACCAAAGATTGTCCCTTTTAGCCAACCCTCTTTGAATAAACAGAAAGCAGGTTGTCCATGGTTGGGTAGAAGGATGTCATAAAGAAATATTTAAAGGAAATGGTAACTTCCTGGGAGGGTGTAAAGAAGGAGGCTTTGAATAGATTGGATTGGAAGAGCAGCGGGCGTGGCTGTGTTGGCCTCAGACGGCTTGATGCTGTGGTGGTTTGATAGTAGTAGTAGCATTTCTAATTAATATATGTTTAGGATGTCTTTGTTATTTGACTTCATTTTTTAGTATCCTGAAATCACCGATTTTGGTAAAATAATTCAAGTTGCATTTTCACGAATGGGAGAGAGTGTAGCAATGGCAACAGAGAATGGCACTGTTTGGATCGGCTCATCTGACTTGAAAGATAAATATTGTGAAATAGCACTTAAGGATAGTGCAGTTAGACAAATTGTATGGTAAGATTAGTTACTCTTAGTTTAACCTAAAGCAAAATCAAGCTTTTACAACCATTTGTATTTGAAAACTCCGTGGTGTATTGGTTATGGTTGCAAAAGAAAAGAGATGAAATTTGGGCTGCCTAAAAACACAGCAGTGTCAACCAAGGGTAAGAATTCTGGCCTTAAATATTCCTTCTTATTTTCATATTTTGGGCTCATCAACGAAAATATGGTTTTCGTTAGGTTTTTTTTTATTGCTTTATTTGGTTGCAGCTAACGCTGCAATCACGGTTAGTTAAATTATAAATAATCTACTTTCCTTATACGAGCGATAATCGTGTTAAAAATTAGCACGTATCTGTAATATAAACATATGAGAATCCAAGGTATTGAAGCCTGCCGCGTGCCGCTAGATGGGGCAATGTGGCTTCTGAATTGAAGTCACATTGCCAAACCATATACATCAATAAGTGACTGAGTATTTCTACTGTTCAAATTGGTTGCAGCGAATTGTCGTAGAAACTTCAAAAGCACGCAGAGGTTGTATTGTCTTGAAATGCATCTCATACAAATTTTGAGAAATCCATTTTATTTGAAATAGTCGAAATACCATATAACAAGGTTTTTGGAGTCCAAACAAATCCACAGAGCCTTGGGGCAAGGGTTGTAAGCTATGCCCCAGGGGCTTTTAAGGCTTTTATGGAGGGAATGATTGTATAGTCTTTAGAGGGGGCTCAATTGGTTGGAAACTGGAAATTCTAGTTCCCTTTTGAGAGTCAAAAGTGATGAAGGACAAGCCCCCCCCCCTTCGAATATTCCTCTTTTCACCACACAAATATGATTGAATTCTGATAGTGATTTTCTTCAATTTTATCCAAAGAACATATAACAATGCTTTTAGAGTTGTCACAGCCCCCAGGGGCCTGGGGATAGGGTTGTAAGTCCTGCCCTTGAGGCATATAAGGTTTTATGGAATGGGTGGTCGTATAGGCTTACGATTGGGCTCATTTGATGTTAAATTCGAAATTATTGCGTCCTTTTTCAAACTGTTCGTGGTAGCGAACTGTAGTAAGGAGCGACCCGGCTCAATATTAAACGGGAACCAGGTCTTTGACCACCGGCATATGCGGCAGGGGATAGATCATCACATCCCCTTTGATTTCCTCGATCGGGCAAAGGCACGCCAGCGTGTTGGTTCCATCGATATTCATGGCGCACGAGCCACAGATGCCCTCGCGGCATGATCGCCGGAACGTCAGCGTTGAATCCACCGAGTCCTTGATGTGGATCAGCGCGTCCAACACCATCGGACCGCAGGAGTCCAAATCGATGGTGTATTCGTCCAGCCGCGGATTCTTGTCGTCATCCGGGTTCCACCGATAAATTTTGAACTCTTTCGGATTCTTGGCATCAGCCGGTGCCGGATGACTGTCGCCAACCTCGACTTTCGAGTTCTTCGGCAGCGTGAATTCGGCCATAGGTTCTTGCCCTTCTCGCGGCTAGTAAACCCGCGCCTTCGGCGGGAAGCTCTGTACGTCGTTGGTCAGCGTGTTCAAATGAACCGGTCGATAATCGATCCGGCTGGTGCCGTCCGAATTCACCCAAATCAAGGTGTGTTTCATCCACTCCTTGTCGTCCCGGTCGGGGTAGTCTTCTCGAGCATGCGCCCCGCGACTTTCCTGACGGTTTACGGCGCCATGCATGGTGGCGACGGCCTGGTACATCAGATTGTCGAGTTCCAATGTTTCGACCAGGTCGGAATTCCAGATCATCGAGGTGTCGTTGACCCCCATGGCCGGACGCTTGCCCCAGGTCTTCTCGGCGAACTGCCGGATCGTGTCCCAGCGTGGTCGCTGCTCGGGGCGGGGCTTGGCGTCGAGGATCTGTCCGAGGGTCCGGTCGATGTTCTCCCCGTCCACGAGGAGGTAGAGGCGCGGTTTGGGCATAGGGTCTAGGTGGGGTTAGGGGTCTAGAGGCTAGGCGAGGCGTTTAGTGCTTAGGTCGCCCATCGTAACGGGCGCCCGTCGACCGCGCTCAAACCGCCTCGGACGAGATCCTTGCCCGCAGGGCCTCGCCGTCTCGCGCCAGTCAGTTTAACTCGAGACAAGAAAAATTAATGGACAATGTTTATTTATAAATTTTTCATGATCTGTGCTAAGAGGAAGAAGTTTTGGATGAATAGGACTTTTAATAAAGGTGATCAAGTCTTAATATTCCGTATTTTCTTGAGTTCTCACCGGGAAAGGTTTTTTTTCGTTTCACCTCATTTAAGTAGTATTTCATAATACAGAATGCGGGTTTTTCTGTTTGTGAGCTTGCGTTCAAATACCCAGAGGTGAAGCATCAGTAGCAGGACTCGATTCGGTAAACCTAAATCAAAACCAACAAGAAAGAGTACTGCTTAGCTTTCCAGATCCTACATATTCATGAAATCAAGCCCGTATTTGAAAATCTGGATGTTGGGGGCAAGGAATTTTTTTTTCGATTTAGACATACAAGCCATGTATTTTGAAATCAGGGGCACATATTTTTTTTTAATCTTTCTAATGAAGATGTGAAAAACGGATAATTTTCAAAAATAGGAGAGAAGGAATAAAACTATCACCTTTTTTGAGTTTTGGTTGGATAATTTTTGGAGATTGAGTGATGTTGCTGCAAATGATGATAAATTTAAAACGAAGAAATGTTTAGAGTTGAATAAAAAATTTAAACTCATGAATGACCACAGTGTATCAATGTTGAAGGTGAAAATTTTTAGCAGAGATACTTAGGGGAGCCTTAAAAAGAGATTTTCTCTGACTTTGAAGCGTCAGTTTCCACTCTTATAAGTTACCCATATTTGATACTACCTTTGCCCTGGATTTGTGAAATGTACCATCTGAAAAAAAGAAAATCACTTGTAATCGTAATTTTGATTGAAGACGCCAAAAGAATGGAAATTTTATCCAAAAAGATTTTATTTAGTTAAATATGTTACCATTCTTTTCGCAAGTAGCCAAAATATAAGAATCGAAAGGAACGTGCCCATTTCAACCCAAGCATTTCCTTTAACAAGCTCATTTGGTTTGAGCGCTTGTGAGAAGGTCGAGTTCTTTGGTTGAGTTGAAAAATCGATCAAACTAGAGGTTAGATCCTGGTGGGAGAGTTTGAGAAAGCCTGAGGACGGTTCCAGCTGCAAGGCCACGTCGCCATTTGGATACGCCAAAACAAAGTTTTTGAGGCCGATGGGGTTTGGCTTATTGGGTACATACTGCCTTAACGACGTTTTCCCGTAAAAAGGGATCATCTACTCATCAATTGAGCAATTGAAAAAATCAATTGAATGTCCCTCAGGAAAGAAAAGCAAACCGTACGGAAACGGTCTATAATTGATTGATTGATTGATTTGTTTGATATAATTGATTGAACTCTCCACAGTCGATTGTTCTTCTTAGTTTCGTCAGAAATATCCACATCTACAACAAATTTTAGACTCCTTCTTAGAGTTAAGAAACGGGTTTTCCCAGTATTTTCTGATATCTGGTTTACACGGTGCTGTGCCTTCCAGTACATTTTGATTTGAGGATATTTGAGATTAACCATCAATATTAAAACTTCCAAAAATATCGGTCTATAGTTTCCTGGGCTATTTTGAATACCACCCTTATGAATTACATGGGTAACTTTAAAAACAATCTGGGAATTCTCCTTGACGAAAACATCCATAAATTAATTTCAAATAAAACTTCAGATATAACAGGGACAATAAATTTAAGAGTTTTCAAGTAATGTGATCACTACCAGATGAATTACAACTCAACCCATCAATAATTTTTTTTAATTTCATTCACTGCTACAAGTCTTAAGTTAAGAGATACATCAATCAGGCCCCTCAGTAAGGACTCGAACATCCGATTGCCACTATCAGGTACAACTGACATAGCTAGATTCGGACCAATATTCTAAAAATAACTCTGAAATTCATTACATATATCTTTTTCAAAATTCAAAGTCTCTCCCATCGCACTAAGTAATTCATGAGGTACACTATTTATTTTTAATCCAATCGCTTCTTTTATTAGTCCCCAGCATTAAAAAAATAGCAAGTATTAAATCATCTTGGAATTTTTTTTTACAAATTATTTTTTTTTCTACAAAAATAGTATGTATTTTCACCTTCTGCTAGAAAGAGAAACGTCCGTGTCTCTTTTCTTCCTGTGTAGTTCGTGATCGTCGTCGCCTATGATGGCCGTACGTGGAGCTATCTAGTGTGCAATCCCTTCCTTGTACAACTTTTAAAGAAGATATATCCTTACTAAATATTCCCCTATGATTTGATTATCGGCAAGATTTCCCCGCCGCCTGGCTTCTTATCAATATGCAGCTTTTCTACTTGGAAAATTAGGTGACTATAGCCAAATCATTCCGTGACAATTATGTACGAAAAGATGTACCTTGTCAAAACAGCCTTGTAAAGAGGCCCTCAATTGAATATACTTACCCCGCCTATATTCCTTCTTGAGCTGATGGAGAATAAGATAGATTAATTTACTTTTTGGCGGTGACAGGCTTATCATTTGAGGCCTTTTATTGACAGATTCTTTGATGGTCCCAGTTGATGGATTGAACTGTGTCAGTAGTGATTATTAGGCCATTGTATCTGTTTTGCAAATAGAACGCTATTGATCTTTAGCAAATTTAGTAGGATAGGATCATTAGTTTGGAATTGGAGCAATGGAAATAAGATTATCCATAGACGCGTAAGTGCAGAATGCTGAGGTGTAGGTAAAAAGTTGTGACGTTGTTCAGGCAATATTCAAAAAAGTTTGGAAGAATAGGAAGATAAATCTGCAAACCAAGATTAGAACATTGGAAGCTACAGTGATGGCAGTGGTCGAATATGGTTCCAAAGCGTGGGTGCTCCAAAAAAAAACGGTTTGCTAGATGTTTTCCAGAGAAATTGCCTACAGATTGTTTTGGGTACCCGGCTGACTGATTGTATTTCAAACACTAGGCTGTAGAAAAGTGTGATCCAGTTCCGCTTTCTAGGCCTATAATGAGAGAAAGGTTGAGATGGCTCCGTCCTTGTGAAAGATCATTTGAAATAAAGGCACTACGAGGACACTGCTGATAATGCTATTACTATTGCTACTCCAACTACTCTTTTGAAACCAAACAGGGAACATGGCTCATCTACAAAAGGTGTCTCTGGCTGGTCAAAGGTTCAACACCATTTTTTTGGACAAATTTGCAGAAATTGTGAAGTTGTGTGAAGAAGAAGTGTTTAGGTTATGAAATCCAAATTTTGCGCAGTATATGAGGTGACTAAATTGTCTTAATTAGTGTAAAATTGATTTATATGTAACGAACTAAAAAAAATCAACATTTTGTTCGAACTAGAAATAAAATGAGATCTAGATATATTTGTTTCTTATTTAATGCTGATTCTTAGATAGTAAAAGATTTAGTTTGATTTTTTTTATTTCCTTTATCATCATTGTGACAAATGATTGCTTATTTAAATTTGCAGGCTCAAGTAGAAGTGTCAAACCTGATATTAGCAAGCTGAATGTTCCAGTGCCAGAAGATATCTGCAAAACGTATGCGGTCACCTCGGAACAACTTCGAGAATATTGCTCAAAATTAATGGATTTTCGACAATATGAATGCAGGAAATTTAAGTAAGCTTTTTGTTCTTATTCTCCTGAATCTTATGATTCCGGCGAACCATCATAATAATTTGTGGCAGCTCTGTTGCAAGAGCAACGCCGAGGTTTCTTTTTCTGTGTGTCTTCTTTTGTATTTCTATTCCACTGATTTCGGTTCGTTGCTGGAATGTAGCAAGGGTTTTGCAGAATATGTGGACCTTAAATATTTTTGGCCAAACATTTTTATGGCAATCAACAGAAAACAAAAGAGACTGAAGTGAAGATATTGTTTTCGTATTGATAAGGCCTCAGAGGTATATTCGGAGTTAAAAGAATTTGCTGAGTGAAGTTACAAAAACTGTTTTATATTTCTTCTGAAATATCACACTCTGGCCCGCCCCTCCTCAAACCAGGAAAATTAAGGTCAACATAAACTCTTGCACTAAGATGATTTGAAAAAAAAAAAAATATTAAAGAAACAAAAAGCAAAAAGTCACACCCATTGTAATTTGCAATGTGTGGTAGGATGGACCCAGCTGGCTCGAGGTCCCGGCCTCAAAGGCCCATTGTCTCCACATCCAAGGCAGCTGTGTTTGCAGGTCACACCATTGACCCTTACCCCAAGCCAGGACCAGAGTTAAGTTAAACCCCATACTAACACCAGGTCTCATGCAGTACCTACTTTAAAAATCTTCCAAACCTCGAACAACGTCTCCCTTGATTTTGTTTAAAACACAGTATTTGATACTATTATGCATGAAGAGTAGGATATCTACTTGCTCCTCGGGTATTTAAGTTTGCTATATGGTACAGTAATAGATGCAACTCTTTTGTATTTTGGCTCGGAACGTGATTTTAGTATGATTTCACATACAGCCTTATGATTGTAGCATCTGGGAACTAACATTACAAATAAATAATTTTCAAACTGTAGGAAGGACAAGGGGGTTTAATACAAACTACTGACAACACGAGTAAACGCTGACCAAATTCATGGTTATGTCTAATACTTCTACTTCTTCCAGGAGAATTTTTCAAAGGCTAGCCAATTGAACAATGAAAGAGAGCTCAATTCCTCGTTAAACACATTGTCATACTATTATTCTTGAACCCCAAAAGGTAAATACTAGTTTTATTTCTTTTTTGTTTATCTAAGCTGTTTGATATATATGCATTTACGATTCCTTTTTTATGTAATCAAAGTCAATTATCAGCCATCTGATTTTATAAAACCCAAATTTTTGAAGAGCAATATACAACATGCTCGTCAGCTATAGTTCAACTATTTCATTTTAAGACAAGAAAGAATATATTAAAAAACAAAATGGCTTCAAACCGCCGATTTCTATATTTTCATAGATGGAATATCGAGAGTTAAAACTAAAATCCACCAAAAAATCCAGACATCAACGAAGAAAAGTTACCATTTACTAAAGACGCTACTAGGTTAAACTCAAAATATTAAACAATACATAATAAACATAAACACACATTAAATAAACATAAAATTAAGTACTGGTGACCAAGCTTTTACGAAAATATCAGCAATGAGTTGCTGCAGGCAAAAGTAGTATAATTTTAAAAAAGCTTTTGTGTGGGCTAAGGTGAATTTCATATACATTTGGCTTTTTTCAGCAGGCTTCACCACTAATGTTGCAGAACCTATCCCTCCTTCACTTCCCCCACCTCCCATCCCAGCACAGGATGCTCTATCTTATAGTTGAACCAAGCACCATTCTAACAGCCCCATGTATTGTGCTATTCAGTTGCATGCCAATTTTGCACATATTTTTACTATGTGAGATTAAATTTGTTGTGCTAAACTTTTACTATGCGTGATTCATTGAAATATTATTTATGACTTTTTATTAAATTGATTTGATAGTGGATTCGCTGCTTTATATTAATAAACAGCATTGAAGTTAGTGGGCCACATAGAGCAAAATCAAAATTAAAGGATAATTCCAAGTTTAAAATTTTATTGTAACACAAAACAGCTAAACACATTGAAAACCTCTCTAAATCGAGATCAAATTTAACGTAAATTTGTCATACGTTCTTTAAACTGGAATCTGCGCAGTTAGGTTCAATTCCGATTATAACAAATATTATGAAACAAGAGACCCTACAGAAATTTGTTTCCACTTAGGAGTGGAGCCAAAGAGCTTAAAGAGGAGCCAAAGAGGGTTTTTGATTGTGGAGCCAAAGAGCGTTATTGATTCGTTTTTGTTAGTATCAAATTCATTTCGATGAGTTTGTAACTTCCCATTGCAACTTACAAATCAATCGTCTACAAGCAACTTTGGTGAAAGACTGATTTTACAATAATGCCATTTCTAGCCTACTGAGAATCCTGAAAAGCGAATCCTGTTGGAGACTATATTTTTTTGCAGAATATTTGCTAGCTTACCTGGAAGTGCCTAAAGTAGCAAAACAGGGACAGACAGACCGACAGACGGACAGACAGACCAACAGAATTTGCGATCGCTTTATGCCACTTGGTTAATAACCAGTGCCATAAAAACAAGACATATAGTCTGAGTGAGAGGCAAAGCTGGCACGAGCCTTTTTCAGATTGAATATACTCATTGAATATACAATCTGACCGTAGGATAATGTTTTGCATGGTGACAGGAACCGTGAATAACTAAATTCATAAAGGATTTAGGAGACCTTTCCTTTGTCATCAGCTGGGATGCAGAAAACCTAGAAAATACGTCAAACTTCAATGAGAATTCTGGCCCAAAATCTCACCAG
>JAAAKM020073195.1:157917514-158018727 GCA_010016025.2 Alatinidae sp. Z8VKAUB7J3 | reverse complement strand
GGATTGCAACAACTGATCCATATTTTGTAAGCCATACTTGGGAAGCATGGGTGGTTTCGTCAAGTAGGATAACATCTACTTGAACTAATTCTAAACCTCTGCTCGTACCAAGTCTTATACAGGAACCAAAATCTAAGGAAAGTAGAACTTTCAAGCCGAAGGTTTTGTGTGTTGTTAGTCCAAAAGTAAAATATTGTCAATAATTTCAAGCTGTTCTCCTTGCAGAAGCAGATACATACTATCTCCAGTAACAGCTGATCAACTAAAAGATCTACTAGCTGACTAGTTTTGGTCGTTTTCGTTGGTCACAATGTTGTCCATACCATATCATTCAACCCAAAAACTTAAATTTCGACCTTCTATTACCATCATATTTTTCTTAGATGCAATATTCTCATATGCACGCTTTACTTCAAGATCTTCAGCTAAATTATTTCGTCTTTCATGCCAAATGAAATCCTCTGCCAACTGGTTTTTGAATCTTTCCCAAAGAGCTTTTGGATCTGCAGGATCACCAAAAACAAGAATCCGTGTCAAGAGTATTCGCAGTATAGAAGGCATTTTGGACAGTCCAAATTCTTCTAAGGCGTCGAACCACTGTTTATTGTCGATTTCAAGGCCAACGCCTTGTTGTGTCGAAAATACACTTCCAACATTGAGCCTTGTTGTATAATATCTACCAAATATTCATGGGCTTGGCTGACATTTGCATTAGGTAATTTCCAGGAAAATTAACATTTAAACCTTGAACGAAAAGATTCATCTTGGTGCATACCATCTGAAAAATATCGAAGGATTGACGACCATAGCATTTAATCAATGGAAAGAAAAAATTCTAAAGTTTCGTAACGCATTTCGCAACCTGCAACACTTCTGCTGGTGAAACCAACCAAGGTTTATTGAAATGTTTCACGATTCCCAGGCAGTTTAAATATTTATCTTTTTCACGTATTTAAATAAAAACTTCAAAGTTATATTACAAATAATAGATTCTTACCACTTGATAGAACAAACAGGGAACTGGCATTTCATCCTCTCCATTCGGACAATGAATATTTCCATCGCAGAGCTGGAAATCTTCTATGCATTTCCAAAAGCCATCCCTACTTGGTGAAGGACAATAAAATAGTCGCTGATCTACTCCTGACTGGGGACAGTCTTGAAAAAGAAGGAAAATAATACAATCCAACATCTTGGAATAATTGGTTCTCCATTACTGTCTAAGGCTCTAAATTTTGTTAAACTTTTAAAAGAATTATCTTAAACTCGTAACCTATCTAGATCGCTTTTTCGGGGCAAAAAATGTTGATGTTAAGGTTAATTTATGGTCGGATTTTGGGGCGTTTTACTATTTTGCCGTTGGGGTATCTTCTCTTATACACGTGATAAGTCACGTTGTCTATGTTTTAATGCACTCTTTTTAAATTCATCTAAAAAAAATATTTATTTGTGTTTATTTCATTAGATATATTTATGGCGATTTCTGCGCTTTCACAACACCAATAAAAGCGAAATCAAAAACCGCTCAAATCCCACAGTTTCACTAGGTCAATTCATCTACCTAAATATTCCTTTCAAATCAATCTCTAGCTAAAATTTTCGATTTAAGTTATCTATTCAGTCTTCGGTTAAGCAAAAATGATACACTAGGATTTTGAAGGGTTTTTAGGGATGGCAAACATATATGTCGTAATTTCTGCTCGTTTTAAGTCTGGTTTGACTGTTTAATGTTATTTCCCTTAAAGCTGCTCGGGCGTAATCTCGAATTCATCCTGTCGGATGGTCATGAAGTAGCGCTGCGACCAGGGATCTCGGTCTTCATAAGGGATATAGGGCACTTCGGGCTTGGGAATGTCGCGGCCGTTATACATGTCCCAGTATTTGCGCCCCGCCACGAAGGGATTGTGCGGCTGGGTGAACGAGACGTGTAGCATGAAGGGCCGGTCGTCGTTCGAGCGCGCGTGATCGTAAAGCTCTTTCCGCGCGGCGATGAAAACCTCTTCGTCATAATCCAGTTGCAGGTTGCGTTCGCAGTGACCCGCCTCGACCACGCTCAGAAGGCTCATGACCGATGGCGCGTAGGCTTCGTCAGTCCGCTCCCAGTCCATCGTCCAGGCGAAGTCGGAAGGGTAGATATCGGTGGTCAGCCGCTCCTCAAAGCCGTGGAGTTGGTCGGGGCCGACGAAGTGCATCTTACCCGAAAGGGTCGTCTTGTAGCCAAGCGTGCGCAGGTAATGGGCGAAGGTAGGTTCCGAGGGCAGAAACTCGGCCCCGTTGTCATAGACGCCGATGTCGGAGGGCAACCGTCCCGTCATCATCGAGGCGCGCGAAGGTCCGCAGACGGGGTTGTTGCAATAGGCATTGGAGAAGGTCGTCCCGTTGTCCGCTAACCGGTCGATATTTGGCGTGATCGCATAGGGTTTGCCATAGGCCGAAAGGCAAAGCGCGGTCATCTGGTCCGCTTGTATGACGAGGATATTCGGGCGGGTCATGGGCATTCCTTCTGGGAGTCTGAGAGCCGTCCGGGTTGTCTCCCGGACGGCTGATAGCAGTGCGTCAACCGCCGGTTCGGGTGACGAATTCCTCAATGCCGGGTACGCCTATCTCGCGGTAATAGCGCAGGGCACCGGGATGCAAGGGCGCCCCGAAGCCGTTCAGCACCGTTTCCTTGCTGACCCTGCCGAAGGCAGGATGCACACCGCCCAGATCATCGAGATGCTCGAAGATCGCCGCCAGACGATCACGCGGATGCGGTGGCCGAGGCTGCCGACATCGCCGACCATGGCGACGACTATGCCGTGCCCGCCGAGAACACTGGCAGCGACGAGCATGACGCCACGCCTGTTGTGGACGACGCGCCGCCACAGACCGCAGCGGTGGACGAAACCGAGCACCCCTCCCGCGCGCCTGGCGAGCCGAGCTTGCACGGCCCGATGCCGGTGCAGCCGCGCGAGTCCCTCGATCTGGTCTCCATGCTTGGCCTGGAGGTGCTGGAAGAAGACCACGCCAGCGATGCACCGGCAGATGACGCAGCGCCGGCAAGCGACGATGCCGGTCCGGCACTCGGCCAGACGCCGCCGGCCGTGGTGGTGCAACAGCCACCGGACGATGAAGCGGAGGCCATTGTCGCGGCGGCCGACGATGCCGCGATGGATCACGACCCAGCAACGGATCACGACGCCCCGACGGATCACGACGCCGGCCAGCCCGAGATGGCCGACGACGTCCACGAGACCGATGGACCGGTACCGGCCACCGACGAACAGCTCGCGGACGACGATCACGCGACCGCGCCCGCGCCGGCGCAAACCGCCGACGTGGCCGATGCCGCAGTCGAGAACGACGAGAACGACGAGACCCACGAGACTGATACACCGCAGGTCGCTGACGCACCGCAGGGCGCCGAAGCTCCCGTGGTCGAAACGCCGCCGGTCGAGGCAGCGCCGCCGCAACCCGCGCAATCCAACGCACCGTCGGTGGAACTGGCGCTTTCCAGCGAGCCCGATCCGCAGCTTGTCGAACTGGCCGATGTCGGCCCGCTGCCGACGGTCAGCGTCTCCGGCGACCAGCCCTGGCAGGCCTATGCGCGGCCATTCGACGACACCGGCGACCCGCCGCTGATTGCCATCGTCGTCACCGGCCTCGGGCTCAACAGCAGCGCCACAGAGGCGGCGATCCAGCAGCTTCCGGGCGCGGTGACGCTGTCGTTCTCACCCTATGCTCTACCTATTACTATCTGCAGTTTTCTCAATTTTTCTATTAACTCCAATTGTGAGTGTTGAGGCTGCAAGTAATCCTAATCTTGATGTCTCTGCTGAAAGTTCAGAATTTGACAATCATTTTGCTGGTTCCATGGTTGTTGAAGTAGTGATACGAGATAATGATATTCGTGATACTGATGAAGGTAAGGGGGAACCTGATGTAACCCTTAATGGAAAGTCTTTGCGAATGGTACAAGCAACTGATGGTAATTGGTACGCTTATTTTGCTAATGTCGATGCTGCCAAAACTGCTGATGCTGTTGCCATGACAGGTGAGCCTGGACGAAGCTTGGACTTTGGTGGTTTTTGTGATAGGGATGTGGATGTTTTTGGAATCGATTTGTCTGATAGTGATGGATTTTTTGTTCCTCGCTCTAACTGTGATGGTAATCTTGATCCTAAAATTCTAAACAATGTGGTAAGAAATTCAAAATCAATTAACACAAATCCTGCAATCCCAACAGGACAAATTGGTTTAGATCCAGATGCTTGGCCCTTAATTCAGGTTTTTTCTTTTAGTGATGTTGTTATCCAATATAATGCGGCAGGTAGCACACAAAGAGTTGATCTTGAGTATGACGAAATTCCAAATATTTCTTTATCTATAGATAGAGAATTTTATCCTCAAAATGCAGAAGTATTTGTAACAATAAATGATTTCCAACTAAACCAAGATCCAACTGATGAAGATTCTTGGACCTTTAGTATTGACTCCCCTAGTACTTTTTATCAAGCCTTTGATAACTCTGGCAGAAAAGCAGCTGCTGATACTAACGGATTAGTAAATCTAATTCCTCATCTTTCCTCTTTAGGTTTTGAAAATAATGGTGAGCTCATTATTGATCTTAATTCTGTTATTGAATTAAAATCTAATTCAGATCAAGATGATGAATCTGATATTAAGGGTGGGGGGATTTCTTTTCCTCAGATTGTCACTTTTGTAGAGAATGAAAAAGACCTCGAAAAAAAGGGATAGAGCGCTGGGTAGTAGCTTGAGCGAAATCATAAAGGGGGGGGGGGGGTTAAGCCGGAAAAATATGGCACCAAACGAATTAAGAAGGCGCGTCTCCCCTTTGAAGGTTTACTTGTCCTTGGGAATCAACTGATTTCTAATTTTGAATTTTTAAGGACAAGAAGTGTCTTTAAATCTAACTAATTAGTTTTGCTTATTTACTTTCATGGAATAACGTGGCAACACTGATGAAACTGTCCTAAAAGCTGACGATTTTCGAAACAACCAGTGGCGTCGTTTTTTTTGGAGGGGGGCGGTCGCAAGGGGGGAAGTCCTTCCCCCTACCCAATAATTTAGAAAAAAATATTATGTAGCCTATGCCCTTTGACTCTCTGGATGGAGACACCTCTTGCCCCCCCCCCCACCCAGTCGAAATGCTGGAGCTACGTCCCTGGAAACAACCAAAAGAAAATTGGTAGTTCGTGGCAAATGAAAAGTCGTAAAAATGACAGTTTTTAGGTATGAATAGTCCTGAGATGGACTCAGGGGGAAAAAAGGTTTTTATTTTGATGTCCTTGGTATTGTAAATGCAAATTATTACCTGAACTGCTCCTAAGGAGGCGACTCAGGTTGTTACTCGCCAAAAAATATTCTCGATACAAGCTTATCTCGTCGGTAGCTTGTCGTGACAGAAGAAAGGACCGAATACTTTCAATCAAATCATGGTCTTTTTCTTGTGAGCCTTGCCCTGTACCTTCAACATTCTTCAGTGAGCATATTTTGGAATCAGTAAGTGGATTTGATTTTGGGTAGACCGGAAGACCAGTTAATAGGTAAGGCTTCGGAGGGGCGACATGACTTGTAGATGGACTTCCCTCTGGATAGTCTCCTTGGTCGGTAAGTGGATTAGGCTCAGGATTGTCTTCCTGACTTGTAAATGGGTTTGAAGGATTCTCCTGTGAAAAATAAGGGCAAGAATTAGACTAGGGTAAATATATTTTGAATTTCATATATTTACTGACTATAAACTGAATAACTCAAAAGGTATTATATGACATATATATTTGCAGAAAGAAGAAAAAATAAGATATATTTGGACTTATTTACTGTTGTTAAGGACCTGTTGTCCGCACAAGAAAGGATTTTTTAGGCATCCGAGATGCGAGGACAATCTAAAACCATCAACTATAGTTTATATAGATGTTGTTTCACTTGAGCCTTAGAATATATGTTGATAAGAAACTTGAAAAAAAAATTGTTTCCCAATAATCTGAAATCTTATATGTCGGATACGTCCTTTAGTTAAGAACGAGGCATTCTTTTTAAAACAAATACGAGGAATCTTCTATTATATGTCATGAACAAAAGTTACAAGCCAGTCAGAATCAATTTAATTTTGACAATTCAGGTTTTATGGCGATGAAAATCAAAGTTTGACAAATGTCAACGACTAAATTATTGGTAATAAAATAAAATCAAGTAAGAGAAAGAAAGACAGAGAGAGAGAGAGAAAGAGAAAGGGAAAGAAAAAAGAGAAGGGGCCATAAAAGATCGATTGGCAATCGAAGAATTTCAATTTTTTTTTTTAACTGACCCTTTGGACGAAAATTGATGTCTAGTGGCACAGAATAGAAGGGAATGGCTATTTGGTGTGAGGCCAGCTCTGTTGTTATTTAAAATGTCACTACAGATGGCAATTTCAAATGTCATCTCTCAATAATCTGTGACCGCTGCTTCGATACACTCATCCCTGCAAAAAAGAAAAAAAAGGAAAGGACACATCAGTGCTTCTCACATGAAAAAGCTATTTTCCTTGTTATTCAATACGGACAAGTTTAATCCTTCTATCTGGAATTTTTTACCGTGTTCATTCTATTGGTAGAGCTTTCATTACAAGTTTTGATCCGGCACAATTTTTGAGGGATTTCAGGCTTCCTTTCGAAATTCATATGAATGCATTCTTGCAATGAATTTTTGCGAAAACCAGAACATTTAAGAACATCTGAATTCGTAAAAGTAAACAATACATAGATTACAGCAATCTGCATACTTAAGCAAAACAAAAAAAAGAAGGAAAGTTCTTTTTATAACTTCATGGGCATTTTGGCCTAACCCGGTCCACAAACATCTTACCCAAACTGAAAAAAAAAAAAAAATCTAAACTGAATGCACCAGTACTCAAGCATACATGTGCACAGTTTATACGTGCTTTGGCCAAAACGCCTTGATTTTTGTATATAAAAAAAGAGAAGAAATTAACCTTGGTTAGTTCTTTGCATTGAATACCTATCACAAAGATTATAAATACCTACACAGCATATTACGAAATCACAGGTAAATTCCATGTTAAAGGTATCAAGGTATAGGGCTACCCTTTTTTTTAAGTTTTTTTTTTTATTTTTTCCTTTCCACTGTCAAGATCTTTGCCACATTAATGTATACAATCTTTTAGTTTCATCACAAGAAAAGAAAAGAGAAGAAAAGTAGGAATGGAGTTTTATAAGGTCAACAAAAATACTGGATACACGTAAGCGGATATTTTGAGAAAACAACTGACTTCCTTCTTCAGTAATATTATAGATAGCTTAGGAAAATCAAGTTCACATTCTTTGGGCGAAAATACAAACAACTAGACCAAAAAACAAAACAAAAAAACATGTAGCTCAAAATGAAACAAAAAACCCAAATTGGAAGAATTTAGAAGGTGATAAGATAGAAGAAAAAACAAATTCAAAACAATTGGCTAAACTTGAATAAAAAAAAAGTCAGCCACTTACCCAAAATCTAACAACTAATAATGTTCTCCTTTAGAAGCTAGACAAGTTCAAGTGAAATAAAATATCGGAACAGAGAACTAAACAAAACAAATACTTTTTTGCATGCTGACCAACGGTCTGTATTGTGCAGGTACCAATTTCCTGATTCAATGCCTTTGGATGGGAGTGCAATGTGCGGTTGGGGGCAAATCCACTTAAAAATCAATAAAAATGGTTAACAAGAATCTGTATATTTTCTTAAAATGTTAAGTTGTATCAAAATAAGATTGTGCCTTCAAGTGAAGTCCAAACTTTAATAGACTGGAATTTAACAAATTGCAGCCAAGTTTGGAGTTTTCTAGTTCAATGTGGTACTACTTCACTATCAGTGTTGCTAGTAACTAATTTTTAACTAATTTAATTTTTAATTAATTGATTTAATTATTTTAATTAATAGATAACACTGCACTTGAAAGCTTGGTCAAAGCATGTCATTTTTGGCTTGTGTTAGGTAGGAGCATTACGGACGACAAAATTTAGTGCTCTCCTCATATATCACAGTTCACTTTAGTAAAGGAGACTCTAGAACGCGTAAATTCGTCAAAGATATTCTTTTACCACAGAACATACAAAAGAAAGAGCATTAATATATAGAACAAGATATATGAATCCTCGTTTCAAATGGATGTTTTTTTTTTCCAACATTGTCTTCAAAAGGAAGAGTGAGACCATAATCGGAGACCTTTGTTTCCCTAGTGAAGCTATCCAAAATCAGAAGAAACTCGCAGCAACACTGGGAACTGAGTTTGATACATCATACCAGGTTACCAGCTCTGATAGATCTATTGACGAAGTCTGTGATATTGACGAAGTCTATCATATGGCTAGATATCCCTTTGTGATTGATCTTTGCTCTGAAAACAATGTTCATTATCAATTGCCATTGATCTCCTTATATCCAAATTATGTTTACTAAACTAGATTTTTGCTACAAGACATGTGTCGAGTTTGAATAAATGTAAAGTCGAACAGAATTGGAAACACATTGACAACATAGCATACATCTTGGATCCATCATTCCCTACTTTATTATTGTCAAGCGAGGTCCAGCCTTATAATAGGCAAAATCGAAATGTTCGCTACGCAAACGGTTGTCAAATCTAATGACTTAGCTCAAAGTATGAATTGCTAAAATTTAATTGAATCGCCCAACCTCTCCAATTCGCAATTCCTCGCCAACATGAGCCACGAGCATCGCACGCCGCTCAACGCGATCATCGGATTCGCCGAGATCGTGCAGGAGGATCTGGAGGACGGGCTGGCGGGCGAAGAGCAGATCGAGGACACCACGCGCATCCAGTCCGCGGCGCGGCATCTTCTGGGCCTTATCAACGAGATCCTCGACCTGTCCAAGATCGAGGCGGGCCATATGGAGCTGACCGAAAGCGATTTCGACGTCGCCGCGCTCGTCGACGATCTGGTCAAGACCGTCGCCCCGCTCGCCGACAAGAAGTCGATCGGCCTTACGGTCGACGCGGCCCCGGATCTCGGCGAGGTCCGTTCCGATCCGATGCGCATCCGGCAATGCCTCTACAACCTGCTCAGCAACGCGGTGAAGTTCACGGATCACGGCTCGGTCCGGCTTGCCGTGCGCAGGGAGGTCTCCGGCGGGGCCGAGGCGCTGGTCTTCGCGATCGCCGACACCGGCGTCGGCATGAAGCAGGACCAGATCGACCGGCTGTTCCAGCCCTTTGTGCAGGTCGACGGTTCGGCGACCCGCAAGCATGGCGGCACCGGGCTCGGTCTCGTCATCACCCGCAAGATGGCGCGGCTGATGGGCGGGGACGTGTCGGTCAGCAGCGAAGCCGGCGCCGGCAGCGTCTTTACGCTTGTCCTGCCGACGCGCATCGCCGCCGCCGCCGCGCCCGGCTTGATCACCCCTTCGCAGTGCGCGCACCGGTATCCTTGCGGCCATGCTGCGTCGTGTTTCGTTGATGCTGTTTGGCGTCGTCGCGCTGTCGGCCGTTTCGGCCGATGCGCAGGCGCGTCCGACTCCTGGTAATGCTGCGGCGTTGGCTGCCGAGGCGAAACGTCTGCTGGCGGCCGAGTCGGTGAAGGATCGCGCATGGGGCGCGCACTTCGCGCGGCTCAGCGGGGATCGGGGACTGGTCCCCGCGCTGCGGCGCGCGTTGGACACAAAACTACAATTTTCAAACTTTGGTGTTGAACGTGTCCTAACTCCTGGACAGTTAAAAAGAAAAACCGAAAACCTTACTGGTGTTGTCTGGGATAAGCACTACAGCGATTGGTCAGGACGCATGAACGATGCATTGACTGGCGAGTTTAACATTCTCTACGGTGGTATTGATTCAGATGGTGTTATTGTGCGAAACAGAGACGTAAACTCCGTTATGTCATTAATATCAAAGCGCCAGGCACTATTTATGTCTTGTGAAATTGTGACTTACGATTTTGCCCGAGATAACGACAACAGATTGCTATTCAAAGACGTTTTATTGAGTGACTTACCCAATAGTATAGCTAAAGAACACCTCACGTTAAGTGGCTTACAGTATGAAGGAAATACACAAGAGTCGACAACCATTGCCCTATCGGAAGGTTCATTTAACCTTGTGGTTTCTAGCTCAGCAAGAGATTTTGAAAATGCATCAGGTGTCTCCGTAGACATTAATCTCTCAATATTTGAAGTCAAGGTGATAGACAATGGAACCAATGAAGTCATTTTGAATTTGAACGCAGATGAGATTAAAGCACTTAACCCGCAAGTGAACGGTGATCCTCAAGGCCAGGATGATGGAAGAAACGCACTCGTACTATACAATGCCACCAGTTTTTCTCTACCAATCGACGTTCCCAAAACGGGCAACTACTCGATAAATATTGAAGGCTTTACTGCAATATGGGGAGAGCTATCAGAAGAAGAAAAAAGCGACATTGGTGGTCAGCGATTGGACATAAATTTAACGACTGAAAATATTGCAAGTTACCAGTCAGGTTCAGTACAAAGCTATAGACAAAAAATTGCTGAACTCATGTTTACTTTATGGGGAACTATTCATGAGCCTGAATCAGCAGAAGTTACACATGCGCTTGATTTATTAAATCAAGTCTATCAGCGTAAATCTCAAAACAATCCATGGGGACACGTAGCGAGTCCAGAGTCTCGTTCTCTTTTAGAGCTAAAATTACGTTCGAGGAAGATGTTTTGTTCTTGTATACTTTGTCTTTGTTTTGTGTACTATTGTGTAATTCGATGTATTATGCCGCATATTCCTGCACCCTACTTTCACTGCTCATCAAAATCGGCATTTTTCTTCAAAAGAAAAATAAATCCAATTCCACAATAATGACATTTCTTTGTCTTTGTTTGTGTACTATTGTGCAACTGGATGTATTATCCCACATCTTCCTGCACCCCGCTTTTTCGCATTTTGAATGAATAAAATTAGGCTAGATTGTTTTCCCTGTACACCATTATTAATTCTACCATTTTTATTCTATATATTTATGTTTATATTTACATTGCAAAAACTGATTTCGCCACTTTCTTATTAAATAAAAAAACAAGGGCATAATTTTTGGGATTAGAAACATGGTGACTTTGCGAACTTATTGATAGCCAAAAATTTAAGATTACTCTTACTTCGGAGTGTAAAACGTTCTTGGCTTACGAGAGCCCTGACAAGGAGAAAATAAAATCCCTTAGAAATGAATTTGGACAGAGCTGGTAATATGATGTGTTTCGTGAACCCTTAGACCTGTTCCAGCCCTTTTGACATTTGGCAGGGAGTATATGCTCTTTAACCTACTTTTGTCACGGCGTCTTTCTTACCTATAAGTTTGAGGAGGGTTTCCACTAGGAGGTGAAGCTTTTTGATTGCCACCAGGACCATTCCGAAGACCAGGTATTCTTGACTCGAACGCCTACAATGAAATGAATAAAGACTTTGACAGCGAAATTACTTTGACAGCGAGTTACAAATTTGGGAGACTTACAATCAAAAAAATACAAATTATTAAATTGACATGTATTACAATTATAATTTACATTACAATTACAAAGATAGTTTTCAAACAATCTCCACCCTTCAATTACTTACTTTGATAGACTAAATGTCTAAAGCCAAAATAATTAATGAAGATGTGACGTCTTGTGAAACTCGGGGAAAGGCGCTTGTGGCGGATTCAGATCATTGGGTGTAAGCGGCGTCCCGATATATATCCATTTTCGGTATCCCTCGGGACGGACCAAGTTTCCATCTTTATCAAACTGATAATTACCAATACCATCTTCGTAAGTGAGTTGATCGTCATTCGTGCTGGAGAACTTCGCTCCCATGACTACTATGCTAAATAGGAGAAGCATAATAGGAATTGACTTGTTCATAAATGTAACTTTTATTATGAATGAAACTAATGCTCAATTATAGAAAAAGCAGTCAATACTTGTCTAATAGATATTTCCCGAAAACATGTAAATTCTTCCCGTTATTAGATCTTGTGGTAAATCTCTTTAAATTGTTTTGGAGAGATAGTGGTTTTATTCTTAAAATAATGAGAGAAAGAAGTAGCATCATCAAAGCCTAATTTCAAAGCAATTTCCTTGATGGACAAAGGGGAATACATTAGATATCGTTTAGCTTCGATAATAATCCTTTGCTGGATTATCATGCTAGGTGTTTCCTGCCCTAACAATTTAAATTGATTGGCGATTGTTTTTGGCGATTTGTTTAACATCTTAGCATAATCACTGACCTTGTGATATTTCTTGTAGTGTTTTTCAACCAGTATTTTGAATTGCCGTAATAACTCAGCTTTCTGCTCACTCCCTCCAATGAAGTTATTTTGTTTCTTTAGAATCCTAGTGGATTTAATCAACCACCTTTTTAGGATGACCCTCAGCATCTCCTCCTGGACGGTATCCATTACATCAAACTCTTCCTGAAGGATGCCAAAAAGCCTTTCAAAACTTAATATTTCTTTGGATCCCAAATCAATAATGGGAACTCCTTGGGCGCCGAAATATAAAATTCCCTCACATGAAACTTCGTGATCGTTTTCCCGAATACAATAAAACTCCCGATTGAACTGTAGCACATTCCCTTTTCCATGATTCTCGACAATCCTGACGTACTTTATTGGCTGGGACTGGTTTTCCTAAATCCCATTTATTTTATCCTGGTGTTCGCGGCCGATGCCCGGAGCCGAGCCCGTGTCATCGCGCTGATTTTGGGTGCCGTGGCAGGCCCTTTGTTGCACATGGTCAGCCCGACATGGGGCTTGGTGTTGACGGGATGTATTGCCGGTACGGTCGCTTTCTTCGGTGACCGACTGCTGCCCCGGCCGAAGGCCGCGTCCTGATGTCAGACCCATTTATCTATGCGGCGCTTGCCGCCCTGGCAGCAGCCGCCGCGGTCACCTACTTCTGGCGCTGGCTTGGCGTTTTGTTAGCCGGCCGATTGAAAGCCGACAGTCCGGCGGTTGCCTGGATCGCCTGCATTGCCTACGCGATGCTGGCCGGACTGATCGCTCGCATCATCATTTTGCCCATCGGCCCGCTAGCAACAACGACACTACCGGCCAGGCTTGGTGCAACCGCCATTGCGCTGGCCCTGTTCTACCTGACTCGCCGCAACCTTATCGCCGGCGTCACGGCAGGCGGTATGGCGCTGGTTCTATTCAGCCAAGCGGATTTTTAGCAATGTCCGCGCCCAGCTTCGGCCCGAAGGTTCCATCGCCTTGTGTGTCGGTGTGCCGCATCGACCCGGAGACAAACCTCTGTCACGGCTGCTTGCGCACAATCGACGAGATTGCCGATTGGCCGCGGCTGAATGACGAGCAAAAAGATGAGATGTGGCGCATTCTGTGGAAGCGGAAAGCTGGCAAGAAGCAATCTGAAACTTCTGATGAACAACATGCGAGCAACAGCGAGGGCGGCTGAAAATGGAACAAGTTCTCGATAGTCAGTTTACAGCGATCGGATTGATGAGCGGCACTTCGATGGACGGCATTGATGCAGCCATTATCAAAACGGACGGCGAGCGGGTGCTGTCGGCCAAGGGAGGGCTGACCGTTCCGTACGAGCCTGTATTTCGAGAACGATTGGGCCGCGCCGTTTCATTGGGCGAGGCTCAAAACAAATATTGTTTTTAATGAAATTCCAATGAAGCTCAAGCCATTTAGAGGGTTTGGAAGACAGGGATGGAGGTGGTAGCACCAAGTTTATTTGTAGACCTTGATAAGCCTTAAAGTGTTATTTGAAAAAATACTGCTTTAAACACAAATCGTTGTCAGTAAAACACCCAGGACGCCCTGACTTTTTGGAAGCTAAGGGGGCTTTAGCCCTTGTCTTATTTATGGTAATCTCTATTCGTTTTTAAGTTTGGATTGATTATTCATGTTAATTGCTGTTTCTTTTCGGATTCATTCATCTAAATATAATTAAATAACATTTTCGTTCATATCTTATTTAAGCTATTTTGTGGGATTAGGCTAATAGAATAAAAAATTGATTTTTTTTTTTAACTACCAATTATCAGTCAACCAATCTTTTATAAGCGTGGTTGATTATCAAGACAAAAAAGTCCGCGCCCCTTTTTATTTGTAGGACTAAGTCATTATTATGCTATTTGGGGGACTATGAATACTTAAGTACCAAAAACAGCTGTATTTTAGGAGATGTAATGGGAAATTTGAAGATATTAGCATAGCAAATCGACCTTGAAGAGTTCCTCTACGTAACTACCGTTTCTGTGCTATTTTTCTATTGGACAGATTAAATAAGAAAAACAGTGCTTGATTACTTTAGATATTTGAATACTTTAAAAGAGCATATCGTTTCAATTCAAAGAATTCTCTGTTTGACTCATCATTTTAAATAATTAAGACACAAATGTAAACTTTAATGTAAAAACTGAAGGACTGAGGACGAAATGATCTCTCATATTTTGAAACAGATTCTGTTTGTTTTAATTTTTAATGTCAATTTACTTTAATTTGAAAAATACTTGTTTTTTATTTGATTTTTGTCTGATTTAATAGAATACCTAGAGTTAGCTTAACTGAAAGGATGGCTACCACCCCCACAAGCCTGACTCTTTTAATCAAAATACAAATTTGGCAGCTAAAAATAGGACCATATATAGATGGGTATCATCGGAAGTTGAAATGAACTTTTTACAACATTTCTTTATAATTTTGCGAAAACGCAGCCAATCAACTGCAGAAATATGAAAAAAATAACTGGCCAAACCAAAAACCTTTGATGGCTTTATTTCTAATTTGCCATCTGAAATGTTAAAATATTCTTCAACAAATGACAATAAATCTGGGTCATCCATAAGAATTTTTGTAATCTCACTAATATTTAGACACCTTCCTTTCTGTTCAGATACTTCTTTAATTTCACTAGCTTTAAGAAAAAGAGCTTCTAATCCTTTTACAATAGGTTCATCGAAACACTTTTTCAGAAAAGAGACATCTATAGCTAGATCTTGACTGAACTGAATAGGCAATGACGGAATGCTATCTTTTTTGCAGACATAAAGAATCAAGCTTAGGATGGCTTTGAATTTTGAATAATCACTGAAAAATATATAAAATAACTGGCTTGTGTGACACTCGAGTGCGTTAATATCATTTAATAGTTCTAAAATATCGAAGTTAAGTGCTGAATCGAAAGCCAAATTCTGAGAAACAAGATCCAACTTTTTTGAATTCATTTTCTTGATCAGGTGTTCAAATTTGGTAATGTCAAAATAGTTAGTAGATATCAGTCCATCACAGGATCTGCAAAAAGAAGATGATTTTTTTTTTATTTCAAATACTACTACTACTATTACTACTACTACTACTACTAACAACTCACCGTAGCACCAAGCTGACTGAGACAAACACAGCTACGCACGCTCCTCCTCCATCCCAATCTATTCAGAGCCTCCCTTTTTAAACCCTCCCAAGAAGTTCCCATTTCCTTTAAATCTCTCCCTATGACATCCTCCCACCCCAGACGAGGACGACTTGCTTCCCGTTTAGCCCTAGAAGGTTGGCCGGAAGGAACAATCTTCGGCAATATGTCATCCTTCATCCGCAGAACATGCCCTAACCATATCGAGAATAAACATTGATATATACCTTAATAAACTATGTAGATGATACTTCTACATACAAATTTAACCCTTGCTCCTATTTTTTTCAGGACTGGGTTCTGGGTTGGAAAAGAGTCTTTAAGAAAATGGCGGCAAATCTTCACAAAAAAGTTAGAAGAAATGTACCAAGTCGGTCTAAAACCAAATGGAAAACTTGTAAATGAAGATAATCACACCAACGGAATTGAGGTATGGTTTGCAGTATTTTAGTATTACTTTCGTTTGAATGTTTGTCCTGCTAGGGAAGATTGTCACAAGGGGCAAATTTGTTTTGGCTATGTACTATCTCAGACATTCCATTCATGTCTTGTACCTAATTTTTTTTTATTTTTCAGGTAACAAAATTAAATTACTTGTACTTTTTCTGCTGGTCAGAAATCTGACCAATGCGTTAGAAAAATCCTGAAAATATTGGAAAACATACCAATATAGGATAAAGATTAACACAAATAGGATTTTGTAAAGAATGCGATACAGGATACTGACAACATTGTTTTAACAAATACTTGGTGCATTTTAAGGGTTGTATTATTTGGAACAACTTCCAAAAATTGTTTTTCGTGTTTCTTCTGTACATACCTCGTTTTGTTGAATTTTAACGAAAATGTATGGTATTAAGTGCATCCAATGTGGTTTTTCTTTCCATATCTTTTGATTGTAATGAATAAATTTGGAAAAAAAACAACAACTTATTTTAAGGCTAAAATCGAATTAGACAAATAATTTTCATCACTTCTTTTAAAATGATTTTGCCATAAATGTCATATTTCTTACGGGATGTGCATGCGAAGACCGTGACCTTTTGACTATGCAAAATGATGTATATTGTCATAAACTACATTTGTAGCTTGACCTGTAGTAAAAAAAATAACAAAAGATTAATGGTAGGTTTGATTGTGATTCTAGTAATGTAGTATATTTGCTTAGTTGTAAGGTTTGTAGTAAACAATATGTAGTAATTTCTGTTCGTTTTAAGTTTTAATGTTGCTCCTTACTTTCATTTAAAAAAACTTGTTTTTTTTTTATTTAATCATGAACAGAGCTATATTCTTCTGTTAAGTCGCCCTAGTCTTTATCTTGGAGTAGAATGAAATTAACTTGAATGTAGCCTTTACAACTTCTCCCTGAAGTGGCAGCATACGAAAGGATAATAAAAAAAAACACACATTATAAGATTAAGTGTCCTCTACAGTAAGGTTTAGATTATTTTTTTTACCTTTCAAGAAATTCTTTTGTTTTAAGACCCAAATCTAATAGATTTGCATTTCTTGTGAAACTGACACAATATCAGCAAATATCAGCAAAATGCCTCAGCTGCATCTTTAAGGTTACGGATGCACTTCCATATTTAAGTAATGAAGTTAGCTGTGCACAACATACTTCCAGATTTTTACATTCATGCAGTTTTTTCTAAGCTATGTTTCATTCAAGTACATTTAATTCACAATTTTATTTTAGATACGGTTTCCGTAACAGGGAAGAGCTCAATAGTTATTTTCAGCTCAACCATAGCAGTCAGGTGGCAAGAGACATCTATGAAGAGCTACTCGATTCTGAGGTATTGAATACTAAATATTTTTCGAGCGCAATTTTTTTTTCTATAATAAAAAAGTATTTGAAGTTTTCTCAAGTGAGAGGAAAGAGAGACATTACAACTTAAGTGAGCACAAATCATCCTAAATTTGCGTGAGGGAGGACTGGCAGACCAGCTCTTCATACTGAACTTTAACTATTGTTACAATACTTTGAAAATGAAAATGTCACGATTTTGCAATAAAAAGTCACCATAACCCAAATTAGAAATTATGAGAGTCAAAGAAGCATTATGTATAACTCTTATTGAAGTTTTGCTACCCAGCTGTAAAATAAATTCAGTAAGGAAAAAATAATTTTTATTGGAAAGGGTGGGAGGGAGGAGGGAGAATGAGACAGGACAGGAACCCCGTGGACAGAAACCGAAAGGGAAGCACTTGAAGGTGAAGAGAGTGTGCTTCCACCCAATAGGAAAGATGTCAAACCAATTCGTGGGAAAGGAACAATCCATAGAGCAGACCTTTGTGAAAAGTGTGTTCTCGATGAGCAAGCTGATAAGAAAAAGAATGAAAAGTGTGTTCTCGATAAGCGAGCTGTATTGAAAGAGAATGAAGTCGTCTAAAATGTAGTAATTAGAGTGAAACATTTCTGTCTGTTACAAAGTATTCCTTGTCTCTCTTAAAGAGGAAAATTTTAGTTGAAAATTTCTCAGCGGCTCCATCCCTTGAAGTAGTCATAATAATTAGTTGAGTAGAGGAGAGTATTTCTCCTAAATTTACTTCTCCTAAATTTTCAAAATTCTTTTTTTATGTATCTTCATTTTGGGAAATCAAAATAAATCTAAAAAGCCTCATTCTAGATTTTCAAAAACACCTTTTTGGTAGTTTCGTTTATATACTTACGTTGAAAAAATACTTCCATAGAAAAAAAAATATTAGAAAAAATCGTTACCCACCTCAATTTTCGTGAATTGGTGCTACTGCTCAAAACTGAGTTAAGAAGAACATGCTAGTGCTGAAACCAAATGTGTTGGATTTCCTAGGGTCTCGAAACTAATAAACTGCTATTTTTATTTTATATATTTTTGCACCTCGAAATTAGCAAACTAGTGCCTCAATTTCAGAGCAAAAATTTTGTGAATTAGTGCTACTGCTCAAAACCAGGTAAAAAAAAAAAATGCCGGTACTGAAACATAACCTATTGAACTTTCTAAGGTATCAAAACTAATAAACTACTAATTTTAATTTATATATATATTTGCATATCAAAATTGGCAACTAATGCCTCGGTTTTGAATCTAAATACAAATCTATGTTAGAATGCACATCAGCAACATATTTTGAATTCAAACACACTACCTTGAACCAAAATCAGTTACGCGTATTCTTTTATGCTGCGTATCTAAGTGCTAATTAAAATCTTTCTTTGATTATAGTGTTGTTGGTAACGAGGAGCTACTTGAAGCGTTTGAGCTGCATATTTGTGCAAAAGATTACTGTTTATTTGGGGATAACAGTTTAGTGGGTGTGGCTATCATGCAGCTGAGAGATATTGTTGATCAGGTAAGTTTTGTCTGTCTAAGCTTCAATAAATCATCTTTTTCTAATTTTGTTGTACTCCCAGTTGAAAAATTGCCACTGAACTTTGTTAAACAGGACTAAAATTGAGCCGTGTTGGAGAAAATTTTTAATACTAATACACAGAGACATTGCATTTGGAACTTTCTTTCGGTTAACGTGTGCCAAAATTAACAAGCCATACTCGGACCATACATGTGTCGGACCAAATCTGATTCTATCTAATTTCTCTATTAATAAAACTAAAATTCGCTATTAATTGTTATCAAACTGCATTTAAATCTAACGCTTTTTAGACGATATCTATCTTAGTGACTGTAGTAGCTTTTACTTTCGCTTAGCGTTTACCAGCATTCATTTAAGAAAGGATCCTTTGAGATTCAGTATTTAGGTCACCTTTTTGAGACTAAATAGTGGCCCTTCCCTGCTGCCATGAAAAATATTTAACAACCTAAGCTAGACTTAGCTTTGGCTGGTTTTGTCTGTGGAAGATGTGTGAACAATGTATTCCTTCAATCACACACTTTAAATACTTTGCATACTAGATTTGCACTAGTATCATCCTTCCTAGGCGACACCACGATATTCGTACTAACTGGTCTTGCAAAAAAGACCCAGCAACTGATATGTCGATTCGACGCCTTGTGCGCCATCAAAGACTATGGAGGATCTTTATGTTTTTTTTCCCCTTACCATTGCATTTTACGAACTGGAAAACATTTTCCATAAAATAAGTTTTTCAAAGAAAAGTATAGAACCCCATCAAACCAAAAATCAGCAGAAATAAAATCAAATAATCTATCAAGCGTAAAACTTCCTGTTTGTAAGTCTATATTGATTTGTAGTAAAGGACGAATTCAAACCTATAGGAATTATCAATAATAAATAAGGATTTTTTAACAATACATTAAAATTTCAATTCAACGGGTATTTAAAAGAAGAATCAAACTAGTTCGTGGTAACGAACTGTAAGTAAGGAGCGAGCCAGCTTAATAGTACCGAAACTTTAAAAACTGAAATTTGGTACCAATAGATAAATCAAAAGAATGGGGTTTTTATTCTGATTTCAAATATATAAGTTTTATTAAGTTTAGTCTTACCCATTAAAGGTTACGAGCCCTAGAAAATTTGCGTTATTTTCGAAAAAAAGGGGGGGAATCCCCTAAGCCCTTGAATCTTAATGGAAATCACACCATCAGCTTCAGTGTATCAGAAAGCCCTGTTGTAGAGGTTTCAAGCTCCTGTCTACAAAAATGTGGAATTGTGTTTTTTTTTGCCAGAAGAAATATCACAGATGTGTTTATTTGTGTTTTGTTTGTTTTTTTCCAGAGGTGGTTGTATTGACTCAGTAGTCTTACAATATCGGGAGAGGGATGATTCGAATGGAAATTAAAAGTTCGAGTTACCAAAAAATTTGAGGGCAACTATGCCCCCTCCAACATCTCTTTTTTCTCAAAATTGTCCGATCAAAATTGTTGAAAGGTCGAATAACTATACTGACCCCTCACAGCCCCTTGGGAAAGGTCTTTCAATTACAAAATGCACCCAATGTTTACGTTTAGTATTTGTTATTGGGGAGTATGCATACATTGTTTAGGTGGGGGGCGATTTTTCTGCTGGTAGGATTTTTCACAGGGGTAATTTTCCACGGGGACGGAAGTTTCCTGGGAGTGAATTTTTTTAGGGGAAATTTTACACTGGGGAAGTTTGCCAAAATTTCTATACGAAATTCGTCTTATGTCTTGCTTTCTCTTTGCTGACTCAATTTTACGCGTAAAGCTGTTAAGGGTAATTGTCTGGTGTAGATATTTCGACGACATATATGGACATAGTGTCTTTTGATTTGGCTCTATCCCCTCCCTCAAGTCAAACTTAAGGTCCACTTGCTTCCCCCAATTAACTTTTCCTGAAAGTTTCAACTTATATCCCAAGCTGTTCTCGGACAGACACGGCATTTTGATAGCTTGGCAGCACAAAGTCTTTTTATTTACCTTGCTAATTTACTATAAAAAGATTATCAGTCCCACAGGTGCTTATAGTGCTCTTGGATTTTTAATAAGTCCACCGTACTTTTCATAGAGGCCAGACGTTTTTTTTTTTGACAAATCTGCTTTCCGTCTCTAAAATTAATTCATGTTGGAATGTCCGCATCTCCGTCTTATATATGACAACGATTTGACAGCTTAACCTAATTCCTACAAGATTTTGGAGAACCACATTCATTGAAACTCTTAAAGGGTCTTGTCAATATCTTGTGACGCCATTATTGACTAAATCCATTGCTGACATCAGTTTTTCAAAAATGATGATTATTCACCAAGACAATTACGTCAAGTGTCGGTAAAAATTAGAATTTGATTTCGTGGAAGCACTGAATGTAAACCAAGTTATGACTAAGACAATGTCTCCTTACCGATCATAAATTTTTGAGCATTCCCATTAGATGATTGTATCAACAAATTTGCGGAAGTGACGCTCGTCGGATATATTTTCCGATTTAGAAGGCCAACAACATGACGCAAAAGTAAAAACACACAAATGCTGATGACATAAAGGTCAACATCGTCTTCAAGATAAAAAGGAATGTACAATTTGGTCAGCTTAAACCACGCGACTGTCCAAAATCAATTGACTTTAATTCCAGAATTTTCTTTCTCGAGAAGTGGCATTTAATGTTAAAGCTCTAAAATTACTTAATAAGTAATTTTCTAAAATATAATATAACTTAAAAATGTCTTATTTTGTTTTCAAATTGATTTTTTTTTCAAACTGATGTTCGACTTCTCGAAAGTTGTGCTGAAATATCTGCTTTCTGTCCCGTTTTTTTTCTGGCTGAAAATTTTTCATATTTTTATTTTTCACCGCTTCTTGATTTTAGCCGTGATTATAATTCCATTTTTCTTTTTTAGAAGTTTGAGCTATTTTAGTTTCATATACGAAACAGTTGGAAAACAATATTTTTGAAGTTTATCCTTGCAATACTTTTTCCTAAAACTTTGGGATATCACAAATTTTTTTAACGAGAAATAAAAGTGTAATTTCAAGACAAGGACTTTGTAAGTAATTGCTGCAACTATTGTTTGTAGTAATCTTTTTTTATGACAAACGTCATCAGCAGGGTGCACCCTCCTTGTTTTGGCCAAACAGCTTCTGTCGTGAAAGGCCGGCATTATGGATACGACGCCGCCAGGACTTTTTGTGAAGCGCAGGCACTAAGAAAAGTATATCCGTGACCCTTCAAAATACGAAATACCTCTAATGGCGTTGAAATTAGTAAAACAAATGGAAACCAACAAATTGACAGAACTGGTTTATAATTCAACTAAACCAAGAGATATTTCAACGTTTTCAGGGCTGTTTTGCAAAGGGATTAATTTTTTTATTGATTCTATATTCTCGTATTTTAGCAAAGAAAGGTAATACAACTTGACCTGAGGCAACATCCTCTTTTCAAATGTGAATTTACAAGATATTGTGAATTTTTGTGGGGCCCCAACTCATTAGTGATCTTTGCGCCTGTGAAAAAGGCAAGCTTTTTTCATTTTTGCAATTATCAAACTCTGAATCGCACTGTATAATAATACAAGCCTTATTCTGCAAGGAAAGTATTACCAAGTTTATTTGCTGCAAAGGTTGTAAAGTCCATTCTATAAAAGGAAAATTTTTCAATGGATAGTAATTTTTGAGGAAAGTGCTACAGCGTTCAGTAATGTACGAAACGCGTATAAATTTTTATGGATGTAATACTTTTTTTACGGATAAAATAGTACATTTTATTCTTGTAGTGCCTAAAGTAGAAAAACCGGGACAGACCGACAGACAGACAGACCGACAGACAGACCGACAGAATTTGCGATCGCTATATGTCACATGGTTAATACCAAGTGCCATAAAAAATGAGTCCAACATCAGCCGTAAATACGCATTTAAAAGCTTCATTATCCGAATTAGAATGTTACTGAAAACTTAATGGAATGTTTCAAGTTTTCATGTCCTTTTTCCTTCCGGCACTTAAGGAAGAGCTGGAGCTTCAATTTAGGGTCAGAAAGGGATGTTACAGATAATGTCATAAATATTATAAAAGAAGCCCACCATCATAAAACTTTTACCGAGATATTTTAATAAAACTTTTACCAAATATAGACATTCGGAATTTTTTTTAATTAAAGTGTTTTTTTGTTCGCTGCTTTTTTGAAATTAAAACCCACTTTTCTCGCTTAATGTTTCGTAGATGGAAGAGCAGTGTGGTCTAAGAAATTAATTTTTACCGAGAGATAATCAAAAAGGTTGCAAAGGAGCTAAAATCATTGAACTAAAAATTGCTTGGATAATTAACTTTAGGCAGGCCAAACGTATCTTCTAACTAAACATGGCTAAACGCATCTTCGAACTAAACGTATCTTCGAACTAAACATGGCATGGATAATTAACTTTGGCCGCGCCCACGTGATAACTGGAGTTATTGTTCAAGCCAGGCAGGATGACGTGCCAGGTGTCAAACACTAGCTCAAAAAGATTCCAGGCGAAAATCAGAGGGTAAGTTGAACTCATTTGGCGTAGGCGGTAATTTCGACTTGATTTACCGAAGGAATTAAAAACCGAGGAAAATAAAAATTCACCTTGGCAATTGACTCACCTTAGAGACCTCAAATGTATTCTAACATGAGCTAACAAGTCATCGGAGTTCATGGCACAATAAACTTTCTATAGTAATTGACATTATTTTACTTTTTGTACTCTTTGCTAAAAATCATAAATTTAACGGTTTTTTTTCCACCGTGTAAATACCTGGCACCTGACTATAGCAAAATCTTTCGTTTGTGTATTGGTATACTCTGGATGTTTTTTCTGGAGGGTAATATAAAAGTTACTACATAAGCCGACCTTTTGGAATGCCTGTCTTTTTAAGAACTTTTCAAACAGTAGCATATAACGAAAATTAATGTTTACAACTAAATACCTATTAAAGATTCGCAAAAAGTAATTTAGATTTTTATACCTGATGTTGTAAGATGTGTGACACAGTTCAAAAAGGCAGGACTGTCTAAAAAGGATGTCAGGTGGAAAACCATAATTTATTACACGATGATTTTATTACTGGTTGTCGGAATCTTGGAGCATTTGAACCTGCTCCTTATTCTTCACGACCCAAAGAGAAGATTACTTAGCTAGAGATAGAGGAGCAAAAAAAAACTTAAAAATTCTTGCCTTCATACGTGACCTCTCAGTGAAAACCCTCAAAGAGATTTCACTTTCTTTCGTTTGTCCTATACAAGGTTAATATACTGAACAAAGATTTTCAGGCAGTTAAAACACGGAGCGACAGACTCTTGGAGAGTTTGTGATAGACTTACTTGTCACTCCTTAAGTGTTTTATTAAACAAGAAGAAATAAGTCGTATACAATATCCATTCGAGGCTTGGTTAGCCTCAGATCATTCCTTGCGCTTGATTGTATAAAATTGAGGCTAAATGAAGCTTGCCACATGAGAAGGCCGCAAAACAGCAGCCTTCGAGCACTCAGCACTTTCACCGCATCCGCTTCCTTATTTCTGAACACGTGTCTAGGAAAAAGTGGATATGTGCTCAGAAATGAGCGAGCAGAGAGACCACAACGATTCGATGTTGGAAAATCTTAAATGTTTGAGCCCAAAGGCTGCCATATCTGGATACGCGGCCACTCATTTTCTTTGCTTCAATGGTTTCAAATTTGATAGGTGACGTTGAGGAGGAACGTGAAAAAATGTGCCATTCAGTTCAAAATTTGTATGTCTTCCAGCCGAACATTCATTGCAGTGAAATCTCCAGCTGGTACCAAAGTCTAGATGGACATTCTTCTATCAAATATCTCTTTGTTTCTACGGTCATCTCGCGCGTTTGGTGTAAAGGTGAATCAACCCTGCGTATTCGAAGAGGGGTGATATCACACGAAATTCCCAATTCCTGTTATGGCTTCTGTCACCATTCCTGTCTTCAACCTTCATAGCTGTAATATATGGTTGGTCAGTGTATGGTTAAACTTCGGCAGTGCTTCTTCTGTTTCTTTGCATTGTACCTTCTTAGGAAAATTTTATTCCATTCTTCTTATACTACACATTATCAATGCCGCTTTCTAGAAGTTTCGAAAAATGGAGATGAAAGGTTCTGGTCCATATTCTGTCGGTTAAGTTCCAAATTATCTGCTTTATCTGTTGTCTCATTACTGCTGATTCCAGAGTGACATTGGAACTAGATTATATTAATTTGGTTATACTTGGCTTCTAGACTATTCAACGCTTCTTAGCATTCAAATTTACCTTTTTCTGATGCTTTGTATTCTGAAGAGTCTTAAAGATTTCTTAGTAATCAGTAAAATACATATATTTGCACCCATGCGACCTTTTTTCATCAGTGTTCTATCTGCCTCAGCCCATGGTAACCCAAAATTTTAAAATACATTTTGAAATCAGCTTAAGTGGGGAAGAATCCTTATTTCAAGCTGATTTGGGAATGGTAACTATGATTTCGAATAACCTTGAGGTAAAAGTTTATTGTTAAAATAAATTTACGGGAATTTCGAAAAATAGCCCGACACTCGACAAAAATGGTCTCACAACGAAATGAAAATTGCACCATTTGAATGCCCTTAGTCGAAAACTCTATTTAAGAGAATTACAGTTCTCTGTCTTGAGCAACAAGAAACATTTATTTCTCATGCGTATGGAAACCTTATGTTTTAAAATTAAAAATGAAAACCATAGAAAAATGGAAAGCCCTCCCGGTGCGCCGATGAACGGGCGCAGCACCCACCCCATCTGCGCGCCGACAAAGCTGTAGACGATGATCCAGACCGCGAAGATCTTGCGCGACCTCCGGTTGGTGGCTCGGTGGCGCTGCGGCGTGTTGCGTTCGGCGCCGGTTCCACCCTCCGTGGACTCCGCCGGCGGAGCGTCCGGCTGCGGTGGCCGTTGTCGCTCCTGCACGCCCGCGAAGACGTTGCCCGGCGAACGGTCCAAGAACACCAGCGAGACGATCCCGGCGATCGCGAACCACAGGACGTTGAGCAGCTTGATGAACAAGTAGCTCTCCGTGCACACGGTGAAGAACGCCGTGACCGGACCGAGCCCGGCGAGCACAGCCAGGTTGACCGTGATCGCGATGATCAGCAGTCGCAGCGTGTCGCTCGCCCGCATCCGGGAGCCGCCCAACGTCGAGAACACGTAGAGCGACGGGTAGGTGACGGCCAGCGTCAGCAGGTAGAGGAGCGGGACCTTGGCCATCGTCGCGAGCAGCTGCAGCACGCCGCCCTCGGACGCGCGCATCGCGCCGTACAAACCCATCGCGATGCCGTAGAGCACGCCGAGGATGAGGCTGCCGAACGCCTCCCAATCCGTGTCCGTGCCGATCTCACTGCGTGATTGCCAAACCTCGCTGACCTCGCCGAGAACCCCCACGTAGACTGGGTTGGACAGGAGGTCAGGCAGGAACCCACTGAGCTGCCGATAGGTGATGGCGCCGACCGACGCCTCGTGTGGACCGATTCGATCGAGATCGAAGTTGCTGGGAAACAGCCCGGGCCCTTGCACGAGCGGGAGCGCTTGGGAAGAGATGTCGCCCTTGAGGCTGGTGTTGAAGGCCGCGAAGACGCCAGCGGTCTGCGCACCGTGGGAACCGAACAACCAGACGTTCCCGGTAGCGACCTCCGCATCCTCCCGTGCGCCCAGATCGGCGGCCGTGTGGAGCCACGCCGCATTGACCGCGACACCATGACATTTTGCTTTTTTGTTATTTTTTTTTTACTAGTCAAATTTTCCAATAAACACTAATTATCATTTGCGAAATATCTTTGATCTAAAGGGTGGGTGCATTGACGTGGCTTTATCCATCTTTTACCTCTTCGAATTTGAGAACTTTTTGAGGAAGATTTTTTTTTCGAGGTATTTCCGGCTATTGAAATGTTTACAGAATAAACTATAGTAGTTGCCAGAAAACAACAGTGAATCAAGTCTAAAGGAACTCCATCCACCCCAAACATAACAACTATATAATATGTATATTGCAATATAAAACACTGAGATAATGCTGAAAACTATGAATCAACTTCCCTATGCTTCATATGACCAAGAACAATTAAAGAAGAATCAGCGGAAATGCTATAGCGCTGCGTAGTCAAGAACTATTAAAGAAGAATCAGCAATAATGCTAGAGCACTGCATATGACCAAGAACGATTAAAGAAGAATCAGCGACTATGCTATAGCGCTGCATAACCAATAACGATTAAAGAAGAATCAGCAGCAATGCTATAGCGCTGCATAGCCAAGAATTACTCAAGACGAATCAGCGACAATTCTATAGCATAGCCTATAGCGCTGCATATGACCAAGAATGGTTAAAGAAGAATCAGTAGCAATGCTATAGCGCTGCATATGACAAATAAAAACTAAAGAACAATCATCGACAATACTTAGCGCTGCATATGACCATGGACGATTAAAGAACAATCAGCGGTAATGCTATAGCGCTTCATATGACCAAGAACGATTAAAGAATAACCAGTGGTAATGCTATAGCGCTGCATAACCAAGAACTATTAAAGAAGAATTAGCGACAATGCTATAGCGCTGCATATAACCAAAACCTATTGAAGAAGAATCAGCGACAAAACTATAGCGCTGCATACGACCAAGAACGATTAAAGAACAATCAACGGCAATGCTATACCGCTGCCTATATTAAAGGCCATAAGGCTCCAATGGATAGTAACATCGATAAAGCAGCACTATCAGCTGAATCAAACGCTTGCTCATAATCTATAAAGGTGAGGACTAAAGGGGCCTGATGGTCCAGGCCCTTCTCAATTATCAATCTAAGCGTCAAATTTTGGTCAATATATCCGCGACCTTTCTAAACTGCACTATTCTTCTCCTAAAATCCCAACTAAGGCATCTCTTAGTCTAATAAAACATCATCATGTGAACTAATCTACTTCCAACACAAAATCTAGCTAATCCCTCTCTAAATACTGCCCTTGCTTTTATTACCTATCTTATGTAGAGGTTTAGTTAAAACTTTAGTGAAATCATTAGTTATTTCTTCTTTTTTAAAATTTCGGAAACTCATAATTCAAAAGCTCATTTACAATAGAAGCAGCACTTGAGGCCTTACTATTTTTCTATCCTTTTAGTACAGTCTCTAACTCTTCCTCACAAAATAAATTTTCCTCCGCTTCTAAATTGTCGAAAATGTGTTCACTCTTCTTCATATTGTTTGCTAGTTTTATCATGGTTAACATATTTTCAAAGTATTTTGAACATCTCTCCCAAACACTTATCTTATCACTAATTGTGGCCACTTTTACATCTTTAATTGGAAAAAGTCCAGGCTAACTACTTTCTCTCAGTTCATAATAGGCAAATGCAACATTTACTACTATGGCGTCTATCTGCATCTTCTATAGCTTCTGAAATTTTAGCCATAGCCTCCACTTTACACCTCCTTAACTCACATTTTAATGCCTTCTCTACATTACTTTATTTCCCCCTTTTCATGTACGATCCATCACCCAGAAACTTCTTGTACAAGTCCCTTCTTTTTTCTATTAAACTTCTAACATTTTTAGCTAGGTTTCTAACTTCCCTCCCTAAGACACCTTCTGCTACTTCGTAAAGTGTTTTGCTAAGACTTTGCCACCCATCTTCTACGTTGTCCAATTTTAGACTCTTTGGCTTAATATCCGACTGCTCCTCATCATATTTTGATATTTCATTAGGATTAACCTAACTCACTTCTCGATCGTGTTCTGAAATCTAGATAATACGAAAGTAGTCTACCGATATTTCCATTATTGATTTATTTCCAAATAATCAATAGTAGCCTAAAAGCACAATTATTTTCTACTTTACATCTTTTTCTCCAGGGACTGAAGGTATGAACCAGGAACATGGCGCGCCCCTGGAAATCGGTGAATACAAGGTAGTGGGAGCAGAGTAGGAAAAAATCATGGAAGCACAACAATCAGTCAGAAAAAAAATGAGTGTAGCTCATTGTTGTCTGCCCACCATGAGATTTTCAGCCTTAAAAAGAGCAATATAAGGTCTAACTGACCCCTTCTGACATACCACAACAATCTTTTCTATAGCCTATAATGCGGTTAGAGTAAAAATCAAACGGTGCTGGATTGTTTTTAGCGTAGGGAACTGTTTCGAACAACGCAATAAGGGTGACTGATACCCCTCATAACCTTGCTTCAAGCAGGATATTTTAACCTTAACTTCCGTAAAATTTATGTGCTCTAGTGAATCCAAGATCAAGTAGCCTACCTAGTGATAATAGATATAATCCTGATTCCAATGTTTAAATCTCGTTTACACTGTAGTCATATACATCCAATAATTAACACTGAGCGTTCAAACCAAAAACCTGACTGCTTCCTTGTTTCTCCAGAAGTTGTGTTAAGACTTGAGACGCCCAAAGGGAATAGTAAGCACCGCGCATATTCAAACTCGTGCATTCCCATGCCGTGCATGTCTGTTGGAGCTGTCCTTTGACGATAAACGGCAAACGTAAGTTGCTTCCAAGAGGCATAAGTCAGCCTAAAGTAAAAAAAAAGAAAATAATTTACGCCAAAATTCAACTAATGGTCTTGCATTGTTTTTCCCAAAAACAGTTTCCATAGTTTATCCCCCCAACTTCTGAAAAGATTTGATCCACACTCTTTATATAAATGTATAAGTGTTTTTGGACTGGGCCTAAAATGTTTGTCCTTGAGGGTGATAGTGTCTGTCTGATTGCTGAATAATTTTAGGCTAAGGATAAAAGATTATGCTCATATGCCTTCCTTCACAGAAAGTTGGAAAACACTTATGACTCCAAAAAAGAGCAATATAAATTTGAATTTAATATCGATTGAGCACCCTCCAAAGTTTATACGACCACTCCTTCCATTGAAACCTTATGTTAATAATTGTCAGCATTATGACCCTTTACTATAGACAACAATAGAGCGTTTCTTGCTGTTTGATTTTTTCATTCGAATTTTTCCTCAGAAATTGTGATTAACTGTTTGATTCCGTTTATTTATTTTTTTATTTTGTTACTGAAAAAAGGCTTGTAAATTTCATAAAAATAAAATCAGACATCTCGTCTTTTTGTTACCGCCGAGGACATCTTATTGACATTTCGAGATACCCATTTTGCACAATCACTGTGGATGCTTATTTTTGAGTGTGGAGGAATTTTTTTGTGGGGCAGGGGAAATTATCTGGGAAGATATTCGCGGACTAATTTTTTGGGGGGCAAACCTAGTACCCAAATCATTATAGAATAGTTTTACTGTGTAATGAATTAACCATGCAAATTATTCTCGTGGCACAATCAGACCCGAAATAGATTTGATGTCAAACCCAATGAAAAATGTCGGGCGAAAACATGAGGTTTATGCTCATTTCTTAAAATTAAAGAGAAAGTCCCCCGAAAAGCTAACAGTGAAGGTCAGACTCAGAACCAGGCACTACAGTACAACAACTGGGCCAAATAACCACACATTTAATAGCTCAAAGGGCTTAGACTTGCAGAATTTTCAATGTGTTATTGTTAAAACAGACTCATCGTGTATAGGTAAAAACACTGAGCTCACATTTTTCTTTGTTTGAAGTATCAAGCACATAAAACAAAAACATTTTCAGCACTTGGAACCAATCAGTTTAAAATTTACTAAGTTTTAAGTTGAGGAGTTGGCTTGCTGTCTTATGCAGGAATGTACCTACAAGTATTTTTGTTTTCCACGTGACATACGTTACGCTGCTTTCTTGACTGAATCTCGACTTCACGTGTTAAAGTATGCATATCACTTATAGATGTAAAAAGGAGTAGCTGTAAAGCAGTATATCAGGCTGACGTCATGCCTATTGATTGAAAACCTACAAGTACCCGGCCTGAAATCAAATTGACAATTAGTTTAAAGGGCATCATATATTAAAAAGATAAGAACAATCACTGTTGTAAGCAAAACGAAGGAGAATTTAACCATTTCTTCTTCTCTCATAAGAACTTGGACTCCTAGCTTCTAAACAGCGTTTTCTTTTGATTGGAAGAAAAAACATGTTAATGAGTGACAGCACAAAACAAAATTGCGGGTAGTTCAACAGCAGAATTTACTTCATTTGCAGGAAAACTGGAAACTTCGGAGGAGGGTTGGATCCCCATAACATCGTCTTCTTTCAGCAAGTTATTGTGAACTAGTCTCTGAAAAAGTGATCTTGGCTACTGAAAGAAATATAATCTCGTCTTCTACAGCAGAAACAACACAACCATCTTTTTTCTATATTGTATCAGATTAACGACGCTTCTTGACTACTATGGTCCCTGCGTCGGCCGTGCAGTGCATTGCAGCAGCATGATTCGATCTTTGGGTCCCGTATTACCAAGCTAAGGTCAAACCCATTGTGCCACCACAGGACACCATCTTTTTTTCTTAGAAATCCCCTACCACTTTTGAAACCGATGGCGCAATCTTAAAGACACGTTCCATTGAAATGTATGATTTCCATCGCTCTCCTGCCGTACATACTGTTTAGCGTACATAACATCAGATACGGTTTAAGTCATAAGTCGATTTCTTTAGTTTTTAGGTTATTAAGTTAAAAAAAGCTTCCGCTCCGAACTTGCACTTAAGTATAGCAGTGCACGTAAATGCAACATAAATTCACTCAAGTCAAACAGGTTCTACTTAGCTTCTATTTACATAGGTGCTATAACAGATAATTTCCGGAAGCTGTTGCTGGAGAAGCTTTAATTTTACATTTTCAAGAAAATAATGGTCTTCTAAAGATTTCTTCTACAGACTAAAAGTGTTTTATGTCGAATAATAAAACGTATCGTTCAAATGCAAGTTTAAAAATTATAGTAGAAGGTAGTAATACGAAAATTGACAAAAGTATCAATACAAACAAGTAAGTATTTATCAAATAATCAATGCCTCAAATAATAAGAACTCGCTTGATGGCTGGAGGCTTTGGATTAAATAGAACAGTTTCTGTCAAACAGCTTGAAATTTTTGGGCCCCTCCATCTATGGCAGAAAAAAGTCATCAAGCAGTCAGTATATGGATTTCCGCTTTTTAACGTCGTTGTCAATGAAAATTTCCAAGTCCTTCAACAATATGCTACATGAAAGGGTATCTCCCTTTCAGGTATGTGTTTGTAAATTAATAGGAGGGGGGATTCGTGAAAGACGTTAAGTATAAAACTATTTCGTCGTAAAAGAACTGACTTCAGAATAATGTCCCCCACATATTTTTTTTCTTCAAATTCAATTTCGTAATCGTTCACTTGATTCACTGCATCAATATATTTTGATTATAAATTGTTGCCTAGCTAAAAACAGATTATGTCAATAGAAACTGAATCTCAGAAATAAAAATGTCAAAACTTATGCTTAATAAGGATCAGCTTTTCAAAGTTAAATGTATACACTTTGCCAGTTTTAATTTTCGCCTTCAAATGGGAATGCTTAAGAAAATTAACATTATTTTAAGAAAGCTGCTTCAAAAGGACCCTTTTCTAGAGGAAAATTACATAACCAAATCCGATATTTTTGAGAACTTAGACCTTAGAACCAGTGATTAGAGCCAGTGATCTTAGAACGTCAGAATTAGGCTCATATGGGCGGAAATTTACAAGAAAAAATACTATCGAAAATAAACCGCGACTGCACCATGTTCCCGATGCCAAACCCGGCCCCCGTCCCGAACACCGCAAACGTCACCGCCAACCAATTCCAGCGCGGTCCTAGCCCATTCTTGATGTAATACATGGGGCCCCCGACATAGTCCCCGTTGGCGTTCACTTCGCGATAGCGCACGGCCAATAGGGCTTCAAAATACTTCGTCGCCAAACCCACGAAAGCCGTGCACCACATCCAAAACAAGGCCCCGGGTCCCCCGAGAAAAACGGCCGTAGCCACACCGGCAATGTTCCCCGCACCGACCGTGGCAGAGAGCGGGGTCATGAGTGCGTTTTAGGGAGAGAATTCGCCTTTCTCATCATCTTTGCCAGAGACCTTGCGTCCCTTCCAAAATAATAGAAACGCACCTCCCAACTTCCGTACGGGCAGACAGCCCAACCCCACTTGCAAATACAGCCCCTCTCCGAGAACGAGAGCCAACATGATCGGCCCCCAAACCACCCCGTTGATGGAATTTAATACCGAAACGATCGCCTCCATAATACCTTCTCCATTTTCACGACCTATACCGGCCGCATTCTAACCGAATCTCCCCAAGCGGCAAATGGTTCCGATGGCGAGCCTAGTTGGCTACCACATTCACCAGTTTCTTGGGCACGACAATCACTTTCCGAATGGTCTTCCCTTCCAGGAACGCCACCAACTTCGGATCGGCCAGCGCGGCCGCCTCAATCTCATCTTTCGAGGCGGTCTGGCTCACGGTCACTCGGGCTCGCAACTTGCCATTGACCTGAACGGGAATTTCCAAGGTGTCTTCCACCAACAAGGCCGGATCGAAACTCGGCCACTCAGCGTAGGCCAAGGTCCCGTCATTGCGCCCTTCCAATTTTGAGAACAACTCCTCCGCCAAGTGCGGCGCAAAAGGTTCCAACACCCAAAATTGTAGTGTTGTTGCCTGGTAACTAGTTCCTAGCATGATTCATATTATTGACTTCCTTCTGTATAAATATCATTCACAAAATCTTCCTTAGCCTTTTGAAGTACTCACGTTTCAGAGCCATATTTGAACACTCTCATGACCGTGGCTTCCAATTTACTAATCTTGGTTTGCAGATTTCTCATACTACTCTTTCGAAGTTATTTGAGCTGTGGAAAATCACCCTGCGCCTTGGCTACTCTACTTTTTACATTTTCACTGTATCCTCCATTTTTATTAATAATACTACCCAGGTAATCGAAGATGACCAATTTACCAATTTCTTGTTACCTAACATCACCACCTCATCATCATTTATTCCTAGACTGAGTGACTGAGTCTTCTCAGCGTTAATTCTAAAACCTATTGTTGAACCCTAAACCATCAAAACCTCTAAAATTCATTTGTTTCTTTAATCTTTTTATCGTGGACATTAAAATCATCGGTATAATCGTAGTCCATGAGTTTCATCTTCTTCTTTCATGCCATTTTATCCTAAAGCCTTTGCCGTGTTTCTTAGGGTAATTTATGCTGCTGAAACTACAGTGAAAAGAAACTGCAATTGTGCTGAAACAACTGAATAAAAACTGCAATTAAAAATGGATTATAAATTACACGAACGTCCACCAAAATAATCTATATAAATTGGGAGTAGAGTATGGTTCAGTTTCTCTCCTCATTCACCACCGGACCAACTAGTAGATTTACGTCCTATCTTATTTGCAGAAGTTTTATTCTCGTGCATAGCAATAGTCACTATAATATCACAGATTATTAGTTTCACCAGGTATCTCACTCCTAGCAAAATACATGGGCTGATCCTCAATCATATTGAATATCTAACAAACCACTCGCTCAATGTCATTGCATGTTGCTAACCTTTAGGAGGCCAAATCATCTGAGCTCATCTCTGAGGCCAAAAGCTCGGATGGCTTTTGAGGTTTGTAAAAATATTGACGTGAAGAGTGCAAGCATCAATAATATATGATAATATACTTATCTGGCATAGACCCTACAAAGGTAGGCAAATAACAAATTTCTTTGATTTCCGTTCCCCCAAGCTTAGGCTACCTCAAGCTAGCGAAGTGATAACACCGTTTGATAGTGCCTTGGTCTTGTTGGTCACTCAGTGAAATGAGTAGCAAGAAATATGCCGTCGGCAAAATCACAATCGTAAACTTTTCTCTGTGGGTTCAACCGTACCCTGCCACAGAAGTTGCAAGATATCAGAAGAAAGCTGACAGTTATGGCAAATAAGATTGGAGATAGGAAGCATCTTTGCCTCAGACCAGATTCAACTACAAATCATTTTTTCAGTCTCTTTTCAGTCTGTACTAAGCACTACTGCCCTTCGTAGAGGATTTGATAATCTTAATAACTTTTCCAGGGATTCAATAACACCAAAGAACTTTCCATTTTGCAGCACAGTAGACTCAATCAAAAGCTTTCAGAAAGTCTATGAAAACCAAGAGAATCTGTACCTGCTATTCTTTCAATTATTCAAGCAGTACATGAAAAGTGAGGATAAGGTCGCAACACGACCAACTGGGCTGAAAACCATGCTGCTCATCTCTTAGCGCAGAGTCTATTTGCCTTTCAATTTTATTTAATATAATTTGGCAGAGGATCTTACTTCCAGTCGTCTGGAGTGTTATTCCTCTTCAGTTATCGCATACTGTTTTCCGTACTTATGTATTATACGAGAAACACTCGAGAATTTGGATTGCGAAGAACATATAAGACAATAACTAGTTAGTTTGCAATGCATAGTGATGGAATATAGTGTCTCACCATGGATGTTCAAATTAAGATTTGGGATTTGCCAAGGACCGAAGAACAGGCAATTATATTTTTCCAGGATAAGGGGTTGTTGCCCAAAACAAAACACTGCGTCAATGGACACACCATGACTTTGTACTCTTACGAGAAGCAACATTTTTGGAAGTACAACACTAGGCCATGTTTGAAAACGGTCAATTTGCGTGTCAATACGAGGTTTTCTAATAGTAAAATAGAAGAGCAATGAAAAATTAACTTTAAAAAATTCTGATAGAAGTTAAGAGGGAAGATGAAATTATTGATTTGCAGCCTATGCAATGTAAATATAAACTATTTTGAATGAATCTACTCGGGATATTTCCCTGTATTTGTAAAGTTTTAAAACACTAGCACTTTACTGAAATACTAAACCCATACCAAAAAACAGGGTGTTAGTGTAGGAGCTAGTATGTCTGTGTATGTTAGTGTGTGTTGTTAGCAAGTCATAGCAGTTATGTATGTTAGCAAGTATGTTAGTGTATGTGAGTATGTCGTCATATCTGTTCAGCAACTGTATTTTTGGTCATATATTCTGAATGTTTCATCAGTGGAAGTTAAAAACAAAATAAATAACAAAATTTAAGGGCCTTACTTTATGTCTCAATCAGATAAGGTCCCATAGCCAAGGAGAATCTTTCTGTGAGCATTTATATTTTGTTTAGGTTAGGCTCTAATTGCTTGCGAAAGAGCTCATTGGTCAAAACATGAAAAATGTATTTTGATGCCCTATTTTCCCAATAACTGCGAAGAGATTCCTTTGGGCCTTCTGTATGCGGGATTGATTGTATTTAGTCTGATTAACTGTGGTCACGTGTCAATATATCTATCTTCTTTTTTAAGGTTACATTTCTAAAGAAGCTGAACAAAGGGCATCCTTTTAAAATGAAGATTGAAAGTCCTGAGTTCAAGAGCATATTTACAGAAGAATTGCGATGTCTTTCGAGTATATTTTTAAAACACAAGTTTGAAGTAAAGTTAGCTGGAGGTGCAGTAAGGTAAGGTGTACCCCAGAAAGCTAATCTATCTACCTCCAAAGCCAAATTCCTTGGAATGTATTACCAAATAGTGGGGAGTACATTGTAATGAGATAAAGTATAGGCCTGAACAATACTGAGCCTCTAGCATGATGTTTGTGCAGGTCATAGACTTACACAAATATACCACTAAAGCTATCAGGTATTTCACTACTAGAATTTAAACCAGCCTAGTCTAAATTCTTATCTATATAATTCAGATGAAAATCATAAGTAATGTCTAAACAAGTGTAAGAATCAGGTTTAATCTATATATGCTCAGAAACTAAAGCCTTAAGACTGATAAGGGTATTTATAATAAGACAAATTTAAACTAATGCATGCAAAATTATTAAATTTGCATACTGAATCTCTTATTAAGCTAATTATGCATTGTCCTACTGTATTTTTGAGCAGAAACTTAAGTCGTTTATGCAACAGGTTAAATTTAAAATTAGCTTGTAGGCTAGTCAACTAGTTACCCCTAACTAACTCTACAAGTCAAGGGACAATCCGTTTTCCTCCTGTACCTAATACTTTCCATGCTGAAAAGCATCTTCAAACCTCAAACCGTCAATTTTTCTTGAAAGTAATCATTTTAACAATGTAAGACTTGTAGCTTATGTCTGTCCATTTTATTGTCTAAATTATATCCAGGCTGATTCCAATGTGAACTTCCAACGTCTGTCTAATCAAAATCTGACGTTTTATTGCTTTTCACCGTAGACACTTGATATCGCCGGTCGCCGTTCAGAGTTTTACTCGAGCAAAACGGAAATAAGCACAAAGGTGAACGTGCCGGCCATCAAAAGCGAATTTTAGGCAAAACAGCATTTAAACAGCAATCAAAAACACAGCTATTATCTAGAACTAATAATCAGCTTCAAGATGAGTAACAAGTGTCAGAACCATCAAGCAATTAATATCAGTAATCACTCCATAAAGTGGCTGACACTTAGATTTCTATGGCTCCATTGGCTAAGCTACCCACCAGGAGGCCACCGGTGAGTTCCGAGTTGACCATCAAATTCGGTGGTGGCACTGCATAACTTTGTTCGTGTAGACTAAGCAGAATTAAATTAAGTCAAAACTCAATTCTCTTTCAACTATAAGTTTTGTTACTCTAACCCCTCGTTGCCTAGTTCAGGCTGCGACAATTATAGTACCAGTTTCACCGTGCCGTCGCGCAGGGTTTCGTCGCTGAACATCTCCTTGCCCGGAAACGCCTCCAGCACCACTGGCGGCGCGGGCTGGCCTTCGCGGGCGGACGGAAGGCTGTTGGGGTCCTCGCGGAACATGCCCACCAGCGCAAGGCCGACAAAGCCAGCAAACACCAGACCGGGGATCGCCATAAGGGGAGAGATCTTAGCCATTCCGTTTCATCCGGGTTTCCAGCGTTTCCATCTCCCGGCGCACCTTGCGGCCGCGCCAGATTGTCAGCACCACCAGCGCGAGCAACAGGATCAGCGAGGCCGCATAGGCCGACAGCACCGTATCGGCGTATTTTCCAAGATCGGGCATCAGGCCTCCAGACGTTCGCGCGCCATCAACGCCTTAATACGGCGGGCGCGGATTTCAGTACCGGTGCGGTAAAGCACCAGCGCAATGAAAAGCAAAACAAATCCTGCCATGCAGACATAGAGCGGGGTGGAAAACGCATCATGCACGTTTTCCTTCTCATCCAGCGACAGCGATGCGCCCTGGTGCAGCCCCTGGTTCCAGAAGTTCACCGCATAGCGGCTGAGCACGGCAAAGACCGAGCCCACCAGGCACAGGATCGAGGTCAGATCAGCGGCGGTGTCCGGATTGTCGATCGCTTCCCACAAAGCGATGTAGCCGAGGTAGAACAGGAACAGCACCAGGAAAGACGTCAGCCGCGGGTCCCAGGCCCACCAGGTGCCCCACATCGGCTGCCCCCAGATCGCACCGGTGGCCAGCGCAATCAGCGTCATCACCACGCCCACGGGCGCCGCGGCGCGGGCCGCCAGCGCGCTCACATGGTGGCGGCGGATCACCCAGACCAGCGAGGTGACCAGCATCATGAACCAGGCATTGATCGCCATCAGCGCTGAGGGCACATGCAGGAAAATGATCTTGACCGTGGAGCCCTGACGGAAGTCATCAGGCGTGAAGAAAAAGCCCCAGATCAGCCCCCCAAACTTATTTAGAACAAGCTTACAAGGATCACTTGACCAGGTTTGTTCTTAGTGACTTTGATTTATCAAAAAAAAAGATAGCAGCTGAATTAACCAGCAACAATTTTTACAGCATTAATAGACAAAACAAGTTATTCTGTATTTTCTCCATTTCTTTTATACATAGGTTCCCAATCAGATAGATAATTTAGCGGAAGGGTTGGTTTTCAGTCATTGATTTACATTCTGAACGACCCTAAATTGCAAATTTTTCTCTCAATGACGCAATGTCTAAAATTTGACATCCTTTACAGTAAAGGCTTTCACCAGCAGATGAAAATTCCAAGAATAGCTCAAACTACTTTCGCCGTGACCTTTATCTGGCAAGGTATCGTCTATCAGAAAAATCTATAAGAACTTAAGAGTACCGAAAAACTCAAAATCCTGGACGTTTTCTTCCTAGATAAGGATCCCATTTTTGTTTGTCTCAAACGTAAGTAAATTCGTTGGAGATAGTCTCTAGTGTGGGGTTGGGTAAAACAAAAAAAATCGTCTTATCTAAGATTCGTCCATCTGAGAAGGTGACTCTTTGTTATGATTTTCTTCTTTTTGAGATTCATTTTTTTATTTCGCTTTGTTGACTTTTGCCTATTGTTTTATTCTCTCAATACTAATGACGGCTGAGCAGAGATCTTGGCTGAAACGTTTAAGTTATTCATCCTTTTTCCACTGGTTGTGAAAATAAAGACCATCAGAGAACACTGTAGAATCAAAGTTCGAAACAATATACCACAAAGGAATAATAAAACCAACAATGTAAAGTATTAGAAGTCTATTTTACTTCCTATCAAGATTCAAAGCATTGATCTAAGTAAAAATTGCAGAGACAGAAACACTATTGAAATGGTTTTGACAGTCCTTGCATTAAGTTGTAGTCAACCAATGGTTCCTTCTACTGGTTTAAAGGATTTTCCAAAAAAGACATTGTCTACTTTTTTGGAAGTTTACGGCCTGTCGCAAAGCCATTGCTTTTAATGCTTCATAGCCAGAGAAGAAGGGTTTTTCCAACCAGTACTCGAGAATTAGCATCTCTAACTTTTTGTCATATCGACTTTGGGACTTGTATCTGTGACGAGATGCAGCTGTGATATGGGCTAAAAAATTTCTGATGTCTTGTTCACTCTTATGTGGCATCAAGTTCTCCGAAATAACTTTGTTAGAACCATGCTCTTTCAGGAGCTTTAAGAAAGTTTGCATGTCTTCGTTGCTCCATTCAAATCTACTCGGCTCTTTTGGAAGCTCCTTTTCAGTTGAGCTTTTCACGTCATTCTCAAGTTTTCTTTTCCGTGAAGAAATGTTTTTCTTTTCTTTAATAATGTGATAACGCTTGGTTTTTCGCTTTACTGGTTTATTGCGCTTTTCGTTTTGATCTTTACTCCCTGATAATGAGGTAGAACTCATACTTGAAACACAGTAGCCACTGGACGTATTCAGTCCCCCAAATTGAAAAGGAAGATCACTTTTCCTACTTTCCGTGCTTGTATAAGATGCATAGGAAGTAAGTTGCTCGGCGGGCTCATACAGAAACATGTCGTTACTTGAGATGGATTGTTCTTCATTGAAGTTAGTACCAGTTGAAGTCGCATTTAAAACACAGTGGACGCTAGACCTGTTTGGCCCAGGTTGAGGAGATCCACCTTGCATGCTATGAGGGCTTGCATAAAGTGTGTACGGAGTAAATTGCTCCTCATACTCTGCCCAGTACGGAACCATCGAATCATCTTGTATGCTTGCAATGGGTGCAAAATTTTGAGGAATAATGTTCCCTTGCATTGTTGAGGTGAATGGTTCCTCGTGCAAATTTAATCCAGGTTGAATATCTTGTATGCCTGGAGGAGCTGGTGCATTATAAGTACATGGCTCAACTGAACATCTTGTTCCATATGGAGGAGGCATTATACTGTCTTGGACGCTATGAGTGGCTGTGAAAGTGGGATATAAGTTTGTTTGTTGGAGAGTTCTCACCATGGGTGTTAAGTCAATGTGCCTTGGAGGCAACATATTTAATCAGGATATATGGTTTAGGAAGGTTCTAAAATTGTACTATAATTTGATGTTCTTTTGGCCAGAAATTCTTTGGCATTGGCCACAGATTAGAACAGGAGGTTCTTTAAATTTTTAATTTCTGGAGACCATAAGCTTCCAAAGAGTTTGGTACAAAATGCAATCAGTACAAAGAACACAGTTGAAATAAATGAACAATAAAAATTGGATTTTCAAAGACCACACTGCCTTACTATGGTGATAAATAACAGTTCAAGTAGGAATAAGTCATTTCATTAGACAGTAGAAAAGTAATCAAACAAGACAAAAGTTTACTTTCTGGATAGAAACCATTTTTCAATAAATAGAATCAGCCTCTACATAAATTCTGAATGAAGTATCACCAGATATATGATAATTTCTGGCAGATGATGGCAATGAAAGTGGTAATTTTTGAACAATAGTCTAAATGTTTAATAACTGAAAATTTCAGTGATATAATGTAAAAGATCAGTCTGTCTTTATTGTGTATCAACAATCACTTCTTATTTTTAACAATTAGGTATTTTACAATACTATATTGCCTTACTATGGTGATAAATAACAGTTCAAATAGGCATAAATCATTTTATTAGACAGTGGAAAAACAGCAAAAAAATACTGGATATTTTGATCACATACCTAGACAGTTACTATCATCAAGAGATATACCTGTATATATACAGATGATGGTCATTGTTTAGCTAGGCTATGTCATAAAAATATCGAAGATTATTTTAACTGTTTTTCTTAGTCTAATAAAAGGATTCATTCCTATTTGAACAGGTATAGATTTAAGAAAAATATTAAAGATCTTTAAAACCTTATAGCCTAAATTGGGATTGGGCAAAGGAATGAGTCAAACAGTATTATTACACCTCAGCTGATAGGAAAATTTAATTTAGTTCTAAAATTCGATACTTACGGTGTAAATTATTTGCTAGTCATGGTCAAATTATCAAAATGTAGATCTTAAGTGCAAAATAGGTCTGAAAATATTTTAAATTGCTAAAAACTGAACCGCAATACCAGATCAGAGCTGGTGCATGCGCACGGCTGCGATAAATTTGAAAATATAAACAAATTAAAACCTTAAAGAGTGTACAATGCTTCGAGAACAAATTTCGTATATACGATTACTTTTTAGGGTGTTTAAATAGTGATAGAACGATTGGTCAGAATGTATATCAGACAACAGAATCTAAATGTTTTTGCCTAGTTTTTAAGTGGTTTTGTTGAGAACTTTGTTTTTGACAGAAACTTTACTTCGTTTTAAGTTTCCTTTTATTAATCAAATGTACCCATTGATAGGAGTTTTTGCAAGACCCTAGTTGAAAACTTATAACCTAATTATGAAGCAAAACTTGTCACTCTTTGCTGCTATGATGAAAGCTTCACATTGTGTAATGCAAGAAATGATTTTACAAGTCATGTTTTTTATTGTTCAAGGCAGGAACAAATTTTAGTGCTTGGGATCTCCTTGCACTTTTTTCCTGGTAGCCGGCATCGCCGGTGTTCAAGAAACCGTTATATTCGGCAAGCCGAAGGTAGCTTTCGCTTAAATAATAGTAGCCTTCGGCAGCGGCAACGGAGTCATTACCGGAAGTAGTGATATATTTTTCGAAAATATTGGCGGCTTCTTCATATTCTTTCAAGTCGGTCAAATAAATTCGCCCCAACTCGAACATCAATTTGTTACGGTCTTCTCCGGTCAGCATTTTACCCATTAATTTTGCGATTTCCGAGACGCCGGTATTCTGCCCTCGGGTATAAAATGTTTCCGTAAAATTGATATAGGCTTTGCTGGAATCCCAATGTGAGGAGCAGACATACTCATCCGCAATTTGTTCGAAGAAAATTAAGCTGCGGTCGTGCTGGCGGTTTTCAAAAAACGCTTAGCGAAAAAGGGAAATAGGCGGAAAATTATTCCGGGTTTTTGTAACCTTTTTTCACTTGGTCAGGCTTTTAGCACCTCACAAATGTGGTCTTATTTCACTCGGGTCTTCACCCTAGCACGATTTTTATTGTGACTTTACACATTTTACATTCAGGCGAAGACTTTTCCTGAATTTTTTAATGCCAAGGAGTTCCCAATACCTAACTTGGGTTTCCACCTATACATCATAAACTATTTGCGAGCAAATTGTTTGCTTTAAATTTATAAATTATTATTTATAAAAACAAACACTCTATAATTACTCTCACTATAGCTACAGAAAAATGTCTGAAATTCTAAGCATTTGTCACAATTTTAATGACATCTACTGTATGATGAGAGAAAAGGACTTGCATGGGAAGATAACTTCATATAACCGACGTCTGACATCGCACAAAGTTTAAACAGTCATTCACTATATATCAGCAGCGAAGCCTGTCAGACAAAACGCATAACATCCTAGCATACACTCATTTGTGTGTATCTGGGAAAAATAACCCCCCTCCCAGAAACAAAACTGTCAAAGAATACTTTAATTTGATCCTCCAGTCGTGAAACAAAATACGGTAGACTTACCAAAACTATTACTTCGAAAAATACCCCTTTACAAAAAGCAAGGATATCCAAAAAGAACTAAACTCTTAATATTTTACTTTCTACCGGTACAAACTAGCTTAATGTCGGGCTCGAACCCATTTTTTCTGAGATCGACAGTCGAATCCCAACAGATGCTCCGCTATATTTTCCGTAAATTACTTTTTGGAGTAAAAAATACCTAAAAACTACATACAGTTACAGACGACAACAAAGAAAGAAATCGAGAAAAAACGTCAGGTAAAACACTACATTCCGGCTTCTTTAACTATTTTATACTATTTATCATTGATTAATTCTCTGGTGGAGTTTTGGAACTGAAATACATCCCTAGATCTTCTAAACTAAAGATTCAAGGTTGCCCTCCAATTACTTTTGACCCTTAAAATGGCAATAAAACTTTGAATTTCCAAATGAACGAACCTCTCCAAAGTTTTTCGGACCACCCCTCCTTCACAAAGGGGTCAATGAATAAATTATGAATGCATGGGAGGCATGCGCTTCTTTACTTAGTCACCATTAGAGCGTTCTGGACACTAGCTGGCAATTGGATGGTCATAGGATAAAGAGTAGAAGTGTATTGCAAAGTTTTTCTATGGTATTCTATGCCTATGGACTTCATCAACTTTTCTAGAGTCTCAGACTGATGGTGCTCTAAGAACTACCAAACGGTAAATTTGTGCCATTAGCTTTTTTTCACCTTTACTAGCAGCTTACCAGATGGCCATGAGCTAGTGATCAAAATGGTAGTTTTTCCACAAAAATGACAGTTTTGGCACCATTTTCAACAGTAGTAGGACTTCATTGACGCTAGGAGGTTGAACGAACCCTTTCTATAGAGGTCTTGTAAAGGCAGTTCCTTGTTTTGAAAACAAAAAAGAATATAATGAAGAGCTGTGAGCCTAAGGTATAAATACACTATGAGATGAGCCCCTATAGTTGGTATTTGATTTGGCTAGAAGTACTAATGTATAAGGTCTGTTGAAATATACTAGGTCGAAACGAAAAAAAGGATACGTCATTTTGCCCGTCCTTGCTCCTGCTTAGGTAGTTACGAAAAAAGTGCAGGACACTGCTTGGGTTTCTTTTCCATTTTATTACGACAATTTTTGCCAAGGTTTTCTCAGGAATAGCCAAGGTATATCTTAGGGCTCAAACTGGGTGTTTCTACCTTTTTGCACTATTTTTATAATTTAATCTGAACTTCGATTTAAAACTTCAGAATTTTTGATTACTTGGTGAAAAGAAACAAGGTCCTCTACTGAATGGCTTTCCTTCTTCTCAGCTTTTTGTTAGGGGGAGGGGGGTTCCACCTTCTTCCTCTTCCTCTGGGCATGTTGTCTGTACCTAAAGGCAAGCTCTAATTTCTTTAAGATCAAGAAAACTTTCAATGTTTAAGACGCAAAAGTGATGCCATTCCATCTCCCTAATTCCTAGAAGTAGAAAATAACAAGAATAAACACAAATTGCTTGTGAAAATAGATGGTAGCGCTTTTGGACTTTCCTTTCATTATTCTAAGGAGATGTTTTAATAGTTGCTGTGTGCATTTGATTCATTTTAAGACTGGCCCTTTCTTCTACGGCTATTTCTTCTTTACTTGATCTGTACCATCAGAAATTATTACGCAGGGAGAGTTTAGAAAGTATATATCGTTAAACAGTTAGTTTTTGTAGCTATTGATGGTAGGCCTAGCTTCAGAGAGCCGTAGAGATACCCTGTAAACACCACTAGATAATTGTGAGCTAAATAGCTCACGATTTATCGTTCACAGTTCCATACGAGGATAAACCCCTTTAGATCCACCTGACTGCTTAACATGACAATAATATACATGGGTCAAAATCTATATAATATTAAGAGAGATCAACAGATAAAGCAACAAAAAGTGTTAAATAATAATAGAATGTGTTTTGTGCCTTTGGCGCTTACCTTTGAAATTTTCGGTGTTTTCACAACCTTTCCGTCACGTGCACATCTCGTAGGTGCGAAAAATGTTTATTTCTTGAGAAAGTAAGCAGTTCAAAATCACATTAAAACATTTTTTTGTATAGTCATCATAAAAACAGGGTAGTGTTTGTTATTTTTAGTTTTGCCAAGATACCATATTCTAAAGCGTCAACTTCAAAACACCTTAGAGATACTCCGTAAGCACCATAAGATAATTGTGAGCTAAATAGTTTTGCTATTATGCACAGTTCAAAAGATCTACATTGCCTGAGCACGCTTTTGCTTAGCTGTAATTCGTTAAGTTCCTGGTATTGCAACTACAAGAATTTGGACACTGCCAATATATCAATGGGTGTAATGATTATATTACCAATCATGGTGCGCAAAACCCAAAAAGACACTGGATCTAGTTGGGATTTAATATGAAAGGTCTGAATTATAAGTTCCTTCTAAATATCAAATTTCATTAAGACCCAATCACTCATTTTTAAATTAAAAATACCTCATTTTTTCTAACTTTTCTGAATCAACACACCCCTACTCCCCCCCAGATGTTTGATTGGGGGAAACAACTATTTTTAATTCAATCTGGTCTGGTCTCTGATACACCTGCCAAATTTCATCATCCTAGCTTATCTGAAAGTGCCCAAACTAGCAAAACCAGGACCAATAGACCAACCAACAGAAATTGTACTTGCTATATGTCACTTGGTAAATACCAAGTCCCCTAAAAATCTCACATCTTAATAACATTCAATATAAATAATATTCACCATGCCAATAGCACCAAATACAACAACAGTATGACAAATTAGATTGTCTCTAAAATATCATAATGTAGTATGATTCAATATCAAACTTAGTGCTAATTGTATAGTGACTATTATTCAGATACTCCAATAGAACCACATCAGAAAGAACTCACATTCTTTGAACATCAAATGCTTCATTGAAAACCTTCTGAGGGAGTTCACATTGTTTTAAAGACAATGTGAATGGTCTTCAACCTGATTTAACACCAGGTTTGAGGTTCCTCAGGAAAAAAAATATAGTGATTCTACTATACTTTACCTGCAAGCTCCTCCTCTCTACCTAATTTGCAAATAGGATACAGCCCAAATTTTATACTACCAGTGTTTTTCTGTTTCTTGATTTATCAGCATAGATTTAGTTTAGGGGGTGCACAAGTTAAACAAGAGTGATATGGATAATTAGGGCTTTACATTTGCACATATGGATGGGGAGGGGAGGCAAAGTGTAGAGGAATTGCAGTCAAAACATACACATATGCATATACAGTAAGAATGGATTTGGAAAAATTCTAGTTTAGCTACTATTTGCTATTTTGGATAGGGGTAAGGTTAGGAAAATGAAACTTTAAAGTTTGTAAATAGTTTACACGTTGAATTAAAAAGAAAACATTCAATTATTCCATTTATCACTTTGAATACTTTCAGTGCCATATTGATGGCTGTTGCTTCCGTGATGGAAAACGTCGCATTGACATGGTCCTAGCGTACACGAACAAAAGTGTTACAGACGAAATGCATCTCCAAAGAAGATCTGTTTTCGAATCAGAACTGCAAAAACAAGGTCTAGAGCTGGAGCTGGAAGATTGTGTCGTAAGAATACTGAGCCATACATCGTTAGAATAACAGTTCTTTCACACTATGCTGCAGAGCCTCTCGCACCATTATAACTTAAGACCTTGAGTTACATTAGTTCCCATGCAACCGAGCCCCGTTTAAATCAACCTTATTTTACTCAAACACATGAATCGCAAATTAATTCAACTTAGCTCCCGTCCAATTCAACACCCATTGAACTTAACTCCATTTAACTCAACCCCATGCAGCCCAGCCTCGCATCAACCCGACCACTATTCAGTTGAATAGTAAAAAATAGTAGAAAAAAGAAAAAAAAAAACCACGAATTGTGGATGGAATTGGTGATTTTGTTTTTCCGATACCAGTGCCAGTTTCCACTCTCGGTAGTTCCCTGTGCTCTTTGACCTGGCCCTGTAAAAATAACTGATAAATTGAAAGGTTGAAAGTAACATGTTGATAGTCTACGCACCATCAATTGTTGTTGAAGATCTTTAAGTTCTTTTTTTTTTTACTTCAAGATTTTGAGCTAATGGCCATTGCACTGGATTATTTGTAATTCCCTCTCCTTGCACTGATTTCCTTTCTCATTTTTCTGTAGGATCTGGTGGATTGGCACTAAATTTAGAGTTTATTTCAGGATTAAACATTGTTGGAGAATTCAATTTAGATAACATCACCACATTCGCCGATTCTGATGATGATGAAGTCTTGGGCAGTGCAGATGACGCTCCAAAAGAAGAAAAGTTCGTAAATGGAAATGTCCGCGCAAATGAATATCCCTGCCCTGCTTTCTCGTTCAGGCATCACACAGATGGGTCTGAAACTGGCCAAGGACATGAACATCACCTTATTGTCCCGTGCCAAAGGTAAACACTTTCTGGCCTATAACGGTAAAGAATATATTAACTTTGATGTTGATCTGCCTGCCAAACAGGAAGTAGCAAACCTGAAAAAGAATTAAAGCATGGCAATAGATGGAAGACAGTCGATTACCGGGGTTGTGCTTGCAGGCGGTCAGGCACGACGTATGAAAGGTCATGACAAAGGGCTGATTATTCTCAATAACAAACCCCTGGTTGAATACGCAATAAATAGCTTGAAAGCACAAGTGAATGACATCTTTATCAATGCAAATCGTAATCATGAACAATATGCCAACTATGGCTTATCCATTGTTGCCGATGAACTGGAAGGTTTTTGCGGACCTTTGGCCGGGTTCGCCAGTTGTCTCCGAAAGATAAATAACGATTATATGGTTACACTGCCCTGTGACTCCCCTTTTGTTCCCGATGATCTGGTTGACCGTTTGTACACTCAATTGGATAAGGAGAAAGCGGACATTAGTGTTGCCCATAATGGAGAACGACTACAGCCAGTGTTTTGTCTATTAAAAAAAGAGCTATTATCTTCTCTTGAACACTACCTGGAACAAGGAGAAAGAAAGATTGATCGTTGGTTTGAACAACATAAACTGGCCATTACGGACTTTTCTGATAAACCGGATACCTTCTTAAACATCAATACACCGGACGATCTTGAACGTATTGAATCAAAGCTGCGTGAAGCATAAAAATGACAAGTATTAAAACCGCCACTAAACCTTTACTCGGTTTCGCTGCCTATAGTGGTACTGGAAAAACTACATTACTAAAAAAAATCATCCCTGAGTTCAAATTAAGAGGTTTGCGTGTGGGCGTTGTCAAACACGCTCATCATGCTTTTGAAGTGGATGAACAGGGCAAAGACAGTTATATGTCCCACACCTATATTTTCGTGATGTTATGCCGCTGATAGCTAATAAGACCAATGGTAAGACACTAGAGGGTCAAGGAATCCAAAACCTTGTAACATATTTGAAGGAATAAGTTTAATCAGTATATCAAACTTTGAACAATTAAAATTTAAAATTGAAGCTATTTAATCAATTAGCTAATTTAAAAGTGCGAGAAAATATTGTTATTAAATAAAGAGAGTTAATTAATCTCCAGCAGTAATTTTGTCAATTAATTCATGCAATTAATGAGCGGAGATGCTTGCCATACAAGAATTTCAGTGTTGCCAATTTATGACAGATACTCTATATCTGGATAAAGTCCTACTTGAGCAATATAATCCAAGTTAAAACATTCCAACCGTGGGTCTGCTAATTAAAAGGTCACAACTTGGTATCTTCTTAACGTTCGAGCAAAATAGTCATAGGTTCACTGAACAGCAAACCCGTCATTGCTACTCAACATGAGAACTAAAAACTAAGGGAATAATTTTTGAACAATCTTACAGAGAGAAGAAATTCCCTCTCTCTGTGGAGACATGCACCCCTAAAAATGGAAGATAGTGGTTCAACAGAAGTGATCTCAGACTTCTCTTGATATGAGAACTTCAAAATAACTTATTATTTCTGTTAATCATGGTTGCAGTAACAGTTGCAACTTAGTAGAGAGCGAAACACAGCCTATAGTGACCAAGAGTTTAAAAATGCGTCTTTAAAAAACTATCTAGCGAGGAAAATTGTCATTTGTAGCTTTACCTGGAATGGTATTTATTATTTCGATGAAGTTTAATAATAAAACACATTTTTTTTTGCAACAAATTTACGGTATTTAAAAAAAAGCATGAAACCACTTCAAAATGGTACCGGATCAAAACAAAAAGTACACTATTGGAATCACTAATGTCGAAAAGCCTATTCAGGAAACTTAAAGACCGTCATCTTGAATAAAAAGGAAAATCCGTTTTTTGCATCACATATTAGCTTTACACTTATTGAGCTTTGCATTTTTAGGTGAACTATTTCGATTTGTTAATTGCCGTGCTCTGGCCGAATCTCCCCACGACTATACAACGCAAAGAGTTGTCACAGTGTACATATTTTATAATTATTAAAAGACGAATGTCTGTGCCATACCCAACCCATGCTTTCCATTTGAGTTCTAAAATATTTCAATTCCCTGCAATAATTTTTGGATGTCTTCGTTGGAAACAGTCAAAATTCAATTTCATTGTCTTTGAAGCGCTATTTGATCTTTCTTAGACGATTACCTAAATAGACAAAAATGGACGAGCTGTTAAGAAAGCTTTTTTCGATTTTTTTCATTTTTTTGTGTAAGAGAAGACACGTATTGAGAAATGCTGGTGCCATCTGTTTGGTGACAATGCGAGAGTTTGTATATTCGACCAAGGTTAGCTCAAAATGTGGATTTAGTAAAAGGATTAGGAGTAAATTACAGGCTAGCCAACATAAGTAGGTACATATAAGAGTGAAATCAGCAGTTGCAGCGGTTCTATTACCCCTCACTGCTAACCCCTTTTGCCTGGGGCACCCCCATAGTAGTATTTGCTCTCCTTCTTATCCTTGAAATTGAGTGTTTTTTTCTGGTATTAAATATTGTTTAATTTTTGTGCACTGTTTATAAGGATGACAGATGCACAGATATAGGCTCATCTTTTACTTTTCACTTTATTTTCTTTTTAGCTGTGATATACTCTATTAGCATTACCCCTGACTAAAAGGAAAAACAGTACAATCAACTGGTTGAAAAGATGGAAAAGGGCGTAAATATCTCTAACTTCAAAATACAATTTTGCCCAACTTGCCAGTTTGCCTACACATGGATATAATGCGGAAAACTCCACCCTCCTGAGTTAAATCTGGAGGCGCCATTCCAAGAGTTGAATTCTGTGGGCTTAAAAATGCCCCTGTTTTGTATTCTCGAGAAATGGCATGAAATAGCCGGGTGGCTGCTTCTGCTGCCGATTCGACTCGCTGCAAGAGGCGGCCAGCAAGCTGACCGACGCCAACCGGCCCGACGTGTTCATCGCCGAGCCTGTCGGCAGCTGCACCGACCTCATGGCGACCGTCAGCTACCCGCTGCGACGACTCTACGGCGACCGGTTTCGCATCGCCCCCCTCAGCGTGCTGGTCGATCCAATGCGCGCGGCACGGATCCTCGGCTTGGCGCCCGGGCGCGCGTTCTCGAGCAAAGTGGTCTACGTCTACCGCAAGCAGCTCGAAGAGGCCGACCTGATCGTCGTCAACAAGTGCGACGACCTCGACACCGCATTGCGCGATCGCCTGGTCGCGGCGCTGCGCAACGAGTTCCCCCACACCGAGGTGGTCTGCGCATCGGCCAAGGACGGCGACGGGTGCGACGACTGGTTTGACCGAGTGTTGGCGCGCGAGAGTGAAACCCGCCCGACCATGGCGCTGGACTACGACACCTACGCCGATGGCGAAGCCATGCTCGGCTGGCTCAACGCGACCTACGAGGTGTCCGCAGCGCAGCCGTTCGACGGCAACGCGTTGCTGATGCGATTGACCGAGGCACTCCGCCAGCGCCTGGTCGCGGCGGACGCAGAGGTCGCGCACTTGAAGATGACCCTGGATTCGCGCGATGCCGCAGCGCAGCTGTCCGTGGTGAGCCTGGTCAGCAGCGACGGTGAAGCCGACCTGCGCGAGTCACTGCTCGACGAAGTCGACGGCGGATCCCTGGTGCTCAACCTCCGCGCCGAAGCCGACCCGGACGCGCTCGCCGCGTGGGTCACCGAAGTGCTGGCGGCAGAGCATCGCGAGAGCGGTGTTCGGTTGCAGACCGAGCACGCCGAGAAGTTCCGTCCAGCGCGACCCGTTCCGACCCACCGCATCCAGGTCGGCACGTCCGCCGCGGGTGAATCGACGACGCCATGACCGACCCGCAGTGTGGCGCCCGGATCCTGGTTTGCCACCTTGAAGTCCACTTCTAGAGGATGCTAAGCATACCAAGCACCCCCCCCCACCCCCCCCCCCCACCCCCGCCGGGGCGCTCCGGTTCCTCGCCCGGGCCTGGGAACAGACGGGCGCGGAGCGGGCGACGCTCTACCTGGAAGACCCGGACACGGGGGAGCTCTATTCCCGCATCGCCCACGGCCTGACGCGCACCGAAATCAGGCTCGGCCGCGAGGAAGGCCTCGCCGGCCTCGCCCGTGAGGAACCGCGCGATCGGACCGGTCGGCTTCTCCTCGCCGATCTTGGCCCACGCGAGGCCCGGGGCCCCCATGCCCTTGGCCTCGGCCTCGAGGCCGTCGATCTCCTTGCGGGAGAACGATGCGGCGCCGGGACCGACGAGCACCTTGATCATGCCGCCGCCCTCGGCGGCCATCTCGAAGGGCTTGAAGCCGAGCGCGGCGCCCTCGGCCGTCACGTCGACGAGCTCTAGGGGGTTGCGCAGGTCGGGCTTGTCGGAGCCGAAGCGGCTCATGGCCTCGGCGTACGGCATGCGCTGGAAGGGCAGCGCGACCGTCTCGCCGCGCCAGGTCTCGATCAGCTCGGCGACGCAGGGCTCGATGATGGGGTAGACGTCCTCCTCCTCCACGAAGGAGGCCTCGACATCGACCTGGGTGAACTCGGGCTGGCGATCGGCGCGCAGGTCCTCGTCGCGGTAGCACCGGGCGAACTGGTAGTAGCGGTCCTGGCCGCCGATCATCAACAGCTGCTTGAAGAGCTGCGGGGACTGCGGCAGGGCGTAGAACGAGCCCGGGTGCACGCGGCTCGGCACGAGGTAGTCGCGCGCGCCTTCCGGCGTCGAGCTGATCAGCGTGGGCGTCTCGATGTCGACGAAGCCCTGGCCCTCCAGATGCCGACGCATCGTCGAGGCGATCTGCGCGCGCGCGGCGAGGAACTCCGTCTGGCGCTTGCGGCGCAGGTCGAGGTAGCGGTGCTTGAGGCGGATCTCCGCCCAAATCCCACTTGCCAAAGCAAGCCGTGGCATAGCCCTTGGTCTTCAAGACTTCGGCCACGGTAATCTCATCCTGGTGCAGGATGGGATGCACTTGCTTAGTGTGTCCCCGTTCCGCCACACGCAGGGGATAGCATCCCGTCATGAGCGCGGCGCGGGACGGACCACAGATCGGTTGCGCGTAGAAACTCGTAAAACGCATGCCTTCCTTGGCCATGGCATCCAAGCGCGGCGTCCGAATGTCCGGGGAACCAAAGCACCCCAAATCTTGGTAGCCCTGATCATCGGTGAAAACGACCACGAAATTAGGTGGCATCTCCTCCGCTTGAACAGGAGCCACCGTTATCAGGGCACACAGGATCGAAAAGAAAAAGCGCTGTTGAAGCCGCTTCAGCAATGCCTCAGCAGGAGTGAACGGGTGCATTGCCCCGTGATAACGATTAACGACGGAATGTCAATGTCAGCCTACGATCCCGTGCATCACATGGCCATGAACATCGGTCAATCGCATGTCACGCCCACTGAATCGAAACGTAGACTGAGTATGTTCGACACCCAACAGATGCAACATGGTGGCATGCAGGTCGTGAATCTCCGCCCGGTTTTGGACGGCTTTGTAACCCCACTCATCCGTAGCGCCATAGATCGTTCCCGGCTTCACACCCCCACCGGCGAGCCACACGGTGAAGCCGAACTGATTATGATCCCGCCCGTTCTTCCCTTGAGCGAATGGGGTACGGCCAAACTCACCAGCCCAGACAACCAAGGTCTCGTCCAGCATCCCCCGTTCGCGCAAGTCTTTGAGCAGAGCAGCGATGGGTTGATCCACGGCCCGGGCATTGTTCTCGTGCCCAGACTTCAGATTCCCGTGTTGATCCCAGCGATCACCTTGCACCTTGGGACAGGTTAGCTCGATGAAGCGAACGCCACGTTCGATCATCCGGCGGGCGATCAGGCATTGAGCCCCATAGATGCGGGTGGGTTCATACTTGTGAATAGAATCTTGCTTGTCTTGGTCCACGAACAACTTTGATGATTCCATTTTTTTCTAATTTTCCAACATAATGACTTAGAACCCCATTTTTTAATCCAGAAGTTCTCATTAATTCTCTGAATTGAATTCCAGGGTTTTGATCAATGATTTGTTGAATTTGAGAATCTCTTTCAGTCATTTCTAAACACTCCTAACGCTAACAACCCTAATGTTGCAAAGGTCAATAAATGTCCTATTTCAGACAGAGGCATAAATTCAAAGTCAAATACCGATGGCCAAGTGGCATCAATAAGTAAAGTAAATTCTGCAGCAATAAAATTTGCAAATGCTATTGCACTTAGTAAAAGTCGTTTTGTCCTTAGTCTATAATATGCAAATGCAGCTAGAACCGAAATAAAGACTGCAAGTGAAATTCCTCCAACATGCAAAAAGATGTGAGCAATATGATAGCCATGTAACAAATGAGGAACAATTATGGGTAAAGCCAAAATTGCAACAACACCAGTTATTACAATAGAAAAGAGAGTTGATTTTTTCTCAACTATACGTTCAGGCCTAAACAAAGTGATCCGTGTTATAGCTTTCTAAATTTAAGGAGACTGGTTCATTGATCGAATAGATATCGATCAAACATGAATGATTCCATTTTTGATTAAATATTCCAGAGCTTGAACAAATGTTTTATCATCTATCTGACCATCAGCCCACCATGCAGCATTACTTCTAATCCAAGACGGAATTTCCTGAGATTCAGAATTTTCTTGTTCAGTGTGAGGAATTGAAATTATGTTATTTTTAATCAAGTATTCAATTGCTTGAATGAAGGTATTATCATCAATTTGTTCTTGAGACCACCATAGTGCATTACTTCTAATCCAATCAGGTAGCGAAATATCATTATCAATTGTAACTCTATCAATAACAATAGGAATTACAGATTTTGCAAGATTGTTGTTATCCAAATTTTGAAAATGTAAATTTACAATAGCAAGGGCTTCTAGGGAGTCCTAATTGCAGCTAGAGGGTACAAAGGTTAACGGGGGTGAAAAAATTTTGATCGTAATGGCGTATACAATTCTAAAAGTGCACCGGAAGCGAATGATGAACCTTAGGATGGACGATTGTCTTGAATTCCTCCAATCGAAGTTGAGACAAAACTTTGAATTTAGTGATGATGAAGCTATAGAAAACCTGAAGCGATGCATGGAGGAACTGAAAAGATACGGTTTGGATCATCCAGGTCCATGTCCAGAAAATGAAACAGCTCAGAAGCCTTTTGGGCTAGTCAAGACACCGAGCGTTGAGAGGCTGATTGGTAGGCGAAAAAAGGATCTAAGCACTGCTGAACAGTTGACTCAAGAAGTTTTGACGAAGAGGTACGAAAAAGCTGATATGAACAGTACAAGTGACTATCATTCTACCAATGGAAAAATCATTAAAGGATCCATGGTTTCTATTGGTAAGACTTCTTTTTGATTACTCTTATAAAGACCGTCTTAGGTACAATAAGATGCGTAACGATACACGTTGCAGAATCACAAAATAAAGAAAGAAACGAAATAGAAAATTTTTAGATTAAAAATTGATACCAATAGAATTTTCTTGTTTATGAATATGAGGTTAAAAAGTTGGGACCTGTAAACTGAGGCTAGATTCCAAATCTTTTAAATATAAGTTTATTCTAAACGTTATGACATCCAAATAAAAGCTTGTTCAATGTTATCTGAATTGAACTAATATCTGACTTTCTATTGGGCCATTATATTAATGTTCGCAAATTAATGTTCAGTATTTGCGACATTAATTTTCCTTGCTGTCTAGGTCCATAGTGGTCAAAAATTAAATTCTCTTTTCACTTGTTTATGTGATTTCTTGAAAAGTAATTTTGGATAGAATTCGAACTTTGAGGTAGATTATCGTAGTTTCACTGCTTTTCTAAATTTCTTATCTGTTTTTTTTTCTCTATTTTATTGTCTTAAAAGCTGGAAAAAAAGGCTAATTTGCTTGAACTTCGTAGCCAAGACAAAAAATCCAATAGGCGAGTTCAAGCTATGTTGAAAAGAACCAAAGCAGCAAGTAAAGCTGTACTGGAAGGAGGAGCCGATTCAGAAGAGGAGCTACCAGATAGTTCCACTTACCAGCCTGATGAAGATGATTATGGCTATGTTTCACAGACTGCTTCAGAAATGCATAAAAAATTATTATCAAAGTATAATATGACCAATGTTGAAAGGCATGTGATCAAGCCAAAGAATGATGGTGACCTGGAAAGGGTGAAACGACGTGTTAATGACTCACTTAGTAAGGAAATGGAAGAAGAGGCCATTCCTGGAAGAAGAAGACGAAAGAAGAAATCTCAAGATGCAACTTCAGAACCAGAGCCTGTAGCTATCAAAGAAAACCAAACAAGAGTGGAAAAGGAGAAACCCAAGAAAGAGAAGACAGAAAAAGACAAAAATGTTATTGTTCGACCTAAAGTGACTCAGCCAACTATGAGCTTCCAAGATATAATAAAATTGGCGCAAGTTAAGCAATTTGAGCCAATTAAAGCTGAGCCCAAGAAGCCGGTAAAGGACGCCGAGTTTGAAAGACCAATGACAGAAAAGGAGAAGAAGGAATATTTGGCGGAAAGGGACAGGAAACTCAGAAGAGAAGGGAAGCTGCCACCTATACCAAAAGTTGAAAAGAAGCCAGAAATTAAAACAGAAGACATGCCATCGGCTCAAGGTATTTTTTTTTTAATGAAAATTATCTGATTTGATTTGAAATCTTGATTTCAAGGACCTAATATAAGATCAAGCATGACTTATATTGTTTATTAAATTTTATATTGAAAACTTATATTGACAAAGGAGGTTATACTGAAAACTTGAGAATTATTGTGTATATTTAAAGATAAATTTTCCCACAGAAAATAATCATTTTCAATATTAAAAACAGTTAAATATAAGCTACCTCATTTTATCAAGACTCCGGTGACATTGACATCGATCACCGCCTTCCACTTATCCAGCGGTAGTTCCTGGGCCGGCTCGATCTCGCGGATGCCGGCATTGCAGAAAATCACGTCCAGCGATCCCATCGCCTCGGCCGCGGCCTCGACCACGCTTTCGGTCTCCGCCTGGTCGGTTACGTCCAACTTGAAACCAAAGGCCTTGCCGCCCTTTTCATTGATCTCGCCGGCGACCCGATTGGCCAGATCAAGATCCAAGTCGGCGATGGCGACGCTGGCGCCCTCGGCGGCGAAATGAAAGCTCGTCTCGCGGCCAATCCCGCCTGTACCGCCAGTGACGATCACGCCCTTGTTCTCGAACCGCATTTGAGTGCCCTCCCGGTGTGTCTGCGTTGCTCCGAGCTTGCGATCCCCAGCGGTTAGCGTCAATCGCCGGTCAGAGGGTCGAGAGGCGGATGGGTCAAAGATCATAAGACGGCGCGCCGAGACGCTGGAAAATTAGCGACGCGCGACGCAGACTTCGCCGTGAACGGAAAACCACGCGAGAAAGCGCCATCATGGGTCAGGAACGAAAAAGCATCCGGATCGGCTGCGGGGCCGGGCAATCGGATGACCCGGTGCCGCCGGCCGTGGATCTCGCGCGGAACGGTGATCTCGACTATCTGGTTTTCGAATGTCTGGCCGAACGCACGATCGGACGCGAAACCCTGAGCAAACTTCATGACCCGGACAAGGGCTACGCCCCTTCCCTGCATGAGCGGTTGCGCGCGGTCCTGCCGATCTGCCACGCCAACAACACCCGCATCGTCAGCAATATGGGCGCGGCGAATCCGGTCGCGGGCGCCCGGGCGATGCAGCGAGAAGCACGCGATCTCGGCCTCGGCAACATTCCCTGCGCGGTGGTGCTGGGCGACGATGTGGCCGAGGTTGTCCGCGCGCGCCCGGACCTGGAAATCCTCGAGACCGGAGAGCCGCTCGAGTCCATTCTTCCCGATCTGGTTTCCAAGAAGTACGCTTGTGAAATCGAAATTTTTGGAAACCCTTAAGTGGTTGTTCACAGACTCCAATGTGAACAAAACGATCATACCTACGGTTTTGGCAATGAATGGTAAGGACAGTAGGTACATAGTGCATTTCCTCGACAAAATAAAAAGTATAAAAAAAAACTGAATTTTATTCATTTTCAACTGTACAGCGAAGTGTCGTTCAGAGAGGTAAGTTTTGAGAGTTGTGAAAAATAACTCGAAACCCATTACGAATGCACCAGATTGGAATAAAAAGTATGTTTTTGAAATCTTAATTTTTGAAAACCCTTGAATGGATGGTTACAGTACTCCAATTGAACAGAAGGACCCATCTTGCGGTTTCTGGTATTGAACGGTAAGAACAGTAAGTGCAGAGTAACTTTTCTCAATAGGAATGAAACGCATAAAATACAGAATTATATTCACTTTCAACTTAAGTGAAATAAAGTTTGAAGAAAAAGCTCTGAGAGTTGTGAAATTTAGCTTGAAACCCCTTAAAAACACGCCGGATTGAAATAAGAAATATGCTGTTGAAGTCGTCATTTTCGAGAACCCTTAAATGGATGTTTACAGACTCCAACGGGAACAAAATCACTTTACTTACGGATTCCGGTAATGAACGGCAAAGCAGCCAGTACATGGTGCCTTTAATTAATAGAAATGAAACTATAAACAAAACAGAACTTTATTCATTTACAACTGAACAGTGAAATGTAGTTCAGAGAAGAAAGCTTTGATAGTTGTGAAGAATAGATTCAATCCCCTTACGAATGCACTAGATTGGAATAAGATGTACGCTGTTGAAACCATCATTTTCGAAAACCCTTAAGTGTATGTTTACAGTACTCCAATGGGAGCAGAAGGACCTATCTTGCGTTTTCTGGAAATAACAGTAGTGACGGTAATGATGGTAATAACGGTAAGAACAGTAAATGCAGAGCGACTTTTATCAATATAAATGAAATGTATGTAACTGATATTTTTCGTGTTCCAATTATGCTGTAATTTATGACACTTTCTTATTTGAAATTTACACCATTTTACTTTTAAATTAACTTTAACATATCTTTTCAAAAAAATAACACAAAGAGTTGAGGGCTTAAATTTCACCAGTGACTTCAACAAAAAAAAACTATTAAAAGTCCTTACAGATTAAATATATGCCTTGTGCTAAGCCGACAATAAAAAAAAAAAAAAAAACTAGAATTGTCTAGAATATTTGTGTGGGGTAAACAGTCCCTTATGTTTCTTCTGTTCCCCCACTTTTTTTTATTAATCCTCACTAGATAATAAAATAAATGTTTTCCTTAAAGTCATACAGCTCATACATTGCTCAATTTGAACCCCATCTGAGCTTGCAAAACTTTGTCTTTTTGAAATTTCCAAAGAAAATTATCCGAATAGCATATAAATTGGAAATGACTTAGAAATAGTGAGCAGTTACTCACTTACTATTCGGATGTCCATTATAACCTGGACATATTTGGAAATTTTAAGTTGCCTAAAATTTCAAGAAGAAGCTACTGGTTAATTCCATTTAATCAAAAATTAATTTTTACGGAATTCTGTCATAATAGGGAAAAGTCTCAAAAAAGTCAAAATCTATCAAATTCCAACTGTATTAGTGTTGGATATAAACGTTTTCAGTGTTAGATTCTTATTTTTGACTTTGGATATAAAAGAAATATTTTCATTGTTTTTGATGTCCTTCAGTGATTACCTATTCATTGAAAGATTAACAGAGAAATAATTTTTTGTGCTTTAGATGTATTTCTTTTTAAGGCTGCTAGCTTTTTAAGAACGTAAACTGCCATTTTGAATTCCAAATAAATTAATGGTCTTTGTTTATTTCCATGTAACTCACAGGAATAACCACACAGAATAGTACAAATACAGATATTGGTCAAGTTCAGTCTCCTCCTTGTAGCTTCAAAACAATACTTTTCTTGAAACAGAAATACGATGAGTACCGCCGCGGCGATCACATAGTTCCCGTACCGGTTCCACAGCTTCGCGGCGCGATCCTGCCGGAGTTCCTCGTCGATTTCCTGAAAGATATCGGCCACGCCGTTCTCCGCGATCCCGGCGCCGCGCATATCGGCGCGCGCCTCCGTTTCAAAACCCGTGCTTCCATCCTCGGTTCCGGCATCGAACCAACAGCATTTTCTCGGTTCGAAGCCTCGTCCGGGAAGCGCCGCACCCTACTCCCGCCAGCCCGCGAAATCAAACGATGTAACGGCACGACCGCGCTTTCGATTCGCGCGATTCCGCCCTATCGCGGTCTTTTCGACCCGCCGGGCTTTCAAACACTTTACCCATCGAATTTTTTCGGGAACACTATCGTCATTGAAGCGTGGTACGGGGTCGCACACCCAACGATGGCGAATTTGATCCGACTGAATAGCGCCCGGCGCGGAAAACGAGACGTGTTTTTCAGTAAACGGGAACTCGGCGAGATCCTATCCGCTTATAGCATGGGCGTCATCAAGGGCGATTGGCGCGACTACGCCATCGATCGTGGTGGCCATATGGCGACATTCTCGATCTTCAGAAGCAGCCGCGAACATCCGCTCTATTCCGTCGTTAAAACTCAGAAGCCCGGGCAAAAAGACCCGGTATTCGCGCTTTTCAACGGTCCGAAACCGATAACTTCCTCGGGATCGCTTTCAGCGGTAATGAACCGTTTCAGAACCCTGCCCCGCTTGGTCAAGGGCTAGCGTTTCCACCGCCCACCTTTGGGTTCTCGACGTCCCGAGACCGCCGGACACCGGCGAGATGTGTATTGCCCACATCCAAATGTTCCTGATATGTTCTCATTCCAAGAACCGAGGACATCACATGGGACGACTGAAGGAAAGCGTGATCGACCAGGAAGAACGCACGCGGCGCGCGGCATCCCTGGGTGATCTCGCGCGGGCCGGTATCGGCGTGTTCTGCTGGTGCAATCGCAGTTGTTCTGGGTAGTTTATCCCAACAGCACAGAAATGCAAATTGAAATTTGCTATTGTATCAAAATAACATTAATAGCTTGCAAAAATGTTAGCTTTAAGTGACATTATTTCATTTTATGTATCTTGAATGTTGACTGACGAAAAGTAGGTTCCCATTAACAGAATTATGCATCAATAATATTAGATTATGTGAAAAAGGAAAGAAACTTTGGATCCTGGAGTTTAGACTGCACTAAGATCTACAAAGCGGATATTGTCAATTCCGCCAGCATCTTCATCTTCACTGGAAACAGACAGCCTGATTTGTACATTAGAAAAATGTCCAGAAGTGGGAAAATTAACTCGAATCGTCCACCACCTATACGACGTATTAGACGAAAATCCAACCGATTTAATCATTGCATCAGCTCCGTTTTCATTCAAGTAATAAACCTGTAAATGATTGAAAATTAGACTGTAGTCTGCTTTTTTAACGATAAAAATACTTTTCACATAATTCTTATTGCCCACCAAACTTAGAACAGAACTATGATACAACACCTGGATCTGATACAGGATGACGAATGTCTCGTTGTTTTGATCAATGCGCTTGCGTATTGTTAAGAGTTTAGAAAAAAAATACACCAAAATTTTCAACATTGGAACAGAAGGTCACATGAAATTCTGATTTATTTTGGTAAATAAACATACTTTTATTGCACTTGTCCTAGAGTTATTTATAGTTTTCATTCGAGTTTTAGGATTCAATAGAATGAAAGCTCGGCTTTTGATATTTATTTATTCATTTATCCAGAACGCTAAAGAGTCAGTGCTAATACTCGAATAAACAACCTCTCGGAAAATGTAACAATATACTGCAATGACTAATTCATAGATATACTAATTTTGACTATAGGTTTAGCCATTTTTATGTTGTTGGGATCCCAAGATTAGCAGGTATATTTATTTATAATATAAATAAACATAGTTTTTTTTCCTTTTCTCTTCAGATTCATTGTTTCTGTTCTAAAAAGGAAAACATCTCGGAACTTGTAAAATTCCCGGTTGTCTGAACTGACCACGAGGGTTAGATATTGTTGCCAAGCTTCTGAACTAGCTAACTGGGAGTTTTGCTGTTGAATTTGCACGTTGCTTCGGTTTAGATATACTTATGCCTATTAAAATCGAGATACATATCTGTCACCTCTCTAATCAATATGTTTTTTCTAATAGAGAATTACTTGTTCACACCTTTGTTTAGATTAAATTTATGGTTTCTTGTTTCTTACGGAGTTTAGATTTCAAGGAAAATCTGAACCGATGAGACCAAGGAAGAAATACTATAGAAACAAAGAGGGATGAGTGGAGGTTTCCATCTAAACATGTACGCATCGTCTTTTTGCAGGGTCGGATTTAAAACTATGATGCTTCTAGGCTCAAGCGTTTTTGATGCTACGTTTTTGCGAGATTTTCGGGGAAATCCGCAAAAATTCAGGGATAGTAGAAGCACTGAACAGAACGCAACTGATGAGCCAAAATTAATGAAAGAGAGAGGTGATACTGGAATCACAGCTGCCATTCTAGGGAGAATTTGAAAGTTTAAAAGGGATAACCGAAATCCTTTGTTGTTCTAAACTTACTTCTCTGTGAATAGGCAGGGCGGCTGCAAAGTGAACCTGGCACTTTGATGGTATTTCATATCAGTCCAGTTTTTGTTAAGAAAAAACAAAAATCACTTAGTGATAGTTTATTGCACCCCTCGGCCTTTTTGTGTCCCTAGGCCTGGGCCTATTGGTGAATCCTGGCCTGTTCGTGGATCTACAAAGTACAGATGAACAGAGTTATATTAATTTATAAATCAAGCCAGTATTATGCTGCTACCATAAAAAGAGGCAGCTTTGCTGGCTTTTTGTCGCCTCCGTCAAATGGTTCTGCTTTCTATGGTCAACAACGGGCCTTCGTCCCAAATGTACTTGGCAGGAAGACACCTGAAAACTGTGTCGGATCTTGTATCCGGCCGCCTGTCCCAAAGGTGAATCCAGTTCCTGCGATAAGCGGGATGCAATGGACTTGGCCGCAATACGCCGCGGTTGAGTATGGCCAATCAAGCCTTTAATACCCAAACCCGCCTCAAGACACAGCTTGGGGATTTGTGTGGTTTTACCCGAGCCTGTTTCGCCGCAGATAACTACTACCTGATGCTTAGATAACGATTGTTTAATCTCATCAAGGTGATCGTGAATGGGTAAATCATGACTGAAATGGATGGCAGGCACCCTCTTCCGGCTTTGTATGAGTTGCTCCCTGGCCTGCTCCACTTCCTGTTGCAGTTTTTCATGCGCCTTGGGGTCTGTTTTCTTTATTTGTGACATGCGATCCAGCCGCTTTCGCAATCGCTGGCGATCGAAATGGCTTAATCCTTTTATAGCAGTTCGTATGGCTGGATGTGGTTTTGTCACGGCGTTCAGTCGTACTTCAAAAACGACCTATTATATAGGCAAAATGATTCACATAGCGCCCAATTATATGAGACTCGAAAACGTCAATTATCGACCAATAATCAAATATTTATTTTGTAAATTCAGTCGGTGCTGGTACGATAACCGGAACAACTATGATGATAAAAGCGCCCGAGAATCTTCATCGTCGCGCAACACTAATACGTCATTAACCATCCGGGACCAAAACAGATGAGCCTTGAGTTTGAATTGGCTGGCGCACAGATAGATGGCGCTCGTGATTATCAGGAAGATGCGTTTTTAATCACACATTTAAGTGATAGTGAAGGTGACCCCAGCGCACTGGTGGTAGTCGCCGATGGTATGGGAGGCCACGCTGCCGGTAACGTCGCCAGTAATATGGCTGTGCAGGCCTTCAACAAGCACGTCAGCAGCAATTATCCTACTGAAGAGGTCGCCAAAATCCTGGAAGAATCGGTTGTCCAGGCCAATTCCTCCATCAAAGAGACCGTTTCCGAGACACCGGCCCTACAACTTCAAAACAGGTTCGAAAATGCCCCATGCGTCATGAAAACCTGCTTCAGCTGCACCAAATACAACGTCCCGTTATGACTGGTGGAAGTCAGAAACTGCTTTTAAAATTTCACACTCCCAAATAAGAACGTTAAATGATGTAATAGTGTATTTAAACGAGATACGAATGTATTTGGTAATCTTGATTTCTCCCTGATTTTTGTAGATATAGTATTTGAATTCATAAGCATTGTCATTTTGTCCTCAGACAAGTACATTAAAAATCAGACACAACGACAGATGTAAGGATTCTGAGAAAAATACTGTATCATCTCGCTGCATCAGAAGCCATAAAAACAGCAGTTGCATAATTTTTTATTTCATCTTCATTTTCAAATTCGTGACTGAAAGGGTTAAATTGTTTTTCTTTTAACTTTTCAATTTTTTTTTTTGATAAGACAGGTTTCATTTGTTCGAACGCACAAAATAATCTTACAATTTCTAGTGAAAACAAAATTTGTAGCGGAAATAAAAAGTCAATCCATCTTATTTTTTTTCCATTGTATTCCTCTTTCTATCTGGATTTTTACCAGGAGACGTAGTAACTAGTTAACGATTTATATAGAACAAAATCACCTACTCTTATTTTCTTTTGATGTATGTATAAGATATTATATTTCATTTTTTTCTATCTATACGGATCCATCAGTTTTTTTTCATCTACATTACTGACCATTAAACAAGCAGGCCTAACGACTCCACACTACCACTCTTCCTAAAGTTTGACTATTTCTCTTAACTCTACATTTTAAAACAGTAAAAAACTCTAACGTAAAGAGCGGGGCGTTGAGGAGGAAAAGCCCCTTTCATATACAGAGTAATTGCTGTTCGTTTTCAGTTTTAATGTTGCTCCTTACTTTCATTTAAAAAAAACTTGTTTTATTATTTAATATGAATAAGTGATGCGTCGGAAACTATAATCTTATTCATGCTATGCATGACATCATCTTTTAAAAATGATTGTGTTTCATCCTTGAAAATTTTCCAAAAATTTCTTCTTATAACTTCTTTGCAAGATATTAATAAAAAAACCGAAAAATTGGTTGAACTCAAGCAGACACTGTTTCAATTCAAAATGACTATTTCCTTTAAAACAGACAAATACTTCAAAGGATGTGCCTTCAGGAGGACATCATCGAAACAGCCGCAAAGGTAAGGGACCAAAACTGTGCAAATGAAACATTCAAGCAAAAATGGTCAAGGACTCTTATCCTCGGTTGCGTGGTGCAGCTGAATTAAACGAGAAGTATTTAATTTTATAATAAAATGGTCGTGCATAATTTTTGTTCTCTATTTTAATGAAAAAATAGCAGAATGGGTCAAATAACTCTCTTAAATCCTGCCCCCTCCCCTCCAAATACAACCTTTAGCAGAAAAAACAGATATATTCAGCCTTGCTTATGTCAAAAGCGTGCTATTTATTTTGCTTGAGGCACATAATGGATCGGTTACCCCTTCAGTATAACCTGCCCATCTTACTACCTGTTTTTTTTTTTTTATATAAAGTCTTGACCATGTTATACTTTGTTTGAAGTGCAGCCATACGAGAATGAGCATGATTAACGGCACAAAAGCGTGTGTCCAGAAGTTTTAGGGGTAATTTTGTGTGCCTGGCACAATGGCTATTGCTTGAGGCACAAAATGGCTCTGTGCACCCTCCATCAACTCCCTTTCATCCTCCCGCCTCCTTTTTTTAAAGAGCACTGGGCGTGTTATTTTTTGTTTGAAGGACAAAAATACAAGAAAATACAGTGAGCATGACTAGAGGCACAAAAGCTTTCCTTAAGAACGACCAGGGGACATTTTATGTGCCTAGCTAGAATAGCCAAGAGCCGTTTTATGGGCCTAGCAAAACGAGCCAGGGGCCAAGAGGCAAAACCAAAATGGCCTAGAAGCTTACACCATAACCAATCTGATTTTTAAAACAAAGATGTAACAAAGAAACTAACGAAGAAATTGGTTAGTTCTTGAATGTTACACAGCTTAAATTTGAGTGGGTGGCGTATAATACACAAGTACCAAAATTCCTTCCCCCAACGAAAAATAAAAAACAAAACTCAAATAAGATTCTCAAAATCGGAAAGCCATATGTTCCGCGGAGTGATATTTTCCGGGACGATACTTACCGGGGGCGTATTTTATGCGAGGGTACCTTCCTGGGAGTATTTTCCACAGGGATATTTTACAGAGGAGGGATATTTTCCAAGGGAGGGTGGGCTATTTTCCTCGGAGAGTATTTTCCAAGGGGTTATTTTCCGCGTTTTTTTGCAGGGGTGGTATTTTCCACGGGGAGTATTTTCTGTGAGATTATTTTCCGGGTGTGTAAACGCCGGAGGGTTGGGGGGAGGCAAACGCCAGCCACTAACTGAGTTAATTATCAAGGTTACGCATCTAGAACTTAACTAATCGTAATTCCGAAGTTACATCCAGTGGGACGTGGCAATTATTGAAAAATTTCTCTTTCCCCGTTTGCACAAAATTTTATATATTTGGCTTTACTGCAGTGATGATGACGCAACTATTAGAGCCATAACAACCAAGGTAACTGCTAGAGATTTGGATTAAGCCTAGACCCATGTAAGATGTAACCATGTAACCATGGTTACATAAGAACCATGGTTACGTAAGATGTAACCATGTAAGATGTAAGATGTAACCATGTAAGATCTAACCATGTAACATCTAACCATGTAAGATGGTTACAAATCCCAAAAATCCAAATTACAAACTGAATAAACTTAAAACAAAGAAGCTTAAACTTGCTCTGTGGCATAGGTTAGAAGGATTTTAAAGGAAGAACCTGAAAATACTTCTTTAAAAAATATATTAGAAAATCCAAATAATTTGCACGTTTGCTCATTTTCTGCCACTGCTTCCAAAATAATGCTTTAGAGACTGGTCTGGGTCATAGAGGGCAAATAAACTTTCCCTTCGGCAGCGAGGGCAAGGCACATCGATCCGATTCTTCATAAACTGCCGCGAATTCCGCGTCAGAAGAACGGGCCAGAAACTGGCCCGCCAATGGAACTCGAATAAGCCTGCTGCTACTTTGTGTTATTTTTCTTGGTTGCGAGGACTGCATATCCTCCCGCAAAAACCAAGGCTACCATCGCCTTGTCATAGTCCATGCTTGCCGCAATGTAGGCGATTGTGAAGACCGAGTAGACAATGTTTTCAGGTATCTTGTGCATGTAGGCACTCCTTCCATTAGGTTTGCCATTCGAACGGCCGTTGCGATAGCTATCGACGACCGAGATACCCAATTGATTCAGCTGCCGGAAAACGGCTCTAATGGTTTCATCATGGTTTTAATAACGGAAAGAGACGTTGCTGAAGCTATCGAGCATGTAATCGAGATCAAAAATTGTTCGATTGCAGAGGCTCTGAAATTCCAGGACGCCCTGGTATTGGGTGTTCTGATAGAGCTAATTTTCGGATCAAAGGTAGATTGCGCAAATCAGATTATCGAAGATATGCGCGAAGACGGCATAGATGGAAAAGGCCTGTCAGATGATCACGTCGTGAACCAAGTGTCACGTCATGTAAGCGGCCACGCAAAACCCCGCAGAGATTGGATCACAAAATACTGCGATGCTATGAACATCAACGCAGATGACTATAAGCGATACAAGAGCGATGTGCTTGAATTCGCCAATGGCATTGCCAGTTCAAAGTTTTCGGAAATAAAGAGTGATGATAGGGAGACACAGACACCAATCGGACAATCCCGCGACGGTCGAGAGGTTGCCGTTGAACTCCAAAAGATAGAGAGGAACATCGCTAGAATTGAAGACAATCAGAAGAAGTTGTCATCAGTTTTGGGTATGGCTCAGCCCGGCGTAATTCCAGAAGGCCCAAAAGAGCAGTTTCAAGACGTCCATCTGAATATAGACGACGTTGGGCGGAACGAAGCGCTCAGTGCTTTGCTGTCTCTACAGGAGCTATATGCTAGACGAAATTTGAGTGCTCAACATTGGAGATCAGCACAAATGCTCAGTCTAATTGCTAATCAGAATCAGATGCTTAACCCTGCACAGACAAATACCATGCCTTGTGAATATCTTTCTCTAGACGTGATGGAACGTTGGATTGTATTTGGATTCACATTGTGTTATCCATATTTAAATCAGGGTGCTGCACAAGGAATGTGGTCAGTTGCCCTTCAGTCAGGATGGACAACATGTCTTTTCCGTGATGAAGTTATTCATATTCATGGATGTTTACAGAGCTTTTTTGAGGGGATTAAAGGCCAAAATAAGCGTGCTGCAGAAGTTAAAGATTATTTCAATAAGGCGCTAGAAGTTTCTACTCGCGTCCATAGAGAAAGGAGGAAATTCTTAAGAACTGCTTTGAAAGAATTAGCAACAATTCTTGCTGACCAGCCGGGCTTACTTGGTCCAAAGGCTCTCTTTGTTTTTATGGGTTTAAGTCTTGCACGTGATGAAGTAATATGGCTTGTCAGACATCATGACAATCTTCCGTCAAAACAAGCACAAGGGAAGAATAAACTGGTTGAAGATCTAGTTGATCGTCAGCTTCCTGAACTACTTTTCCACATGGAAGAGCTGCGAGCTCTTGTGAGAAAGTATAACCAGGTACTTCAGCGCTATTATGTTCAATATCTATCAGGATATGATGCTGTTGCTCTTGACTTAGAGCTGCAGCCTCTACAGAACCTGACTGAAGAGGAAAGTGTTATTTTGTCTGCTATGTGCAACACAATCTCCACGTTGAATGTCCGCCAAGTTGAGGAGGCTGACTTATTTGACTTTAGAGGTATGCGAATTGATTGGTGTCGCCTACAAGCCTATGCTGCTGATGGAAAGTCTACTCTGAATTTGATGGAGCATAAAGGACTCGCATTCTTGGTCAATACAATTATTTTTCATACTCGAATGGTTGATAGTATTTTCTTCTTTTTTGTTTATTCATATTCTTGTTCTCTTTCTTGTTCTCACACTTAGCTTCTTCCTTTTCATTCTTAATTGCCTTGGCTCTTGTGATAAGCACCGTAACCGGGAATGTTAACCGTGTTGGAGAGTGAAGAATGTCAAGACCAATGAAATTTAAACACCGGTCAATTGGGTAGTTATTGGTCAAATTCTTGGCCAATTGGCCAAACTTCGTGTCAATTTCGAATTATCATTCCAAGTAGCAGTGCGATTAGAGTTTTGGACCACTATACTCGAGCCAGTAAACTTTGTATTTCCTCAATTTGGCCTTCGACCGCTAATGGTTGTGAAACTGATTAAATGATATGGGATAGTTTTGCTTGAAGGATAGTTTAACTTTCTGAAAAAGAAGTGACATGTCGATTAGGATGGAACAGAATTCTCCGTTGCTAAGCAACAGAGTTTCTACATTGATCATCCAAAAGTACCATTAGATATGATGGATCGAAATTTTGAATTGAATCTCGAAATTTTGAGTTCCTCATGAAACAGAATAATTTTCCTCTCAAACTGTAGTTAGATTCGTAAGAATAATGGGGTGTATAATTTTTTTTTGTAAATAAGGAAGTAAGGATTTTTTTTTTAATTCTCATGATAAGTTCTCCCGAAAAAACAGAGCAAGAGAATAACCCCTTGATTATCACTTATTCGGCATATATATTTGGAATAAGCCTTTAATTGTAAGTGCTGACAGTTAAAGGGGACTGACTGCTTCCTTCATGTTGCAGGAACAGTAGCTTTGAGCAGGAAATATTAGTCTTTATATTCTGAACTATTGAGCTAAAAAGTTAAAATTCAGCCACGTTTGAAGGGGCTAAAACATTGCTTTATATTGTTGAGAATCTCATTTTAATGAAAAAAGTAAATACACGCGTAAAGTAAATACATTTTAATGAGAAAAAATTTGTCTTTTTCTCGAAGTATTGCTATACAACTTTATATTTGCAATGTCTTGTCTTTTCTATTTAATATGTCGAAGGGCCATGAAGCTGAGATCAGCGCCGTTGGTTTGGGCTATGGAGCCTAGTGCCACATTCTTTACCATTTTCATAGCCGAAATATAATTCTTGCATTTGTAATTCTGATTCTTTTTCCCAGGAATGTGAACATAATACAGCTGGAGCTCAGTGCTCGGAATGCTTACAAGGATATTTCGGCAACCCAGCTTTGGGTTCTTGTAAGCGATGCGCATGCCCACTTGAAAATGCTTCAAATAACTTTAGCCCAAGTTGCATGATATTGGGCAATGGAGATGATTATGTTTGTGCTGAATGTCCTCCTGGGTATGAAGTAATGCATTGTGAAATCAGATTTCTTTAATGATTATTAATGAGATGCCTCCTCTAAAAGCTTATATTTTAACTTGTATGAGCTCTTCATTTTGATATGTAAGTTATACTAAGCTTATCAATACTATACCAATATTTGAATAAATATCACTATGTCTTTTTACTTAAACTTGTCCCCCAACGCCTAGTTACATATAGTATAGTAATGGTTGGTATAATTCGGCATAATAGGGTAGTAATACGGCTATAATGGTTGGCGTCCGTATCAGAGGATCCTGAGCATGAGAAAGTGGTAGACTACGGTTGTTACCATGAAGATTAGACAAGGCTCCTGCAAACACCCCTCCTCAATGAATATATCTATTGAACCGTGATTGTTCTTTGAATCTATTTTACGAAATTAATTATTGTCAGCCTCGTATATTGGATTTTGTTTTGCTTGGGAACGGGGGATCTTCACAACTAGGAAAGAAGTCGCAAAAATGCCCGAGATTAGAAATTATAAAGAAATAAGAAATTAAAGAGATAAGAAATAGAATAAATTATAAGAAAAATCTGAATATTTCAGGTGGGTAAGAGCAAAAAGTTCTCCTCTAAGTACCTGTCTAATGAATATACATAAAAGTCTAATTATACGATAAAACAGTATAATCCTGACCTTGATAAACTCAATCATAGATACTCGAATTTGTTTTGACAGTATGGAAGTTAATCTGCCTAATAATAATGATTTGCCTGCTGATATATGCAAATATGCTAGTATAATTCTGGCAGGTTTTTTTCAAATTTGGAAATAGATGGGATTTTTGATCGTACTCCAAGCAAACTGCAGGAAAAAATTATTCCCGGTGATAGTGTTATCAAAAATTGAAAGTTTTTTAAGGGAAGACAATGCAAATTAGGTCCGAAGCACCCTTATAATCATGATCTATTACCCATAACCTTAAGAAACGAAGTGTAACAGTTTGTTCCCATTTTTGTATAACAAGTGCGACCAAAAGAAGTGCTCGTTATTGCACTTATGTCGTTTTCACCTCACTGGTAAGTGTACTAAAGCAAAGTATAATTTTGACCATATTCCTTTATGTAAGTTAGCATCAAGCGGGCGTTGTTTTGGGTGTGATAACCTGCATATTTATGTCCCCTGCAAACTACTGCTAATAAGCGAATCAATCAATTGTTGCATCAAAATTTTATATAGAAAAAAAAAGAAATTTTTCAACCTAAATGGATATACGCCTTGTTTTGGTTTTCCTTAGTAGGATAGTAAGGCTAAAAAACCCTTAAAAAATATCAGCAAGAAATCATCAAGAAAACTTGAGAAACATAAGCTTACTTTTGATTATAATCGCTAGTTATGTAGCTTAGTTCAGATGATGCGTTTTACATCGAAGGAAGAACAGCATCAATTAGTCATTTAGAAATTAGTCATTTACTAAAGCAAAGTGTAATGTTGACCATGTTCCTTTATGTAATGTGTTCCATTATGTACACAAGTACTGAAAAAAAATATGTTAGAATAACAGCACCATCAGGATCTTCAACGCCAACAAACGCAGCATGAGTACAGTATAATTCATCTTAAAGAGAAAAGCTTTAAATATGGAGAGATAGTCAAATTATTTTTGGGAAACAGCTTTGGAACTTACCAAAATCCAACACTTATTTTTGATGACAAACAGCTTTAAAGTGCAATTCAAAGGATGCTTTTCTTCTAAGAAAAAGAAATGCAATTTAAATGGGTTTTTTCTAAGAAAATACAATTTTTTAAAATACTTTTTAATTATTAGAAATATTAGAAAAAATACTTTTTTCTAAAAAAGTGTAATTCAAAGGAATCTTTTTTTCTAAATAAAAAAGTGTTTTAAATTTTAAACAAAATTTCAGTTTTATTCCCTGTTATGGCAATTACTTCACCAGCTCCTATGGTCCTGTCCCTGGTGACACCATAGAAAGTCGAGATATTGATTTACAGTCAATATTTCATGGTATGAATCTAATTTTGCTATCTATTAACCCAAGTTTTTTTTTTTGGATCTCTTTGAAGAGATTATTCAATTCATGCGTTTAGAAGGCGTTGGGTGGAAGTGTGGCTTTTCAATTCCTTGAAATTAACTTAAATATTATACACAGTTAATATTTTTTTGCTCCTGGGATCTCCATCCATTTTAGCGGTTCCTCATCCTTTGAATCAGTTCGTCACTTCTCATGTTTGCTAATGTGAATTTACTCTAAATGATCAATTACTGCCGTAAGATGGGGTAAAAATGAAAGGTGGCTTTAATATAGCAATCAGCTCTGAGGATCTTTTAATCAAAGTTTTAAGAAGTTATTCAGTTATCAGGGCACTGGAGACCGTGAAACCTGCCTTAAATGTTTCCACAGCCAGCACTCGCTGCTTTAAGACTTTACGGGGTGTTACTTTCTAGAGGTGGAATAAGAATCGATCTGGAGCACCCTTCCCCAACTTGGGTTTAAATTACCTTTGAATAAAACAGATTTGGTCGAAAATCTTTGGTCGAAACTAATCAATGTGAACAAAAAATAGCTTTTTAAGAATGAAATATAAAAAAGATAGACTATTCAGTTGAAAATTCAAAAATGTCTGGCCCTTTGCCGCAGTAAGTTTTGAGAGCTTTTCTTTGAGCAAAAAGTATTTTTATATGTGAAAATGGTATTTTCAGACAAAATCTGCCAACAAATTTGAAAATTGCCAAGTAGCAGTGCTACTATGCTACCCCACTGTTTACACGGCGGGTAAAGAAAATGGAATAAGGACAATCCATAAAAAGAAAAAGAGACGACAAATATCTCATCCAATATTTGCGGCGCGGCCTTGTTGCTGAAAAAGAAAGTAAATGCAAAAAAAACAACAAAAAAAAAACAACACAGTATCGTACTTACTGAACCCTTATACAGTCGAGTCACATCTTACCTCATGGAATGGAGCTTTATCCACAATTAAAGGGGTCTCTGATAAATTTGAACTACCAGGGACAACGTTCTAGCTCGACCACTCGGAACGGAAGAGTGGACATGAAAAGTTAAGAGGGAGATTGAAATTTGAAGTTTATTGTTTTTTTTTTTAATTCGAAAATGATTGGAAGGCAACAAGCTCCCCCCCCATTGTCCCTTTTTACTCGTTTTCCTCAACTCCCTGACTTGTAATTTGTATTTTTGTCACATAAATTTATGAAATTTATGAGCCATTTTCGACCACTTCCAAATTACTTCCGAATTTCATCAGTATATGCATTTCCAATGACAGTGTAATTATATAACATTAAAATTCTCCCTCTTGTATACTCCTACTTGTATAAACAAAACAGCACAAACTGGTGATGGGGCACAGCAAAAAGCATAAAACAAAAGTATACAAAACAAAGAAAAGTATAAAGTATAAAACAAACACCACTTTACAGTATTTGATAACGCAGCGATAAGAAAACTTGTCTGTGACCATGGTAGCTTAGGTTAAAATATCACTTAAGACAAAGTTTTTGTTATAAAGAAAAAAAAGCTGAAAATATTAGTTTTTAAAAAACTCATTTCCAAAATAGACTAAAAAGTAAAAGTAATTTTTGTCTCTACAAAATTTGATAAATGAAAATATAGACAAATGAGCACAGACTATAGGAGGGAAAAGCACACGAACAAACTTACAAACACACAATAGCTGCAAGTTCCCATAAGATGAGTTGGCCTACAGTCCACACAGGGCAAACTACCCTGCTTCCCAAAATCTAGTATTTTCAGCTCTGATATTATTTCTTGTAAGATTTATGACACATCACTAACTTGGAACGACTTAGTCTCTGACTTGGCAGATAACACACACCTGGCAAGTTACTGTACTTTCAAAAACCTTATCTTCATCCCTCAGATATTAGCTAAACTAGCAACAGATATTAGCTACAAGATCAGAGTAAATTCAATTAGCTTACTATAGCGTTATTTCCAACCCAGAAGAATTCATCAATAGTCCGTTGAATTCCAATACCAAAACTCAAAACAAAACTTTACTTTGCTTGGAAACTCCTTGCCTTTATATTGCCACTTACGACCCTTTAACATTAATTTTATAACACAAAGAAAATTCTATTCATATGCCCTTCCTATCTCAATCAAATACACGCATATTGCAGAAAAATCTGTCAATAATGACTAATCGCTGTTTAAGAATCTCTATTTTTAACAAACTGGAAGTCACCAAAAAACATAAGAGTAGACTAGTTAGCCTACCTGTCAACAAATTAAAACGAAGAAAACAAATTCAAATGTATACTAAAATCAAAGACGAACCTTTTCTTGATTGACAATTTTATACTATTTTCTTGTAAGATTCAATTTACTGCCTTGGCCAAACAAATCTTAAAGTACGATAATCCTTTTTTCATATAAGGAGGGAGGCAGCTTCAATAAGAAAAGCGGTCAGTTTATGGCCAGGTCACTCAAACTTAGAAAGAAAATGAAGAATAAATCCAGGTGTATATTCGTAGCCTCTATGAAGTATCATTATTGGTTTGAAACTGTAGCTTAAAATTTCGATATGCTACAATGAAAAAACTCAAATCTTAGACACTCGAAGACTAGAAATCATTATTGGACAAGAAATTTTTAAAAGGTCCGATTTTTAAAAGCAAAAACAATAATAATATTTCTGCTAAGAAAAATCGATTTCACTGCGAAGCATCCCAAGGAACCCAACAGAAAGGGGGTTTTCTATTGATTGCAGGTAATAAGCGCAGGATGTTTGAAAGGGGAGAAAGATGATCAACAATTACACGAAAAAAAATAAAAACAAAACACAAAAGTTTTCCTTTCAATTTTAGTCAACAAAACAAAAGTATCTTACCGTCCCTCGGAGATTAACTGGAGATATCTCACTAAGGTACATGGGTGCCAACCCGGCGTTGAGTCCGCAATTAATTCCAATAAATACCCTTCCGGCAATAAGCATTTCATACGATTCGGCAGAATATGAGAAGCCTTCGAGAATAGCGCCAATTAAAGCAAATATGTTATTGACCATAAGTCCACCTCTCCTGAAAAGCAAAACGGCTTTTAAATACTGTGTTTTTTTTGTTTCTAATATTTTTAATTGAAAAAATATTATATTTAATATTTATCTGTAATTTATACGCTTAGGGTTAGAACCCCCCATCCTTAAAAAGAAAACAACCATGTTTTTTTGTCTAGAATATATTCTGTTGGACAATCTGCTGGTAATTTCTACCATCTAGCAAATCTTCCTCCCTTTTTTGGAGCGCCAATGCCTTAAAAACCATATTTGGTCACTGCCATCAGTGTAGCTTGCAAAATTCTAATCTTGGTTCGGAAACATCTTCGTCTACTCCCAAATCTTTTTCAGCTGTGAAAAAAACCCATGAGCCTGGGCTATTCTAGTTTTAACATCTTCAAATCACCACCGTCGTTATAAACAATAGAACCCGGGTAAGTGAATATGTCCACAGGATCGACCTATCCTTTATCTAACGTTACCTTTTCAACTTCACTTACTCCTAGCCTTTGCGACTTAGTCTTCTTAACATTAATTTTCAAACCTATTCTAGCACCCTGAACTCGCAAAATCTCTGACAATGGGCCTGCCAAAAACCCTGTGGAGGCACGAAATTTGTCTATACAGAAGTGTATTCAGTCATTGGTACATGCTTGTCAGTGTCAAAACATCAACTGTCATTCGCCAAGCTGCCAGAAAATTAAATGTGTTGTAAGCCACGCCCAATCATGTCGAAAAAAGACTAATGGGAGTTGTCCCCTTTGCAAACAACTTATTGCCCTTTGTTGCTATCATGCCAAAAATTGTCCAGAAAACAAATGTCCAGTACCATTTTGTCCTAGTATTAAGGCAAAATTAAAGCAGCAACAACTTCAGCAGCGATTGCAGCAACAGCAGCTAATGAGAAGACGAATGGCCATGATGACTGGACGTTCCATTACTGGAATGACACCAAGTGGCTCAGGAGGCCCACCTTCTTCTCCACAAGAATCTGAATCCGGATCTGGAGGCATGATGATGCCTCCTCCACATCAGCCAGGAGTCGGAATGAAACCTCACGGGCCGCCAGCCAATGTACTACAGGTAGTCAGACAGGTAATTGGTAGTTCCCACAGCATTAGTCGCTTATCCATTTTTGCTTGAGCCTTGGCATTGCATTTGAGCATATATGATGACTTGAATCATCAACTTTTGCAAAGGCTGTGGGATTGTATTTCGTTAGCCTTGAAATAGTCTGGCTTTTTTTTGCTTGTTTTATTGTTTGTTTGATCAATGCTGGGAACTAATCAATTAGCTTTTTAATTTTGTTGCTTCATTTAACTACTTTATTCTTTCGTTTTCTCTTTTTACTTTTCTCCTTTTATCTTCATATTTTCTTTTACTTATTCCAAATTCGTCTTTAAAACCTTCATTCTTTCTTTTTTTCGTATATTTTATACCGATGTTGACTAGAAGGGTTAAATCCAATAACATCGTATGGCATTTCTAACCTTGTTAGATATTTTTAAAATCTCGCTTTGTCATTATCCTACCCTTTTTCCACGGTTGCCGCCTTTGGTACTAATTAATTTGGGTTTCATCCCACTTGGGCGCTGCAACGCTTTCACCAGCCTCGGGGTATGGTTCAACCTCATGGACCAGCACCACGAGGTGGTCCAATACCTTCTCCAGTTCGGCAATCGGTTCGCAACCATGCTCCACCTCAAAGAGCTGAACGAGTTGGTTAATGAGGGTTACCAAATTCATGTCAAAGATGATACCGCAATCATGGTGGTGCCTTAGTCTTCTTTAAAAAACCTAACAACCCTTTCACCAAAAAAGAGAACGCTCCCAGCATTTTTGGTGGCTGTTTTTTTATGGAAAAGCGAAGTTCTTACATGGTTCGGATAAGGTGATCTCCAATCGTTGAATTAGACCCGTGTTATGTTTGATGAACTATCGCTTAATTATTAGTAAAAACCAAATCACCGTTTTGGGGGTTCTGCCCTGTCCCCACTTTGAATCCGGGAAGGAGTGAGTCATGGCTGGATCTGGGCGAACAGACGACACACAAGAACACCCTAAAAAAGGGCTTTGGGCGCTGGAGGAACACGAAAGCTCACCAATTTCCTTGGACGCCGACACCATGGGATTACCAGCAAGAAAAGAAACTTCGCCTAGACCACCTGAGCCAGCATTGCATTGGGACCGTTACAGCGACTTCCAATTTCTGGGACAAGGCGGCATGGGCACGGTGTTTTCGGCCAACGATCAACAATTACATCGACAGGTGGCGGTGAAGTTCCTGCATAAGTTGGAGCCCGCGCGCGTGAAACGGTTTATCCAAGAGGCTCGTGCTCAGGCCAGAGTGGAACACGAGCATGTGGCCAAAATTTACGATGTGGGCGATCTTCAAGGCCAACCCTACATCGCCATGCAATTGATCGAAGGTCAAACGCTGGACTTGGCCGCCGCCGACATGAGTTTGGAACAGAAGCTTTGGACGATCAAAAAAGTAGCCGAGGGCGTCCATGCCGCCCACGTGGCCGGGCTGGTTCACCGAGATTTGAAGCCCGGTATAAACAGCTTTTATGCCTTATTTATGCCTTTATATTTTATATATTGCCTTTTATATGTAAAGGATTATGCGCTTGCGTGAATCCATCTTGTCAGTTTCGCTGAAGTATTTTACATAGTATGTAGCCAAATTATCGGTTTTTGATCTACGCGTAAGGTAAACTTTTTAGCGCGCGAAAATTGGCAAAAATATTCGGTGAAAACTACAACTGCCAAGCATTCACTCTCAACCATCGAATATTGTTTTTCTGGCTCTGTTAAAGAGCGGCTGGCGAATTGGATAATTGATTCCACCCCCTAAGAATTTACAATTAGTAGTACGGCTTCAGTTCCGTAGGCTGATGCGTCAGTTTGTAAACATAATTCTTGGGATAAGTCCGGCAATTTTTGGCACCGGAGCTTTCAATAGTTTCTTTTCGAGTGCCGGGATCTTTCTTCTGGCAAAAACAATGCAAAAAAACAAACAAAATTTTAGTACATAGGAACTTGAAACCTTTACAGTAGAGTTCTCTGGTATGCTGAATCTGATGGTGTTATTTTCATTAAGATCACTTGATGGTTAAGGGGTGTTTCCCCCTTTTTAAAAATTGGACAAATTATCTCAAGCTCGTAATTTCTGATGGGTAACATTAAATTTGATGAATTTCACTCATTTTGAATAAGTATTAAAATTCGATTCTTTTGATGTATCTATTGTTATCAATGCTCTGTTTCTTAGAGTTTCGGTTGCTATTGAGCCGCATCGCTCCTTACTTACAGTTCGTTACCTCGAACTGTTTGAAAATATGAGTAAAGAACGATGGTTATGTCGTGCCACTAGTGATTCAGAGAATACATGAGGTCAAAGTGGAAACCGCAATTTTTACCGAACAAAATCAAAATGAGGACGCAAATATGAGGAGTGAATATAATATTTTGTCAAATAAAATTTCAAAAGTATTGCTGTTGTTCGCAAAATCTTGTTTGTACGAAACAGGATTTTCTGCATTAGTGGTATAGTTGGGCTGATTATATATTTATGCTCGTTGTTTTGACTGATTGCATTAGGAGGGGCAAATACTCAAATAGGTTTTAGTTTTAGGAAAATACTCCATGTCTTCTGCTTAATGGCGGTTGTGGCTCCAAACATTGAAGAATATAAATGGTTTCTCTTGATTTTGGGTGAACAAATAGAGGAGGGAAAGAAGTTATAATCTAACTTTTCGACTAATGCGGGAAATACTTTTGTAGAAACTAACAATTATGTAATACATCACAGAATTTGTGCTATTTAGATACTGAAAGTAAAATACCCAAAACGAAAAAAACAAGTTTGTAGATTTTGAGACTCCGACAAACTGCGAGAGTTTCGCTGAGGGCGATTCTTTGCGAGATTGTGCAACATCAAAGAATCAGCTCACCATAAAAGGGCAAAAAGATAAACATTTTTATTGTAAGTCTGGTTATGTTTTGTTTAAGTGGTCGTCGTTTTTGTTGTAAGATAAAACCTATAGTTAACAGAGTTGTGATAAATTAGTGGTTGTTTTGCATATTTTTTTCTTTTCTTTGTTGGCAGGACCATCAATTCTTAGCTGTGTTAAAAAAGTTAGAAAATTTTTAGTAAATTTTTCGTGGTGTTGGAAGGAAATATGGGCCTGAGGGTCCCCATTTGATGTATATACCTGATAACGGCTATAATTTGAAATTCTATTTTTACCTTGGTGCCCACTGAAGGGGGGGGGGGCATCTGTCTCCTAAAAGTTACGCTATTATCTATGCTCCTTTGAAGAAGAATAATTACTTATCTGGTAGTTCTAATGGCTCAAAACAAGGATTAGATAAAAACGTTTGAAAACCAGTTTAGATATGCTCATATTTGTTGGCTAAATACTTAGAGCTATTGATTAGATGGGGAAGTGGGTGGACAGATTTCAGGAAAATAGCTTTTGAAGTTGACAAAGATGTTTAATAGCTTAAGTTGGAATAACATGTAGGATTATTAACTCATATGACGTCCTGCTGATAACAGGCGGAAAGACGGACACACTGAGCAAACATGACGTCATACTGATAACAGGAGGAAAGATGGACACACTGAACAAACATGACGTCATGCAAAAGTAACTGTATAAAGCCACACTTTGCCTCGACAGCAGTTAGTAGTGAATAGACTCACAAAGAATCAAGTTGTAAATAGATTAATAATGGAAGATTTTGCTTTTAAGAGTTTCATTGAAAGCGTTTCAAACGAAAAATTTAGTCACCGAGTTTTTAGAGCAATTTGTGGTACCAAATTTCAAAGTGATCGAGAAGAAAAGCAAGAATATCATTTATTTATGGAAAGAATTAATTACAACGAAGCATTCGCAGAGAGTTGGTATAAAATGCTTTATGGTGCTCAGGGTTCAAAAAGAAGTGTTTCTGAGGCTGCCGAACTTCCTAGGAGGTTATGTAAAGAAGTTAGTTTGCCAGAAGAAACTAATGCAGATAATTCTGCTACAGAGGCCACTTCTAAAGTTGCTGCAGTTCCTGAAAGCTCAAATTCCCTAGGACAGGCCAAAATGGATGCTGATTCGTCAAGTGAAACTAATACACAACATCTAAGCCACTGTTGCGAAGCTAAGATTGATCAGGATGACTTGCCTAAGACCGAAGATTTGCATATCAGCCCTAAATTTGATGCTTTTCAAGTCTGTACTGATGAAAGCTTGAATAAAAGCAAGCCTGGAATTGAAGCCTGTATACCCACCAATGTGAAGACAAAGGGGGATATACTAAGAGCGCCTATTGGCTCCAAAGATTCGGGTGCAAAGATTCAAACTTTGCACAACTCTACATGTATTGTTCATTTACCCGCCGAAACTGAGAAGAAGCGGGATTTGCTTAAACGCTTAACGCCTATCGGGTTAAACAATTCTGGACAGTTTGCTGTTAGTCAAGAGAATGTAAAAAACACAAGAAAACTCAATGTAAAACAAAGACTATTCAATCTGCTATGTCCCCATATCGGTCACCTTAAGCATTACAAGAAACCATCCTAAGTGCAAAACTAACATTCTTTGAATGTCTGTGAAATAATATTCATCTTTCATACAAATATTTGAGAGAAAATTAAAGCAAGCTTGTGTTGGCTACACATGGCAAAGTAGAAATGTCTACCTTAGCATTTTGCTCCAATAAATTCAATGAACCAAAGGTCATAGTGGAAACAGAATTCCACTGAAAAGCTAGAAAAGGACATAATGACAAATCCCAGCCCATATGTGGGAGTTTTCTGTCAAGACAGTTCTGGCAGGACACTTCCCCCCTCCAGAAAATACAGACCTAAGACATCCTTTTTCATTTTGTGGCTACTGCCTTTCCTCCTTGAATAAATGCCCTGACCTACCCCCACCCCTTGCTATGCATCAAAAAATCCCTAATATCAATGAAAACTACCTTTAATTCCCCTTGAGCCTTCGTAAAAGATTACTACTCACCAGGCACACCAATTGAGGAGGGCAGAAGATGGAGCAATGCCCCCCATAGGCTTTGAAAAATACCTTTCTATTTCTGTTCCATTACTATTTTCTATATTAAAGCAGCAAGACTGGCTAACTGCTGGTTTCATTTGTCACTCCTGTGCTTTGTTTTTTTCACAGCTATTAAATAGCACTGTGCTCCTAAAACTCCTAACAATAGTGTGAGGTCAAAACAGGAAGTACACCATTAGAACCACCTTTCCCAAAAATCCTATAAAGTAAAATTACAGTCCCTTGGCTTGAACAACAAGGAAAATCCATTGGCTTGAAAAACAAGGAAAGTGGCTGCACCCACAGCATTCATCAAAAGCATCTTTTTCCTGTTTCTCCTTCTCTGCAGCTAGCAGGGCACTGGAGTATCATAGCTATCCGTCTAATGGCTCATTTTATAGGGAATTGCTACATATAGTGCGTTTGGTAATCAACAAAAAAATAATTTTTATAAATAAAGTTGATTGTTGATGACCCAAAGCGAGCCTTCGGGCGACAGAACGCGCCGTGCCTCGGCAAGCCAGGCGCGGCTGAATTCGTCATAGGCGGCCAAACTCTCGAATTGATCCCACTCGTCATCGACGCCATCGACCCGCGTATTGTTTGGCCGGTGCAGGTCGCCCTTGAGCTGAAGGTTGTACGGCGGGTCGGCGAAGACGCAGTCGATGCAGCCGTCGGGCAGGCTTTTCATCGATGCGATGCAGTCGCCGATCAGGATGCGGTCGATCGGCAGGGCCGAGTCGGATTTTGAAGTCTTTGGCACGGGATTTCTTGCCGGAGACGTTGTGAGGCGAGGCGAAAATCCGGCGAACAATGAGTCCTCGGAGTCTGCTCGTCAACGGCAAATGACCAAAATTACGCTTTGAGTCAGCCAGTTACGCCGAGAAGCTGAGATACTGGTGCAAAACTGCGACGGTGATGGGGGGTAATCCCCAGCCGACCGAGCGCATCGCGATGTTCGGCCGTCGGGTAACCGGCATTGCGTTCCCAACCATAGCCGGGCCAAAGGTCGGCCAAGTTCGACATCAGACCGTCGCGATGCACTTTTGCGATGATCGAAGCGGCTGCGATCGACAGGCAGCGCGCATCGCCCTTCACAACCGGATGGGCCTCGCAGCTCAGACCCTTTGGCAGTCGATTCCCGTCGATTAAGGCAACTGCAGGTGGGGTGGACAGGCTTGTCACGGCACGACTCATCGCCAGCAGACTGGCCTGCAGTATGTTCAGCGCATCGATCTCACTGACCGACGATTCTGCAATTGATGTCACGCAGGACAGGTGAATCTCGGCCGCTATTTCGGAACGGGCAGTTTGTTTTAGTGCTTTGGAATCGTTTATTTTTTCTTCGAGTTTTGTTGGAAGACCGCCTGCCGGAAGGATAACTGCGGCTGCCACCACGGGGCCGGCGAGGGGGCCGCGTCCAACCTCATCGACACCGGCGACAAACCTGTCCGGATAGTGATGTTTTTGTTTCAAAAACGTTAGTGAATTTTCGGTTACTATGAGCTAGAGTTTGCTCTTTACTAAGTTGAAGCGGATGCTGTTACTATGATAATTGCCTATTGCTTTTCGTTAATCAGAACCAAAATAAATCCTTAATAAAAATTTTAAATTCCCATAAAATTATTTTCCAATAATTTTACTATCAAGACTAATTGAGATATTAGTTACCATTCCAGAATCAACTCTAAAATGGGAAGCCGTGGTTCGTTCTTTACCAGGTTACAGATACTGCTGCAACCATGATCACTGTAACAATTCGTTCGACTTTGCAATTGGTAAGCTATATTTTCCCTGTTCCGTGAAAGATATTCAGAAGTGAAAAGAATAAGGAAATGTAGAAGTCAAATTGAAAGTCAACTAACAGGTGCAAAAGGTTTACGGCGAAAACCAGATATACTAGTGTATGTCCAAGCAAGGTTGCGCAAGAACGGGCCGATTCAGCATTGTGAGAAGATATTAACAACAGATCTCGAACTAGAATAGAAAAATGACACGATGTGTCTGAAATATGGGCATCAAACATCCGGAATAGACAGACTAGGTGGTAAACCTGCTACCAACGCAACATCAGTCAATCAGAGATCTCCAAAATTAAAATTCTTTAAATTAAAGATGGTTTTGGGTGGATGTCTTTAAAGGCGATGAGCTTCACATGTTTGAAATAAGCATTGGTGCTGCAATTGTAATCGAACTTCCGTTACTTGGAGTTTTTGTTTCTTTTGACGAAGATTGCCCCTTCCTTGCTCAGATAATTCAAAATAGGTAATGACGTCATCTTAGACGTAATAATTTTTTCCAACAGATAACGTATGTGTTAGCGAGCTCCTTATACTTAATCTTCCATACCACGAGCAAAGGCCACCAAAAACAAGGGCGCCAATTGGGGTTATGAATGCAGAGAAATCTTTTTCCTCTTTCTTAGATTTCTCATGCCCCCCCCCCCCCTTAGCGCTGCAGGCACGCAGGCGCGATGAACTGGTGCCCTGTACCGCTTGGAAACATTGGCTGGACGAGCAGCGCAGGGTGGTGCGCAACGCATTTGGAGAGTTAAGTCATCCGGAGAGCGAGCCCGATTGGTCGCTGTTACACTGATTTTATGAACCAAGCCTTCCCAGTGCAGATTGACCCGGCAATTCAAACTGAATTCCAGCAGAATGGATTTGTTGTTACGCCCAGCGGATTCAGTGGTGCGGCACTTGAGAAGTTTGCCCGGGCGATAGATGCAGAGGTCGCCAGGCGCGCGGCTGCGGACACGCGGGCCCTCGCCGACAAAACCCGTTACGAACAGTCATTTATTCAGTGTATGCGTCTGTGGGAAACGGATGCCGCGATCATTCCATACACCTGTGATCCGGGGCTTGCGGGCGTTGCCGCGCAACTCCTGGGGTGCGCGAGCGTGCGTCTCTGGCAGGATCAGGCGCTGTACAAAGAGGCGGGGGGTGCGGAGACCACACCGCATCAAGACCAGACGTTCTGGCCCATTGGCGAAGAGCCCTTGATCAGCGCCTGGATACCTTTTGACGATGTCACCATTGCGAATGGTGCGATGGCCTATGTACCGGGCTCGCACAAGGCGGGTCGGTTAAAGGTGGTGGACATTACCCACAACTCAGAACCGTATGCAATTCTGGATGACCCGAAGTTAGGCGGCGTTGAGCCGGTGCCCATGGAGGTGTCTGCTGGATCGGTGGTCTGGCACCACGGCCTGACGGTACACCAGGCTTATGCCAATACGACGGATGCCACCCGTCGGGTGTTTACGGTTGTCTACATCGATGCTGACGCGCGACGGACCAAAGATTGGCCCACATATCCTTTGGACAGAGACGGTGTCGCGGTAGGAGAACGCATCGAAGGGCCGGGTATGCCGGTTTTGTGGCCGCCGGGAGAGACGTTCCCGGCGCCGCCCACGGGAGATGCCGTGGGTACGCAGCTCTTGTCATTTTTTGTAATCACTGCTTTTTTGATGTTTGTTATAGTACCACTTAACAATCAACAAATTATTGATTACCAGTCACATGAATTGGTAAAGCAATTCCATAAAACCTACCCTCAAAGTGGGATGACTAGTATATCTGGTACATTGTTTGAAGAACATATCAGCTTCACATTTTTCAAAAATGCAAGATACGTTTCATTGACATTTAGTAATGATATGGATGGTGAAAAAATAATTTACAAATGTGAGCGAATTATACCGTCCCAGGAATCTGTGGAGATTTTTTACTTTGAAGATCCTTCTCCTGAAATCATCAAAAATAATGTATGTGGAGAATATGACTAAAAAATGAAGAAACAAGGCTATGGGGTATTACTTGCAATTGGTTTAGGTGTTGCAGGATTTTTTGGAGGCGGAATTTTAGGTGATGCACTTTGGTTTATGGCAAATGACTATCTTCCTAAATGTGGAGAATTAGAAGAATCAAAACAAAACAAGTGTGTTAATGAAAATCGTGATTATTACGCAATAAACACGATTTTTCTATTTGCAGGTGTTCTTATTCCATTTATTACTACAATCTTTTTTGTTAAGAGAATGAATTGAAAATGAAAACTAGAGTTTTGATAATTGCGGGAATTCTCGTTACAGTATTGATATCTCTGTTAACAGTCAATCAGTATTCTATAACGTTGCAAGATCAAGAGATAAAGAAATCTGATTGGGTACAAAATTGTACTATTCCTGAACCCCATCAAGTCATTCCTCTAATTGGAATATACAATCACACCCATAATTTTGATCTGCGAACTTGTACTTGGATTCCTACCGACCGTGGCACTCCTAGCTTTTTAGAATCATTTTACACTAGTATGATAGAACCAATCTTTTTGGATTTTGCTTGATTTTTTAAAACCAGATCTTTTCTTCTTTATTGTTAAATACGATAATTTGAAAATTTCCTTGTGACTAGAACCAATAGCAAAAGTGGGAAATGGTGGCTTGGTTCATGCCCAAGGGCGTGAGCAAGCGGGAGTGCAGTGGGTTCTCCCAATTGGTTCCAGCCGCTTCGGCAGTGGCCATACCCGCCGCCAGGTACATGACATTGTTATAAAAAAATCCTTCCCGAAAGGGGGACCATGGTTCGGCGCCCACCGCATCCTGCAAAATTTCTTCGGATGAGGCGGCGCCATTGACCCAGAGCAAACCCATGCGGGCAAAGCCGGTTCGATGACACAACAGATCACGTAGCGTGGCCTGATCCTCTTGGTTTTCTGTATCGATCGGCAGCTTTAGATAGGGAAGGTATTTGGTTACGGGATCGTCCCAACTCATCTCGCCTTCACCCACAAGCATTCCCGTCAAAGTACTGGTAAAGGCTTTGGTACTGGAACCAATCGCCCAAAGTGTTTCGGGCGTGGCTGGACGTTGCCGCGCAACATCGGCGTAACCGAATCCTCGTGCATAGATAAGTGCATCGTCTTTGACAACAGCCAGAGCCATACCTGGAATATTGAGTTGTTGACGTCTCGCATCCAAAGTCTGGCTCAATTTCTCGAGTTTCGCTTGTAGCTGGGGATCATCGGTCAAGACCATGGGTTTTGGAGGTTCTTGTTGGGCAGCAACGGTCTCAGGTGTTTTCAGGGTGGCACAATTCGCCAACATGAACACGACTAGAAAACCCAATCCTAAAAAACCTATCCAACGCTTTTGCATGCAAACTCCTTAAATCGACGGCTGAGAAGGGATGTAGGCGGCATGGGTGATGCCGACAGAAGATGAAAACGCAAAGTGATCATCTTTCGGTTGACGAAGCCGAAAAAACTTTCCAAAATCGTCTGGCCCAATTTTTGGATTCGGTTTGGAGAACCCAGCGGATCAACCTGCCAGATCGAATAAAATGATAATAATGCCAATTTGCGCGCCTTGCCAGAAAACTGATCTCAGGCCGGGCGGTCCAAATGCATAGGCCGGAACGGGGGCCTAGGTGCTCTTCAGTATTTTTGGTCACTTAAAAAGGGCACTAGAACTTTTAATTTCCGCTAGAATGAACCCTCTTGCAACATTCTAGTACAACTGGGTCGATACGATCAACTCTGGGAAAAAGAAAGAACGAAAAATAACGAACAAACAAATAAACAAACGAACATACGCTGAATGTGATAGTGTGATTTTCATTAAGTTTCTACGACTTTTAGGGGTTGTTTCACCCCCCTAAAAGGGGGCGAAACTCCTAACTTTTGATGAGTAAGACTAAAGGTGATGAAACTTATATATTTAAAATCAGCATTAAAACGTGATTCTTTTGATGTAACTTTTGGTATCAAAATTCCATTTTTTTACAGTTTCGGTTACTATGGGGCCGGGTCACTCCTTACTATAGTTCGTTACCATGAACTTTTTATAGCTGCTTGAAGCGGAGCGAAGCATTATGCATTCTATTGAAATTGTATATTTTTGTTGTTCGTGATTAGTTTTGAGATTCATTTAAAGACAAAATGAGCTGTATAAAGGGTTGCAAAAGATGGCGATGAAGTTTCAAAAACTGTTAGATAGAAACACCTTTTTTGTCCATTTGATAGTTTAAGGAGATATATAGGATGGATTCTTTGCTAAACCAAATAAAGAACATGCATTGGAGGACGGGTACGTGCAAGGAATATAAAGGCAAGGTTTGCTTAAACATACGTCTGCTATTTATCTGACTCGTTCCAATGTTCAGGTTGCCGCTAAAATTAGAATAAGGAGTATAAGTACAGAATATTTTACACTCCCGGGCAGGAATCCTCTTTAAATTATTTGGGAATTGGTTAATTGTATAATCAATCATTTCCAGTTGCTATAATTGTTTAAACCAGGTTTGTAGCCCAAAATTTGATATACGTATGTTCAATTGCGGGGAATCACACAATGTTTCATTATGATAACATACTCGAGGTGTGTATCAAATGTAGCAACACGATTTTTCCACCTTCCTCAGCTTCTTTACAAGACAAACAATAGTCCCTCATCTAGAACTTAACCTAAGCTGTGCCTTCACTTGTATTTGTCATTGATTGCCGGTTGAGCAACATCAAAAAGGTAACCAATGAAGGAGCACCTAAAAAGGGCTGTATTGGTCCCACCTTGTCAAGCACCCATGAGCTGGTCAGTGGCTCTGACAGCATTTGGACAGCAGTTTGCTGCTGTCAATGGTCAGTGGCTCTGACAGCTGTTTTGTCTAAAAAAAAAAACAAAAGGAAGATACATCTTAGCTAACTTTAGCGAAAGGTTCATTCAACAAAGAATGCTACAATGACACTTGGAGCTATTATTATATATTACGTGTTAAAGCTTTAACGTAAAGGACAGAGGACTTTAGGGGGTGGCAGCCCTCCTCATATATTGGATAATTTCTGTGTTTTTTAAGTTCTAGTTTCACTCTTTACTTTTATTTGAAACTAAATTTTTCTTTAATTTCATTTTAAAATGGATTCAAAACGAGAAGTGTTCTTTTTAGATAGAAGAATGAAGTCTTTACCCTATCCGACTTAATGAATTTAGTGGTACAGCAAGAGGGTGTCTGGCCAATTCTAGGAAGGAGTAGCAATGGATTTTACTGACTGGTAGATCATTTTTGTTATCTCCTTTACTGAGATCAAAATTTAACCAGAAATAAGTTAGTTAGGTGAAAATCCGTGTAGCTTGCGCGTAAATGTAGGAAAAGCAACTTTTTCATCAGTGGGTTGTGCAAATCAAAATGGAGTTCCCTTCTTGCTCACTTGTAGTTTCTCTGTTTAGTTTTGTTAAGATTGCCAATATTTTAAAAATTTTCTCTTTTCAAAAATCATACACATTCTCTAATGCTATCAACGTTTGGGGGACAGTTCCAAGTCTAATGGGTGCTAAGTATTTGAATCAGAAAGGATTTAGACTATTTTAAACCATAAAATTATTTTCTGAATTCAGTGTTTAGCCGGTCCAGGCGCAGATCTTCGACCTGCTTGGCGTGCTGCGCCGCGAGACCGGGACCGCCATCCTGCTGATCACCCATGACATGGGCGCGGTGGCCGAGATGGCGGAGCGGATGATGGTGATGTATGCCGGGCGCAAGGCCGAGGAGGGGCCGGTTGACCAGGTCATCGCGGCGCCACGCCATCCCTATACAAAAGGCCAGATTTCCTGCGTGCCACATGTGATGGAGAACTTGAGCCAGGAGCGTCAGACCTTGATGGAGATCCCCGGCATCGTGCCGCCGCTCGCCCAATTCGGCGCCGACCGCTGCCTGTTCGCCGCGCGATGCGCCCTTGCCGATGGACAATGTGTCGGCGCGCGGCCTGGCGACGTGAGTTTCGCCGGTGAACAGCATTCCGCCTGTTGGCACGCGGAGGCGGTGTGATGAGCACGAGCGGCACGCAAGTCGAGTTTCAGCTTCTGACGGCCGAGAAACTGAGCGTTCGTTGCGCGTAGGAGGCCCCTTCGATCCTGCACAAGAAGCCGTATCTCCATGCCGTGGACGGTGTCTCCTTCTCGGTTAAGCGCGGCGAGTCCCTGGCCTTGGTTGGAGAGTCCGGTTCCGGCAAAACCACGACGGCGCTTGCGGTCGCGCGCCTGGTCGATGCCTTCGAGGGTTCGGTCCGGCTCGGTGATCTCGATATGCTGGATCTAAAGGCCCAGGCGCTGCGCGAGGCGCGGCGGCGCTTTCAGTTCATCTTCCAGGACCCCTATTCCAGCCTCAACCCGCGGCTCCGCGCCGGCGACATCGTCGCCGAACCGCTCGCCTCGATGAGCGGCATGTCGAGCGGCGAACGCCAGAAAGTGGTGGACGAACTGTTCAAGGCGGTGGGGTTGAGGCCCGAGCAACAGCGGTTGTTCCCACACCAGTTCTCCGGCGGTCAACGCCAGCGGATTGGCATCGCGCGGGCCCTGGCGCCAAACCCAGACCTGATCATCTGCGATGAGCCGGTCCACAAAATATTTTCTTTTCCAGTTGTTACAGCAATGAAAGTGAAAATACAATTACAATGAAAGAAAATTTTGAACTAATGATCTATCGAGAATTAATAGCATTATATCAAGCATTCATTTTGATTTTATTTGTACTTTCCAAGACTATTCAAGACATAAAGTTCTCAGTAATGTGCCTCTCCCTGAAAGAAATAAAAAAGATAATTGCAGTGTTGCTTCTCCATTTAAATTTAAATCAAAAATGGGCAAATATCTATTTAAAAAACAAAGCTTTTTAGGGAAGTAAAGAACAAAGTTGATACTTAAAACAAACAAAAATTATTGCCTCATGGTCCACCTAATATATATCAATAAAATTAGTACAAATAATACAACTAATTGTATTTCCTTATGTTTGTAGGATTATAGAAATTCTAGCACTTCATTGAAAAAGCAAAACACTATAGGAGTCTTGGTGTAGTAAAAGCAAATTGATTAACGACAAACCAATTTGGGGAAAAGACAGTTGTTACCATCAGAGTACTTTTGACTCCAAGAGAGAAGTAGTATTTTCGATTTTAATCATTTGAGTCCCCTCTGAAGTTTACTTCCTCCATAAAAAACCTTATATGCCATGAGTAGAAGTGACAACCCTTGCTCCAGGCTTTGGGGGGATATGTTAACCCCAAACTTTTTTTTTGATTGCTGGATTATTTCAAACAAAATGGGTATCTAAAAATTTTGATTAAATGTGTTTGGGGAAAAGAGAATTTGTGTGAGGGGAGGAGCAGATGCACTCCATTCATTTTTGACTCTTAAAACAGCTTGGTAGATCCACCTCTGACATTTATACAACCACTCCTTACATACAAACCTTATATGCCCCTGTTGCATAACTTATAATACTTGTCCCCAGGCTCTGAGGGGTTGTGTCAACTCAGGATTTTTTGTTATTTTATCTTTAAACTGCTTTGAACAAAATACCTATCTCAAAATTTTGATTGGTTGCATCAGGTCCAGTGCGGCCCCTCTCCGGTCGCGTGCATCGTGTTGAAGTAATGCCGGATCGTCACGCCCATCAGGAAGACAAGCGACGCGATCAGCCAATTGTATTCGGTCGCGAAGGCCAGCGGGTAGTGGTTCGAAAGCATCAGGAAGATGACCGGCAAGGTCAGATAGTTGTTATGGGTCGAGCGCAGCTTGGCGATCTTGCCGTATTTCGGATCGGGCGTGCGCCCGGCCTTGAGATCGGCGACCACGATCCGCTGGTTGGGCATGATGATGAAGAACACGTTCGCGGTCATGATCGTCGCGGTGAACGCGCCGAGATGCAACAGCGCGGCGCGCCCCGTGAAGATCTGGTCATACCCCCAGGCCATGACCACCAGCAGCACGAAGAGCAGGACCATGAGGAATGTGGGATGCTCGCCCAGCCCGCTCCTGCACAGCCGGTCGTAGATCAGCCAGCCGATCGTCAGAGACCCGGCCGAGATCAGGATCGCCTGCCAGACCGCCAGCTCGGCCTTCGCCATGTCGATCAGATAAAGCTCGGCCCCGGCCCAATAGATGATCATCAGAAGCGCGGCGCCCGACAGCCATGTCGTATAGCTCTGCCATTTATGCCAGGTCAGATGCTCGGGCAGCCGCGCGGGCGCGACCAGATACTTGGTGGTGTGATAGAACCCGCCGCCATGGACTTCCCATTCCTCGCCACAGGCGCCCTCGGGCATGTCCCTGGCGGGTTTGAGCATCAGATCGAGCGCGATGAAATAAAAACTCGCGCCGATCCACGCCATGGCGGTGATGACATGCAGCCACCGCACCGCGAATCCGATCCATTCCCACAAGACGACCCATTCGGACATGACAGCCTCCAAATCAATTCATCCGTCGGGTCTAGCCCAAACCGGCATTTGCCCCTATCAGGAGAATAAGCAGAGAAGCTTCAAACGAAACCGAAAGATCGCACCGTGCCCTATGTCGAGAATGTGCAGACCTTCGATCCGGACTGTAGGATTGTATGAACGAGACGCATTGACAACTATTAGAGAGATTTCTCAATCCGCGTAACCCCCAAAGACTCACTGGATCTAGAGCAGCGGTAAACAAGAATCATGAATGATTTTTCTGGAATCCTAATCTTGTCGGTTATCCTCATTGTCGTGTATTTCGCTACCATTCGCTGGTGGCGTCATCGACAAGCCGCCAAACTCGCTGATAAGCTTCTTCAGGAAGTTGTCAAGGGAAAAGACTCCTTTCGACGATAACGTCACTCAATATTTCGGATCATCGTGTTCTTCCACTACCCATTTGCTTTTCATATTTCGTTCAACATTAGTCCAACGCCAGCATAGCACAGGACTTTGTCTTGTAGAGTTTTTTGAGGAAATCGTCGATGTCCAATAACCCGGCACGCCTGGGTGAGATCTACCTTCACCGGGGGGACTTGCCTAAAGCCCGCGAGTGGTATGAACAAGCGGTCCAGGAAGCACGACAGAACGGGTCACCGGAGGATTTAACGCACGCACTCGGGAATTTGGGCAACGTCTATGCTTTACTTGAAGATTACATCACTGCAGAATCTCAATACCGAGAAGTGCTCGAAATCCAACGCACCCAAAAGGCAGATAATGCCATTGGAACCACTCTCGTTAACCTGGGAAATCTCAAAGCCGATTCAGGCTTTCCGAGACAGGCCATCGCCTACTATATGGAAGCCATTGACTTCCTAGTTCCGATTGAAAACCATCGATCGCTAGGAATTCTCTATAACAATCTGGCTCTTCAAGAACTCCAATTACAAACGACGGAACAGGCCATTCAACACTTTCAATTGGCGTTGAACTATCATCGAATGGTTGGGAATGAAGACGGGCTCGCCGCAACCTATGGACAACTCGGAAAAGCCTATTTATTGAATACTGACTTGAAAAAAGCTGAGGCGTGCCTCAACAATGCCACGGAACATTTCGTCAAATTGGCGAATAAACCTTTTACTCAAACTGAAGAGAAATTTCCAGACCTGCCAGAAACCACTCTGAAACATCTTAGCATACAACTACTAGAGTGTCAAGCAAACAGTCATTTTTTATCACCAATTATTTCTTGCAAAAGAAGTAATATGTGGACAATGTCCAAACAAGGGGAAAGCACAATTTTCAAATCATAAGCTTTAAGGCTTGAACAACTGATACAGTCCTGTGGTGGTGCAGTGGGTTTGACCTTAGCTTGGTAATACGGGGCCCAGAGATCAAATCATGCTGCAGAAATGCACTGCAGGGCCAACACAGGGACCTTAGTAGTCAAGAAGCGTTGTTAATCTAATACAGTACAATCAATGAGTAAAAAGGATTAGATTTTTCTGGTTACTAAGGCAATATATACTTTTTGAAATCAATTCAAATAACATAAATTATGCACTCATTGACATGCAGGGATAAATTGCTCAGTGAAGGGATAGATAACTGGTTTCAGGAGGTATGCTGAAATAAATGACTGACTTGACATGGCAGATAAATACATTATCAAAACTGTATGTATGATAATCAGGAGGGGAGGGTTCCTTCATGAGGGAATTGATTAGTAGGCTATAATTACAAAGGGCATAAAAAAGGAACAAAGTGGCCTAGTATGTTCATTTCGTCTTTGTGTCAGTTACGGAATCTTCTATCTATTGAATAGCACCTTCTTGAAACGTAATATAGCTTGTAATTTCATTCCTGAGAGTTTCAAGCTCCTAACTCAACGAATTTCTAAGAAAGGCATAGAGTTTTACATTATAATGTTTTAAGGGAAAACTTCAGTCTCCTGATTTTTTCTATTTTCTTTATAGTCTCGTGAAAGTTTTGATAATATTTATAGGTAGCTCTGTAGCATAAATTAAATTAAAATTAGTCCCAATAACAAAAAATTAAAGAAAATTCCAACAATACAAAACTTTCACTCATTTCCAGTATTGCGATCCCTGACCAATTAATAATTACAACAAAACTACGGTTTTTAAACTTCCGTCGCCTCAAAATTTCTATTTAGAAGCAATTCTTCTATCTAGATGGCGGCACTGTATGATGTACAAATCGTGACTGTTCAACCACGGACTGCTCACGAAATGGCAAATTATGTATTATGCTTTATATTATCGCTTATTCAGTTTACCTGAAAGAATGTTTAACTTTTCCAGTTATTTTCAGTTGTTAGTTTAACGAATCATTGCAAAATCAAAAGAATTTCCAGTTTAGATTGATTCCAAATTTGTAAAATGTTAAATGAACATGTTAAAATGTATGAGATTGATTTTGAATAATTACAGAAAGAAAGGGATACGCTTCGCGAAAGGGATCTTATCCCCATGAAAACATTACCATCAAATTCTGGATGACCAAGAATCAGCCAACATAATTTTCAAGTTGCTAACAACGAAAGTACGAATTTAGTTCTTCTATATCCGAAGTGCGTTTCTTATATATGTATCTGTAAGATCTATTCACTAGTGGCGAACGTATAAAACTGTTAGCTGTTGAATTAAAAAAAAATTTAGCTCTAATAAGAATGGAAAACTCCTATAGTTTTGCTACATTTTCGTATAATTTTCTTATAAATCGCCTGTTAAGCTTTTTCCAAATTTGTCCCCCCCCCCTCTTGAACTTTCGGTCCTCTCTCCCAAACTTATTTATTCTTAATATCATTTTTATTTTGTAGCAGCACCTTTACAGCCCTTAACTGGACTCTAGCCTATATATGTGACTTTATCCAGTGTACACCAATGTACAATTTTCTTTTTCAGTTACGAGTTATTTGTGTCCTGTCTGCAAAGAAAGTTTTGACAGTGCTGTCATCTTGGACAAACATTTCGAGAGTGATCATGCAGTCAAGAAGTCCCAGTCACATGATACCAAAGATTTCCAAGTTCTTCAAAATGAATTGTCAGATTTGAGCGCAAGTTTGAGGGTAAGCTTAATTATTTAACGTATAGCGAAAGGGCCGAGATTGATCCCGTTGCCAAACTTAATCGGCTTTCCGACCGAGTTGAGAGCGAAACGATTCAGGCATTATTAGCCGCCTACGATTCTGGCCAACGGGTGAACGGTCAAGTGGAAAAGCTCACTCAAGATGATCGAACCGTTGGGTTGAACAGGAAACGAAAGGCGTTGGTCGAAAAGTGCCGGCAATTAGAAACGGAGCGAAGGAGGGATGACCAAATCGCCGGCGAAACAAGGCTGGTCGCTAAAGCGACTCAAATTGAGGCGGATGAACTTCACTATTCTGGAACGCTTTTAAATACCTACAACCTGCCCGTACTTGAAAGCAAAAAAGCCCAAACTCTGAACCGGACCATTGGCCGGTATCCTGAACTCGAATCCAAGGGTGGCATTCGGCTAGAGGTAGCCACGGAGATGGGATTCAAGGCTGTCAACCTAAATGAAGTGGCACCCATTGCCGAAACACTTGGCCATCCAATTTTTCCCGACGGAAAACCCGATTTCCGTATGTTAAGCGAGCCAAAAGAACAATTTTTCCTTGCTATGCTTTTTGCCTTAATGAAGGCCTACGATCAGGGCGAGGATATTTTTCCCACCGCGAGATTCGAGGATTTGCCAGTTGACGAAATGAAAGTGCTGGTCAATTTATTCCAATGGCTATTGAAAGAACATCATCCACATTTGCGGAAGGAAACAGCGTTCAAGGGAAAAGACCTTCAAAAAGTAGCGGGACAAGTTTTAACCAGAGCCAATCTGGTTCGAATTGGCGCGTCATCTGATTTGTTTGGCAAAGCTTTTCTCGACAAGGAAACGGTTTTGGAAATTTTCAATGGCAACTCGCCACTGTGATCACCTGGTTACGACTTTAATAATGACTGCATAGACCGCGTTGGTGTATACCAAATATCATCAAACACCATATTTGACTCTTCGACTTTTTTAGCGGTTGTAAAGGCTGGCAGTTTAAATCCAGGTTCGCTAGAAAAAAAAGGAGAAAGAGAGAGAGAGAGAGAGAGAGAGAGAGAGAGAGAGAGAAAGAGAGAGAGAGAGAGAGCGAGAGAGAGAGAAAGAGAGAGAGAGAGAGAGAGAGGGGGGGGGAAACCGCTATTTACTGTTTTTACCTCTCTTTTCGTATCTCTCTGATTCTTTTCTTGTCTCTTTCCCCCTCTCTTAATTCCTCTTACCCTCTCTCTTTTCTTCTCTTTCACACTTTTTCTCCCTTTGCTCTCTCCTATCTTTACGTCTCGTCCCCAAAGTGTGATGCCCTTTCATTTAATGACTATTGCATGGTTAGTCCACTACAAAAATTTACCCCAGCACTCCCTACCGGCGAAAAAATTCAAGCAGACTATTGAATTAATGTAATTTTTCTTAAGAATTATGAGTATACCAGGGGTCAGCCTACCTGCTATTGACTTCAACTCTCCCCCCTCTCGATAGCTTGTAACATGCTCTGGAACACACCCCCTGAGTTTGCCCGAAGTTGCCACTCTTTTACTCTGTTCGGAAAGGATATTAGAGAATATCTAGGAAATAATTGAGTTTTCTTTTGTTTCCTTTTTTTCTGTTTTTTTCCTGTTTCCCCTGGACTTGACGGCTCAAAATTAAGTTAGGATGTTTATTTGAGTTGGTGAAACTATAAGTTGGTGGCCTAGCTTGTGATTTCAGGGATTGAGGAAGGCGACTGGATTTTAGAGGGTTTTTTTTTTCAATCAGTTCTTCCCTAGGCAAGGAACCTGATGTGGGATACCCGGTCGAGCTTAAAAATAACAGAATTCATACCTTCTATTTTCCAAAATCCAATTTTTTTTATAAATAGCTTGAGATTCCAAATGATAGTAACGAATTGGGCGTGGGGAGTGGGACTTGTACGAACTATCCACTAGTGGAGCTGACCTCAAATAGGGGAGAGTAAAATATACTAATCACTTTTGTTTCCCGACTTCAATCATAAATTAAAACTGAATCCTATGTCTCCCTTGAACCTTCAAATTTTATGCGACCATCCCCTTACATAAAAACTAACGTGCCCCTGGGGAATAACTTACAAACCTTGACCCCGGGATTTGTGAGGTTGTGTCAACCCCAGAGGCTTTGTTATAGGATATGTGAAGGATTTTAAATGAAATGGATATCTAAAAATTTAGATTAAACTAATTTAGGGGAAAAGGGCGTGCAGGGAACAAATTGGCCTCTGATTACTTTTAACTCTCAAAGTGAAACTGCAACCATCGTTTTCTAATCAAGAGAGCCCGCTCTGAAGATTATTCTACCAATCCTTCTATAAGAACTCTATGTGCCCCTGAGGCATAGCTTACAACACTTGCCCCAGGGCTCTGGGGGGTTGTGTTGGCCCGAAGTTTTTTTTATTTGATCCTTGGACTGTTTTGAACAAAATGGTAATCTCTAAATTTTGATTAGATGCATTCGGGGGAAAGTGGACATGGGGTAGGGGGGAGGAACCCTTCCGTAATATCCTCATATACCCCAGTGACTTTCAACATGTGCCCTCGGGCTCTGGGGAGTTGTTGTGACCCAGGAGTTTGTTATTTGACCTTTGAACTATTTTGAACTATGTTCCTATCAAATGAGCCCCTCTGGGAGCTCAGTTTCTATGTCTATAGTCTGTCGGGAATTCGAAGTGGCAAGAAAAAAAGAATGGGAGAAGAAATTATAGCGCTGAATTTAATACTACAAAAACATACTCTTGAATGAGGGTTTACCCTTGCAGGATCGTCCAGCATCAAGGAATCGCAGATAGCACCAGCACATTGTCCCAGAATAGCCAAAGATGGCTAAGGCTGTGATTAATGACTGCCAATTTCAAACAGAAGAAATACTGTGTCTATACAAACTAATATTCTATTTTCATGAAATGTATTGTTTGGCTCATTTCTCATCAGGGAGATGGTTAGCCTATATAGGTGTTGGTGCTTTATATGATAGCCGAACTATCTGTAACGGTGCTTTTTTTTGTCACCCTGTGAAAGGAATATAAAAATAAGCTTATATATTTATATATTTAAGTGAAGCTAAATTTTTAATACCAATTTAACGACAGGCTAGTCAATATATTGTGTTTCGAGTGTATAAGTAATAGCAGCTCTCAGGGAAAGAACAAAAAGTAGGTAACCATAAAAGATGAAGCAATAAACGAAAATGGAAAAAAAAGGAATTGGAAAAATTGGAAACACTCAGTATTTTCTAACTGAGACAGTGACAGACTAGTTAACGTATTGAGTTTCGAGTGTATAAGTAATAGCAGCTCTCAGGGAAAAATCAAAAAGTAGGTAATCATAAAAGATGAGGCAATAAAACGAAAATGAAATAAAAGGAATTGGAAATATTGGAAACACTCAGAATTGAAGCATGAAAGAACAAAATGATTCCAAGAGTTGGGGTATTTTCCAACTGAGACAATGACAGGCTCGTTAATGTATCGCGTTTCGAGTTTGTAAGTAATAGCAGCTCTCAGGGAAATAACAAAAAAGTAGGTAATCATAAAAGATGAAGCAATTAAACGAAAATGAAAAAAAGGAACTAGGAATATTGGAAACACACAGAATTGAAACACGAAAGAACAAAATGACTCCAAGAGCTGGGGTATTTCCCAACTGGACAGTGACAAGCTAGTTAATGTATTGTGTTTCGAGTGTATAGGTAATAACAGCTCTCAGGGAAAGGAGAAAAAAGTAGGTAACCATGGAAGATGAAGCAATAAAACGAAAAGGAAAAAAAAAAGCGAAATAAAACGGTTCAGTATTAGCTAATCACTTAGAAGTATTAACAATAACCAATTTTTAGCTGCAGTTTCAGCTACTTGTCTTTTTTTATTTATTCTACAGGGACAAGTAGCAAGCATATCGCCTACCCTTGCTGCAGCGGGAATCGACCTCTTTTGCCCCATATTGCCAGGCTTAGAATCAATCCACTGTGCTACTGCATACATTTTATAAAACAATTGTTTGTGGGGTCGTTGATGTAAGGATACTAGGAAGTAGCTCATTAAAATTTCTCTCTCGTAATTATAGGAAAATTACAAAAAAGTATTGGAAGGGGCTTTGAAATAAAGACTCCCCCCCCTGTCCACGTGGCTGTCCTTAATGTATCGGACTAATGGCTTAATACTGGACAAATTTGTAATGTTAGTTGCAGTTGTTGCCACATATATCTTATTTTCCACTAAAAATGTCCTTTTTCCAGGCTTTCGGAGAACAGGAATCGTTTAAAAAGCCGACTTTCTGTCATTCAAGAAAACAGATGCGCCCTGGGCTCTGAACTTCGGAAAGATTCGGCCTTTATTCGTTCTGTTGAGAGGGAAATGAACACCTTGAAGCCACAATTGACCCAACTCCATAGAACGAGAGAGCAACTCCAAGTGTAAGTTCTTTTTCTATTGCCCGATTATACTTTTTCCCTGCCCTTGCCACTTCACCTTATCCCTTTCCTTATACCTTATCCCTTGTTATTAAAAAAAAATTGTATCACAACTTACTTTATGTGCATTTTTGTGACTTTTTACTAGTCGGGCATAAATTTCATGGGGGGAGGGGTCCTTACCACTTTACCTTATCCTTTTCCTTGTACCTTATCCCTTTTAATTAAAAAAAATTGCATCACAACTTATTTTATGTGCATTTTTGTGACTTTTTACTCTTCGAGCATAAATTTCATGGGGGGAGGGGTTCAAGCCTGGGAACTCCACTCTGGATACGGTTTTGCTAAGGACCGATGTCTTTTATTCTTTCTTGCTTATTTTCTCATTTTTTGCTTCTCCCTTTGTTTGATTCTTAAATTTTTCCCTTTTTTCAGTTTTGTTGTTTTTTCTCATTCTTCTTTTAGAATTTGGTTTTTATATTGTTTTTCATTCTTTAAGATTGTAGCTTCAAAGCGCTTAATTAACTCTTAGTTTCTGCGTTAATAAGAGAACCCCATAGAAATTAGAGCTAAAAAAATTAAAGCATTTTAATCGTATTTCGTTTATTTAAAATCACACACTAAAAACCGAGTCAAATTCAAAACGAGCAAAAATTAACATGAGTAGGGCTGACAAAACCATGCCTTCCCAAGACCAGAACATAATTTGCAGAACAAAATACATTTAAAATGTTTTCACTTTGTTTTTACTTGTTTAGAAAGTTTTTACAAGACATATCAAGGGGAATGCCTCCCCCCCTGCACCCCAACTACAGTGTGAGTGTCTGATGCACTAAAACAACTAAGACTAAAGCAAAAAAGAGCAAATAGGGGCTCTTCAATTAACAAATTCGTTTTCTATTACTATGATTTTGAAAGAATCACAATCGTTGTAACTGAAAAGCTATTGAATAAAACACAAAACGTGTCTTAATCCCATTGTTTATCAAGATAATAACGGTCCCAGGATACGTTGAGGCAGCTTATTCCATGGTAATGGCTACAAGCGGTGGCGCAGAAAAAGTCAATCTTTTAAAAGTGCATCAAAGACTACCACCGTCACCTTTACAGTTGGAGTGATTCAGTTTCAGAAGCTTTTTAGGAGCAGGAGGTGTATTAGTCATAATGGGTATATAACTGTTCAACAACAGTTTCCAGTCCCGGTCTTCAGGTACTAAAGTTGTTGCTGAGCGCAGCCATGTCATTATTTGAAAATAAACACGCAGGTAGTGCTGTAGCAGACGTGGGCAGTAAGTGTTTGGGGTGAACAAAGCTAACCTCACTGATTATTTTTTATATAAACAGAAGGTGTCGGAGTACAATTAAGGATTTGTCAGATATCCCTCTGTACGAGCGTAGAAGAGCCTTGTCGCCTGCCACAATCGGTTCTTCCTTGTTCGCTGAATAGCAGTCAAACATGTGAATGGCTTCAAAAACTTGGTGTCAGCTGTAGTGTTCCGCATGGAAAGTTCATTAACACGTGCGATTGCAAAGTATTTTCATATACTGAAAAGCCACAACGCCACCAAAAAGACATGTTGGAACGGGAACGAAGTCTGGGCATGATGAAAGAAGCCCGCGGCAATTTGGAAGAACGCATGGAACACCGGATGCGACAACTTTCACAGGCCAAATCCTCGCTGCGCATGGAAATCGCCAAAAGCCAAGAACTCAAGGAAACCATCAAGCAAAGCGAGGATCGATTTAAAGAACTTGCCGAGAATATGAACGAGGGCATGGTCATGCTGGACGACACCTTGGGTATCACCTACGCCAACCCAGCCTTTTGTAAAATGCTCGGCACGCATCCAACAGAAATTGCCGGCCATGGCTTGATGGACTATCTGGACACAGAAAACTGGGCCATCTTTGAACTGGAACGAGAAAATATGGCTCAGGACCAGGGTGCACCTTTTGAAATTACCTGGCGGACCAAAGAAGGGGTTGAGGTACCTTCGATCATGTCGCCCCGAATGGTCTGGGATCAGCAGGGACAAGCCAAGGGTAGTGTGTCGGTGGTGACGGACATCTCACAGCTCAAGCGCGCCGAATCGGAAAAGCTGTTTCTGATGCAGAACGATCAATTAACCAAACTGCCAAATCGCCAACTCTTTTGCGAACGTTTGGACGATATTTTCGGTTCGGTGACCGACCCCTCCCTTCAAATCGCCGTGGTTTATTTGGATATTGACCGCTTCAAAAGAATTAACGATTCACTAGGCCATACGATTGGCGATAAATTACTTCAAGCCATCGCCAACCGGCTCTCGGAATGTATCGAAGATCAGGATTTATTGGGTCGAATGAGCGGCAATGAATTTGCGATTTCCATGACGATGGTCCCCCAACTCCAAGATGTTGTTTCCAAGGTAGAGCATCTTCAGGAAACCATTAATCGACCCTTTCTCATCGAAGAATTCAATCTCACCATTTCGGCGAGCTTGGGCGTCAGTGTCTATCCCACGGACGGCGATCACGCAGCCCTGCTTTTAAAGCATGCAAAAGCAAACGCTGATTTTTTTCGATTTGGGCGGCCGGCTGCGTTTGGTCGATCTGCCCGGCTATGGCTATGCGCGGGTGTCCAAAACCACGGTGCGACAATGGACCAGACTGCTCCAGGCCTATTTGCGTGGCCGCGTTCCCTTGGCCCGAGTGATGGTCCTTGTCGATGCCCGCCACGGGCTGAAGGATTCCGACCGCGAGAACATGGATTTGCTCGACGCGGCTGCGGTGCCCCATCAATGCGTGCTGACCAAGGCCGACAAGCCCAAGCCGGCCGAATTGGAAGACTTGATCGGGAGCGTCACGGATGAGTTGGTCAAACACCCCGCCGCGCTCCCCGACGTCCTTGCCACCAGCGCGAGAACCGGCCTTGGCGTCGAAACACTGCGGGCCGAACTTGCGCAACTGGCCGGCAGCGCGCCATAACGGCCGCGCCGCTGGCCCAGCCCGCCCAACAACGAGAAGTCGCGGTCGAT
>JAAAKM020073195.1:157886639-157916758 GCA_010016025.2 Alatinidae sp. Z8VKAUB7J3 | reverse complement strand
GCGACGCGGCGACACCCCTCGATCCGCGGCGCCCGGCGAGGCGTGTAGGATGCCAGACCCGACGCGCGGGGGTCCGGCGGGTCGGCTCCGAGGGACATGACGATGAAGCGATGTGTGCGTGCGGCGGTCCTGTGTGCCGTCCTCTTGGCCATGGTGTCGATCGGCGGGCCGGCGATGGCCGCGGAGCCGGGCCACATCCAGGTGAAGGCCCCGCCCGGCATCGCGATCTTCCTCGACGACCAGCTCATGGGTACGACCACCGAGGAGATGGGCGGCCTCATCATCCAGGACGTGCCGGCCGGCGACCACACCCTCAAGGCGGCCAAGACCGGCTTCCGCCCGCACGTGGCGCGCATCAAGATCGTCTCGGGGCAGGTGCTCGTGCACCAGGTCGCCCGCCTCGTACCCAAGGTCACCATCAAGGAGGACGGCGAGTCCTCGGGCGCGGCCCTGAAGCGCCAGGTCGGCTGCCTCATCATCGTGACGCTGCCCGTCGAGGCGACGCTCGACGTGCCCACCGCCGGCCTCGAGGGCTACCGCAAGAAGCGCGGTCGCGTGACGGTGTCGGGCGTGCCCGTCGGCACGCATGCCGCGACGTTCACGGGCCTCGGCAAGACCCTCACGCGCGACCTCGCCATCAAGCCCGACACCACGACCAACGTGCTCGTGAACTTCGCGACGGGCAGAGTCAAGATCACCGAGTCCGCCGGCATGCCCGAGGCGGGCGGCGCGCCCGTCCTGTGCCTTGCGTCCTTCACTGATTTGCTAGTACCATAGCCTTTTGTTTCTTAGATCTCTTCCATAACAGTCCTAATCTCCTCATTCGTCGTATTCTCAGATAATTTCAATCAGAATTTTGTTCTTTTAAACTCTAACTACAGCTTTAGAGTTTGATTGTATGCTATTAGCTATTGCTCCTACTTCTTCCTTAATTCTAGCTTACATCAGATCTAAGTTTTATTTTAATATGTTATTTGTTTTACTCTATTTAATTTATTTTAATTTCTGTTTTTTGGGTTTCTCTTCTTTGATAGCAAGTTCTGATCTTTTAAGTTTGAAATATTAAATAGCTTTGTCTATGCTTGTCTTAAGTCTGAATATGAACGTTTAATTTTGTTTTAAAACAACTCTTCCGGAAAGTAATTTTAATTAACGAGAGTAAACATTGGACTTAAATAATAATAATAATAGTTTATTCCTTGAATGAAAACCACAGTTGTTTAAGGGGTCAACTTCTCTTTTCTTAAGCAAATCACTAATAACACATTTCAGGTCATTTGGAGATGAGCCAAAAAGATGCAATTTTTAAGGATTTACTACCTTAAAATTATTTAATATTCAAGAGCCATAAAACAATCTTATGGAGCAATCTTTAAATTTCATAAACTATATTTTCTACTAATTAACAATAGGAAAAATATAAACATTATCAACTTACTTAAAAATGATGCGAAGTTTTGTTTTTGATCCATCTTAATGTTTACACGAATGATGAACTAATATTAGTTGAGTAATTTGAGCTAAGAAATATACTAGTTTGAAATTAATTTCTGAGTTAGTTATATGAATTACTTAATTCTTTCTTTTTTCTTAGGTTTCCAACTGACACAAATGCCTGGAACATTGACGAACAGTTCCTAATTGGTCCAGCCTTTATGGTATCTCCTGTACTTTATAAGGTAAATTATATAAGTTGCTATCCCTATTTCACATGAGGCAAAAGATATTTCTAGGAAAAATCACTCGGAGATTTAACCTCCTTAGGAAAATCAGCTATACTACTAATATTACTATTATTGACGACCCATAGAATCACCATGCCGAATGAGGCCGTGTTCCACACGCTGTTCCTCCAACCCAATCTATTTAAAGCAAGGCTGCATCCAGGGGGTTAGCCTATTGGGTTTGAACCTCCCTCGACATTTTTTTTTAATCGCAAAAACGTTATAAAAATGCATATAAACAAATTTTTCGTGTGTTTTTGGCTTTTTGTATACCCCCTCCCCCAACAAAATAAGTCCCCTCAACAAAATCCCGGATAAACTCTTGATTTAAAGGTTCACTCTTTACTTCGACCACGTAGGTCTAATGTCCAATAAATTCTTTCTTGTCACCTTTTCTTGCCGTTTGACCCAAAATGGATGACCAAAAAGCAAAATCTTTGGTAATAATGTCATCCTCCGCCCGTAGAAAGTACCCAAGCCATCTTGAAGCCCCTTGAGAAATAGATTTTACACACAGAATGGCAGCAAGCAGACATAAAAAGCTACCGTCAAATTGACTAAAATTCATTGCAGCAAAGATTACTTGGAAACACTTGTCGTGAGTCCGGGACTATCACCTCATATTTACTTGAATTTAATATGAACTTGGTTTGTTTATATTATCTTTATCAACTGGGGTGAACATGTTCGATTTCACTTCAAGTGGTGAGAGAACTCAATATTCTACATATGACCATTCGTGTTAACGTAAACTAAGACCAAAATGAGGAATAACACAGCAAGTTAACATAAGTTACACAATACATCTTTTTTTATCGAATAATTTCAAAATATACAGGCTAAGAAAATACATTGAAAACTGGTTTTCTGACTGTATTTTTTTTTCTAATATTGGCTAAAACAATAGCTAAAAAATCGAGATAATCACTATTTTGCCAATAATCCCTTGTACTTTTTAATAATTCTTGTTTTCTGACTTTGTCAGAATTAGAGCTCCCCCAAAACTTTCAAAAAATTTCATTTTTGAGTGAATTTTGTGATTTATTCACGATTAAGGATGAAATGGGATGTTTAGTTTGTATTACTAATGCGTTTATTTTTATTTTTGTAAATCTTGTCTGTTTTAAAATTCTGGCTTTTTTTTCTTTGAGTTGAAGAGTGCAATGAGTCTTATGCATTTTTTTTAGACCTTAGACCTTGATCCTCTAGGCGCTTAGGGCATCCATAAAGAGTCATGAGTCATTCCTCATTGCTGCGGCTGCCAAGACATCCTTCTATTCAGGTTGAAACAAGACATTGAGATTTGGGACATCAGTTCAATAGCTACTTTTTACGGTGTTTTCAGGGCGTCCATTTCTTCTGGTACCGCATGGCTGCCTCCGGAGGACACCTTTGGCAATTGAATTTTTTGACAAACGAATCACATGCCCGAGTTATCTCTATTTCTGAAACTTGAAAACCAGTAGTCAGTGGCTGAGACATCTCCTGTCATAGTGTAGCGTTCATTTTTTTTTGGGGGGAGGGGGGTTCAATGGGTATTTAGAATGTACCCTAAACACATATTTTGAAACAATAGGAGTTGCCTTTTTAAGGCGTATGTGTAAGTGCCACGTTTTTGAACCATAACAAAGCGTCAAGAGGAGGTTGCTGTTGAACAGGGTCAGCTTGAGTCAGAGAGAATTTCTGCTGGCTTCGCCGAACTTGGTCAGTTGCCTGAAAGATATATTTGCCTGGCCAATTCTGAGCTTGACTTCTGTGTGACAGGTACTGGTTTTGTGGATGGTGCTGCCTAAGTACTTGAACTCCACGACTTGCTCATTGGTCGGGTTTGCACCGCGTAAGCGGATTGGAGATCCAGTGTTGGTCTTATTTTTTGTTTTGATGGCAGTGATTTTGAAACAGAAAGGTCTGGTAGCAGCTTTGGGTTGGTTGAGATATTGCTTTTTCTTGCAGGTATCTAGGAGACATAATCTGCTAAGTCTATATCTCTGAGTCTCTGCGTGTTTACTTTTGGTTTTTGCGTAATAGAACTTCGTGGAACGCCAGGAAAAATACTTGTTATGGAATAGGGTTTGTTTACTTTTGTTTGTTAAATAATAGGGACAGATAAAGTCCACTATCCAAGGCTCAGGGTGGTTTAATTAAGATATATTTCTTTACAATATCTTTTCAGGAAGTTTCAAATCATTTCAAGACATTCTTAAGACATTTTTCTTCGAGACGTTACAAGATATTTTAAAACATCCCAATACATTATATAAGACATTTTTTCTTAAAGAAATTTTTTCAAGACGTTTCACGACTTCCAAAGACGTTTTCAAAGATTTTTCTTCAAAACGTTTTTCTTTATTTTTTCTTTAGTTCTTACCTAATAGCTTCTCAAACTGTTCAAAATACTACGAAGGCAAGGTGGGAAAAACCTTCAGAGTCCACCAGTTGGAGAACTTTCAAGACGCCACATCCTAGCGAGTAATCCTATCAGGCTTCATAGTACCCGAATTCATCGGGCCCCTAACCTAAGCTGACAACCAGGGCCCTAGCATCCGATTTCACTGGAGAGGGGGGAGGGCTCTAGCATCCATTTCCATGGATATTCTTGCACCCAATTTCATTGCACCCTAACCTAACCACCAGGGGCCTTAGTGTCCAATTTCAATGGGGGCCCTAAAATACAATTCCAACGGAGGGCCCTAACATCAAAGTTCATTGGTAACCTCTAACCTAACCACCAGTAATTGCGGCTAGCGAGCAATTCCACCCAACATACTTTTATTACGTAATGTTGTTTGTTTCAGCATCTATTCACCATCTTCATGAGAAAGCGGTAAGAACTCTCCAGTCAGTCACACACACTCCTATTGACCTCCTTAATGTTAAAGATATTTTTTTTTCTCTATCTTTGTAAGCATATCAATACTTCCAGGGAGATATCCCATGTTAACTTTTGGGACTACTCAAACTAGTAGGGGAATTAAACTTGTGTACAGTTATTACAACTAGAACTCTTGAATTAAATCGAACTCTTGACACTAGTTAGAAATAGGACATTACAATAGGATATTTTGATTCTTAAGCCTTAGAGGTGGCTATCACAAATGAATAGAAATTAATTAAAGAAGACAGAAGTTTTCAAAGAAAATTGAAGATTTGGCCAGCAATTACTATTAAAGAATAAATGAAACCGAAAACGAACAGAAAGTAAAATAAATGATTATATACAACTTAGAGATAAGGTATGGTGATCTATATGTATAAATAAACCTTGAAATGAGTAAAAAGTCAATTTAACATTCGATTCAAACTTAAAACGAATAAAAATAACTAGGAGTTTGGCTACTGGTTCTTTTCCCCTCTCCTAATCGTAAATGTTCTAAAGCCTATTTTGGCATTTTATGTTTACTGAAAACAAAATATATCATAAACTTTTTATTATATTCATAACGCTAAATAATAAAAATTACAGTCAAAGAAAATGTCAAATTGCTGAGATTTTCAGTGATTTATATCATTACATATTAAATAATCAGTTTAATTTTGCTAGTTCTTTCATTTGTTTTGTTTGTTATCAATGTTTTGAAAAATTAAAGCACACTGTTCAAAATACATATACTTTTCAATAAAATGAAAACATTGTAATAAGTTTGAATACATGTAATTAATCTTATTTTTACTCGTTTTATGGTTCATTTGTTCATTGACATCAGCATCTATTACCTTTATGTTTGATATGATTATCTATTTTAATTTCTGTTAGTTTTGGGTTCAATTTATTCTTTGATTGTAATTTTAGGTCAATTTGATTTTGAATTATTATAGGACTTTGTTTCTAGTGGTTTTGTACATACCTGTATTTTTTTTTATTTTATAAATTTTTACAATACCTAAAAACTAGAGACAGTTAAAAAGAGGAAAATCAAGAAAACAGAAAAAAAATTGTAAATGCTTTGCAACTGTAGACATCAACATTATTGTCAAAGACCGCTTCCGACTCAACCAAGAGATCGTCTCCGTCCACCTCAAACGGAATCGGAAACAGTGAAGCGCCGTGACAAGGGCCGCCGATACACAGCCCCGAATCCGGTTCGTATTGCGCGCCGTGGGTTTGACAGATGAGATAGCGCCCCTGACCATCAAAGAACTGGGCGTCGCCATAGTCCAAAGAGATTGGGATATGACGGCATTTATTCTCATACACGTAGAGTTCCCCCTGGTATCGAATCACGAATGCGCTCGCATACCGCCCTTGACGCACGACGCGAAAGGTCTTGGCGGATCCCTCGGCCAAACCGCCCACTTTTGAAACTTTGATCTTCATACCCACTCGCACGGACTCGACTCCAGGCTTGCAATAGCCTTTGGCCCCGTTATTTTTTCGCCTTCCATCTGCCGAGATTGATTCCGCAGACACAGACCCAGTATCACAAGCCTATGTCCACAGCAAACGACATTCGGAAAGGAATGGCCATCAAGCACAACGGCGACCTCTGCATTGTGCTCGATACGCAACACCGCACGCCTGGAAACAAACGCGCCTTCTGCCAGATGAGTTTGCGAAGTCTCCGAACCGGAAACTCTTCCGACGTTCGCTTCAGCTCTACGGAACGGGTGGACATCATCCCCTTGTTCACCAAGAAGATGGAGTTCAGCTACCTCGACGGGGCGGACTATGTGTTCTCGGACCCCGAGACTTACGAGACGGTCAATCTCACGGCCGATCTAGTCAGCGACGCCAAGGACTACTTGGTGGAGAACGAAACCTGCACCGTCACCTTCGTGGAAGAACGCGCCGTGGCGATCGAAATCCCCCCTAGCGTCACGCTGGAAGTCACCGATGCTCCGGAAGGAATTAAGGGAGATTCGACGAGTAACGTGCAAAAAACCATCACGCTCGAAACGGGTATCAACATCCAAGCCCCTCTCTTCATCAAGGCGGGCGAGAAAATCCGCGTCGATACCCGGACCGGCAAGGTGGACGCCTTCGTGGCCCACGCCCGCCGCGAGATCGAGGCGCGCGCCGAGGTCGAGCAGGCCGGCTGATCCCCCCGCGGCACACCACCGCCGCGGTCCGGGAATCCCGGCGGGTATCCCCCTGGAAAGAGGGGTGCCCGCCGCTACCGGAAATGGCACACTGATAGGGTTCGGCCCGTTCCTCGCGGAACGCCGCCGCAAGCCCCGTACGACACCCTGGAGACGAACTCATCCGACGCCATCGCTTCGACCGGTCCATGCCCCGTGACATGGGACCGCGAGTCAACGACCGCATCACCATCCGCCGCGTCCGCGTCATCGACCACGAGGGCACGAACCACGGCGAGATCGATACCCACGACGCCCTGCGCATGGCCCGCGAGGCCGGCCTGGATCTCGTGGAGGTCAATGCCAAGTCCCGGCCGCCCGTGTGCCGCATCATGGACTTCGGCCGCTACAAGTACGAGCAGAGCAAGAAGGCGCACGAGTCGCGCCAGAAGCAGCACCGCAGCAAGCTCAAGACGGTGCGCCTGCGTCCCAAGACGGATCCGCACATGCTCGACATCCGCGTGGCCAAGGCCCGCGAGTTCCTCGAGCGGGGCGACAAGGTCCAGCTCATGATCCTGTTCCGTGGCCGCGAGATGGCCCACCAGGAGCTCGGGATCAAGCACTGCGAAGAGGTCGCCAAGCGCCTCGAGGACATCGCCAAGGTCGAGCAGTGGCCCCGCATGGAGGGCCGCCGCATGTCCATGTTGTTGGGGAAGAAGTAGCGCAGCTACTTCTTCGCCAACAACCCCGTGACCGTAACCGTCACCGTCACCGGGCCCGGGGACGGCGGCAGGGCGGGATGGGGCGGCGAGCCAACGCAGGAAGACCCCTCGAATCGGGGCTGAGTTCGGATTGTGGGCTGCAATTCGCCCACATGAAGTCGGAATCGCTAGTAATCGCGGATCAGCACGCCGCGGTGAATATGTTCCTGAGCCTCTCCGTGGATGATCAGGGGACAAAGAAGCACGGGCTTTTGATAACTTAAGCCAGTACTAGTAGGCGCGAGGCTTATTTAACATGTATAACTGCTATCAAACGTTTTTTTATGCTTTGATATTAAGGTTGTAAATACTTCGAGACCTTTGACGTTGAATTTGAGGGTTTTTATTGCGAAATTTTTCGTAAAATATGTGTTTTAATAAGTATTATAAGGTAAGGTAGTTAAGTCAAAAAATGTTTACCGGAAATAAGTCTGATCGAAATGGAATAGAGGTTGCTACGCTTTATTTCATGAATTAAAAGCAGCAAGAGTTACCGCAAAAGCCGGTCTGAGCCTTAGAATAATTTTCTATTCTAAATACCTGAGAAAAACAAGTGCTCGTGACAAATATCGGAACCAATAGTGAAGATGAGAAGTCTCGACGATCGCAGCTAAACGACGTTAAAGAGAATATGTCGATTATGTGTCATGATATGCATTCTTTGAACAGTAACATGTGGTTATACTTGTTTTAAATGCCATTGGACATGATGTCAAGACCATGATTGTCTACACATGTAGTCTACCATGAAACTCTTCAATTACAGGAAAGACAACAATATGAAATTGTAAATTCTATTGAAATAGGAAGAGACCACAGTGATTGTAATACCGTCAAAGCACAACGCTTGTTGAGATTTCTTTTTAAATGTAGTTATTAATTTGTGATTGAAGGTATGAATCAAACAATTTATTGCATAAAATTATTTAAAAAATGTACCGCTGTGCAGAGCGGACGCTTTTACTCTTCTATTGAGAACGTAAAATTTTCTTGTTGCTTCTATAGCCCAAAAAAGTCCACGAAGCTTTCAAAATACAATATGTCTATCATTGTAAAGTAAAGTTACAGCTTCGCTTTTTGAATTAAGTTGAAATGTTTCAGTGGTTACTATACTTCTGAGAAAAGCTCTGATGATCTATCTATCTATCTATCTATCTATCTATCTATCTATCTATTATGGTTTAATACATGCTATCTTTACCTAAATGTTTATAAGTCAAGTTTCTTTGCTTTCCTAAGAGTTTCTGAATTATTAAAAAAAACTTTTAAAATGGTATTGGCAGACCAGAGAATTGTCACTTTAGATTTGTAGCTACTATTCTTGATGAAAATTAAGCCTTAGAGGACCACTTTGCTTTTCGAAGTAATACCTTAAATCAAGTATTTTTTTTTTCAAGACCACGCTGCTTTTCACTGAGAACCACGGAGATTTGATAAACAAAGTCTTGCAAGCATTTTAAGGGATCTTAACCGTATTTTCCAGGTCCAAGATTGACAACCCTCTTTCATTCTTCAATTAAATCGTAGGTCTGTTATCTGTCAACTAACCAAACAAGTCCATTTCAGGTTTTTAAAAAAAAACTAGTTTCACCAGCTTTTCGTCACCTCCCTCCACTCACTCGAGGTTAAGGCCTTGAATGTTGAATACCTCGTCGCTCAGCTTGTGCTCTGCATAGTCTAAATAAAATAAGAAAATCACAAATGTCAAATTTACTGATTAAGCGTGGGCTTGTTTTAAATTATGGCATATAAAGGAGTAGTCACTATTATCATTTATTTCAGTGGCCGAAGTGATTCAACAAATGGTGGCAGGTTACACATAATGTTAAATAACTTCAAAACCATTTTTTAAAAGGAAAAAGTCTTAAACCTTGGATTCTTAATCAATTTGCACTCACATTTAAGTCTGATATCGTTTTTCTTATATTGTACAATTTCAGCTTTCAACGAAAAAAGGATATATTTTCAATACTTATACTTTTAAAAACAGAAAAAAAAGATTGCCCATTAACGAGCTCCAGCCAATGGCCCTGAGATTTGGTCTGCTTGAGATTTGTCTCTTTACCTGTCGATTGAGCTAGCCAGGGGTGAGCTAGTGAGCTAGTTTAGGGGCTACACCTAGTGCTACTAATATATTAAAATAAACGAGATTTCTATAGCAGATCCCACGCTTTTAAAATGGGCGAGCTTGTCGAGGCGTTCCTTGAGGATACTCGAGGCGACATCGCCGACCCGACGAACTTTGAGTTTGTCTTTGGCAAAGGCGAGCCGCGTCTCCAGTTTCAGGCCGATGTCTCGCCCTTCGCCGAGATAAAGCCGATCCTCATACCAATAAGGATCCCGTCTTGCTGCGGCCTCGGATTCCCGGTTTTGGTCCCGAATGGCGTCCTTGTAATGCCGTGGATCGGTGAAAAAGTCCAAACCATCGAGTGCCGTTTCCACTTTGATCTCGTCGTTGGTGAAGCCCGTCAACATGGTCAGACCCCGGTTGGGCACGTAAATATTGATACTCATTTTGTCTTCGAAATTCATACCTTCATACAAAAGATCGATGACGGCTTTTTTGGCGCGGTTAATGTTGGGGATACTGGCAAAGAACAAGTCGAAGACCACGAGGAAGTGGCGCTGCCTCGTGAAATCTCCAGCATAGGTTTCATCGTCCATTTGACCAGGATCCTCTAAATCAACTGCCCGGAAGCTGGTGATTTCCTGGGGTTCGCCATTGTCGAGGATCTGGAAATTCTTTTGATCCAGGCCTCGAAGGGGCTTGCCGCCTTTCAAGATTTGGACGGGAACCTCGATGACCACCACTTTCTCAGATTCAGTAACATCTTGAGCAAAAAGGGCTGCGAGACTCGTGCTCCACAAACAGGACAGGGACATAAAAACGATAAAACCATGCTTTTTCACCATTGATCCGCCTTGGGGCCGCTGTGTGAACGGTCCGAAATAGTTTGGGTTAGAGTGAGCAGATACCATGCCATGGAACGGTTCTGTGAATTACAACCGCCTAAGCACCTGGTTTGTGTGCCGCTCTCTGAAGAAAAGCCACGATGTTTCTGAATCCGTAGCAAGGTTAAGTTTAATATTTATAAACTCATGAAGGAAGAGGTTTGCCGGGATGTGAATGTTCTTCAATCATGACGAGACGCAGTATCCAAATAAATTAATAATCATTTAAGATAAAAATAATTTTAAGCTAAAAAAAATACGTCTTTTAAAAATACTTATCCAAATAAATAGTCTAAAAAAGCATTTTACAATAATGTAATTTTGTATAAAATGTTCTGTGTGTTATTACATTAGACATTTTAGCACATAGAAAGACTTGTAATATAAGAAACGCATATAATCGAAATATAAAAGCAAAATAAGGAGCGTTTGAAATACCATGAAAACCTAATTCCTTTGATGTGTGTATTGTTTCTGAAAAGTTTCTTTTTTCTTGGATTTCAGTTTCAATTAGCTGGAGTAAATTCTTGCATAAACTTGTTATAACGAACTGGGTGATTCTTCTTCGGGTTTGCGCTTGTGTCTATTTTTTTTCCCTATTATAGCAATTTCTCTGTCCATGCAAGTTAAATCCAAATAAAATCTTGCGTTCAAAACTATTTAATGTTAGTTTTAATAAATTTAACGTTAATTGCTTGAAAATTATTAGTAAAGTGTAATATCGAAAGTGAATAAAATAAACGGTTGCTAATGAAAAGATTTCGAGATATCCCAGGTCTTTGCTACTCAATTCTTTACATACAGGATTACTTGTATCGTTGAATAATTTTTTCATCAAATCTATATATCATAAATCAATTATCTGACTCTGATTATAAATGTTACGTTAATTCTTTATGAAAATAGTTCTGCTGCGCAGCCTGTTTAATTTGAAAATTGTATTCTCAAATAAAGTTTCATCTTTTCTTTTTCTGAAAACCAACACGGAGTCCAGATCAAATTTTTTTTCAGGTTTGAAGTATTTTTTTTGGGGGGGGATCCTTAGCCTTTCGTCTTCTTCTTGTCAGACACAAAATTACCTTGCTAAAGGTAATTTTCACATTCATTGCATATCCATTCAGCTTCATACCTCGAATGCTAGTAGTAACTCTACAGGACTAGAATCAGTTTTCAAAATTTTACAGAAATACATGGGGCAGGATGTGTTCAGGGGGCTTCCAGGAGGCGTGATACGTATCATTGGTGGGCGGCTCCTTGACAACCGGTGTAACAACGTTCTCGGTGCCGACGGCGGCCGGTTCATCCGGGTCGAAATCAGCGAACTGGTTCACAAACCCGCTGTCGGTTTCGGTGTCCGACTCACGGATGCCGATGGTCGCCGACAGGCTATCGGTGAAGTTATAGGTCAATTCACCGAAAAATGAGTTTTCTTCCTGATTACTGTAGACGATTTCCCGGTACAGGTAATCCGGACGGGTACCGGCCACTTCAGTTAAACCAAAGGGAGAAACATAACCGACAGGGAAGGTGGATACCCACTCCTGCCCGGGGTGCATTGCCTCAAAGGCTTCACCGGACCCGGGGACCACAAAATTATCGCCGACCCCGAAGTAGTCGCCCACATCGGTATCGCTTTCCACCTTGTTATAGAAATAGCCCACAATAAAGTCGAAATTACCGAACTTGTCGGGGGCAGAGACAAAGCGCAGCTCCTCGCTGACTATTTCATCCTTGGTATCGTCCAGAATGGCCAGGCGCATTTGGGTGTCGGGGAAGTCCGCGACAACGCTTCGCGTGCTCACATCCTGTTTCCGGTAGCTGGTGCTTTCCTGGCGTGCCGTTGCGGAGGTCAGTTTGCCCCAGGGGGTATCCCAGTCGATCACCAGGGTGGCTATTTCCCCGTCCTTGGTCAGGATGTTCTCGGTCCTGGCGTCCTGGTTCAGTGCCTTCCAGTCTTCGCCAAAGGACTCAAATGCGCCGTCCTGATCCGTTTCATCAACCAGATAACCGGCGGTAAAGGTCAGGTTTTCCGTGGCATTCCAACGCAGGGAAATCCGGCCGCCCTGTTGGTCGGTCTGGCCCCGGTTATCGGTGCCGAAGTAGTCGTTTTTGTAATAACCGCCCTTATCGCTGGTATAGCCGACCAGGCGTACCGCCAGCTTGTCCTCGATTAAGGGAAAGAACTGCTTGATAACTTTTTTGTACCTAAGACTAAGATTTTGATGCTGCAAACAAATCAGCTCTCACTACTCTTGTCGTAAATCAATCTAGTCTCAATCCTGCTCGAGTCATTTTGAAGGATAAAGATGACAATTCTATTGTTTACTCTTCTGGGATTGGGACACCCTTTTTCATGGAATTTGAAACAACTGCTTTTGTTTAAATGCATTTACTTGAATTATTAAAACATGTTTATTAGCTCCTTCCATTGTAATGAAGGATGCATCATGTTTAATCTAGTGAGGCTGTTTCCGTAAAAGACGTCATCTTGATTTTACTGAGGGAGGGGCAAGAATTACACACTTTTCTTAGAATGCCAAAACCAAAGAAAATTCTCCTATTATTTGATTTTTTTTATGATTTCCAAGTCAAAGGGCAGCCACTTATCCCCAGATGACATTGTTGCTGCGAAAACTGTAGAAAGAACCTACTTAGGCTTCGATCTTGTTTTTATGAAATTTTTGCTTAACTTTGCCGCACTGAAGTAATTCGTACTTTGGCTAATTCTCTGCCGGTACTTGTGTATTATAGCGACCCCACTCAAGAAGTTTGACCCAATCTTTCTGCGTATATCCGGTTTATCTGTCTGTGTTCGGAGACAATTAGCTTTAGGAAAGTGAGATAAGCTGCTAAATATGTATATTTTAATTAAATTTTTGATATAGGCCATAGAGTTTGTATTTTGGTTAGGTTAGGCATTTAATATATCGTTTTCTGGGTGGCCTGCTTTCCATAATTCTTCGTTTTAGTTTCCATAATTTTTTTACTAAAGTGTTATATTTTCATTTATTTTATGTAAATTTCAGTAGGATTAAACTAACTTCATTTCTTGAGTCGGTTCGCTATACACATAAGTATAGACACAAGTCTAACACATAAGTACCTTTCTGCCTTATGCATAAGATGAATCATTATGATTAACACAATACTCACTTAATTACCTTCTTTACGTTGTCAAGGTCCGATTCCAAGCGGCCACAAAAAGTGGTGGTCCGAGATACACATCTACGTTTGGAGCATATAAAGCCATTGCTAATCAAGAAGGAGTAAAAGGATTATGGAAAGGTGAGCTTAATTAGTAGATTTGTAGATTAGTAGATCTGTGACACAATGAGTCACAGGTAAGAGGATTGAGACTGCTTGTGCAAGACTTCGACTCCTGTTGATAAGAGTGAATCGTAAAGTGCTGGGAATCATATACTAACCAAGATGGCTCTAGATCTGCGCAAAGCGTTCACTCATCTCGATTTACTGGAGACTTATTGATTTACTGTGCTAAGCCAGGTTATTTGCTTTCTGTTGACCTATGAAGGAATTATTTGTCCGTATCCTGCTATTATAGGACCCAGTGTTTTTTGAGACCATAATAATTTCAGTGAATTTGAAACAAGCGAAATTTGAACGTTACAGTGTTGAAACACAACTATTGTACTGACTTTTGACCAGACCCAGACCTTTTGAACCAGAAATGTTGGGAGTTTTAAAAACTTATCTCCCAGGGTTTGGAGGTATGATATTAGGTGATATAAAATTCGTTGATTTAGGCAGGATGGAGCTTAGGACAAGTGCTCATAACGAATGATGAAGCTTTTTATCTTTGTTTAGCTTGGGAAGGTATTAATCATTTACTTCTAGCTGCACCATTTATATCCACATGGAGTAAGTTATCAGTCACAGTATTGTATGCCCCCTTAAACTGATTGAAGGTGACAGTAATGACTCAGATGAATTTTACAGAAAATTACTGGAACATATAGATATGAACTCGGGTAGAAAGACGGTATTTCTATTAGAAGATTTCAGTTTCCTGGTTAGTACAAATAGGGATACGTGGTATCCTTGCTTAGAAAAGTTTGGTGTTGGGAAGGAAAACAGTAGTGGTAATAGACTGCTATAATTTTGAACATTAATCTAGGCATAACTAATACGATATTTGGTCAGACGTTTCTAGAAAAAGCTAAACGAGGTCTAGCGGGTGAGCAAGAGTGGCAATTTTTATCCAAAGATAACACGCGATTTCCTGCGATGTTGTCTATCGTTCAAATTGGTGAAGACGACGAGCACGTTGACGGATTTCTTGCAATTGCCAGGGACATCACCCAACTCAAAGCTATCGAGGCAGAAAAGCAACGAAATCAAGATCTTTTAGAAACGACAGGCACCATGGCAAAGTTGGGTGGCTGGGAGTTCAACTTAGTTACGAATCAGTTGTACTGGTCGAAGGAAGTTTATCGCATACATGAGTTGCCCATTGGCGATGAAGTTGACCTGAGTGAAGCGATTAATTTTTATGCTCCTGAGGCGAGACCAATCATTCAACGCGCTATTGAGGACGGTATTGCTGAAGGTAAGTCTTGGGATCTACAACTTCCTTTTATCACAGCCAGAAACCGCCGAATATGGGTCCGGGCAGTAGGCTTTGTGGAATACCACGAAGGCGAACCAATTCTACTACGGGGTGCATTTCAGGATATTACGCAGCTCAAACGCGCAGAAGAGAGAGCAAAAGAAGCCAGCAGAACCAAAAGTGATTTTCTCGCCAATATGAGCCACGAAATCCGCACCCCTATTAATGGTATTATTGGCATGAATGATCTACTTCTGAAAACAGAATTAGACGAAAAACAGCGCCATTATGTGCACTTAGCACAGGCCAGCGGCGAATCATTGCTGCACCTTATCAATGACATTTTGGATTTCTCTAAAATTGAAGCGGGTAAATTGGAGCTGGAAGAAATCCCATTCGACTTATACAAGTTAATGGGCGAGTTGTCCGATACCTTTGCACTTAGAGCGGAGGAAAAGAACCTAGAATTTATATTGAAGCTAGACAACAACGTTCCTCAATTTATCAGTTCTGATCCGAGCCGTATTCGTCAAATCGTCAATAACCTTTCCAGTAACGCATTGAAATTCACCAGTGAAGGACCGAAGTTGTGACTTGTTTGAATATTTTTCCCATATATTTCACATGAGTTTATACATTCTGCTGCTGATGCAAGGACATATTTAAAGTATTTAGAATTGCAAAGTCTAAATGTTTGGAAAGCACTGTCTTACAGGAGATCTGAGTGAACTACGGCAGTTGCAGTGTGTCAAGGTTTAAAATCTATACCTCATGGCAGCATTTTTATAGGCAGTTCTCTTGTAAAATGTGTATATTGAGAAGACACTAGAGAAATACAAAATATGTCACCATCGGGGATCGAACCCTTCACCCACAATTTTGTGTTTTACTAACTGAGCTAAGTGGCCTTCCGATGTTAACATACTCTATTTCTCTAGTTGCCATATTATCTCCCAGTCATCCACCGGTGGATACCAACATCCAGCTTCCTCTCAGTTGGGGGCCACCCTGTCTGCACCATGTGACATGAAGGACTGCCATCCATCCCATCTATCTATCCAAAGCCCATTCAAAGTCAAAAGGTGTCATCAAGAAGAGAGGATTTGAAAGGTCAATATTGAAAAGACAATGGGAAATAAAAAATATGTTACTGCTGAGGATTGAACCCATTTTATGTCAAATATTTATACATGACATTTGCAATGTTTATATATATCATGGTTGGAGGAAAAGGTGTCCACAGTGTTTCCTTGCACTTGCAGAACAGCATAGTGGCAAGTTGAAGATAACCTTGAATGATTTACACCAAGTCTTCAAGATGCGAATGAATCATAATCTTGCTGATTTCTCTTTATGTAAATAAAGTGTGCTAACACAGGAAGTCCTTAGAGTTTCCCAACCTTTTTACTCTTGGGTGCCTAATAGACTCCCCCCCCCCCCGCTAATTAATTTTTCAAAAATTTTCCACCCTGGACATTCTTATTCCAGCCCCCTCCCCTATTATTTTTACATAATCTCCCCCATGACAATTTTTTGAGCAGATACTTTGGCGGGCAAGTAGAAAATGTCTTTCTCAAGAATTATGCTGGGTAAGATCTGACAGAAAAACCTGTTTGCCTCTCTGGGATCGGTTATGATTTGCTTATTTTGAGTGAGAAAAACTTTGATATAGGCCTATCTATATTTTAATTAAATATTTAATATTTACAAAAGGGTTGGGGTTAGATATTTAACATAATGCGTTCTGCGTGGCCTGATTTCCATAATTCCTTGTCGTAGTTTCCATAATTTTGTTTCTACAATTTTGTATTATCACTATGTTTTAATATATATGTCGTTAGCATTAATTCAACTCCACTTTTTGGATGTGTTTTGTTTAATAGACAAGCAAATGTAATGTGTGTTTGGGGATAGTTTAACCACTAAAACAGGCAAATTAAAAAAATTATGGATTTCATACTGTAGCACGTTCTTTTCCCTTAATTAAGTTAAATCAAATGTTCTCCTATTTTAAATTGTGAAGAGGCTAAGTCCCCAGGAAATTCCGCCTTAATTGAAGTAGAAAATCCCTTCTCAATTTTAAACATCACTTACGCCACTAGTCTCCGGGTTGTCTATCGTTACATATCCAGGTTTTTATATGACAACAGGTTTTTATTCTAAATATAGGTGCTTAGGTGACTTTCTTTGACGGAAATGTTGTCATGCCTGAATCAGCAAACTTTAATTTCTCACGTAGGCAGTCGGGAAAGGCCATATTAACTGGAATCTGGTGGCAAAAGTTTGTGTTGGAAATTGATTTGTAATTTATTATTATATTTTAAATAATAACGAACATATATCAAACTTATAAAATAAATTTATGTAACTTATGATAAATTTATTTATTTGTAGTTTACGATAACCTTCTATATTTATGTATTTTTATTACGTATATGAAGGGGATCGCCCCCTCGGTAATGCCTCGCTCTTTGCACTGAAGCTTGAATTTTGTCCCAAATTTCTAAGAATGACCCCTGAATCACAAAGGCCTTAGAATAAATAGTTGAAATTACTAAAAATAAATCACGATCGTATCGAGATTGCTCATGAAAAAAACCAATACAGTGCATCAGTTCATGGAGAACTTTTTCTTTTGTACCACATCCTGGACCAACCGACAATACTTGTGGTCCACCCTGACGTCCAATATGTGAAAAACACCTGCAATAAAGTATCAAAAGAAAAATGTAAGGTATATGCAAAAGGCAAATACAGCTTTCCGTACCCAGGGACGGGGAAACAGGCCAGGCCCCAAAGGATTTGCCAAATCTTAAATTTTTTTCGCGACCACTTTTCAGCTGTAACAAATTGAAATTGATCGCGACAGGCATTGTGTTACATTCACAGCAAGATATGCCTATCGACACGAAACACCCCTTTCCCCACAATGACCAAAGGTGCCTTAGTGGAATGAGAAAAAAATAACTCTGAACCCAGCCTACTTTCCCCCCTCCCCAACCTGCCTTACCTTCCCCCGGAGCTTGTAACGTGGATGAAAGATAACTGGTAGGCTTCATTGTTAAACCTAGATAACATTTTCTTTGAAATGAAGCTAGAATATCTCACTACCAGGGATCAAACCATGACCCACGCTTTCGAAGTGTTTGCTCTACCAACTGAGCGGGTGACCTTCAATGTTAACATATCCTATTTCTCTTCACCACATTGGCTCCAAATTTTAAATGGGCTTTGGACAAGTAGACATGGCGCAGAGATGCTGGTCTCTAATTCCGTTGAACTGGATGTCGATGTCCACCGTTGTATGATCTGGAGCTAATGTGGCGACCAGAGAAATGAAGTATGTTAACATTGGAGACATTTCAGATCCTCTCCTCTCAATAATATTTTAAAACTTTTTCTGTTATGATAGGAGTGTTATGGCCCAAAGGTCTTAAACAAACTCTCCCCCCAAAACCTTACAGGTTGAATATGGCGTAGGTCTTTCAATACTAACTATAACAGCAAGCACTGTAAAGAACGTAAGATCCCTGAATGTAAAACAGATTATACAGACCCGCAAGCCGACGCCGATCACGCCCGGCGAGCGCCGCCCCATCGTCGACAAGTTCCCCGAGCCCGTCGGCGCGAGTCCCGTCGTCGCGACCCGGCTGAACGTCGCCGCGCGCTACGCGCCCGCGTTCAAGGCCGCCTTCGGCGACGACAAGGTCACCCTCGGCCGCATGGCCACGGCCATCAGCATGTTCACGCAGTCGGTCGAGAGCACGACCAGCCCGTACGACCGCTACGTGGCCGGCGACCTGGACGCGATCTCCGACAGCGCCAAGCGCGGCCTGAAGCTGTTCAACGGCCGCGCGGGCTGCAACCAGTGCCACACGAGCGAGGGCGCGCACGCGTTCTTCACCGACTTCGCGTTCCACAACACGGGCATCTCGCACCACGAGGTGGCCGAGCTCGACCTCGACGGCGACAGCCAGGAACCCATGCGCCTGCTCCTCATGCGCAAGGCCCTCCAGGGACGCGACGACAACGTCGAGCAGCTGCTGCTCAACATGAGCGACCGCGGTCGCGGCCTGCGCACCGGGAAGAACGAGGACGCCCGCACCTTCAAGACCCCCACGCTGCGCGACGTCGCCAAGCGCGGCCCGTACATGCACAACGGCCGCTTCAAGACGCTCGCCGAGGTCGTCGAGTACTACGCCGGCGGCTGCGGCCCCGACGCCAAGAAGAGCGACAAGCTCAAGAAGTTCACCTGCTCCACGCAGGACACGGCCGACCTCGTGGCGTTCCTCGAGTCGCTCAGCGGCATCGAGCAGCCCGGCGCGGCCACCGAGGTGTGGACCAAGCGCGCGCGCAAGACGAAGCTCTCCTTCATCGACGCCGCCGGCCTGCCCATGAAGAAGATGGCCGTGAAGCTCGTGCCGGTCGGCGATCTCGTGCCGTCCAAGTACGCCGCCAGCGAGGACGCGCTGGAGCTCCAGACGAACAAGCAGGGCGAGGTGCGCTACGCCCCGGGCAACCGCACGCACATGCGCGTCGTCCCTCCTATGATTTCCAGAATACTGTAAATGGGACATAAGACCTATCATTTTAAGAAAAAATCGTGGATTCTTGATTAAACGTATGATTTTTCTTGATGGTAATGCATGCCTACATTTGTTTCTAGTAAATCAAGAAACAGTTCAAAAACTGAGATGGAAATCCTTCCAAGTCACCACTACCACCAGTGGCCTAATTTTGTCAAAAGACCGGGGGGGAAGAAGTTGGAGCTAATTCTCCTAAATTAAGTGAAAATGACAGTGAAAATTGAAAAATGAGCCATGTAGTAACATAAAGGTAAAGGTATACTAAAGAAAATTGACCCGCTTTCTTTGGATGCGTGTATTATGCAGGCTTATCTTACTTCTGGCAATATTTTTGAAGAAAATATATTTCAGCAGGGGGTGGGGGAAAACTGGGGTTGCCAGGGAGTTTAGAACTGAGATATAAGAGAAACAACTAAACCCCCCACCCTACCCCATAGCGAATTACGCCCCTAGCTACCACTCTGGACCTCGTCCATCAGACTTTCATTAGTTGGACCCGTTAATGAAGCTCTACGCGGAAATTTTTTCGATCCAATCAAGAAGTTGAGAATCAGACAAAAGGGTTCTAAATCAGCCTAAATCCTAAAACATTTTATCCCAGAGAAACGCATTAGTTAGAACAACGACGGGTGATAGTGGTCAGGAAAGACGCGCCATTGGTCAGTTTTTTCTTATCAATAGTGATTTGTCTCGTTCCATCGGAGTCAATGACCCCTTATGGCCATGTTTGATCAAATGTAACCAAAGTAAGAATTTGACAGGGGGGGGGACGAAATTTGAGAAAGAAAAAATGGTTAAAAACAAATAAAAGGCAGAGTATATGAAAAATACAAGATATTATAGGAAGAACCCCCCAAGCCCAAAAAATCTTTAAGGATTTCAGTGGAATTACAAAAATTTTCCTAAATTTTCCTTTAATTTTCCTGTTATTTGCTGTTTTGACAAGGTCAAAGTCAAAAAATGTTTACCTCATACAAGTCTGATCAAAATAAAGGGAAAGTTGCTACGCTTATTTCATGAATATGATCGAGAACATCTGCCCGAAGCGGCCGTCCATCTGTGTGCGGGCGACCTCGTGGCCGGGATGATCTGCGAAACCAGGGTAGATGATCGACTCAATTCCGGGGTGCCGGCTCTCACGCAAGGCCTGTGCGATCGCCTCCGCGCTGGCGCAGGCATGGCGCACCCGAACGAAGAGCGTTCGCATGCCCCGCCCCAGAAGCCAGGCCTCGAAAGGGCCGATGATCGCACCGTTTTTGTTTCGAACGCTCCGCAAACGGTCCCAAAAGGCGTCCTTCCGCCGGGTCACCAGGGCGCCGGCGATGACGTCGTCGTGTCCATTCAATGCCTTGGTCGCCGAATGCAAGACATAGTCGGCGCCCTGCTGAAGGGGTCTGGTGAGCACCGGTGTGGCAGAGGTGTTATCGACCAGCAATCGCGCGCCCGCCGCCTTGGCCAAGAGTGCCACTTGGTGAATGTCGACGACGTCCAGCGATGGCGTTGTCGGCGTCTCCAGCCAGACCAGTCTACAAGGCTTGGCGTTCAGGGCCTCGCGCAGCCCGGCCAGATCGGAAAAGTCGACGAAGTCTATGGTTACGCTCCAGTCGACCACGATCGTCGTCAGCCACTCCCAGATTCCGGCATAGAAATTGGCCGGCGCGACGATCCGATCGCCCGGCTTAAGGGCAAAGATCAAACCTGCCGCCGCAGCCATACCGGAGGAGTAGAGCAGGCAATCGCTCCCGCCCTCGAGCTCCGACAAAACCCGTTCTGGAACCGCGAAGGTGGGATTGTCACTGCGCCCGTACACCGGGCCGCAGAAATTGTCGCCTTCCGCTGTCCGGCGATAGGTCGTTCCCAGGTGGATGGCGGGAACGAACGCGCTGGAATCCTCACAAACGAACCCGCCCAGCTGGGCCGAACAGGTCTCTCGCGCCTTTTTTACAATCAAGGGCTGTAATATTCTATTGTGTATTATGATATATTTTGCATTGTCTGCTGATTGTTTGATTACATAAGCTGCTTTTGAAACTTTCCAACATGGCCTGGTTAATTTTATGAAGCTGGCATCATAACATGCTTGAAAATAGGTCAAGATTAGACCAACTAAATAAAATGAGGGGAAACAGCTTTAAGCTTTAGACTAACTAAACACATTTTTTGGGAAAAGACAACTTCCACTATATCACCCCCAGCCCTTTAGTGTCCTATGCATTTTGCCATGTGTCACTCTGGCTTTCACTGTATACCCATTTCCGCACAAAGTAGGGGAGGCGTTAAAGTGTAAAAAAAGTGGATTCAAATTTGATAAGAGCAATTTTTTAATATTAAGCAATTAGAATTATTTTCTTGGCAAGTATCCTTCACAATTTTGAATGTTATGCCTCCGGTTTGCATAAAACACTATAATAAACCTTCGTACCGAATACATTTTGCCCAAAAGACACTCCCCGTCCAGACACCGCCTGCCACGTACTGTTTCGGAACCCGTTCCTGTCTTGTCCCCCATCCGTTGCTTAACCTCCAGGGATGAAAAAACCTATGTCCCCTTCATTACTGATAAAATAAACCGCTAGTTTTTCTCTTTTTTTCTTTGGTACTGGTGATACCCAAGTTTTATGTTCATTTGATTCTTTTGTTCCCTCTCCAATGTTTATATGTTCTCTTTTAAACCTTTAAATGCTAATTTTATCAAGCTTTTTTTAGTTTTATTGTAGTTATTACCTTTTTAACTTTCTGACATATCAAAAAGCTTTTTTTTACTAATGAATGGCTTTGCCTTTCTGATTTTGTTGTTTTGTCATTTTTAGTCAGTTTTTTGTTGTTGTACTATTTTTATGATTTTTTTTTATCGTTTTATGACTCCGAAATGCGAATTCGGTCCTTCCGAGCTTGTGATAGTCATTTTTTGAAATTAAACATCTTAAATGGGCAAATTTTGTAACTTAAAGACCGTTCCCCATGGGCTGTGGGGGTCATGATATCTCCAAGGACATATTTATTCGGTCTTTTAACTATGCTGAACAAAATGCCCATCCCAAAATTTAGTTCGGACGATTCTAAGAAAAAAGGGGCGTGGGAAGGGGTCTAGTTGCCTTCCAATTATTTTGTTCACTTAAAAAGGGCACTAAAACTTTTAATTTCCGTGTGAATGAGCCCTCTCACGATATTTTAGGACCACTGGGTCGATACGAACACCCCTTGGAAAAAAATAATAAAAAAACACTCATCCATGATCTTTCTTCTGGCCAAAAACACAAAATACCACATTTTTTCAGATAGGAGCTTGAAACCTTTACAGTAGGGTTCTCTGATACGCTGAATACGATGGTGTGATTTTCATTGAGATTCTATTACCTTAAGGGGTTATTTCTTCTTTTTTCGAAAACAGGCAAATTTTCTCAGACTGATAGCCTTTAATTGGTAAGACTAAACTGCATATTTGAAACCAGCATAAAAATTCGATTCTTTTGTTATATATACTGGTATCAAAACCCCTTTTTTAGAGTTTCGGATTATTATTGAGCCGGATCGCTCCTTACTTACAGTTCGTTACCACAAACTGTTTGATCAGGGTTTTCTGACAAAAAAAAATATGAAAAAATACTTGAACTGCACTTTGTGACAAAATACACGTGGAGTCAATCAAATTAAGTCGGATGAAAAAGCACCATGTACGTACGGGTACACGGGTTGAAACAGGAGCGAATCCTGGCAAAATACATTAATAATTCTGAATTAGTTTTTGATAGTATCATTTCTTCCATAATATTTAGAGGGGAGTTAATTGTCACATAAGTGAATTTAAACACAAAAAAAGATAGCCTAATTTAAAGATGCTACTCGTTTAGTTTTTCAAACAGTTCGTGGTAACGAACTGTAGTAAAGAGTGACCCGGCTCAATAGTAACCAAAACGGAGGTAGGGTCAGAATCTCTAACTCATTGGTAGATTAAATAGCATAGCGTTTTAAAGTACGTCCAGAGTAAATAACACTAACCTTTCTCACTTTTCTTCACTGCCCCTTCTGTTTCCTCTGTTGATTCTGGGGTTCATTTTGTTTTTATTTATTCTACTCTTTAGTTAGTGCGACAAGGCTTCCTTAAATGGCCTAAAAACCAAAAAAAAGTGGTTAATTTTATGACCTTCCACCTAAAGTTTCCATCAAAATGTCTTTGCCGGCTTTAAATAAAAGCAGATCTTTTTATCGATAAAAAAATGAGCTCCTAAGTATTTATCAATTTTTCTACGATATTAGCAGATACTTACTATGAAATATCATGTCCAGCCTTGAGACAAACGCCCCCTTTTCCTCCATGCGTCCATCACGAACTTGGGGTGAATTAACTGCTTATAGCTCGATCTCTGGGGCTTTACTACTTGGGTACATTAGTCGGTTACGTAGTACTCTATATACACTGACATTGCCTTTCTTGCAGTTGCAACAGAGGACAGGTAACCTCTTGATTGCAGTGTTGTGATAATAATACAATTTACACCATACAAACTGAAAGTAAGACCTACTATTGAATTTCTCTGTTTAAACTTCAAGCTTTGAATTACGCTCCCGAATATGCTAGGTTATTTGGTGTGATGAAATGGTCAAACATAAGCTGCCATGCTATTTTGATCGCAACTACGTAGGGGCGGCAAACATTTTCCCTCATCAACGTCGTTTTCCTTAAGACCCATCCTACCCCCCTCCCCCTAAAAACCTAACAAACGTCCAGTACCTCAATATCGATATAAGTGAAATTTGTGCAAGAGTTATAGGCCAGGAAATTGCAGTGCTTAATGTGGTAGATTGACCTTACGTTCATATCAAATTTTGCTGCTAAGAACGATTCTGACAGCAAAATTATCTGCAAAGAGTGAGAAATACACTTAATCGCAACCATTTTCGACTTCATTCATTTGATTTCTGTTCGTTTTTAGTTTTACTTATTCTTTAGTAGAAAAATATTTTTTGCTTTGGAAATAAGGATAATGAGGCGTGAAATACCATGGAGCATCACAATCTGACAATGAAATGAAAGTCCTGCTGTTCAAACAAAAACAATTATTAATTTTAATTTATATATTTTTTTTTGCATGAAAATGGCTAAAAATGCTTTAGGAATAATAATGTATGCCACAGGATAGCCAAATATTGCCATGGTGGGATGTGAAATGTGTTGGTGCTTGAAAATCAAAGACAATATGCAAATTGACACTTCCACAAACCAATGTAGTTAAAACATTATTTTTATCAATAAAATGTATAAAAATGCCTTATGATTGATAGTGTGTTTTAGAGGGTGTCACAAGCCAGCCAGAAAATGCCACAGGCCAGGAATTACCATGGAGTATCACAATCTAATAATGAAATGGTAAGTTCCCATTGCTCAAGTAAACAACATCTTCTTTCCTTCTTCTTTTTCAGCAGTCATGGGCTTTCCAATTGAGACTATTCAGCCCTTTTCCTTTTGACCCACTCTGTGAGATGGACAGAGCTACTGAGTTGGTTTGTCCTTATTTATCTTGAATCTGCTCAGATTTCTTGCAGTAAATCTTTTCATACAAGGAGTTCAATTATAAGAGAATATACATTGAGTTTTACATCTGTAAAATATAATGTAGCTTACAGTCATCAGCATATAACATCAGAGCAATTTTTAGGTTAGTAGAATAGTTACTGGTGTAAATACTAAGCAATGTAGGCCCCAAGATGGTTCCTTGCAGGACATTACTGAGAACTAAAGCTGACTCAGAGAAGATGGCGAGAACTTTCTGGGTTTTATTTGTCAAGAAAGCCTCAATCAAACCAATCTTTAGACAGTTGCTCCATAGGAGGCTTAGACCAAGTAGGACCTTGTCCCAGTGGGGTCCATAATAGAAACTGGGAAACCCTCCCCTGGGTCGTATTAGTACTAACTACAAATGAAGAGAGTCTACGATACACTAGTTTTTCAACAACCTTAGAGATTACGGGATGAAGAAAAATAGGTTTATAGTTTGAAATTAAAAATGAAACCCAGTTTTTATGCAAATGTATAACAAAGGTATCCTTTTGAAAGGAAATTTCAGGATTTAGGACCGTAATTGGTTAATAGATTTTTTGTATCTAGAATACAATAATTGTACTCTAACAATAGCAATGTTAATCATGCAGCACCATGTTAAGAACACCGAAGTCCTTTACCTGTTGTATTGCTCCCCATTTTTCTTCACTCCTTTAGGTTTTCCCTTATACAATCAGCATTAAACTACTTTTTCACAAATTGCAAGTCCGTTGTATTGTAATAAACAAAATTTATTCATCAATTTTGATACAAATGTATAACAAGCGTATCCTTTGGAAGGAAATTTCAATATTTAGGAACGTCATCTTTTAATCGATTTTTCGCATCCAGAATACAAAAATGGTATTCTAAAAATGGCAATGATAATAATGCAGTAACATTTTAAGAATAGTGGGTACAGAATTCCTTTACCTGTAATGAAATATGTTAATTTTCTGCAACTAAATAACCAGCGTCATAGCAATTGTACCAAGTCATTCATTTCAAAATGTGGAGAACCGTGCAAATCGTGTTAAACATTTCATACATTGGTAATTCGTATTTCACAAAATACTCTGTGGGATGACCTTACGTGATGGATGCATTGGTAAAACCAGGAGCCCCTTATAAAGAATTCGCGTTAGTTTGCTTTATGCAAAGTGCCTTTTTGAGCCCGAAAAAAGAGAAAATAACAAACCCATATCATTACTGATTGTGAAAGGTCTAGCACATCAATGATCAGTTGTAATGGTGGTAGTAGTAGTAGTAGTAGTAGTAGTAGTAGTAGTAGTATTAGTAGCAGCAGCAGCAGTAATAGTAGTAGTGGTAGTAGTAGCAGTAGTAGTAATTAAATAAGTTTGGTTTTGTTAAGTCTTATACGAACTGTGAATGATTGAAAAGCTCATCATTAAACGACAAATAGTAACCATGGAATTAACGAGTGCGATAGTGGGAAACTTTTTATTCTTCCCTTCCCGTGGAGTATGGATCGTTAAGTTTAGCAAATCCTTTTTATATCGGTATATTGCCACTAAGAATTCTATGGCCGTTTTTTTGTTAAAATGTTACAACTTCGTGGCATTAATGGGCTTCATTTTTTGCGAGATTAGCTAAAAATGAAAATTATTGTGTTCTGAAATAACAGTTACGCTTTACTTCTAGATGAAGTAACTCATTAACATTTATTCTTTTTGTTTATCCCAAGATATTTTAGCCAGAGTGATGGCACAACAGGGAAATGGTAAGTTAATCACAATAGCATTTGCTTTGAATCGCAAGACGACGTTGCGTTCTGTTAAACAACATAAGCCTTGTATTTTATTATCTGGGAGTATACAAAGGCTATTTAATGGTTGAACCCTCTTTAAAATGTTAAAATTATTACATTATGAATACATGTTTATTGAGCTTTAATTGTGTTATTTCTAGGTCCTAAGAAATGTGTTGTAACAGGTCCAAGAGACTCGAAGTACTTCTTTTTCTCTATAGTCGCGTCTACTCAAAGATGGAAGTTAGTGTACATAACCCCTTTTGGAGATGTTTTTAATTACGTCTTCATTTCCCTCGTTCATTTCCTCGACAGAGAAAACGCTTGTGTTAATATCGTGTTAACCCTGATAGCCATACTCAAAGTCTTTTGAACCTTTACTATTGTGAAATATATCATATACCATGATAGGTTTGATGAATCATTCGACAAATGATCACAGATACGAAATTATTGGAAGTCTTCTCGTGGCGAAAAACCCGAAACATAGAGGACCACTGCTCTATAAAATTATTTTTTGCTTCCTTCTCAATGTTTAGTTATGATGTAAGACCGTTCATACATTGATAAAACCGGGATACAAAAAACTTATCATATGTGACTTTTATGTGAATTCGTTAAATTCAGCGAATTAATCGTTCTAGTATGTGGTCCCGGCGAGATCCTCGGCGGACAAATCCGCAGGCCGGGTCGAGATCGCCAAGCGCTCCAGCATCTGCACAAAGAGACCCGACAAAGGCAGGGTTGACCATTCGGCATTGGCGGTGACGTGGAACAGGATCACCTGCCCCTCGCCCAGCGCCTTGCGGGTCACCAGCGGCGTGCCGTCCGAGAGCGAGGCAATCGTGCGCTCCGCCAGGGTCGGATCGGGTTCGGCCACCACCTGGCTGACCACTTCGACATCGGCAGGCACGGGCAGGCCAAAGAACGGGCTGTCGCGGGTGAAATCGCGCAGGGATTTCGGCTCCCCCCAGCTCATCGCACCGCCGACGCTCCGCCCGCCCGCGCGCAGGCGCACCGGCATCAATATCTCGTCGCGCTCAAACTCCGCCGCCGCGGTGCGCGGACCGGCGAAACGCACCAGCAATCCGCCTTCGGAGACCCAATCCGTCAGCCGCTCTTCCTCCGCCTCGCTGACCGTCGCGATATCGGCGAAGATGATCGCATCGGGGCTCGCCAAAAGCGCGTCCTCCAGCGGGGCCTCGATCACATCCGCCGTCGTGGCCAGCGCCTTGTTCAGGTAGTAGAGCGGCGACAGTAGGTCCGTCGCTTCCTGATCATCCCGCCCCGCCAGCAAGGCGATTTCGCGGCGTTTCAGGGCGTCATCGGTCAGGGTCACCGCCCCTGCGGAGCGTATGCCTTCGATCTCGAAGCGCCGCACGCGGTTGCGCAATTCGCTGGGCAGGGACAGGGCAATCTCGGCGCGGTCGGCACCGGCTTCAAAGCTAAGGGTCTCGCGCGACAGCACCTGCTCCGCCCCGCTCGGGTCGGGCCCAAGCGCGGTGATCACCACCTCGCGCGCGTCGCCCGCCGGGCTGCGCAGCACCGTCAGGGCGATACTCTTCGAGTTGTAGGAACGCGGTGTCGATCTGCCGCCAGGCGGCCCCGTAATCCGGGTGGTTAACAGTAATTGCCTGCAGCTCCGGATTGTCCACACCAAGGTGCACGATAAGCTGGGTAACACCCGGCTGCAGGTTGCTGATCACGTTGCTGTAATAGGTGGTCCAATCCTGTGCGGCAAGATCGGGTGTGGCCATCACCAGCCGGTCTACAAGCACTTCGTTGGGACGCAACTGTGCCAGCAGTTCCGGCGCCTGGCTTTGCAGTGCGGCGCGCGGCAGTAGAACGGGCAGGCGGTATTGGCGGCCCGTCTCTATGTATGCTTTGAAAAATTCGGGTGTGGCAAACAGAGTGCCCATGTGCGAGTCCAAATGGGTTGGCTTGAGACCCTGCGCATACGCAGCTTCTACCTGTGCGCGCAGCTCTGCCTGCACATCCTCGGCACGGGCATGCGTTGCTACTTCGGCAACGGTTGTGTACTGAAAGCCCTGCGCGGTGTGCAGACTGTAGGCGGGACCGCTGCCCGACAGGGAAGCCCACTTATAGTCCCGCCACTCGCTGGTTAAGGTCAGGTGCAAACCCAGGTCGTATTGTGGATGTTGCTGGAAAACACGGGCCGCCTGGGGAAACCAGGCACAGGGCACCATCATGCTGCCGGAGTTGATCTGACCGTGTGCCAGGGCAGCAAAGCTTGCGGTGTTAACCGACAGCGACATGCCAATGTCGTCAGCATGGATGATCAGCAACTTGGCGTCAGCCGGCAGGCCTAACTGTTCTGCGGTGTTCGGCGCTGTGCTCAACTCCGTGTCGGCAACAAGACCTGGGGAGAAAGACAGCAGCACGGCCGCCATCCCAACAGTTACTAATCTTATGCATAAGCCTCGCATGCCAGGACGGTACCTTATAATTATCTCCGCACCAATAGTTGCGGCCACTGTGCTTGCAGACTCTTTATTTGCAGATGGGTGCGACCTATTTGCAATCATCTTCCAGAACCGGTCAACCGTCGTACTAGTCATGATGGCAATATAAATTCAGACTTTTTTCAGGGATGATACCTCTTCCACTTTTGGCAGCTCAAATTTGATCTTTAATAAGGAACTATAAAGAATGTTTGCGTGGAGATAACAAAGCGCGACAAAGAAATTGCTCACCATTTGCAAATACGGTTTGAAAATCAAGTACGTCGAGTACATCACCTACTATGCTGCAGTAATAATAAAAATATTTTTTTTAAACTTCATGTTATATTTCTAAATATATAATTATGCATGCTTACGTAAAATATACATATTATTTTACAGAAACATCTTCGTTACATATTACGTAGGTTACACTTACCTCATTGCCACTGGCATCTCATAACACGGCAATGAGGACTCATAAGTCAGCCACCAGTACCAAAGTTCTGGCTTATACCGCCCTTGATTTCATCGACAAAAGATAAAATATGTTGACCGAATACATACATTTATGATATTGGATACTACTAACATACACGTGTCTTCAAAATCCAATCGGCAAACACGCGATACGTGCCTGTAATCCGGGTTAAAATGAACAGCCTAGCAGCATGTATCTGCTCGCTTTGCTAACCAATGGCAAAACAATGATATTGATGTTATTAATAATAATTTTAAAAAATC
>JAAAKM020073195.1:157821639-157881639 GCA_010016025.2 Alatinidae sp. Z8VKAUB7J3 | reverse complement strand
AACCTCAAACAGCCTAAGCTGGATGAACTCTACGAACAGTTGGAACACGTTTTCTCACCCTTTAAATCCGGAAAACGATGAACCAGCACGCCGCGCCATTCAAGTTTTTAGACGCTTATCAGGAAGAAGACAGAGACGTCTTTTTTGGAAGAGAACAGGAAACCGAAGACCTCTACGACGCCCTTAACGGCGTAAAGCATCTCCTGGTTTACGGACCTTCGGGCGCGGGAAAAACCAGCCTGATAGAATGCGGCCTCCGCAACCAGTTTTCGGATGCGGATTGGTTGATTTGCTAATTGGATTAGCATGCAGAGTTCTGGATCCAAATGGATCTGATTCCCTTTTTAGGGTGTTTAAACGGGATCGGACCCATTTGGATCTGACCAGTTTGGATCCGTACCCGTTTAAACAAGGTCACATTACTGTTAAAATTCGAAAAATCTGTTGAGGAGGAATTCTTTTAATGAAAACGTCGTATTAAAATTATAGAGTGTTTCCTTTTAATGCTTACATTTAACAGCAAATCAAATCAATTAAAAACAATTTCACGCGGTTACCATCAGGTATTGCACTTTAGAATTTCCCAGACTGTAGCATTTCCTAGAAATTGAGGTGTTATATAGTGCCTGGATTTTTCTCTATTGTAAAAGTATTCTATTCATTTGAGAGGTTATATTTGCTAATATCCTTATTAATGGCTGTGCCTAGTGAGAAGGGAAAAGGGAGCAGGGGACCCCCGTAACGACAGCAAATACCGTCTGTGATGAGAAACATACTATGATGGAGTTGGTGGGCAAGGAGGCTTGCTCTGTAAATACTTCATACTTTCTCTTTGTGAATGTGAGTCACATACCCGTGAACCTTTACATACTTTGCGTTTTTTTCGCGCGCTTTCTTGTCCCCATACAACACACACGCATTATCAATTAAAGTATAAGTTTGCGCATTTTCGAGAAAAGGCTAAGCAAGTTGTGTGTGAGGAAACACCTTTCCGTACACCTCATACAACCTCAACGGTGTTTCATACCAGTCCCCCTGATAAGCAGCGGGGACTCTCACCAATCAATTAGCATTCACAACAAGTGTAGATTCTCGTTCTCAGAATCTCTTCAGTTAGCCTTTTTAGTGTCACGGTTTCAGTGTTATTTGCGGATTTGTAGTGTTACTTAGTGAATTTTACATATCTATAAATTTTGGGGGGAAGCCGTTCTTCGTGAATTCCTATTATTCCTAAAATAGGGACCCCTATTGTTAAATATTTCCTTTGATGCCAGGAACCTTTTTAGGACGGGCTATGTACGACTGTTACTCGATCATTTGGCTAGGATCATGTGTTGTATCTGTTCTCATTGATGACACATTGACGGCAGGTGCTGTCCATGGTCCGTGAGAGGGGGTCCTACTGGGTAGTTTCAATGTCGGGCCCAATGCTAATCAGGGGTCTTTGATTGAGAGACTGCTATGTACGACCTGTGTAAGACTAGGAGGGACCCTCTGCCCCAGAATAATTTATCATGATGCAGATTAGACATTCTATCATCAAGCTGCATAATAAACTGTCTCAAAGTTCAACAATATATATCATTTCATAATGCTTTAATTAACACAGAGGATACATGACAAATATTGGTCACTTGGTTTCGGAGATACAGTGTAAATATATTTAAAAACAAATTTCAAAACAAAATTTGGGATAAAAGATAATTTCCAAAAATTACAGGTCTCTACCCATTACCATCCAACGGGAACGATGAAATACATTTGCAGAAGTCAAATGTGTTTCTAATGGGTAACAAAGACAGTGAACGACTAGGTTTATCTACATCTTGTTTAAAAAAGGGAGGAAGCTCAACGAAATGTTCCAATGTGTTACTGACTAATTCTTTGCCCCTGATCCCTTTACTAATTCCTAAACCTTTTAGACTATTGACAAGACAATCTTTTGAAAGTCAAATTTAAGCTCCTTGTAGGCAAGTAAAAAGAACTGTTAGCTTTTTCCCTAAGCATCAGTTGCATGTTGGTGTCTCTACAGCTATGATTTTGTATTGCTGAATGAATTGTCACTGAAAATATCGAGCTCTTTTGCAAAACAGGGAGTGAATGAAAGGTGAATAGTCCACAGAGAAGATAAAATTATAAACCAAGTTTAGCCAATTTTCAGTTGTGAACTGAAGAAGTCTGTTAGACAAAACGTTGTCAATAAAGTTTCCACATTTGGCGTTTTACTTATCAAACAGGGAATAAAATACACGTATTTTTGTGGATCCATCAAGAGGGGGCCTCCTACCAATAAATGGTTTGTATTTTGAACTCGTCAGGCGTGACTGTTGTCTGCAGACAGAAAGCGGCAGCGATAAATTATGGTGTCGGGAGTTGTAATCGGACAGAAAATACGGAGCGGAAAGTTTTTTTGCTTTTTATTGAGCAGTTTATCGCTTCTTTTGACCAACGTCTGCAAGCACTCAAGATTTATCAAGCAAATTTAACTGTTTTTTTCATCTGGAAGAACTGTCGGAGACTAGATTTAGGCCGGTCTACAGAAAATATTAAAAGTTCTCCAGATTGTTTTGACATTACATTTGTTGATGAGTTGTATCATTTTGTAAGATTTGCCAATGTCTTCATAGACGAAGAACGAGAAGTTTTTAGCGCCTAGCTTTTCCTGTACAGCCCTATCATAGATAAGGGTGTGCACCACACTTTCCCAAACATTTCTTGGTAGCTTTACGGGTAAACCTTATTTTGATGGTACTAAACTGCAGCGGCGAGCGTAGCTTCTCAAAGCTCAAATGAAACATCCATGAAGCAGGAACAACTTGTAAATCTGGCTATCATGAAGATCGAGTCATAATGCGTGAGTTGGACTTTAGTGACATCATCAGTGACTTTTCCGCACGAAAATCACGAAAAGTATCTGGGCTGTAATGCTTATAAGTCAATCCATGTAATTAAGCATGTTTACTTCTTAGTTAAGATTTACACTTTCATGAGTTGTTAAGTAATCCTAACTGTTCCATAAGTACCAAAAGGATTCATTTCATTATGTGTTTATGGATTGCTCATTATAGCAAAGGAAGAATTGCCCCGTTCAGTATTTCCTACCTAAAATTGCCCCATACGTATATAGCTTAATATTTTATGGTGTAGGCAATAGGAGAAGTTCGAGGGGGTAGGGTGCTCGTTTTCATGCGCGCCCCTCACCTCCCACAACCTTGATCTGGCCGCCGGTGCAATATTCAAGTTTGTACTACAATCTGACTCTGATAGGAGTATAAAGCAAGTATGCAAACGTCACCTTAAGTCCTTAGTTTCACTTTATGTCCGCATGCCATATAGTTTTTTTTACTCTGTTTTGTTGAATATTTACTACGTAGTTTCTGTTTCACCCGATAATTGATACCATGTTTATTATCATCGTTTATTCGGTAAATAGAGTAACGTGGGTCGATAGTTCTTAAAATTGTGTGGCTCATGATCTAATTTTATTTTGGCCGAAGTATATCCAAAACATGTCTTGCAAAATGAAATCATGAGACGTATTTTTTTAATTGTGTAACAAATCTGAGATGTTTAGCACTGCTGAGAAACTTTATAAAGCAAAAATTTTATTTACAAGGAAGATCAGCGATGCTTAGTCACCTGTTTATTTCCTCACATAATGAGAGTCTTAATGACAACTGTAAATTTTAGGGTTTCTAGTTAGGGGTAAGGACTTTCGGGCAATGTTATTTTACAGATTTTTATAGTACAGTGCTTACTAATGATGGGCAAAATAGGGACAGTTGCTAGAAGATACATGTTTTCACTTCTTGCCTTTAAATGTTGCAAGTCTCCTACAGGTTCGTAACTGTATTGCAATCACATATTACCCGCAGATTTTTCCTACATTTTTGCCTAGATTACTGTCTCCAGCTGTTGTCAATAACGGTTTTGTCCTCGAGTTGTCTTTGGTTGTCACCTGCGACTATTGCTTGGAGTTCTTGTCTTACACTGCTTTCTACATTTGTTGTCAATGATGCTAAAACATTAACTAACAATTTTTCTGAGCCCCGAAATGTTTTCTGCAACTGTTATCTGCACATGTTGCCTGTATCGGTTTTGGTAGGCTTTTGCCACTGTTTTCTGCCAGTATTCTTTGCAGCTCTTCCTGAGATTGTTTCCGCATATTTCTACAAAGTTGGATACAATTTTCTGAGGATAGTGGCTTTACGTATATAGTCTCCTTTATGCCCCAAGAGTTATTTTCAGCCAGATGCCTAATTGTTTCCATTGCACTTATTTGGTCAAACATGTTGTGAGAATTTACTTTTACATCAGCAGCTGCTCAGTGTAAGTTAATATTTCATCAGACAGATGATGATGGAAAAGAGCTGGAATAGCTGCAATTATAGAAAAGAACCTGAACTAAATTTATGAATGCCCAGGAAATAGACCATACTGCTTGTTACTTACTGCTATTTCCTGACATCATTGAAATTGTTGCTTATTGGCAGTAATTGATAGAGCTGGTTACGTGTGTGACAGGCCTGTCACACACTTAACCGAGGTAAGTTACGTGTGTGACATATGAGTTTGCTAAAATATTTCACAAAGTAGATGAGTTGTAAATATCATTGTATGCACCCCATGTAACTGAATACATACTTAAAGAGAATAACCATTTTTAAGATTTTTTTCTGAGGTGGCTTCCTGTCACAAAATTTATAAACAAAATTGGTTACGTGTGTGACCAAAATTGGTAGTAACTTTTGTCTATCCACCGAAACTAACATGTTTTGTGTGAGAGATATAAACCAGTTTCTGGTGTTAATTAGATGTGCACTCTATCTTATTTAAGGCTGAAATCATGCTTTTGGTGAAAACAACAGTAATTAACAAATTGGTAACTTTCGTCATTTCCACAAGTAAAATTGTTGTTTCACACGCATAGTACCTTGTGCCACCATTATGGACACACAAATTTGGCTAGGCAAGTCCTAATGTAACATTTGCTAACTAGACAAATGAGGGATGATGCCTAATTAAGTAATTTGTATTAATTGAAACATTTTAAAAATCACACTGAGGTTGACCAACCCATGGAATGCTCCCATAGCTTAGAAAATTGTCAGGTATGTATTAACATACACAACAGTTTCACACCTAAGGTGACCTTTACCTTCGAAAAAGGTACCTCACAAGGTCACGAGTAAAAACCAACTACATACCCTTGCCTAAAAATGGTGAATTTAAACTCTATTTGCCACATCAGTTCACAATCATCCAGAGATAGAAATTAACATACGGCTAAACGAAATTGGAGACAAGCCACTCAGCACCATATGCCTTCACTAAGGGAGCACTATCATTAGGTCCGTCCCGTTGTCTAAAGCCCATTAAAAGTTTCAAAGTATCATAGAGAAGATTTAAAATGCAAGATTTGAAAAATACTGAAGAAAAAAGATGTATAACGGGTTTGAGTCCCGGTAGAGAACTATTTTCTTATTTTTGATAGTGTCTTCTCAAAGTTGGCATTACAAAATCTCTCTTCTCTTTCAACCTTTGAATGACTAGGATTCTTAATTTAATGGTCCCTATATAGACAAAGCACTCCAAGAATGTCAAACAAGTGATAACAATAGTTTTTATGTTCAAAACATTTTACAGAAAGCTTCTAATTATGGGATTGTTTTATCGATAGCACAATAGATTTCAAAGGCCAAGTAAATCACACAAAACTATATATCATATATTTAAAATTTTTGGCTAAATCCAAAATCTTTTAAGTATGTTCTTCTATTAGTATTTATTTTAATCGTTTTACTATTCTGTCTGGAACACTTATTTATAAGTTTGAACTAAATAAAAAATGGCAAATACTTTATGTCTAACCGAAACTTGCAATAAAAAACATGAGTCTCTTTGTTCGGGGCATTTGCTTTTGATGCTGTCACTTAGATTTAGGTACCAATTTATTTTGGGTAATGAGAAATGAAAGATTAATTACAAAAGTTAAATTTTTAATTTGGCTTTGGGATTCCTGTTTTGGCTAGTTACAGAAAATGCACACTTCCTGAAGTCATCTGCTTATGAATGCATGGGCCTTATTCTTTGCTCAACCCAGAATCGTCTACATGACATATATTTCCCTACCTTTTTAGTGTTAATTTGTTTTCTTTTTTAATTGTTTTACTCAAAGCAAGGTGGGTGCCACTATTAGGTGTCAAATTACAATTCTTTTATTAGCATAGGAGGATAACTGACCGAGGGGATGACGAGAAGAATATACGAGCATGGGATGAAGGTGAACAAGGAAGAGGTTTTGATCTGTCGATTGGTCTGCGTGAAATCCTATCTAAAAGAAAGCTACATTATCAATTTAAACTATACAAATTTAAAGCATACCGTAGGTTTTGATAAGTCGATTCAGAAACAAATTGGTTAATGGTAAATAAGGGCAAACATTAACTTAAATTACCATATCACATTAAAAGGATGCTCAGATTATTGTGGACAGAATATAACAGAAATAAAGAAATGCTGGGAGGACGGCAAAAGGAAAGAAATATGCTAAGAACTATAAGAGGGCAGCGATCAACATTTTTCGGGTACGTAATGAGGGCAGGTGGTTTGGAATGTATGGTGGTCACAGGGAAAATTTAACGAGGTAAAAGTAGAGGAAGGCCATGTGTTGACTTAACTAAGAGCTTGACTTACTGAATGAATGTGTCCAATGAAACTGTTCTAAAGGCATCTAGAGAAAGAGAGGTGTAAAGGTCTACGACAGCCACCGTCCCCTAGTTAGAGGATACTAAACAAGAGAGAAAAAGAGAAGGAGAGAGAAAGAGAGAGAGAGGGTGAGAGTGATGGGGATGAAAAGGGTCACTTGCTACTAACTGAAAGAGAAAGAGAAGGAAGAGAAAAAACTGAAAGAGAAACTCAAAATTGTCAAGAACCCTTGTTAAACGAAGCCAAGAAGTTCTGAAGAAGCTAGCAGACGAAGAAAAGGAAGCTGTCAGTGTCAAATTACTTCTATGTGCCTCTATTCGATATAGCAAAGCCTAAAGGAATTTGAACAGGCGAGATTGTCTGAATTAATTTGGTGCAAGATCAATACTAAAAGTTGGCAATTTCACGATCCAAGGTATCACCAAGGTTCTAACCTATAAAGTCCTGATAGGGCTGCTGGGAGTCAGCGAGAACACAAGGGCTGGCAATAGATACGGAACCCCGGCCTGTTTTAACAAATGGAGGGTTATTCCTGATTACATAACCCCGTCATTCCCTCAACGTCATCACAGTCCTTACTTTTGACACCTTACATTCCTCCACTATTGACAGTATTGGCAATATAAGCGGGCCCATTCTGCCATACAGAGCTGTAGTATTAAGCATTCTTGGCAGACCCAGCCACTTCCGTAGGAATACGTTTCATTGTTGCTCTTTTCCATACGAATTACCTCTATTTCATATGCTGCTGTTGGCCACAGAATTCTGGGGTACAGCCTGTTGTATTCTTAATTGTTATTATAATTTATGATAATTATTCTATTGTTTTATTTCTGTATAAAAGTGTGTAGTTAGTTGAATGTTAATAACTTTGTGTTCAATCTTGGAAATGACTGTCCTCCTCTCTCGGCTATACCTCAACGATACAACACAGCCTGTATTGTAGAATCCATAATTTAAATTTCCCTGCAAGTTTTGTATTGTCAGGTTTTATTTAGCTGTTCTTCAACTTCTTTAGGGAGAGCTACGCCTTGGTGTCTATCGATCATATTTCTGCTATACCATCTCCATAAGCTTTTCACTGGTTGTTCCTTAATAGTTGGTGTTCGTTGCTTGACAGTTCCTTGACAGTATGGTAAAGCAATGCACCATCATTTCGAAGTTCGTCTTGCCATGGTAAACGGTAGGAAGGAAAATATGCAGAACTTAAGTGCCTAAATACAGTATGTTTCTTCTTTCACGTTGTTTACCATATTCTGAGAGGAAAACGTATTCTTCTCTGGATAAAAGGTCTGTTTTTCTGACAAATTTAGCAAATCTTTCTAAGAAGGGGAGTACTCTCTTCCGTCAAGGGTCATTCGCTTCTAAAAAGAGTGCACCCTGGCAACTTTTTAAAAAAGTAAAGGCTAAATGGGCAAAAGCCATCTCAATTCAGAGGGCAGTTGACACTGTCAAAATATGATATGCAGGAAAACTAGGTAGTGTCTAATTTTTTTGACTAGTTCCAATGACAAGAGAAGCAACAACAGTTTTAGAAAAAGGAGAAAAATCATTAGCATATGTGTTACTGATGAAGTTGTATTTATTTTGTAGGCAAAACCCTAGTTTTAGACATAGAACAATCAAATCAGTTTGTTATTCTCAAATCTAGCCACAGTAGTAATGTAATCTTTGCTGGGCTTGTAGATTCCTCTGTAAGGACTCAATCTTTCTTTGGAGGTGGAACACGCACTAAAAATAAACAAGAATAACAAGGATCAATGTAAATTCAAACTAAGAGAGTAAACGACAGATAGTGCTGCTTGGAATAATGTAGCAATAGGAAACAAAATGTGGTATGATGGAAGATTTTATACAAGTTTGGGAGCGTAAGGATGACCAATACATCCAGAAGGTCGCTTGCAAAATTCTGCTTAGTGGAAATTCGCGTTTAGTGACTATGATTGTTTTATGTGGATATTGTTAAAGGTGAAACGTGAATCAAATATACAATCCTCCAAGAAACATTTTATGTATTTAGGTGGTACTAAAGGTAGTAATTACTGTACACAATGTTTTCGCTATTTCGTGCAATATTCTTGTTTTGTACCACTAACAAACTAATTGTAATTTACTACTTTTTAAATAAGAATGCGATGAATTCAATCCAGAGAATGTACAACAAATTATCTACATATATTATTGGAATTATAAACACCATAAAGTCGAACATAATATCCAAGAAACAAGTTAAAATTGCAAATTTAGATTTATTTCTACCAGGTTAATAAGTCTGGAGTATTTCTATCTTCATCGTTGCAACAAAATAAGTAACAGGTTGCGCGAATATAGCAACAAGTCAAATTTGTTTGATGAGTAAAAGGATTGTAGTTTTCTGATACCGATGTTCAGAAGGAAGTCTCCAAACACTTTAGCTGCCTTAGCTAATAAGCCAATAGCACCCTTGCTCAAGGTAACAGATTCTACGGAACCGGATGACTTAAAATGTTAACTACGAAGAAAAGCAACCTATCTTACTTTATCACTTCGAATCGGAAGTTGTAATTGATGGTTAATACTGCCAATTATGTGTTTAATGATAAAATTCCAAGGCTGTTCTATGCTTATATTGTTGTAGTAAGTACAGTCAAAAGATAATTTAGCTTTGATTTATGAAAGGGTGCATTTGTTTATCTTATATCAATGTCCAGATGATAAATGTTTCATTGTTCTCTATATTTGGTTCAACTGAAGTTTTTATAAAAGTGAACCCTAAATTATCCAAAGAGGTCAGACTCTATGTAGTGACAAGTTGTCCTGATACCTAGATAATCCGAATAATAGAGTATACAAATTTTACCCACGTGATTTCTATGAGATCTTTTTCACCTCTATTGAGTAGTCTTAGGGTATTCAAACAGAATAGTACTGCATCAAGAACATTACAAACTTTGCTAATTGCATTAAAATCTTATCTACTAACGTAACGATATCATAAAATGGCCGTCTAAAAACCTTATCAGGTTGTAAGCAATTTATAATAGCTTGAACCAATGGGGGATAACAGGGTAATATAATTGGTCAAAAAAGGTAGTGGGAACGGGAAAAAACTCTTTACTCCCAAAATGGTTAAATTGTGGTCGGTCTACAACAATTTCGGGCGTTCGTATGATCGAGGTTCGAATAACTGACGGCACTGCAATTGCACGCAAACTACTTTACGTGTAGAACTGAGATGCTAGAGAAGGGTAGTTGCCAGTTTTTTATGTCTTCATATAGTTTCAATGATATCTTCGTAGGGATTTAGGTGGTTAGTACAGATTCTGAAAGGAAACCGGGGATCGTAAAAAGTTTTAGTATAGATATCAAGAGCTTGTTTAGTATCGTCAATGGTTTTGCTAGACATAATCAGTACTACAAAAGCCTTGTGACCTTATAAAATTTATAGGAGGGTTTATTGTGGACGCGTTTGAAAATAAGCCATCGTCAGAATAGGGGGCCAGTAAGTGGCTTCGAGAAGATGGGTTTGGTGTTAATTGCCAGCTACGTAACTTTTCTGCGGGCAGCAAACTAACGCTTGACTTAGAACGTCCCGGTGGGCATTCCTTTTTCGAGTCAGAAACACAAACAGAAACAACATTGCACAAACGTTTATAGAAGAATTATACATTTAGGTCAAAATCAATTTACCTGGGGGCCGCTGGAGGCCGAGCGTCGGTGAGGCTGGGCAGCGTAAGGTTTTCCACAAGAAAAGCGCTGATAATACCTTCCAATGTTCGCAAGTATCTTTATTTTTACCTCGAAATAATGAATTAAATAAATAAATTAAAAAATGAATAAGGAAATAAATCAATCAGTGAAAAATGGTTAGCTCAATCGTAGTTCTCCTTCTCAGATCGTATCAAATAGCGACAGTTATCCGAATTTCTCAGGTGTCGGGTAAACGTACTTACTGTTAAGTTTCAATTTCACCCGCGACGTACCTACAAGTCGGAGTTTATGAGAAGAACAAACACACAGCAGCTCCCTGAGCGCGATCGGCGATGAACAGACGCGGACACAGTCCATCATAGATCGCAGTGCCTTCTTCATTTATGAGCTGAGAGCAGCGGAGGACTGTGAGCGCCGAGCAAAGTCAATGGCTTAGTGGCTTCTCCTCCGCCCAGCTGGAGGAATGAATGGACAATTGAGGCAAGCAGTGGACAGCCCGACCGATGTACCGCCCTTCAGAGCCTTTTGCCCCACCGTAATTGCTTCGTTCAGCTACGCACACAACATGTTTCATTCATATCAATTTTGCGGGTTACACTAACATTAATCTTTCATATTAAGATTGGGCCGCAAATGATCGTACTGGGGGGCCGCAGTTGGCCCGCGGGCCGCGAGTTTGATACCCCTGATGTAGGGCGAACCTTCATGAGCATGATCCCTATCTTACTCAGCGGAAAGCAAGTGAACTCTCCACTAGACCAGTGTTTCCCAACCTACAAACTGTTGATATATAACAAATGTCACACTGATGATAATGTGTTAAGCAAAGAGATCAAAGATCCAACCATCATTCCGTATTTCATCGTCTACCACACAACGAAACTCGACGATAACCTGTAGTGATGCGTAAGCAACTACTTAAGCAACTCCAGGCCTGATTTTGGAAAACTGCTAAGCAACTCCAAGTCTGGTCCTGAAAATGGAGTTGCTTATTTAAAAAAAAGTTGTATATGAAATTACCCGCCACCTTGTTAGCTGAACAGCTCTATATTAGAAATTATCCACCACCTCATGAACTCAACAGCTCAATAATTAAAATTATCCCCCATCTCATGAACTCAACAGCACTATATTTGAAATTATCCCCATCTCATGAACTCAACAGCTCTATATTAGAAATTATCCCCCATCTCATGAACTCAACAGCTCAATAATTAAAATTATCCCCCATCTCATGAACTCCACCGCTCTGTATTAGAAACTATCCCCCATCTCATGAACTCAACAACTAAATATTTGAAATTATCCACCACCTCATGAACCCTATATTTTAAATTAACCCCCATCTCATGAACTCAACAGCTCTATATTTGAACTTATCCCCCATCTCCATCAGCCAGTAATGACAAAGTAAAGCAGATGTCTCTCTACTACTGATTAACCAAACTCCTGGCAAAACGTAAGTGTAACAGTTCCGAGTCTTCCATATCACGTGCACTGATCCATCACTACTAAGTTGTACCGGGCTTATTGACCGTCTGGAAACAGCTTTCTCTCTGTGCTAGACTAATTAGGAAAGAGGCTGAACGTAATCAACCTCTTGAGAACAATAACGCGTTTGTATTCCTATTAAATACTTACAAAATACGTATTGCAGATAAGTATTTTATGAAGTTTTTTAATTACCAGCTTTATGAATAAAGAATGGCTTCTTTTGACTGTAAATCTAATCAAATTTTGAAAAATTACAGTACAACATAATTTATTCGTGTGTTTTGCTAACACCCACCTCACCAAGCAATACTTACTAACTTGAGCCGTGTGTGTGTGGAGATGATTTTTTTGTTCTATATTCAGACAAACCGTCGGTTGATAAACGTCAAGCGAGAGTGTAATACAGAGTTGTAGCCTCAGATCAGGGTGGCAGAAAACTGAAAACTTCGAGGGAGCGCGGAAAATATCGGTAAAATTTCCCGTGAGGTAACGAATTTGCGTAGTTGCATAATTTAGTGTATTGTGCCTTCAATGACATAAAAATTCAGGGTGTTCTTGCTGGTTCCGCTCCTTAGTTTTAGTAGTTACCTTGAGACGAGGCTTTCGACAACACTTTCGAGAGAGACTTTAACCAACGCTGTGAAACCTCAATTTTTTGATTTATGACTTAGACGGCTAGAGGTTGCGCTTCGCTTGACTTGAGCTCGCTTCGAGGGAACGGCATACCCTCGTTCCCCGGTTTTCTGCCACCCTTCCTCAGATTTTTCGGCCCCTCGTGATAAGCTAGTTAGAATCAGTGTTTGTCGCTTAATGATAAGGAGGTACTTTTATCACGAATTGTGAATATGCGCAGATCGTATTTTTGATCACCGAGATCGTTTATTTATCAATCAAAGTGTAACCTCGCTGCCTACTAGTACCAGTGTCTTGTTTTATGTTAAGGGATGCTTAAGGATTGATATTGAAACCAACACCCGTGCCGTGTGGTTCACCTTATTTTTGTAAACTTAGTCTTGTCCGTACTCTTTTGAAAAGGATCGGGTGTTTAAAAGTGCATCAAGCATCCAAGGCTTTAGGGAAGAGGTGTGTAATTGGACAGATTGTAACAGTTAGAATGAGGATATGTGCTTCCATGTAACGTGTATTGTAGCGCAGGGTGGCAGGAAATCCGGGAACGCGGATACGCCGTTCCATCGAAGCGAGCTCAAGTCTAGCGAAGCGTGACCTCAAGCCGTACAAGTCATAAATCAAAGAATTGAGAAGTATGTTTTAAGGCATTTTCACAAAATTTTTGAAATTATTGAATATTATGCAACATTTCATAGCCATAGAAGACGTCATTCACACCAAATTAAAATTTATATTTTATATTATTTATATAAACGTGCCAAACATCTTTGTAATAGCAGCAGTAGATATAAAGTTATAGTGTTTCAAAGAGCCGCGGCCTACTAGCCCCCCTTCCCCCCTCCATCAAGTATGGGAAGAGCCAAAAGGCCATGTGAGGTAGGGTTAAGGGGACCCGTTAAATGGCGTTTCGAAAGCCCTTTACAAACGGGCTCGACTATCCACTAGACTTCATTCGACTGTTGTCAAGTCAAAGGTCGAGCCCATATGCATACATCGTATAATGACGTCGAGCGTTGTCGAGCCTTGTTCAACGAAGTTAGAGAGTTTTGAATATATTCAAGTTTGTTGACTGAATCAGAAATGAAATCATGAAGCCAATTGGCAGGTGCAGAATGTACAATTATTGTTATTATCCGCGGGCGACGCCTTTTCTGGTTCACGCATGTTGTCAGAAAGTCGGAGGACAGCACAGGGAAACGGACATACCAGCAAAATTTCAACACCCGGTAGACCACCAAAGCGAGGGAGGAACCAAATCACTATAAATTCACGCCAGTTTTGCATATGGCTGTGATTGCTGCATTGAAGTTCCGCACAAAGTGGAAAGGTTACATCGGAGACTACAAGGGGACCCGATAGGCCTGAGCATGTAAGTGGGTAAGCAAGTAAGTAAGTTACTAAACTTTGTTGAGCGGGTCCATTGTTCTAAATCTTGTAGAGCTTTGTCAAGCCCATTGGATATTCGCTCGATCCTATACATGTCAATATACTCAACTTTATCAATTCTATCAAAACCTCTGCGCACTCTAAAAACTAGAGCCTGCGCATGCTGACTAATCCTTTTCAAATATACATTTTTCTCGCCAGGTAAGACAAACAACATGAAGTCCTGGGAAGGAGTTCGAATCCGGTCAGCGCCATTAATTTGCAAGCTATTGTGGTAATGCTCCACTCTTTGAGAATTATATATATATATATATATAATAGAATATGGGTAAGAACAAATGTTTGACAACTTTTGGGGTTACAAACAACAAATAATATAATCACATTTAATTTTGGTGAAATCATACAACTGAACTGCTGCAACTGAACAAAATTGGTTTGTGCAAATAAATACAATATATAAAGCAACACTGTATGTATGTACTGTACCTATAGCTTGAAAATTCTTTCTGTATGTGAACCATAACCTTGAAAGGATATGTTGTGTAACTTCTTTCATTTCTAGAAAATTAAGGCAGAGCACGTAAGTAGCAATCTTGCTTAAATAGAAACTATCATACTATTTTGTTATTAACAAAAAAAATCCCAGTTACCCCTACAAAACCGAGAAAATGGTTTCGCGAACAAAGTCAGTGGTGTATTGTGTAGCTTGACCTTTTCCAAACTCACCAAAGGATGCCTTCCAAATTTTAACCAACTAAAAAGATTGAGCACTTCCATAAGTCTTTCTGTTAGTTTCAAAGCCAATTAAACAATCAATCTCCTTCTATTGCTACCGGTATATCATAAAGTGGTCATGAGTTCTGAAATTGAAATAATCAAGATATTATTGTTTAAGACTTCATTTCTATCAACTAGGAGCAATTGCCTAAGTGTATTTGCTTTTTTGGAAATAGAACACTAATTATTTTTGCAATGCACCCACATTCTGTTATCACTGCTCTACCCCCCTCATACCAAACATTGTAGGGTAAAAATTGGCATTGTGGAAAAACTGATTTGAAACACCAAGAAAAGCCAGACCTTACAGATTCAGCTTGCAGTAAGATCCAAGTTCATATTGACATTATGTTTTTCGTTTGCACAGCATTTTGTAAACAAAATTCTATGTGTTCATTTCTTTTTCTTTTCTACACTTACATGTATACCTACACATGGAAATATGAACCGACAATGTATTTGCCCTTATAAAGTTGGCATGGGTAAAATACCACCAAAGATTAATGACTTTAGCTCTTTATTCAGAGTCCTCCCATGAAGTATATTTATCATCGAGAAGAGAGGATTTGAAATGTAAGTTTTGAAAAGAACACTAGAGAAATAGAGAATATGTCTCCACAGATGTTGACATATTTTCTACTTCTCCACTGTTCTTTTTAAAAAGTATATTTATCTTAATTCTTACAGTTTCCTTTCAGTACAACATTAATGAATTCGATTTTATTCTAGTTACGTATCAGCGGCTAAGTCGGAAACGCTTGACAGTCAATAACTGCCCAAGTTACGTGGTGGCAACGAAATGTTCAATACAATTTATTCTAAAAAGTATATTTATTCTAAAGTTATGCAAGAGATTTTAAAGATCTCGATTGATTAAATCAACTTACAAGTTTATTTAGTGAACGGAATCCTTTTAGCGATGAAACCATGTAGCTTGTGGAAATATTTTGGGCATATTTAAGAAAATAGTTTGCCGAGCATGTGGTTACCACCACGTTACTAAGCCGTCCTGCTTTTTGATTTAATCACCTATTTACAACAGAAGATTACTCAAATTAGTTCTTAGCTCTCCAAGCTCATTTTAATTTTAGTATGATTCTGTACATTTCTTTTGTAGAGACTGTATTATTCACATGTTGAGCTCAAATAGGAATGAAATATTAACATTGTAGTAAATGTAAAGCTCTTATAAGCTATAAAAACAATAATGACCAATTGTATAATAAATTATAGGATTAATAATATCGAAATGTGTTGCTGAGTGATGCATAAAAGTTGTAAATATGTCTTTGAAAAATTTAGATCAGAAATAGTGTATGTACATATGTTGTCAAGAAATAGTCTCGCTGGAGCCTATTGGCATGTGTGATACTGTTCCTCTTCTTGACTTAAAATGGTAACACCACGCCCATTAGTATCTTCTTTTCTTGGAGTTTTGACAAGTCAGAGGGTGTTGATTTGTGATTTGCTTTACATCGAATCATGTTGGTAACGATTGGCACTTTAATTCAGAAAATGTAAGTCTATATGCTCATCAATTTGGAATATGTCGCTGCGAGGACACTTACAAAACTGCTGCATGAACATAGTAAACCAGAGGAAAAGGATGCGTCTAGTAACAAATGAATGCTACCGAAAATGATACGTAACTAATAGTACATTTGTATACTATTCGAGGAATGGAAATATTTAACTGACATTGACGTAGAATAAGAACCGAACATCTGTGTAGCCACAGGCTTGTGCACTGGGATCATATTTTGAGGGATAGCTCTGTCTGCAAAGAAAAATACTTTTAGAGGGTAACCTTCCCAATACAGTCACCCAAGAGATTGACCGATTTGGCCGTTCTATCTAATTTAGTTATTAATGGCTTTTAATATTAACGTCCTGAGAGGTCCCTCGGCGAAAGTTCAAGTGCACATCTGGCGACTGTAGTTTAATACCGTAATTGACCAATTAAGCAAAAGTTTATTTAAAAACAAAGTTTTTGGGTGGGCGCTTATTCAGACTGGGCGCTTATTCGGACCTGGGCGCTTATTAAGGAAAGAAAAAAACAGATAACTAAACATACGTGATCTTTCTATAGAATAGATTGAAACATTGGGTCACAGGTTCGATCCCCGGTGGCGACATATTTTCTATTTCTCCAATGTTCTTTTCAAAACTAAAGTATATATTTATAATTATTGTCATTATTTTTTGCATACATCATCATTGAAGCATGTAGATTTGTATGAAATTTTTAATCCTTTATTGTCAATGTCTTTGTAGTGTATGCTCAAAAGAAGTAACTAGATGAAGGATACGAGTTGTTTTCAATCAGTTCTATATGCGAGAACTCCTGGATATCTTTAACTAACAACTAAGAAGATAACGTCTTTACATAAACTCCTCCTCATACAAATCTCTCGAATACGTCATTGTCTTCTGCCTTTTTATTGATTGCGTTGTATGTTATTTTAATTTGATAGCTGTCATTGTTCAGATGACAGTTCACTCGCTTTCTAGGGCAGGACCGATTCCCTTAAGGGCCAGAAGTGACGTGAGGTAGTGTACCGGTATTTATTTGCCCTTCGCTAAAACAAGTCCCATTTACGCGAACAACGCCCTAGCCCTTACAAAATGGGACTTCGAGGCATTAAAACGCAACACCCTGCCTCACCCCGGTAGTTACAGCCCTATAAACTAGCAATTAGGAACGAATTAGGCAATGCGTCTTTGCTGATGAGCTTAGTAACATTTCTTGGAAACAAAATATATATTGGTATTCATTATGATGCAATGTCATTTCTATCAGACAATGCTGTAAGAATGTCTCTGTTTAGACTCCTTCAATGTCCTTCTTATGACAACCTCATCCACCCTTCTATATTTTATCTGCAAGATCGGCCTCTTAAAACGAAATTTAACTCCATACTTTAAAAAAAGATATACGGCAACCGAAGTAAAACAAGCTGCCTGTAAAATCGTCTTTTAAAGTTCTTGGGCAAAAAGTAATACACTACAATGTGGGGATTGTGAAAACTTAACACCTACGCTATTTTATTAAATAGAATCATTACTGAGAGATGTTTTCTTCCCATTGATTTTTGAGAGACAATTTCATTTCGAACGCTTATAAATGTGACAAGAACGGCAAGGGCATCAAATTAAGGTTACATCTCATTCTTTACTCGTCCTGTTTTATGTTTATGCGTGTTATATTAAAATCATTGGCACTTTTAAGCAGTTGCATTTATTTGATAGCTTGTGAAAAAGTAACTTTTTTGTCAATTTCATTTTCCTAGACACCGAGATAATAAAACAAACATTCATTTGCGTCCATTGAAGTTGGTCTTCTTTGCATACGTTCCTGAAATGAGTAAGAACTAAAATAGCGTAGTGTGACAGGAATTGGTTAAGACGAGGGGCATCTTTTTATTCCACTTTTTTCCACATTAATAGTTTTAACTGAAATCCTTGGACACTAAATGTAAGTTAAACAAACACGAGTTAGGTAAAGGTTCTTAATAAAAAATGTTGTTGCTATATGGTTATCAAAATGCTAAAGTTACCTACAACTCATAAGTGTTCAGTATCTTTATCATACTAACCATTACTGCTACTATCAACAAAATCAACATCACCTTTATTATAGACTACAATGGTATGTGGGTTCATACGGTAATCGTTCGAGTAAGCGCCCGGGCATTTATAAAAGGACAGATGGTAACAATGCTCTAGTTGGACATGTACCGGTTGAAATTTCACAACTTTAAAATTATTTTCTAACAACTGGAGAGGATGAGAACTACGCAGAGGCAAAACTTCTCGGAAAAAGAAAAAGAGAAATTGGCTTGGTCGTACCAGCCAAAATACAAAACAACAACCAAAGACAAACGATTTGCTAACATTTTTTGAGAGAAGTTAGAGGAGAAGAAGAAGACACTTGACATAGTGGACCATGAATTTAAGAAGTTTCCTGATAAGAAAACAAAAAAGAAATATCGTCAAAGAAAAAGTGTTATTCTTTCTTTTCCAAGGTGTTCCCTTCACTCAATGCAAGATATTGAGTTTTTTAATCAATTTTCTCCGTGAATTTTGGAAGTTTGAGTAAGCATGCACGCTAGAACAGAGGGGACACTTATTAAAAAAGGGCGATTATAAAATTATTTTCTTAAAAGAGGGGGTGTTTATTCAAGAGGGGTGCTTATTCAAACAATAATAGTACTCATATTATGATTGCACAGTGGGAATGCAGGAGTGAGTGAGGAAGATTCAGATGATAAGAAAGATGATAGGGAGTTGACTCGCTGTGGCAACCCCTAAATGGGATAAGCCTAAAGAAGAAGAAGAAGTAGAAGGAGAAGAAGAAGAAGAAGAAGAAATGAAAAAATAGAAGAAGAAGAAGAAGAAGAAGAAGTATCTGTACTCTTGGCATTTCAATGACCCTGTTCATTGACTAATTCCATCAGAAATCAACACGATCTTAAGAAAAATCATATACCCAGTAGCAATAGAAATAAATTTACCCAAGGGCACATAATTAGAAGATTGTCAAATTATACTTTAAGCAAGAAAACATTCTTTTCCCCATCAAACTTAAAAAGCACTAATTGGTACAAACTAAAAGGGGAGAGCCAGATAAAGTCCTTAAGAAATGGTTTTGTCAACTTTGTAACAACTTACCTTCATATGCTGGGTGAAAGAGATATTTAGATAGAGCAGTAGTAGGAGGTTGCACAAATGTATATGCCATCCATGCTGCCTTCTTTTTGGATGAAACAGATGCCAGCTATCATCTGCATATATCAAGATCTGATGGACTTAATATGAAAGCAAGAGTTTTTATTGTACCAAGGTAACAACTGAATAATTTGAGAAGGAACATGCTTAAGGAATTCTTAATAAAATGTCATACTTTATTCAATTGGATAAGAAAAAGTCGAAACCGATTTCACAAATTGTTCCAACACAAAATTAAAGAGTTGCAGATTGTCTTCCTGGGTCTTTTAGGTTACTGTATATTTAAGAACTCTGAAAATCAAAGATGATGATGCACAGATTGCAACTTTGATGAGAGGTGGGATGGTGTCTGAGATGGTAGTTATGGTCACCAGGCACTTCAAAATGCACCAGAGGGCACACAATGACAAAGAACTGGAATTAAATTCAAATGTTATGCAAACATTTTGGTCTCAAGAAATTCAAGCACACTGCTGGAAATTTTTTTTGAATATTGTCATTAGTGTTTAAGACCTCTGATGGTGTTGCTTCTTTATTTTATAATCAATAAGCCCTTGGCCTGATAAATACGTAGGCTTCTCACTGGATAGTTTACTTTTATAGGACTTTGATGGGCTTATATGGGGGCTTGTACACAGGGTTTACTGCAATCTCATATCAAGGTTAATTGATCGTCTGTGGGCGATGATTGAAGCATGGTACAATATATGAACGAAATGATAATCCTTAGATATTTATTGACGATCCGTCAATATTTTTGAATTGTTGGCACCAGAGAGGTCTTAAAGAACAGGGATGTTAGCTGGTGATCGATATTGGCCTCGTAGTTTAGTCCAACTTTGAATTTCCGACGAGAAACATGGCAACTAAAAAGATTTAATTGACTTACATGAGTGAATTCCTGCACACTCGAAAGCATAAAGTACAGAGTAGGTTTAAGAGCCAAGAACCGAGTGGAAAGCATTAAATTAAGAAGTTAAAATACCCAGCCAACTGTCTTTAGGAAGAAATTTAAAAGTTTAAGAATTCAGTCATACCATTTGCTAAGACTGCCCAAATATACAAACCAAATACTTAGTACTTTGATGTTCTAACCCTTCCTTAGGCTCATATAGTCCTTCCCCTTCTCTTATTACTTTGTTTTGTTTGTTGCAGCAGCCAAAGGGAAGATAACTGCCCGGTACGTAACGAAGGGTACTAGTGAAATGGACCACTGTTGTCAATAAATGTGAATCGTGTGTTTGAGACCAAAAATATCACCAATAAAGGATAGTCCGTATTATTGTCAATATTTATTGAGCGTCTGTAGGCCGCTTTAGAAATCAGTGGTCTCGTTTCGTATAGAATAAGTGAGCATACAATGTATGCGTTATTTATGAACAGTACATGCAATTTCTAAGTATTTTAATATTTTTTCGGACAAACAGATGCTAAATGACCCTTTTTAAAGTCAGTATTGCGACATGGTTCCGGACCATAGATTTATCAGTGTTTCAAAATACTCTGTTGCTGAACCAGCAAATTACGAAATAAGATGGCTTGGGCATTTGATGAAACTGTCTCAAAAACAACAGTAAGAACACCCGTTTCGGAAATAATCATGGATCTATACCGACTTTGATCGCAAAATTAATCTGGGATCAACCCATGTGAGGCCCCCCTGAGTGTTCATACACCCAAAGTATTCATGGGATAAAAAATATATGCGCGCACTCCATTACTCTCAAACCAATCCTTCTATTTATTTGTCAATCTTTTTACATCTATATATCGCAGGATTTACGTCCAGATTAATTGTTTACACTATATACATGTATATATATAGCACTGCGTATGTCATAATTTTGCTCAAATCGATACCAATTACGTTTTCCTAAGGGCTGATTGAATCGTTGGGATAAAAGGCATTAATAAGTAGTTCCAGTATTTCTGATAATTCCAGCATATTTTTCTTAAAGACTGACCTAGAACTACATTTAGATAAAAGCCAGGGATTTCTTTTGGTTCAACTGTTCGAATGGGGCAGGAGCTTGCAGTCTCTGTACTATGAGCTACAGGACGAATACCTAAGGAATATTCCTTGTTTGATTTCCTGAAATGCATTGGCATATAATGCATTAATGTATGGCCAGAATACCGCGAGCAACCTTTTTACATCCCATTAATGAAGTTTAGGCAGTATTCTGTCTTTCCAGTGTTCTTTTATATTAAGCACTATCTATTTATACAGAGCCAAAGGTAGCAATAGCTGGCATGTCTCCTGATGGCTGTACTGCTTTACAAGGTCCAACACTCCAATTCATAGGTCTTGGCTGTCTAGACCGGGAAACGGAGTTAATTGTACAAAAACTGATTCCACAAAACTAAAAGGATCTGGGCTTTGAACCTACGTACCTACCTACCGGAGCAGCACTGTATTAAAGAGAATTTGTGAACCTTTAAAGGGGAGCGTGACCATATGATAATGTTTATCCAGTCTGAAGACTCAAAGCAATAATGCATATAATCAACATATGTTATGATGTGTGTTATTTTCTTTCGAAGGCAGGAATTTCGTTAAGAAGTATCCTTGAGACTTGTGTATCTTGCTTAATAACTGGCACACTATGCAACAATTTGACACAGTATTAGAGGCACATTTCAGAGAAGACAGGCCTGGACTTTTAAATAGCAAGAAAACCAATAAGCCATTGATCAACGATCCTGAAAGAAAGCCATTTTCTTTGACCATAGTATGGGACCAGCCCCGCGAATTGGGATGCACTTCCGCTCGAACAAAAATCACCGGTCAAAACAGCGCGATACTCACATACCTAAATTATGGCCTATATCCTTATTGATGTTACGTTTGCAGCGCCCGTTTAGGCTGCCCCATCAAACTGACGAAATCTCTATATTCATTTCAAGGAAATACTTTTAAAAATTGGAAACTTCTTTCGAAGTAACTTAAACTGATACCATGTTCGTCACAATAACATTTAACTCGTGCATACCTGCTTATCAGTGTCAATCTTGATGCAGATCTCAGCAAGAAAGCATCCGCCATGATGATCATGTCCTGCTACGGCCTCGTACCCGATCTGGCCTCTTTTCCTTCTCCTTTGCAAAAGTTTATTTGAATGAGTCTTTTTTCATCCGCTTTCTTGTCGCCTTCTATGTAAATTTTACGATCTAAAAGTCTACGAACACTCACTCATTTTTTCAACCTCTAACCAACACAATCAAAATGGACTGAGGTAGAGTCAAATGTGCTTTCTTTTATTGAGAGACAACTTGTAGAATATTGCCTTACTGTACAGGGCGTTGGCGCTAATACAGTATCGGACCCCCTTATTTTTTTAATTTCCTTTATCGTGGGGCTCTAGTAAAACAAATGCAAAAAGTACCAATTATCGTCACCACGCTACAGGAACTTAACTTCCATTTATGTAGTCAGGATGGTGAGTTTCCATTTCATGAAAGTTGTGCTTTAGCTCAGAGCTGTATAGACGCCGATACGTTCATCGAAGCATCTACACTGTTCGGTAAGCTGTATTTGTATTATTCCTTGTAGTTATGTTAAGAGCACTTACTATGTCTATTAATTGTTTCCATTCCATTATTATTCACTTGTTTAAAGGAATTCTACATTGTTTTAAAGATTTAGGAAGAGGCATCTGATACTTTTACTCCAAGGAAAACTGTAAACCGAAGAGCTGCTATTAAGAACTCTGGCAATCCTTTAAACATGTCAGTCTCTGACTTCCCAAGTTTAATGCTCTATATAAGACATAGTTTCTTTAAAAGATAGCAGCTTTTTGTTCTTTTGTTTACACACATCGTTTATTACGTTTACAAATACAACGTCTAGGGTTAGATCAAATTTGACTTTTAAGGCACGGCAATCGGATCTGCGAGACTCGAAGTTTGTTTTTATCTTCTATTCGAATTGGAAGGTGCTGATCCTGCCTATTTCGGCTTGTGCCATTAATGCAGACGGGAACAGTTCCTTGGAATTCCATGTTGACCTCCCACATTCTGCCACTATCATTAGCTATCTACCGGGTGACTACTGCCATAGAATGTCACCACCCTATTCTGTCCCTAGCTTATGTCCGATTCTTAACCCACGTGCACCATCCTGCCAGATTCTTCCTGTCTCAACAGCCCTCTGCTAATTTCTCTGCTAAGATCTCACCCTTTCCTTTATCTTTCGGGCGCACATGCGAGTGTAAAATTGTAATCGCAGCTGGGTTCATGCCCGAAGAGAATGTCCGATAAACCACAATCTGTACCGGCATACATTCTCAATGAGTAGTTTCATTGGTGCGCATTAAAGAACGTCTTTGATCGTAACTCATTCTTATCATTGTTTATCGTGGATTCTTGTATGGAAACTGCTCAGGAAGACTTTGATACCTTCGTCGTCCCACTTACTCATCAAATTTGTTGTGCAACGATATATCAAGACTAGAATGCCTAGTATCTTGAAGATCATGGTGCACCTACTGACTCGAATGGAGCTGTGTATCCTAACAGTGTCCCCCGCTTGGCTAATCTTTCCCTTATGTTTTTATTGTTTCGTCTTGCTTACAAACAGCGGCACCTAAGTAAACAAAGAAGTTCACGCCTTCGAGATCCTCGTCACTTCGAATAATGATAATAAATGTAACAATAAATGAAAACTTATATTTTAAAATATTGCGGTGGTAAGGGGGTGCTAAGTTGGTAAAAATAAAGTAAATAAAGTAAAACCTGAAGAGGGCGAGATGGTAGCCCTAGGGGTGTTGTGAAAGGTGACAGGTTTAGATTTTTGAATAAAAACATCAACCAAGAATTGTTTTATAATAAGGAACTGTCCCTTTTCATAATGTTGCCAAAATGGTCAAACGCTTCTAAGTTCGACACAATAAAAGACACCAACTGGAGTATATCACATTCATTTAGTATTTCTACATTAGAGTCTTATGGTGTGGATATTAAATTACTTTCAAAGAGTATGGGTATTTATCATTTATCATTTATCATTTATCATGCGCTGGAGCAAAAATGAAAACAATCAGGTACGAATGAAAAAGAACTTCGCATTTCAAGCACATCAAACAGGCATAAATCACCCTCAAAGTTCAAAAGACCAGTTCAAAATGTGATTAAATACAAAGTACTATTGAAAGTCAATAATTCTTCTCAAATATATGTAGCCAAAAGTCTCCTGAGATATTTATAACAACAGACGTAGTTTCATCCTCCCACAAATCAGTTCACATGAAAATCCTTGAAACAATCTTGATAATAATAAACATTGTATTTCTCACAAATATATTTGCTTGTTCTTGAACTTTGGGCGCATCGTCGTTGATTTCCCTCCGAAATCCAGTGTTCCGCTCCGTCTTAGCGGACATCTGGAATGATTTTTGGGTTGCTCTTGGTGCAGGAAAAATGGTAGGAACAGAAACGTCTGATCGAAATCTGGCAGGATACACATAGACAATCTCTCGTCTAAATCCCTGCAGATCAAGCTGCTTTTCTTCTCTCTGGAGAGGTTGCAGCCTATAAAGTTGGAAAGAACTGTTAACAGCCAAATCAACGCAAAATAGGAAAATGGGCCACCACCACTTGTTGTTGCAAATGTTTATCATAATAACAGCTCGACTCCCTGTGGTTTTATGTTAATTAGAAGTAGTTCCTCTTATTGTTTTATCAGTGTGTGCATGTAATATTCCGTTAATGATGGTAAGAATCCTCAATTCAATTACTTGAGGTATATCATTTATTTTCATCACCACCTTCTGAGAATCTAAGAGGTTATGGAACAAGAATACGCAGGGAAGTTGTCCGTTGTCAAAATTATGCTGGAAATTCAATTATATAGGAGTTAAGTAAAGCTCGAACATGGCGACGAAGGATTTCCTCGAAGGTGCAATGAAATTCGAAAAACTGAACGGAGAAAATTGCCAGACATGGAGGTTTGATATTGAAGTATATCTGACGAGTAAGGGATTGTGAAATTTTGTTCGTGGAGCAGCTGTGAAGGGAGCTGACGAAACTCAAGAAGCGTTTGACCAGAAGTCACAACTGGCCTTGTCAAGCATTTGTCTTGCTGTGGAAACATCAGTAAAAGCTGTTTGGGAGGCTCTTGCAAACCAATTCAACCGAAAATCGCTTTTCTAAAAGATACGGCTTCGGAAACAGTATCATTTTCTCGAATTTAAGACTGGAAGTGGCATGTCAATGGTAGAGCACATCAATAAGCTTGTAAGCATGCATGAACGATTAAAGGAACTCGGTGAACAACTAGACTTGAAAGAAATGGCAATGACATTGCTGGGAAGCTTACTGGAAGATTTAAACCTTTAGTCACTTCACTGGATGCCGTAGGTGAAGAAAATCTAACTTTCGAAAAAGTAAAAGGGATGTTATTAAATGACTTCGAACGGGAGTGTGACAGGCCCAAGGAATCTAAATCAGCAACACTGTATTTCGCCAGACAACATGCTACGAAGAAAGGCGAAAAGAAAGAAAATTTAGGGGCAACACACAACCACCACCAGGACCAGGAAATTTTAATTGCAGAAATTGCAATCAACCAGGACATTGGAAAAGAGATTGTCCAAGGCTTAGAAATTCAATGTCAATGAACTCCCAAATTCCAGGGTGAGGGGAGGCAAACATGCTTGCAAATCGGTTATGCCAGCCCTCCAGGTGCTTATTTGTTCGTGGCAAATCGTCATGAACATGGGTGTTCACATGGGTTTTTTCCCCGAACGTTTTTTTCTTGGGGTTTTACTATGTTAATCTACCAAAAATTTCCGTTCTAACGATACCAGATATCAAACGTTTGCAATTTATTCGAGGTTCAGCAAAAATTCTCCTGGACTATATATATACTTATCATTATGCCTTGTGAAGTTCACCACAGGCGAGACTGATTTGTCAACAACTGTTCGATTGAGCCTCACCTGTCACCCGTTTTATCACTGATTGTCCAAACCAGTTCTAATGTTGGCAGTTCTTATGAAAATTGTTCTAATGGTAGCAGTTGTGATGGGGAATGTTCTGATGGGAAATGTTTTGATGGTAGTAGTTCTGATGGAAAAGGTCCGGAAGGGAATATGTCCGGGGATGGGACACGACAGGGGATGGGAAGTGTCTGGGATGGGAAGTGTCCAGGATGGGAAATGTCCGATGATGGGAAGTGTCCGGGATGGGAAATGTCCGGGATGGGAAGTGTCCGGACACCATAAATGTATATTTATTTTGAAAAGAACGCTAACCACAATGGGCTTTGGATAGATGAAGGGCCGGAGGGCAGTCCTTCCTGGGTCAAGTCACATGGCATGGATGATTGGGAGCTAATGACATCGGAGGTCACCTAGCTTAGATGGTAGAGCGCACGCCGCGAAAGTGTGGGTCACGGGTTCGATCCCTGGTGACGACATATTTTCTATTTCTGTAGAATTCTTTTCTAAACTAACATTTCAAGTCCTCTCTTGTCGATAATGTATTTACTTATTTTATTTATTTCTCATAAGTGGATTATTACCGCAATAGCTTGCTTTTTTCATCAAGGGAGATGAGGGGATTGGATTCCACAACCTACTGAATTTAAAACCCCAACCACAATCGAACAACTTTAAGGACAACTTTAAGGAGCGTTCCTCGTTTTGGGGCGACTTTTCTTCTGGATTGTATCTCTGATGCTTCCTACCCAGTCGGAAATTGTTCTAATAGGACTGCTTGTGTATGCTTGAATACCTTGTTCGCTACTTCACTTATATCCGACGTAAATCAGTAAAGAGAGTAGGCAAAAATCCTTTTAAAATGAGTTGAGAGCTCAAATGTCTGTTCGAATCAATTTTCATATAAAATTTCTCTTTATGATGAGTTATCTAGGTTGCGAAAACGTTGTCAAAATTTTCTAACGTGATAAAAAGTTTTTAGGACTTTAGAACTTTGGGTAACCCTTGCGAAAGCTGGCGTTATAAAATCAGGTCAAATTTCTCTGATAAAAGTTGCGATTATGAAGAAAATATGCTGGAAAAGTAAACTATACGATGTACCATAAATCTGTGTATGTAGTTTCTCACAAGTAGTTTTAAAAAAGCATTCCTAGCAAGAGATGACGTCAATGTCGAAATCAGACCCAGACTCTTCATAAATCATCCATGCTGTACAACAATGATATCATTGTTATAGTTTAATGGGGAACCATATAAGTCTTTGGCTTTTCTGAGTTGTTATATATATATATGCGAATGTAACATTGATAATTTGTAATTGAATTGAATCAGGGAAACAAAAGCTCAAACTCTAGGGGAAGGAAGTTGCAAGCAGACCACAGGTGCTAGGCATAAACCAGCGAATACACTCATTGATCGCTGCTATGTAATTGTGTAGCCTGATATAGGCTGACCTGAATAGGCGTCTGTTTAAGTTGACAAGGTATACGTGTAGGGAGGGGTAGAACACACGGAAGAATCAGGGATCACAGGTGACATTTTTAGCATTCTTTGTACCCTGTGTCTCATTCAAAACAGATTCTATACTTCCTGTTACTTAACATTCTCACTAGTGCGAGTGGAAGCACAGTAATTGAAATAAATTAAGAGGCACTAGACGGACATCAGCAGAAGGTTGTTGGAATCGATTTTGCAACAAATGGGTAAGTACGTTTGACACCCGAATGCTACTGACATGGTATTTTCTTCGTGCCTTTTGGTGTTGTCGTTGGCAAGTTTACTTCACCTAATACTCAATGTAACGCAAGTACCCTCTGCCAAGTATAGTGTAAATTTTTGGAAACCTTCAACCCTGCTTTTACCAGCTAAATGCTGTTGAACGGTCGCTATAAATAGCAGTTTATTTTTAAAATATTAATCTTTATACTGTGAATTGTCCAATAAGTGTTTGGGAATCTACTTTTAGTACGGCGCAATTTCTAGATTAAAGAAATCCCTTGATACACCCCAAATCATGTGTACTGAGAATGGGTACTTTGCAGCTTAAAACAGACTCAATAACGACAACATATCTCCACAAGATACTCCGTTCGAGTGAAAATTTTAATCAGTCTCAGTGCAGAGTCAGTAGTTCTCCTATTCAAAGTTGTACCTGTTTGAGTTGCAAGTCTCGCGACCTCAAGTAATTGCCCGCATCATTAATAATTGTTGTACAATAAATCTACTCTTGAGGGAACTACAGATTTACCATCTAGAGGAGAATATTTTACAGGTACCGCGGCTCAGCAATGACTAATTTGGGGGGCTTTTAATTAGTAATTGATCACCCAAATAAAGTGGTAAGTGTTGATCTCAATCAACGCAAGGAAAAAGAGGACGTTAATTAAAAGTGGCATTTGAAAAAGTAGCGGTAATTTTAAGAAGTTTAATGGTAGTTAGTTGTTTGGTAAGTAAAGTACTTCTTATTTTCAAGTCTTACTTTCCAAACCTTCCACTTCTTAATTACTTGTTTGATTCATTTGTCGATTGATTTGCTCATTTATTCACTTCATCTTTTGTCATCGAAGCTACCATGTTGCAACTGGGAGTGAGGACCAGAAAGTGATCATATGGGATTTAAGAAGACAAAGAAATCTCTATGTTCTTTTTGAAAAGTACTTTAGAAGTATCTTAACAGATGGGGCAAAACTTAAGTTTAACTTCTTCTCAGTCTTTGGCAAGGAATGGATGTAGTATCTGTTCCATTGCCTGTTGTGTGCAAGATGCGAGTCGAGGTTTGATCGTGTAACTCAATCGCCTACATCCCTTTTTGCCAAGTTCAAGTGTGAAGTGCGATCTAGGATAATGTTATCCCACACATCCTCTATTCCCAAAATTCGTTTACTCTTGAGAACTCTTTGAAGTCACAAAACCATATTGTGTTATCCTAATGATCAAATTACATTTTAACTACGTGTTTGATAATTCCTTCTCACTCATTGTATTTCTTTGTATACCAATTTATTACCTGTTAGATCTTCCTTACTTAACATGGAACAATTCAATCATTGTATTTTTTATGTCCTAATCCAAGTATCTCAACCGAACTTGTACTAGCCTATTTCTCAGTCTTTGTAACTATTGTGATTAACATTTGATGAAACTTTTATTTTAATTTTGTAAAACGGAATAGATTTAATAAATCATTGAAATTTGGATGGATTAATCTCCCGGGGAATCCTCACCCTCTGCTAACCAGGGGTGAGGTTTGAGAGATATCCAAGTATCTGTTCTCATAATAATTGGGAGCATGACCCGAAAATACCCTTTTCGACGCCTGCTAACGCAAGAAAGACAATTATGATTTGGATTGACGTTTGCGAGAGGATATCAACAAGCCTCAATCATCAGCATGTTTCTTATGCCATGGTAGTTCTTAAGAGACCTCAACATATTCTTCTTTGATCAAGGTGACTTTATAGGGACGCGTATTTGTACACATTTATTAGTGAGTTCAGTTTCCAAATAGTCCTTTTGAGTAAAGCTGTCACCTTTGTCTTGTTTCAGATTTCACACATCTCTACTGCCAGAGAAAATACAGATGGTTCTAAGACCATCGAGTACATTTCTTCTCATCCATAACTTATCTTAATGCCTCGTTTCGGAAGCATTAATCTTTTGAAAAGGCAATGATTGTTCCGTTCAACAACTGGAACAATAGGTAACCAAGGAATTAACAGCAATTTGTGGGATACGTTTGATGCATTGATAGATACCATTAAGGCATTATAACATCAAAAGCATCTATTAAGGAAAACATAGCTTTAAATAGATTCTAAATTTGTCTAAAGCAAGTTTGTAATGTTATCTAAATCATGTTTTTAAGGATATCCAAGATATGTTGCAACCAGCTCATAACAACGACGGATATCAGACTTTACATATGTCACTCCTTCCTGGTCATGTCATTTCCCCTAGATCCTCTGTATCATCGGGCCGAATGCCAGCTGGAAGGAGAACATTTGCACTATACTCCTTTGACCCTATTGGGTGTATGGCTGTGTATAATCTCCATGCCGTAACTAAAGACACATCTAGTTCAATACTTAATAATTGACAACACCATTTTTTAGCTTTCATATGCTGATTAAGTATCTCAATTAATTGATCCATTATATCGACTTCAAGCATGATCAGATTACTCCTCTGAGTCAAATAGGGTTTTGTAACCGGGCCTTGCTAACACGTACTCATCGTATTCCTTCCGAAGGCTGGTAAATGCGAATTGGCAAAATAATATATGCATACATACATACCAGCATTGTTTTTATTCATTCTTCCGTAGATGTGTTAGCTCGAGGTTGTACTAACTAAATAGTATCCTAATGTTGTTGCGCCTCCTCGTGATAGGGGATGTTGTGTGTTCCTGTGGCCCGGAGAAATATGCCAGCTCAAGCTTCGGCTCCTGGCAGGTCCAACCAAGCCAGGAAGGTCAAAGGGTGGGGGCTCTGGTCATCCGCTTCATCCCAGGCAACTGCAAACATGAATCAATTCACTGACCATAGCCTGGCAGTAGCACTCTAGCAAGCAAAGTAGTGCGACCAGTGCCGTGGAGTAGTCAGGGCGCAGTGACGTCAGGAATGCTGAACCGTGTGTTCACTTCTTCGTGCAAATATACAATATATCATAGTGTTAGCGATCACTTCCCAAAACATTTTCAACCTTAAATATGCTAAGCATCTCCATGGTAACATAATTTGGCCATTTATTTACACTATCCCACATTTCTTTCAACTAGCTCCCATATGCTTTGAAAGTCTTAACATTGCCGTTGTATCCAAATTTCCAACCCTTTCATTCCGCATCACGTTTCAAACACGGTTTCCATTTCTTTACACTATGTTTAACAACAATCTTTAAATACTTCCTTCGCGCAATGCACCTTTTGGCGACCCATAAAGTCCGCAACATTCCTGTTTCATATTGCTGAGTTGGGCTTGCAGAAGTTGATCATGAGCGTACCAAACATCAAAATGTAGGATGATGTCTTAAGTTCCGTAAGATTGGTTCACCGCAAAATGAAAATACATTCATGGAGAGTAAACATCCTTGCCCAACTCCCCCTTTTTTTCCTTTGAATAAGCTAACTTCTTCATTTATACAAATGGCTGTTTCCCGAGACCAGTGAGGATTTCTTGCGTTAATTCGCCGTTTTTCAAAATTTTCAGTTGTTTAAAATGCCGGGCTCAGTTGATTGCGTTAACATAGTTTAAAAAGCAGAGATATAATTTTTTAAATTATTATTTCGAGGCTGTTGATGGCGTTAGATGCTCTCTGTGCGTATGTCTTGTTCTTTGTCTTGTTCTCATCATAACTAAGAGAATGTCCCTGGTGTGCTTGATGTGTCTGATGTGTCTGATGTGCCTGATGTGCCTGATCAGTCTTTTTGTAAGCACAATTTACGTTCCATTGCTTCTATTTTCCTTGAAAATGTAAATATTGTACATCTGGAAACATATTCTGAAAAGAAAACTATGATGCCATTTAAGCATCTTTCTTTAGCAAGCTCAATATATCTCTTCATTTCGTTTTATTCAATAATTTTAGTTTCAGTGTTTTTTACCATGTGAATGAGCAGTGGGCCCGACATTGAAACTACCCTAAATAAACAGAAAAACCACCAAACATGCTAACTAATAAATAAAGGACAGCTGGGGCGTCCAAGGGGAACGCCCCTCAATTTAGGCTACCGGGCAGAGAAGGAAGCCATGAGGCTAACTCAACCGCCCAGTAGGACCACCTCTTGCGGATTATGGAAAGCATCTGTCATCAATGAGAATAGATACTACATCCATTCTGCCAAAAGTCCGAGAAGCGGGCCTGAATTGTTTGCCTAATTATGATTAAAATGAATTTTTAAAGTTAGTGATTGTGTATAATAGTAGTTGTTGATAAGGTTTTATGAGATTTTTTGAATATCCTTAGAGAACTTCCCGGTGTTGAGCATCTATGATGTATTCGGCTCCTTTATCGACGCTATTGCGTAATAGTTTGGTATGTTTAAGCTTTGGTCATATCCTAGACCTTTCTCGGTGGAGTTGGTGAAAGTTTCGGTTAATACGTGAGCGGTCATGCCGTTGATGTTACTCCATTTGCATCTTTAAAGTGCAACTCGTTGCGATCTGGTCTTTTTCGAGTAGCATTAAGTAATATTAAATACGCTTAGAATCTAAAACTGAAATAAAAACCCGCATTGCAATGGCTACAGTGGCATTAGTCAAAATGAACAGCCATCTGGAAAAATAGAGGCTTTACAATCAAATCAAAGTTACAGTTCATGAGAGCTATTGTATTGTCTACAATGACTTACGGCTGTGAAGCGTGGCCATTAAATGCTGACTTAGAACAAAAGATAAATGCATTTAGAATGAAGTGTTACTGAAAAGTTTTACAAATACTTTATACTGCACATAGAACAAATGAAAGCGTGAAAGATGAATTGCTCGCAAAGGAAGGAACTCTCAACTGTGAAGTGAAAAAAATTGCAATGGTTTGGGCATGTCACTAGACATCCAAGTAAACTTAGCTTAGCGAACACGACAATACATAGGAGGGTACCTTCATGTCAATCCATTATACCTGCCAAGAGAGTAATGAATGTAGTTTGATAAAGGAAAGAATTTGATTTTGTCATTATATTATTATTATTATAATTATTATTATTATTTTGGCCCACATTTTCCACTATTGAAAATTAACTGTTACTTTTGGTTTTTCTTTGTTTATATTTTTGTGTGCTTTAGGAGTATTGTTTTTGTTCTTAGGTTTATCCATCACTTGTTTATTTTCCTTTCCTTTCGTTATTGTTTATCTTTGCTTTATGTGTGAATACTTCATGTTCTCTCTCGAAGGTTTCTGTTAACATATTGTGCCAGTGTTTATTCAATTTGGTTGGGAGGGCGATTATTTGTTTAGTTTGTTTTTTATTGTGTGTTTTTGTTATCATGCTTATCATTCTTTTATTGATCTGTTTATATATAGTATTCTGAAGTTTTGTACCCACCGTGTGATCAGATTTTCAATACTGAACTTGCTGAGTGAAACACTAAAAAAGTTAGTAGGCTAGAAATTGCAACAATCCTTGAATTGTAAAACTTCAGCATAGGACATCAAAGCTATAGATATGCTAGAAATAATATGATACGTTGTGTATTATAAACAGTTATAGAGACGATATTTCTGCAACTTGGTCAAAATGATAATGAAGCAAAGATTTAAAGCAATAACCACAATTTTATCGAGAGATTCAATAATTCCGTAACTATAGAGATTTTATACGATTCCATAAAACTAAGACCAACTTTCACTGTCATGTGGAGATTTTCGTTAAATATTCATATAGTAATAATTGAACGATCTGGATTTTTCCCTTTGTTGCTTGATGAAGCAAGGATGTCATAGCTTATACTAAATATCGTTAAATGTTTCATCAAATTGGAAAACATTTTAACTAGCTTGCTATTAGAAGATTTTAAAAATTGCTTATTTCAATACTACTTTTACGAAAAGAAATGTTGCCTTTAAAACGTAAGATGCAAACGTGGTAGAATGATTCAGCGCTTCATCATGCCTGTAGCCCACCATGATAGAAAACAAACGGAAATACGTCGCAGTTTGTAAAGAAAAATAATGCTACAGATGACCACAAAAACAGCAATTGTTTGATACCATCTGAAACTAACATATGGAGGGAACAGCTACCATCAAAAGAGAAAAGAATACCATCTACTCTAAAGATACGATGTTAAATTGATTTCAGCTCTCTTTCTGGTATTAAAACGAACAAAAACGATCTTGTTTTATCTCGTCTTTGAAATCATTTGAGATCACAACGAGCGGATCAAGTTGACTGGAAAACATTAAACTGTTCTTCTGTTCCCCAGTATAAACCTCTTTCATCCAAAAGGGCTTCTTATTTTGTACCGACTGCTATGGATATTTAAACCATTTGATTATTGCGTATTAGACTTAAGTGCTCTAACTTGAAGGGATGTGGTTTCGCCTTCACTTTCCTGCGGCTTTGACACATTAAGATATGTACTGCCATTATTTTCTTTCCTTTACTACTTCTCTGCAGGTGTCATTATTTCTTTATAATGTCTGAAATCGGGGGTAGGGGTCAAAATCGGGGAATTTTATCTCCTCCCCTCTTGCAGAAAACCCAAGCAGTTGTTTGTGTAATGGAATTTCAATTATAAATCTGGTTGTCCCGAATACAGAATAATTTTTGAGAGATTTTGTATTGGTTCAAATGTTGAGATGTTTCAAACTTCCGGCGTTCATTTCCCTTGTACAATCTTCTGCTACTGAACTGTTGTTGGCATTTAGATAGAGCAATAATTTTAAAATGAGTGACCTAAATGAATAACTATTATAATATCACTATTACTATTACTGGTATGACTATATCGTAGCCTTTACATACAGAAAATGAGAATACTATCGGGGACATTTTTCTGAATGAATGTATAGCTTATTTGAATATGTTCGTTAGGTAGGGGTGTTAATGTTCTTTATATGACGTTGAAAGGATGCAAGAACAAGGTACTAGGTAAGCCACTACCTGATATGAAAGTTCAATGCTTGTATACTACTTGTGTCGGTTTCTTGAGCAAAACGGTAACTGTTTTTGTCAAAAAAAAACCAAACTGTATAGCATGTACGGAATTTTGGCAGCAAAAAGATACCCAAAAAACAATCCAGATTCAATAGTTGCATTAATTGCATTTTATTAGAATACTTCTCACCCTGTGTTTCGTGGTTGATTCAACGTACCATCGATGTCGCTGGTTTGTTGTTTATGAAAGTTGAAGCGATATCCAATTTGGGACTTTGAAACGCAGTGACAGTGACGTCAAACCAGTATCGATACCACTTACCTTGAAATAGTGACGTAGATTTAACGATAATGCAATGTCGGTATCATCATCATCATCTTGCGGTTTCGGCCGAGATAGAATTTACTACACCCTTCCAGTATTCCCTATTTGTCATAGCTCCTAAAAGATCTTCCTTGTCAATGGATGTTTTTCTATGTATCCTCTCTGGAAAGGTTATCTTACGAGACCGATTGTAAGATAATGGGTGCCTCCATAGTACAAACGATGAAATAAGTTCATCTGTGGCACTTACACGATGCCCAGCAAACTGAACACGTCTCTTTTAGACCAAGGTGGATACTCTTGGTAGGGTCTTCCTATATAATTTCTAGAGTTGGATGGTTTCGTCATGAAAGATTAAGTACTCTCTAAGAAGAGGAGTATAACATCCATCTAAACGGCACTTCTGTTTGGCTAAAAGAGTCCAAAAAAATGTCGGAATGTAAAAGCCTCGTAAGTTGAAACCATCATATAGAATCGACAACAAATCAATTTCAGCTACAAACATCGACATCAAAATTATGTTGGATAACGACTAGGTTAATGAGCTTCAGTTTTAGGCTATGAGGTTGCGACAGTCACTCAATGTTATTGCTTGGCTACGCAGGCAGTTCTTCCCGGTATCAAGGTACTCATTCGGTAGTACCCACTTCTTCTGAACCTTTGCAAAGAATTTGGTTCCATAGTTTCTCTGAAATGTTCAGTTTAATAGTTTTTTACAAGTGTATCGGCACCTACTGTATTTTCTTGTAATGGACTTATCTAAGTAAATGCTCTTGTAACGTTTCAAAAGTATCATTTCAAACTCCTCCCTTCCCTATACTAAATTGCAACTCTCAATGGATTTTGGACAGATTGGTTGGCTGTATGGCAGTCCTTCCGTGGTTAAATCAAATGCACAGAAAGGCCAGTCTTCAAATTAACGTAGAGCTTGAAGCCAATGCCGACAGCTGGAGGTTTTGTATCTAATATAGTGATTTTGGAAATGGAACGTGTTATCATCTGAGATCATCGTAGTGCAGTTGATACAGTACAATGCGCAAATATGTGGGTCCCCTGGATCGGATCCCTGTGGTAACATTTTCTCTCTTTCAGATTTTCCGTGAGACGTAGAGTTTACCCCAACCCTTTCACACACTGTAGAGCACTGTGGGATAGGAAACCTTATGTTTCCATATATGGTAACGCATTGGTAAAGTAGGAAAATTTGATGCCATTTATTTCATGTATAAATTACTTGACGTCTTGTAATTCAGTAGAAATTCGGAATTCGCGTAAGAATTGAGTCAAATCGATTAAACACTCACATTCGGAACGCATTCATATTTAGAAAACATTCAAGGAAATAAATCGTTATAGAAATAGAGATTCGTCGAAGAACAAGCGTAGGATTTATTCATTTTAAGAATTGTAAGCAGAGATATTATATGTAACAAGGAAGAATTCGGAAAATATATCATACAGTCCATATAGAACAAGTGGATCGTGAATTTTCATATCATAATCTCAACACACACGTTGAGAGTGCATCCTAATTGAACAAACCACTTTAACACTTATCTTCATTGTAAAATCGTAGAAAATGGTGGCTCTAGGATTTAGTGAAATCCCTAAGTTCTGCAAAATACAAACACAAAGTAAAACTCTCACTGCCAAGTGCCACCATTTTGGACAGTTCAGGAAGCGGAAACACGCCTGCTATGTGAACACAAAAAACGATTCTGTGCGCTTCAATACGCTACGCATCTGTGCGCGTCTGTACGCTACGCTTGCAGTGTGAACGCACCCTTAGTGTGATATAAAACTATTAAACCTATCTTACATGGGGGGGCCTAGTTGGCTCGCGGCTACACATTTCAGCTCATAACTTTTTAAAGCCTGGCCTTATTGACACAAAATTTGGTGATTTTTCATAAAATTTAGCGGGAAATCTTTTTCTCGAAATTTTTACGATATTGGCGTTTTGTCGACCTATAGTGGCTTTTTTTTGCCTTTCGGTTTTGTTACTTTTCTTTGAAAAACATGATTATTTTATCTTTAAACTTAGGTTTTCTCTCCTGAAATTGTACTGACGATTTCGTAGTATCAAAGTAGAAGTGAAAAATGCAAAATTATTTGAAATTCTGCAAAAAATGAAAAAATATGTCGTGCAATAAGGTGAAGTTCGCTAGAGAATCTCATATAACAATATATGCAAAATGATTATAAGAAAATCACATCTTTAGATGAATATTGTACCAACAGTAAATTAAGAGTTATATTTATGATGTTTGGAGGATATTTTTTAGTCATAATGCTCAAAATGAATAAAAACCGGTTGATTGTAAGCGAGCAACCATTTCGGTCGTTTCAAATCTCATACATTTTAGAAAATAATTTTCTCAAAGTCTAAAATATCTTACCTAAATACAACGTATACATGTAGAAATACTTTAGAGTTACTAAATGCCCTTAAAAGATGTTTTAAGGCATTTTTACAAATTTTTTGAATTTTTTAATATTGCGCAACATTTCATAGCCATAGATGACCTCATTCACACTAAATTAATTTTTTTTTTCAGTTTGTTGGAAAAGAGTTAAACTATAAACGTGCCAAATATCTTTGTAATAGCATTTGTCGATATAAAGTTACTGATGCAACCCCCGGAGCTTTCGAAGAATAGGCCCAGTGGCTCACTGTTGAGCTAAGCGCAGGTAACTTACAATAAGGGGGTAGTTGTGGTCATTGATATGTTGGAAGTGAATGATTTTAAAACTTGTACTTCATTTGACTCCAAAATTCACAAATTTTGGCACCTGGAAGACTGGAAGATATGTCACGACGGGACTGGCATGCCCCCAAGCTCCGGGGCTACACAGGTAATATTTCATCCCTTTTAATGGACTTCAACATGGTTTCGTTAGCCACAAAGGCAGACGGAAAGACAATTTGTCAATGAAGCACAAAGGAAAAGAATCTGTATCTGAAATCAGTTGGAGTTAGATATAAATTTAGTGAATATACCGGGAATATTTGAATTTTCAACTTTTTTTCATTGTTTAGCAACCTTCCAGTGATAAATGCAATCCTTCCTACTTTGTAGATGAAGCAAAACAAATTATGACACAAGTCAAGGTTTCCCTTTCCGCAGTGAAATCAGCCCCTGTGGACTTAAGTGTCTTCAGTGCAAGGTATGTTTGATGTATGCCTTCGTAGTTTCTTAAAACCTTTGTGGACAACTTGTTGACCATGTTGACATAAAACTACATAGTGCATCAACAAAAACCATCGTTGACTCGTGCCCTATACCATCAATCTAGAGAGAACGTGTTCTACCATCGTTACCGTTTCTGTAGTACCTCAAGTTTAATAGGGTAGAATAAATAATCCCTCGGTGGCCCTTCAGCTTTTCCAGGCAGATTTCACATTTCTTTTCTATAAGCAACTCGATTTTCAGGGTCAGGGCTAAGGTTGCTAAGGGTATGATACCCTTTCAGGGCTAAGGTTGCTAAGGGTATGATACACTTTCAGGGCTAAAGTTCCTTAACAGGTTGCTAAGGTTATTTTTTTCTCTGTGATACCGAATCATGAAATCACCAAAAAATTTCACACACGTCTACACATTGCCAAAACTAAAGTAATGATTGATGATTATAGGTGTATTCTAGGATGATGTCAATTGTTTCTCGTACTGGTACGTTGGTGAATAAACTTTCAACGTCTAGAGATTCCATCGTGGAATTTATGCTATAGGGGATGTTTTTAACGAATGCCGCCGATGAATGAAGTGAGTGTTTGTTGGGCATGTATGGCGTGATGATAGAGTTTAGGTGACGTGCTATGTTATGAGTTGGGGTGCCTATCATGGAAGTAATTGGTCGGAAAGGTAGATCCTGTGGGTTCTTGTGTAATTTTGGCAGTCCATAGATGTGTTCCGGTGTGTATTGCCCTTTTAAACTCCAAATTTTGCCGTTTTCGTAGATATTAAGGATTGCGTTTATTCTTTTTTTTCAATTCGTTGGTAGGGTCCTTTTTAATCTTTCTGAACTTCGATTTATCTCTTTGCATTTTTCTTGTGTAAGTATTAGTGTTCGGGATAACAGTCTTAACACCCTTATCTGCTTTTTTGATGATGATTTTATTTATTGTTCCTCAAACCATGTAGAGCATTCCTTTCTGCTTTTGAAAGAGACTGGGCACTAAAATCTCTCCTCATCTTCAACCCGAATGATTTTAGTTTGGAACGCAGAAGCTCATTTTTATCAATTTCAACTTCTTTGTTGTTCTCAAGTCGTATAATGGATCCATATAACTTTTTGACTTCGATTTGCTGTATAATCTGACTCTTGGTACGTTTCACTGGCCAGTTTAATCCTTTGTGAAGCACATTTAGTTCATCAATAGTAGGATTATATTCGGATAAATTTACTACTCTTTCGAATTCCTCCTTTAAGTAAATGTTCTCTCTGTATAATTTTGATATTTTTTTCCGATGTTTTAAAGTGCCGGTTGCTTTGATGTTGTCCAGTTTTCTTAAGAGGAAATGTACGAGGGAAAGAAATCGTATATTAGATGGAACCTCGCTTCTGATTCGGCAAAGTAGGAATCCGGACTGTTTCCTAAAACTTGATGTCTTAAACACCTACTTCAAAAAGGAAGAGGAGAAGCTCACTTATAGGAGTGGAAATTACAAAACTCAGATAGATTTCCTGTTGCTGAGGAAATCCAGCGGAGTCATTTGTACTGACTGCCATGCCATACCAGGAGAAGAGTGCATCATGCAACACAGATCTGTTGGAGCCAGCATCAATATTGCTGACTTTGAGAGAAGGAGACAGAGAGGTGGTAAGAAGATAAAGCTATGGAAGCTGGCAGACGTGGATTAGCAAAGAAAATATCAGGAGACATTTCAGAACAGTATGGTCATGGTGACATGAAACAGCTGGAGAAGAATCTACTCCATGCCTGTAAAAAAGTCTGTGGAGAGACAACTAGTAGGATATGCAGGGAGAGAGAGAGACCTGGTAGTGGAACAAATCAGTGCAGGAGATCATCAAAGAGAAAAAGGCTGCATTTAAAAGATGGTGAACAAAACAGGGAGCAATATAGGAAAATGAGAAGAAAAGCAAAGGCAAAAGTGGGTAGAGCAAGGAAAGAAGCTTGGAGACACTGGAGTGAGGACCTGAACACAAGAGAAGGAAGAAATAAACTCTTTAGAGTGGCAGCACAAATGAAGAAAAATAAGAAGGATGTTCAAGGAGCATGTTTTGTCGAAGATGTAAATGGGAGCATTTTGGTGGAAAAGACCTCACTGGCAGAGAGATGGAGGAGGTATTTCCAGGAACTGCTAAATGAAGAATATGAAAATCAGATTGAGAACTGTGATCTTATCCACAGGTTTCACTAACCTTATAATTTTACCATTCAAGGAATAAATATGGGAACTTTGTCCATATAAACATGATCAACCATGAAGGCAGTTCATTTTCTATGCCAGATGGTGTGATACAAGTAGTCTTAGTTTACCAGACTGACAGATAATACAAGTTCATGTGTTGAATTGTTGTTGACAACGTCATTGCAGTAAAATTGGTGGCTGTTAGCAATTTTACTAGGCTTTGATTTCAAGTCCTCTCTTCTCGATGATACTTTCAGTGCACTTCGTGCAATTCCATCTTTTTATACTCCCACGTAGTATCACTGACATAATAATGGTGATATGTTTTCCGAATTAACACCTTAATACTCGAGTCATCAACCTTTTGCTTTTTAACTATTCATGATCACTTTGAATTGGACAAAAAAAGTTAAAAGTATCCTTCCTCTATAAAAATTTGCTGAGTACTACTTCTTACTCTATGTCTGATCACCTGAAATAACGATGAGTGCATTTAAAATACCCGACATCAGATAGAAAAGATGCACTATTACATCTCTATCTACATCGCAAGAAACCTGCCATCCTCCCCTAGGCACCCATCTTCTCTGCGATCTCATAGTATCCAGGCAACCAGTACAGTTACACTTCATGCAGAAATAGCATCACATTGTTGTTGGAGGATAACTTTCATCTTTTCTGAGGCAGCCCTAATCCCTAGGAAAATTTATCGATATGCAGCAGCTCTAATATGATTTTAAGTAGTGTCGCAACTATAAAAGGACTCCCATACCAGGTATGTGTGATAGCATTCCAGGGTGTGCAAAACAGAAATGCACGACTGCATTTAGAACTCTATTTTCCATCACGACAAAATCTCTACATCTTTTGGATGTGCAGGCAAACATGCTGATGGTTGCAAACAACAATGGGCCGATCCCTTGTGTCAATCAATCGCTTGCTATGAACCATTGACTGGGCTCGAAATCATACGCGCGAATGTTACGAGCTACCCCAAAAGGCAGACATTTGCAGACAGAATTTCATGGTAATCGTAGGGGGAAGCGTGGGGTAAAGCAAGTTAAATCCATTCCTAAAAACCTCGGTTCATCTTAGAAATTTGTACGTGACTACAGTGTCACACAAGGAATCAAATCCCTCCTTTAATCAAGTAATGATTAGAACACTGGTGAACAGATAAATGTCGATTTTGAGTCTCTAAGTGCTACAACTCAGCGTTCAAAATAGGCTAATAAGGCATATTTGACATAGTTTGCATACACTAGATGCGTACATTCCATGTTGCACAAAGCATTCAAACTAGGCTAATAAGACATATTTGAATAGTTATCATACACTAAATGCGTACATTCCATGTTGCACAAAGCCTTCAAAATAGGCTAATAAGGCATATTTGAGTAGTTTGCATACACTAGATTCGTACATTCCATGGTGCGCAAAGCCTTCAAAATAGGCTAGTAAGTTATATTTGACATAGTTTGCATACACTAGATGCGTATATTCCATGTTGCACAAAGCCTTCGAAATAGGCCAGTAAGGTATATTTGACATAGTTTACATACACTAGATGCGTACATTCCATGGTGCACAAAGCGCTCAAAATAGACTAGCAAGGCATATTTGACATACTTTGCATACACGAGATGCGTACATTCCATGGTGCACAAAGCGCTCAAAATAGACTAGCAAGGCATATTTGACATACTTTGCATACACAAGATGCGTACATTCCATGGTGCACAAAGCGTTCTAAATACGCTATTAAGGCATATTTGACATAGTTTGCATACACGAGATGCGTACACTCCATGGTGCACAAAGCGCTCAAAATAAGCTGATAAGGCATATTTGACATAGATGGAATTCACGAGATGCGTTCATTCCATGGTGCACAAAGCGTTCAAAATAGGCTAGTAAGGCATATTTGCAATAGTTATCATACACGATATTCGTACATTCTATGGTGCACTAAGCGTTCAAAACAGGCTAGTAAGGCATATTTGACATAGTTTACATACACTATATGCGTACATTCCATGGTGCACAAAGCGTTCAAAATAGGCTAGTAAGGCATATTTGACATACTTTGCATACACGAGATGCGTACATTCCATGTTGCACAAAGCGCTCAAAATAGACTAGCAAGGCATATTTGACATACTTTGCATACACGAGATGCGTACATTCCATGGTGCACAAAGCGTACCCCCGAAAACTAAAACTTTTGAAATAGGAAAAGAGCCTTTAATCAGATTCTTTACCATATGCAATCATAAAATAGTCTAACATCTTCATTTTTTCCACAGACGTAGCTATTACCCCCGAAAACTAAAAGTTTTGAAATAGGAAAAGAGGCTTTAATCACATTCTTCACCATATGCAATCATAAAATAGTCTAACATCTTCATTTTTTTAACAGACGTAGCTATTACCCCCGAAAACTAAAACTTTTGAAATAGGAAAAGAGCCTTTAATCACATTCTTTAATATGCGCAATCATAAAATAGTCTAATATTTTCATTTTTTCCACAGACATAGCTATTACCCTCAAAATCTAAAACTTTTGAAATAGGAAAAGAGCCTTTAATCACATTCTTTACCATGTCCAATCAAAAAATAGTCTAATATCTTCATTTTTTCCATGGACGTAGCTATTACCCCGAAAATTAAAACTTTTGAAATAGGAAAAGATCCTTTAATCACATTCTTTACCGTTTGCTATCATAAAATAATCTAATATCTTCATTAATTCCAAAGACATAGCTATTACCCTCGAAAACTAAAACTATTGAAATAGGAAAAGAGCCTTTAATCACATTCTTTAAAATGTGCAATCATAAAATAGTCTAATATCTTCATTTTTTCCATGGACGTAGATATTACCCCCGAAAACTAAAACTTTTGAAATAGAAAAACAGCCTTTAATCACATTCTTTACCATGTACAATCATAAAATAGTCTAATATCTTCATATTTTCCACAGACTAAGCTATTACCCCCGAAAACTACAACATTTGAAATAGAAAAAGAGCCTTTAATCACATTCTTTACCATGTGCCATCATAAAATAGTCTAATATCCTCATTTTTTCCACGGACGTAGATATTAACGCCGAAAACTAAAACTTTTGAAATAGGAAAAGAGCCTTTAATCACATTCTTTACCATGTGCAATCGTAAAATAGTCTAATATCCTCAGTGCCGTTTCCACTCGAATTGTTCGTAGCTGGCAAGATCTTTCCTTCAAATCTCCTAACCTCGACCGTTTTCCCATACTCACCATCGATCCATGTATTTCTTTCCTTCTCTCTTTTTCAAGAACCAGACTTCCGTGACTGCCTTTTACAAAAAAAGAAATCAGGGGTTTTCGTGGTTGTCCACCTATTGTAATTTACGTTTCTGTTTTGTTCGCCGTCAACTTAAGCTATCTACGGGAGCCTCTCTGCCTTCTTGTTTCCCGATTCTCTTGGGTCTACTGTTCCACTATCTAGATCTCACACAGATCATCCTGCATTTACTAGAATCGGTAAACCGAGGCAAGATCGTCTCGGCACGCAACACGCAGCACATGGCACATAACACATGGCACGTAGCACATGGCACGCAGCACATGGCACATAACACATGGCACGTAGCACATTTCACGCAGCACATGGCACATAACACATGACACGTAGCACATTTCACGCAGCACATGGCACATAACACATGACACGTAGCACATTTCACGCAGCACATGGCACATAACACATGGCACGTAGCACATGGCACGTAACACATGACACTTAGCATATGGCACGTAACACGAAGCATACTGCGCATATCGCCCTAATGGCATACAACACACTGCACACGTCGTAGAACATACAGAACACAACGCATAGCATACTGCTCCTTCGCATGCACCAGATTTCGTACTATAGTTTGACACCCATGCATTCATGGGGCTCCCAGCTGACGAGCCAACAGGTAGACGACTGGTTGTAACCTGTTATGAATGAAATAGGGGCTGGAACTTGCAACTCTGAGTTTTCCTTGGGGGAGGGACTGGCTATTTCAAAAAACTCGGATTTGGGCCTAATGTTTCGTGACCATCTTGTCGTCTTGACCATTCCTGACGATTTTGATCAGAGCAGTATCTAATGAAAAAAGGTTCTAAGTACGCAATAATTTCCCCATGTCTAATGCCAGTTTCATGATGTTTAGGAACAGTTGTGTATTTCTTTCAATTTTTAACATGGCCAAATTCTATTTACCATATCGCTACAGTGACAGGTAGTTGGGAAAGTTGAATTGTACTACTAGTACACTACATAGCAATACATGAATAATACTAGTACACTACATAGGAGTCTATGAGTAGTGATAACATTCTATTTTGATGTCAGGGAACATGTAGCTGAATCAAAGACCACTGAAATGAGGCCCAGAGCCGGCACAGATCGTCACAAATTATGTCAACCCTAAATGTTTTGCGGTGGCCTTGAGGTCGTCAATGCTGAAAGTTCGTTTAACTTAAAAAGCATTTACTTATGTATTCCAAGTACTTATGAAGTTTTGTACACGTTTTCATAAGGCTTCAAACACAATTGTAAAACTTTTTACTCTACAGACGAAATAATGTTGATCATAACCTTTTGAATTCCAGCTACCATGTTAAGATTTGAATCTTAGTGACTAATTTTCCATTTTTTAAAATTTCCTTGTTTGCTCACGAACATTTTTAACATCCAATATTAACACAAGGGCGGTGGTTTTAATATGCCGGGAACCCTTTGTTGTCAGTCAATACATAGGAATAAAAGCTGGATTTTGCAATTGTCGTTTATACATACCGCTGTAATTAAAGACAATTCAGTATCATGACCGTCGAAGGATATGAAATCTACGTTAGCTGAGGATGTTTCTTTTCCTTAATTAAGAATAGTTCTAAGTAATGAATCGGCTCTATCTTGTTGTTTCGTGTACTTCAGCATCAGTACAAATAGGACTTTCCGGTTTTATAAATACTCAGAAGAAAGGAGTTTTGCTCAAAACTTTGGTTACTACTGTAAACGAGGAGTTATACCGACCCAATTAGCCTCTGGCCTGGAATACTTTTGATTTGCTTCTACCACGAACTATTCATTTTTTACAGCTGCTGGTCAACTTTATTGTTCCACTGTTCATTAGCATATTTCCTCGATAAGAACACATACTTCACCCATTCCTTGTCAAAAGGCCGAGAAGCGAGCAGCAAGCAAGTAAGGAAACAAGCAACGCTCTCCTTGTCTCCGGCAATGCACCATTTCTGAGTAACTGATGATGTCGAACAGGGAATGAGTTACTTAGACGTACGGGATGGTGATGCATAATACAGTTACATCATGTTATAGTTCAGAGTCTACAACAGTCTCGTAACTCGTTCCTGCTCCATCCCATGTTTCGCAAGAATTTTTCAATTATGCTGTGGGAATTTATATCTAAGCACCCGCCACTTCTTTTTCCTTTTGGATCCCATCTTTGTGGTTGTTTAACTGGCCAAGACATGCGTAGTCTTGCAAAATGACCAACATGTTCATCTTTTGCAAATGCTATTGTTGACAGGCGCTTGTTGCAAGCATTCTCCCTCCTCTTGGTTTGTTATGAAGTAACTCCATTTAAAGTTTGAAAACTATTAGCATCAACGTTTCCATCCGCTGTCAGCATACTCCTAGTATTAGGCACATGTGCCATAATTCTACACACTAGGCAGAACCTTGCACAGAAACGTACGATTATACTCCCTGAATTTAAACTCGTGATCAAAATTTCAGTTTTCGGTCACTGATATCAAGTTGTTTTCTTCTCCATGGTTGACTGTCTGTGTATTTTGATACATTCTCTGGATGCCGATAAAAGTATAATTGTATATTATCAAATTTGTCAAAGGTAACAAAATAATTAGGTGGTTTCTGCAACTTACCTTATTCCTTTCAAATTTCGTCTCCCTTTAATTTTCTCCGCCAGGGGAGAGAAAATTACAGGGAGCGAATCGGGGTCAGCAGGAGTGCGGCTAAAATTAAAGGAAGTAAAAAGCAATTTTTAAAGTTCAGGAGGGGGGGGGGAGCAAAATTAAAGGCAATCAGGTAGGCAAAGACATAGATATATTAGCATTGTGAAGAAAGTAGGCATGACTACTTCAACTGCGTGTCAACATGAATTTGGTTGCTTACTCTGCAGCGTTCAAGAGAGTTTACTGTGCTTCCCTTACTCCTGTGGGGGTGCGAAAGGGAGATGGAGGGCTTCAGTATTTTTTACTACATAATGTTTATCTCTGGCTAGAAAAAAAAGAAATACTGCAACTAGAAAGAGACGTTTTCAGATATATACTGTACAGCATTACAACAGGGATGATCCAATTGATGAATCTTGGTCAGGGACGATTCCTTTTCCCTTTAAAATTGAACACAATTATATTCTTACAAAACTTTGCTTCTATTGTTGTTTTTATATGATTATCAATTAGATATTTTTATGCAAATTAGTACTGTTAAGATCAGAGTAACATATCACCTTTGAAAATTCTCTAAGAAAGAAAATTTCTGTATTAAATGCAAAGAAAGCCCTTTTCATCAGACACTTCAATTTTGATTGTAAACTTACTTGACCTTTATCATTACTTCGGTTTCATACAGTACCGCCACATGATAGAAGCTGAAACAAAATGGACAGCAGATATCAATTCTTCTTCACGTTGTTGCCATTTCTCTTCACAGCAGTAGTCGCCCGTCTTCCACCTTATATTGTAGGTGAGTTTCAATTTCAGTAAAACTATCTTGCTTTCTGTGTCTTCCCATCATGTTTCAGAAGTATCAAGGATGGTAGTGCTTAACACTATTACTTTTCATTAACAAATTATACTAACGAAAGTGTATGATATTTGATATGATATCATTTATGTTGAATTTGGGTTTCTTTGAAGGTGTTATCTTATTTGGAATGTTAACATGGTTTTGAAGTTCCAAAATGTCAAATTTTATAGTTATTGAACCGGTGTAAAAAATGGCTTTTTCTAATTAACCATTTTGATGCAATGAACTCAAAATGTAGTTCGGAGCCAGCTAGCTAGTGAATACTTATATTGCTCCATGTTGGACTTCGCTTAAAGATAATGCTAGCTTAAATTCGTTTGCGTTCCCGAAGTCAAAAAGGAGGGTTGATATAAATCAGAGGTGTCGCGACCTCTACTGATCTGTAGTCCTTGCATTCTTTTTTGAGTTAGGCACATTTGCGTGCAAAGTTTTTAAACACAACCGAAGTACAAATTTTGTGAACAGTTGGGGATTCATCTCTCCATAGAGACATATGAAATGGTGGTTAAAGAAGTATTTTAAACTTACAAAGGAGAATGGCAAATTTGTTATTCTGAAATGATCTAGCAGCATACAACAAACGGAGAAATATACAACTTCCAAGAAATCTAGTAGGCCTATCCTCTCGATGATAATTTTATTATTTTAATGGAAATCTGATACTTTTTTGTGGTAAGATATGCGTTAATTAAGGACGAAATCGTAGGCTCGGGTACTTAAGGCAAGCGCGTTGTGAAGCGTTATCGACAGTAATATGAAAATATATAGTAGGCCCCTAATATTATTTCGTGTTTCAACACCGTTAGATTATGCCGCTGCATGAAAGTGGATGATCGTAGCCTATGCCACACTAAACGGAAACCAGATATGACCAAAACATAAATTTACTTATTACATTTTGGAAGCTCATGACATGATTGTGCAAACACATCATTGTTCTTTCTGATTACTCTCTGCCTCTCTCTGATACTGACTGATGTGTTCTCATAATTGTAGTCGATTTTGTATACCCTGAAACTACATCAACAGAGAGGTCTTCATAGAATTTAAATTCTTTGCAGTCAAATTGTCAACACATTACCCATCACCAGATGAGGCACTGATCTCCGTAAGAGCTATACTGAGTGACTTAGCAAACGCATATGTTCGTACATCTATCGGTCTTGCTGAGTTATGCATAAAGAACATTCCCAGGTCATAAATTCTATCTGAAACAACATTTACACTGTGATTTATGATTACCAAACCTGTTAAAAGGCTAGGGATATTTATACTGGATAAGGATAATTACCTAAATAATCCTAAAAATGGTTCAATATTTACCTGTAAATTTATTTTCTGTTAGTACTGCACATATAAAAGGTAAAGATAAAGTATAAGTTTTCTTTGGAGTGCAACTGTGGGCAGTGGAAGGACACCGAGGAACGCTGTGCCATTTAAATTGCAAGGAGAATCATGTGGAAGTTGTCATCAGAGGTAAGCAAGCTGTGACAGTGCACTGGCCAGAGCAACTCAAGAAGAATTGAGCATTAAAAAGGTGGCCATGATTAGCCACTTTAGCCATGATTGGGCCTGGGATATGGTAGGAAAGCAAGACTCTGGGGTATTAAATTAACCAAGCAGATTGTAGGATAGCTAAGAGAGTATGGGTATCTTATGTGAAGGGGGCAACGTCAAGGTAGCCCTTTGTAAAGAGATAGACTAGTGTGACCAAGGACAGGCTGCACATTGTTCATCGTGATGTCTGTGGCCCTATGCACAAATTTTCTCTAGGTAGCTGGTGTTATTGTATTAGCTTTACTGATGATTTTTTGAAGCTGTTCTAGGATTTACTTGAGGAGAAGACTGCTGAAGCTACCTTTAAGAAATTTAGATATTTGAGTCAGCAGCAGTGAATGAGATACATCACATTATTTAGACTTTATTATTATATAGAAGTTACTGAGAACAGATAATGACAGAGAATATTATACCAAGTTATATCAGGTAGAAAGGTTTAAACACGTGTTCATATCACCTCATACTCCACAGAGGAGTAGATTACCAGAGCATCAAAACAGAACTCAAATAGACATAGCAAGAAATATTGTAGATAAGTCGAACTTACAAAGTCCTCGTAGGCTGTAGCAATCAGTATATGTTAAGAATAGGGTTGTGATCAAGGATTTAAATGGAGATACAACCAATGAACAGTGGCATGGCTGAACTCCTAATTTGTCTCATTTGAGAGTGTTTTTGTTAATGTTCCTATTCATTCATTTCTCTATATATCATAAGACGCTAGACACAAAAGCAGATGAAGACACTGCACTACCCTTTTTAAAACCGCAATTCAAGCTGTACAAAAATATAAAACACAAAGATAATGTTTCAAGCGAACCAAAAAATGAGATTCTCTATGATGAAGAAATAAATATGAAAGAGGAGTAATATGAAGCCGAACAGTTAAGAATTGGAAAGAAAACATGCCAAAAAAGTGAGAATAGAGATTACTTTAAAACTGGAAAGGTTTAAATTGTCACTATCGATGTTTAGCAATTAATTTGATTCTATTCTATTTACTACATTTAATTTTAGAACTGAAAACATTTTTTTGTGTAGGCCTATGTCTCTGAGGAGACAATAGCTAAATTAATGTCGAATGAATATACATATAAAAAGGTAAATATTGAATGAAAACTGCTTGAAAATAAAAATATATTTTCTAAGTGACCACATTTTTATCCCATAAAATTTTAAAGCCAACTAAAATTCAACCTGGTTTTTAAAGGACCACAAAACATGACAACTACTACAGAATTAATAACACTTCAGATTCATATCATTCGTAAAAAATAGATGCAATGAAATGCTACAATATACACGCCGCAGAAATCTTAAATCTATCTGTTTTATATGTAAAGTAGAGCTAAGTACGTATTTGCTATAAACAAGAGAAGAATTCTAATGTATTTGTAAATATACTTAAATTAAACATTTAACATCCATTGCTATTTAATGCCCTAAAAGCCCAAACTTCCTTGGGGGGATATACCAGCTCAGAAGGAACAAAAATGAAGCCGCTGTCTGTGACTGATATGAGACAAAGCAGTTTAAGAGTACTAATAGACTGAATTTAAAATTTCGTAAATCAAGTTATATAAACTCTATTAATGGTAAAGGTAATTTAGAACATTCATCGAGGTTGTTTTAAAGCCTATGAGAAGGTACATTCTGGTCAGTTGTCTTCGCTGAGTGTGTTACGAATCAATTATGGCATGTGTAGTATTGCCGACATGTTATCCAATAAGATAAGTGGAATAACAACTTCCAAGAAGAACGTTTGGTTTCCAGAACTTCTGTCTTTGCCAGAGTAAGTATCAAGTAATTATCTTTGGTACCTCATATAAACTTACATAGAGAACCATTAATATTAAGTTTATAGTTCAACTTCCTCGAAATTGTTCTTGCAACACTTCTGCTCATCAAACTTTTAAAAATTCGGTTCAATAAATGTTAGAAATTGATAGGGGTATGATCATATTTAATGGATTTTTATAAACTGACAACATGAAAATACATCTACAAACAAAACAGAGCCATTCTTGAACGTTTTATTCCAGTCTCTCTGGAAATTACCTTGTCTACACTGTTATCTTTTAGAACCAATCCCCTAATTTTCCGATATCACTATTATCACTCATTGATTTCTGTAGTAATTCAATGTAAATAGAAAACAACATAGAAAATGTTAAAATATTATCTGGGATTGAATAATTCTAATAACATTGGTTATAAGTTTTCTGCTGAATGCATTGATCATCAAACTCTGAATAGTGGCAAATGTGTTGTCCTTTTCATCGAATGTGCAGAGACTTGTATTCAACTATCCCGCAATTTTCGGTATCTTTCCTCAATTTGCTCATGGACATAAGTTCATAAGCACATAAGTAAGTATGTGTACTCTAGAATGCCGAATAAACGGTGGGTTCTGAATAAACGGGGGGGTCATCATTACGGTCTAAAGTTAATGAACGGGGGGTCCAAATAAACGGGGGGTCTGAACTCCAGTCTCAATTTTGTGAAAGTTTTAATAAGTATGACACAAATGAGGACAAAATCGAACTAATTGACTAATTAGCAACTGTTTTAGGGTCAAATATTGCATGGGAAGTTACTCAAGTATTTTTCGATATCATTTACATTTTGAGTAATGGAAAAATACCTAGAAATTAATAAACGGGGGGTTCTAGTAAGGTGCGGGGGGTTATAAATTTCCAAAAAATTAGTAGGCGGGGGAGGGTAGGAAAAATCATCCCCATTTTGGCACATGGATAACCAGGGTCATTGCTTAGTGGTTTTGATGATTCTCGATTGCTAAAAATCGCAGCATATGCAGGTTGTTGTATTTATCATAGCTATAGCTATAACTTTCCATAAATTGTTAAAAGTGTTTAATAGCTATAGCTCTATGACCCTGTTGACGTAATTTTTCGCACCTTTAGGTACTACCGCCAAATTGCAATCGTATCTTATTCCAACATTGCACTCACCACTCCCTGCAATCTGCCTCTATATTACGACTTGGTATACATAAGCGTGTTTTGCCGGAGTTCCAGTTACTCTTGGGTGCATAATAGACGTCCCCCCCCCCCGCTAATTAATTTTTCAAAACTTTTCTACCCAGGATATTCTTATTCCAACCCCCCGCCTAATAGTTTTTAAGTATTCTCAAACCGATGACAATATTTTGAGGAGGTACTTTGGCGGGCAAATAGAAAACATGAAAACCACACATTAAAGAGATGAAGGTGGCCTTTTACGTGGCTCGAAGAAGCGTCAAGACGCACATTACAGATGTTAGTAATAACACAGTCATTGAGCAGGAGGATGAAAGGAGCATTTTTTATATTGGAAAGCATGTAGTAGACTACCTTGACTTAGAATAATTGACTATTGTTTGTGTTATATTACCCTACGTTTAGGAAGTTGCAGTTGATTCTAAGCATTGATTCTTTACTTCCTTTTTTACACTTTTTGTCCAGACTATTACATTTTTGGTCATTTTCCAGCCCCCCCCCGTTTATTCCAACCCCTCTTTTATTACGTTTTTGAGATTTCCACCCCCCCGTTTATTCCAACGTCCCTCCTATTAGGCACCCAAGAAATAGTTGAATTCGCAAACATCAAATAGGCCTACGCTCTCAGTTGCAATCGTGATTTTTATCATCACACCGACGTTACTTCGCTTGTCTACGATTCACCTGTCTTTTCTTACCATTGCTGGAATAAACTCATTCTTGTTTATTTTTTAGAGCACTCTGACTGCATAATATTCAAGAAATGCAAAGATGTATTCTAAACCACAAGGCACTAACTTTTGTAGGGGAGTAACCAAGTCTTGTATAGAAATCCCAAGAGCTTCACATTAATGTCACAAATATAATTGGGCAAAGGAGCAGTTCAAATTTATTTGCCAGCACAATACTTAAATACTAGTAAAACTCTGAATTGAAAGTTGAGAATTTCTTGCAAGAGTGTCAAACAAACCTTGCATTTTCTGCTACTATCTTGTCTGCTGAGTCCTTGATTGCACCATGTTCCTTCTGTAAAATAAAAAAGGCTCATAGACATTATATCATCTCCTATATATAACTTTTAACCAATAAGCTCTGAGGAAAGAACACTTAACACAGTAATGAATCCCAAGGAGGCAACAGCCTTTTGCTTATGTAAGGGTGGCTACGCGATGCAAGTTGCGGCTATCTATATGTATCAGTGGATCTTGTATTCGAACAAATTCTAATATAAAAGAATTACAGCATCCAAATAGTTACGACAAGATCATGGCATAATGCAATCCTAATGAAGTGGATTCTCCTACATAATAGGGCCTAACATGACTAACAGTTTCAGCAGATGCTATCTCTGACTAAGCACTAACAGCAGTCGAACACAAAATATACAGATCGAGGAATTGCAGATTGCATAACAAACTAAGCATAATGTACACTAAATCAGAATAACAGTCATGGTTAGGAAGGGGGTCTGGACCCCCACCTAGAAAAATCAACCACAACCTACAAAGACAACCCCCACCTAGAACTCTAAAGACCAGCCCCCATCTGGAAGAATTTATTTGGCATAAAATTCCAAACATCCAAATCACCACTTTCCACCAATAATGTCAATAGAAACAGAACAATAATTTAGAGTTCTCCCATTGAAACATTTCATCACTTGAAAGGTTACACAATGCCACTTCATTTCATCACTTGAAAGACAACCCAAGTTCTCACTTTCTTTTGCGACAATACCTAGTTAGCTTTGATAAAGGACGACCTTTCGCTCAAAGCGAGGAATAGAAAAGAACTAGTATAGTGGCACAACCTAAGTTCTCTTTTACTTTTGCGACAATACTTAGTTAGCTTTAATGAATGACGACCTTTCGCTCAAAGCTAGGGATAGAAAACCACTAGTATAGTGGCACAACCTAAGTTCTCTTTTACTTTTGCGATAATACGTAGTTAGCTTTGATAAAGGACGACTTTTCGCTCACAGCCGGGAATAGGAAGCCACTGGTATAGTGGCACAACCTAAGTTCTCTCTTACTTTTTCGACAGTATTTACTTAGCTTTGATGAAGGACGACTTCTCGCTCAAAGCCAGAAATACAAAACCACTGGTATAGTGGCACAAGCTGGGTTCTCTTTTACTTTGGCGACAACATTTAGTTAGCTTTGATGAAGGACGACTTTTCGCTCACAGCCAGGAGTAGAAAACCACTGGTATAGTGGCACATCCTAAGTTTTCTTTTACTTTTGCGACAATACTTTCTTAGCCTTGATGAAGGACGACTTTTCGCTCACAGCCAGAAATAGAAAACCACTAGTATAGTGGCACATCCTAAGTTTTCTTTTACTTTTGCGACAATACTTTGTTAGCTTTGATGAAGAACGACTTTTCGCTCAAAACCAGAAGTAGAAAACTACTAGTATAGTGGCACAAGCTAAGTTCTCTTTTACTTTTCCGACAACACTTAGTTAGATTTGATGAAGGACGACTTTTCGTTCAAAGCCTGGAATAGAAAAGGACTAGTATAGTGGCACAAGCTATGTTCTCTCTTACTTTTGCGACAATACTTAGTTAGCTTTATTGAATGACGACTTTTTGCTTAAAGCTAGGAATAGAAAACCACTAGTATAGTGGCACACCCTAAGTTCTCTTTTACTTTTGCGACAACACTTAGTTAGCTTTTATAGAGGACGACTTTGGGGATACTAAAGAAGGGAACTACTTGAGTCCTTATTGATAAAACGCCGAATTAGGAAACTTTGTTAACTACGTTTCGACTTCTTAGAGACTTCTTCAGGCCACGTAAAGATTATTGCTGAAAATTGACTAAGCTGAACACAGAGAGCTATAGTACAGATGTTAAACCTAAACACGAATTGCAGTATGACATGTATCCAGTACGATCTAAATAACAGGCCTGGACAACATGCAACCGGAGGCCAGAACTGGAGGCCATTGTGTTCATCAGTCAGCACTTGGTTTTCCCGTGGTAGAATAATATATATACAAAATAATGTTAAAGTATTGGAATTGCAATCGTTAGCAATAAGAAGAAAGCGTGAACCACATACTTCTACCCGCGATTTTTCTTTAAACGATTGAGGCGCATAAATGCAGCAGAATTGTTGAGATTTTTCTAGAAGGCGAAGATGTATTTTATTCAGGAGGATAATCTGATTTAAAGTTATTGTTACTTGTGACACAAACATGCCTTGGAAATGTTGTGGCATGAACTGTAGTGCACACAAATAGATATGTGCTTCCCAGATGTGCTATGATGGAAGGTTACTCGAATTGTTGATACACAATATATCTTTAGTGGCCTCCAGTTCTGGCCTCTAGCTGTATGTTGTCCAGGCCTGTTATTTAGATCGCCCTGGTCACATCCCAACGGGAGAATTCTTTTGTCGTACAACATTAGTATCTGTAAAGCTTGAGAAAACCAGCTGCAATGATACAGAGGGCTGATGTACACAAGAAAAAACAATTTTCCCAAGCTCTCTTAGTTCAGTTTAGCAAATTGCACCAAAACTGCTTACATCACAAGCCAGTACACGAATGAACTGCAACTTGTAGCGTTTACTAAGCACAATTTCATTTTCCCAGAAAAGCGACACCAAATATTAACACCCCAAAGATACAGGCACGGATTTATGTGTAACAGCAGTGTCGTTGCACGATACTAGAATACCATTGTTAATTTTATTGTTTCAGCTCTGTTGACTCGTACAGAACGTTAAAGTTCTTAAGAATTGTTTTTTTACGCAATGTAACACTTGACTAAAATCCCATAAATTGTGAGTGAACATGGTCACAATAACATATATTCTGACCAGAGACATTATGCAGAATCTACCGAACTAAATTCTTTCACTATGATCGGAGCTAACTATTTCCAATGTACAATAGTAACAACTTTTTTTACATACTTTCACTTATTCCAACTTTCAGTGATATGGTATTTTTGATATAGAACATTGCTTTGTTCTTGTGTATTTATTTAGTTACTCGGGGAAGATGTTCGTTTAGGCTTTTATAGTTTTTCGCCTATGTGTAATGTGAATTTTCGTTCTCTTTAGGCCTGGTAGTCTTATTGGGCTGGCTGCAAAAGCGAAAAATTTTGGAAATGTTCACCATTGGTGTCAGGTATTCACTTATGATTAATTTTGATTGTGAAGGAAAGATTTGTGGCCAGTGTTTATTATTTGGAAAATTTTCAATGCATCTCACATGCAATGATGTGTTATTCACATTGATACCTTATGTCAACCGTGCGCTGCATTGCAGAACCAAAAAACCTCTTTGTTGCGTCCGCGAATCGGACAGCGGAACGTTGCCCGGGCTTTAAGACTCGCGATGGTTGCACGTGACTTTGTTTACAACTTTGCTTTGTTAAACCCGCTGCGAGGGACCAGGACACGAGAGGATGCGTCTCTCGACTGTGATGTTCTTGAAAGTGATAACGTATTAATCGGTCGACTCTGGTACCGTCAAATGAGTTTTCCTTTGTTTTGTGACTTTAAGTCAAAATAACCTGCGCGCGCACTTCACAATAATCTTTGTGAAGCCTGAACGACTTGTTGCTATATTATTCGCAGGCCCAAACAAAGAAGTAGGCCAACGGTTGGTTGTGACAGTAATGTACGCAAGGGCCCTTAAAAGTTTTCTGGCTGCTATAGTTCACAATAGAGGGCACTTTCACAACCAATGGCAATCTCTCCACCAAAGTCCCCTGCTGAGCAGTAGCCTCAATGGCACTTTCACAAAAGGCTCCTGCGGCACATTTACAACTGCTCCCTGTGGCATGTTCACAACTGATGGCACTTTCACAACCAATGGCACTTGCACTACAAGCTCCTGTGGCACATTCACAACCGACGGTACTTTCACAACTGCTCCCTGTGGCACGTTCATAACTAGCAACTGTGGGACGTTCACATCTAATGACACTTTCAAAACCGGCTACTGTGGCACTTTAACAACCGCTCTCTGTGGCACGTTCATAATCACTGGCACATTTACAACCGGCTCCTGTGGCACATACAGAACCGCTCACTGTGGCACCTTCACAATTGATGCTAGTTTCACAACCAATGGGAATCTCTCAATCAAAGACCCCTGATGAGCGGTGGGCCCGACATTGAAACTACCCTAAGTAAACAGAAAAACCACCAAACAGGCTAACTAATAGATACAGGGCAGCTGGGGCGTCCAAGGGCGACGCCCCTCAATTCAGGCTCCGGTGCAGAGAAACAAGTCATGAAGCAGGCTCAACCACTCAGCAGGACCGCCCCTCACGGATTATGGAAAGCATCTGTCATAAATGAGAACAGATACTACATCCATTTCTTGTCAAAAAACAGAGAAGGTAAGGGCAATGTAAAAACAGGCTCCTGTGACACACTCACAACCACTCCCTGTGGAACGTTCACAACTGATGGCACTTTCAGAACCCTCTCCTGTGGCACTTTCTCAACCGCACTCAGTGGCACATTCATAACCAATGGCACTTTTACAACGGCCTCCTGTGGCACATTCACAACCACTCCTTGTGGCACGTTCACCATTGATGGCACTTTCACAACCGGCTCCTGTGGGATGTTCACAACTGATGGCACTTTCACAAGCGGCTCCTTTGGCACTTTCACAACCACTCCCTGTGGCATGTGCCCAATTGACTCTGCACACACTTCAAACGCTCAGTGCACTCACTCCTGGCTACACCGGATCTTTATATGCGTATAATCTAAGGCAACAGAGATATTTAAGGTATTTTAGCAACTATGGAAAGGTGTCTTTAACGTCTTTAATATTGGCTTGTATGTTGGTCACCTTGCAGTTCAGTATTTGCAAGGTGGTTTGTAATAATAATGATAATAACGATATACAGGAACTTTCCAAATAACATTGGCTCTTCATCTCACTTAATGAACAAAAGTAGATATGAGCAAATAACAAAATAAAAGCGACAAGCCAAGGCCACCAAACTATAGACATACAAACAAGTAGGTTCTCCATGGCAGTGGTCCACAATCTTGTAGCCGCAAAGTATGTCAAGGGGTCTGGGACCTATTAGGGATTGGATTAGGTTAAATGAGAACTCAAGCTTCATGGCCGTAATGAAAAAGGATCAGTAAGAGACGTCATACTAATTGCTAAGGCTAAATCCCTTGTAAATGTATTTGAGACACAGATACGCCTATTGCATGTTTGTTTGCCATTGCAGAAGAACGCACAGGTAACAGAGAGACTAATCTTATAATGGATGTGACATAACGACCACGCCCAGATCTGAGATGGTTTAATTTTCCCCGAAAGGATCTAGACAGCTGATTGCCTTCAAGTGTGTTGTTCCAACTCGTTATGAACTGTCTGACACGTTATGAACTGTTGAAGTTTTGACCGAAGGCCATCATTTCCTTCCAGTAGTTTTCATTCAGTAGCCTGGTGTAGCTTCTTGAGCTTGATGACGTATTCGTGCTTTTTAATCGCTCTTAAAACTTACGATGGACACCCTTTTACGAATGAATAGGTCAGGGATGAAAGATGATTCCTTCTCGTGAGAGCAGAATTGATCAGTGGTACAGATAAATGCTTATATCACGTAGCATAACAAACTATTTCTTTTTTTCAGGAACGCCAAAACCTAAACCACAAATGGAGCAAAGTTGTAATGAAATTCTGATGTTGTTGAAGCAATGTAAGTTTCCCACGAAATTCTTGTTTTTTGAAATGGGTGAACAGCTGAAACATAAAAAGTGCATCAACAGGAACCAATATTTTAAATGTATAATTTATAAATTCTACAGCGGTTTCTTCATTGTTCGAAAAAGTTAAAAGTTTCAATATCCTATTTCGTGTATCCCTTTGTTTACATTTTAGACGTCTTCATTTTTTTTGCTAATCTTGGGCAATGTAGTCAATGTGTAGTCTATCAGTGTTATTGATAGTTTTATCTTAGTTACTTTTGTATTTTTAAACTCTGCTTCAGATGTAGTTTCAGGATATATATGGCCTCTTATACTGCTGAGGAACTTAACAAGAGATATTTTGATGTCAAAATCATAAAATATTCAAAGAATTAATAGCTTCTTGACTTAGTTTCATTTGCAATGTTCCCTTAATCTTTTAAATCGCCTTCAACTTTGAAATATTTGTTATGTTTCCTGTGTCTTTTCAATCCTCTCTTTTTGACAATAAATCCATATCATATTACCTCGATTATGATGTATTTGATAGTGCTTATAGGGTACTAACAGAAAGGAAATTGTGGACATTCTCTTAGTGGTAGAGTTTGTTGCTAAGAAGCTCACACTTTCAACATTGTTTTTTCAAAAACGCAGAAATTAAAATTTGTCAGGAGTTGTATTTTGCAGAAGCTTTAGACCACACAGCATGGGTTACGTCCTATTGATATAAATTATCAATAATTTCGTTTAGACCTGTAAAACAGAATTCTTTCCTCTCTCCTTTTTCGGTCTGCAATTTTGAGTATACCTTCCAAGTTACCCATGGAAATTTTTTATTATCAAACATCCGTATGAAAGATAGTTGCAACAATTTTTATCACCACCACTGATAAAGAAGACTGTTGTCTTTGAAACAAGTATTGTTCTATGAGCATTAAAGTTATCGTTATCTTTCTTGTACTAATGGTATAACAACCGACCCTCCGGTTGAAAAAATGGTATAACAACCGATCCTCCAGTTGAACTAATGGTATAATAAACCGACCCTCCGGTTGAACTAATGGTATAACTACCGGCCCTCCGGTTGAAATACTGGTATAACAATCAATCCTCCAGTTGCACTAATGATATAACTACCGGCCCTCCGGTTGAAATACTGGTATAACAACTGACCCTCCGGTTGAACTAATGGCATAACAACCAATCCTCCAGTTGAACTAATAGTATAATAAATCGACCCTTAAGTTGAACTCATAGTATAACAACCAACCCTCCA